>OX438888.1:4819845-6024806 GCA_949316265.1 Diarsia mendica | reverse complement strand
ACCTCACCCATTGGGGATTACAAATAAATGTTGCCTTTAATCTACTTGACTAATAGCCGGTTTTATTGAAGAACGTTTCCTGGAACTACAAGATCACCTCTATCGTTATTTAATTAAAAGCGATTAACGGATTATTGCGTAGGCCACAGCACACTTGCCTGAAATAAAGAGTTTGAATTTGAATAGGGTAGTTGACTGACTAAAAAAAATATGATTCTGTTTAGTCCGTCAGTTAGATTATCGAAAAATATTGGATACGTGCTTTTTGTTTTAACAAATTAATAAAAAATTACGAAAATAAAGCTTGTCAAAGACCATGGAGAGGGGGCTTTTGACGTCACGACTTTTCGAAGCACTGTATCGTCTTCATTTTTTGTTTACGTTTTAAAAGAAATAATACGTGTTCAATATTTTTTGGAAATCTATCTGGCGGACTTATTAGTTTTTTTTTTGTCAACTACCCTATTCTAGGTATTAATTAACAAAAACATGTTTAACCCTAAGGTTGACTGGTAGAGAATGTCTTGTGGCATTAAGTCCGCCTATGTACCACTCTTGTGCATAAAGTTTAAATAAATAAATAAAACATACGTAATTAGGAATTATATTATTAATTATTATTATAAGGAATTTTCGTAATTATTGTAACTTGGAGCTAAGTAGGCTTTCGCGTTTTGTAAGGAAGGTGATTTAAAATAAACCGGATTTCCTGCATTCCTGGGCTTTAAATGTATGAATAATATGAGTCAACAAGACGACTAAATGAATACAATACCCATTATACTTTACACATAAAGCCACAGCCGAGATTATAAAACCATGATCGCGTTTCGCCTATTATTTCGATGTTTTGCGAACTAATAATATAATGTAAGTATAGAAAACTCATAACTAACTAACTAACAAGATGGAAGTGACATCAATTCAGTAAATCATTCTGAACCATACATTTTGATTTTTGTAGGAAACAGCACCGGTTAAAAATTATATTCTGGTCTCTGGTAAATTATATTTTTAAATCAATGCATATTAGCCGAGTCATCACAATGTTTACTGACGAAGTGCTAGTACCTATATAATATTAGTGTAGATGAAATTTGAAAACGAAATAAACGCAAATTACTCAATACAACCAAGACTTGACGAACTAATAATATGTGGAAAATCTCTTACCAAACTAATTATATTTGTAACACCACCAAAGGCAATTTAACATACCTAATCTACTTAAATAGAATACCTACCGCCCGTTTGAACCTTGACCGCTAGACTGGCCGTGGTCATCAGGTTTATTGAAGATTAAGAGGATTCTTGGAGCTCACTCTCGGGTCGTTAACTTATGCGTGGCCGGCTGACCTTGGCCTCGGCCCAAACAATACGTTTGAAGTCCAGTTAAGGCACAGAATTAGGGTTTTTGGGATATTACGGACATGGTATTGTGAATTTTATTAAGCATAATATATTACGCAGGGGTATTCCGATCCCGTCGGTGCTGCAGGTTGATCGAAAGAGATACCGCAAAGGGCTAAGAAGGAACATGGGTGGTTTTTAGTCAGTAGAAGTCTGACACTCCCTACCACTCTTCCCAGAGCGGGAGAAGTCATTTGATGATTTCCCACACCCCAAAAAATAGGGGTATTTCGATAGTAGGTACTACGAAATTTCGTCAGGTTTATTGTTAAGTTCCATATATTAGTGTTATAACTTTTGGGTAATAAACGCGATGCAATTTTCGTAATGGTGCAATTCTTACATCACCGATAGAAATGGCTGTACTTTCCTACCAGTGAACTGGTGTCTGTGTTGTATGTATGTTACCGTGAAGACTCTTCCGTAGATGCCGGCAGTATCATCTGCTGCTGCGGTCGAGTACGTGGCTACTGCAGATGGCATATAAATAGTGCTGTCAATAACAGAGCGATCATGACTAGTGGCTTTTTAGCTAATCTTTAGTAGAAATATACCGCTGCCCGTCGGAAATTACGGTACGGTTTAGTACAAACGCAGAATAAGCACTTCCAGCTTCTCTGTTCCCTGATCATTAACCTGGATCTTTTCAAAGTTCGAATGAATCGGTTTCTTCTAGACAGGCGTATCGCTTCCCTCATCCAAAACAGGGGCTGTTTGACGCTACTGAAAATGCCAAAAATCGGCGCCAAATTTTGGGCCGAGTCAATTTGAAATGTCATCGACCCGCTAAGAAGAAGATCAGGCAAGTTACGGCAAAACACAACCTATATTAATACTTCACATCACCTCTGCCGTCAATCTGCCATGGTGTTCTAAATTGTAGCTAAACAAAATATAAAATGCAGCTCTAATCATATTACCTACCTACTTTCAAGTACATTTCCGCATGACCTTGAATAGAGGTGTACGAGGGCCCTTGAGGGAAGATAATATCGATAAAATGCTCATTATCGGCCTATCTATCGACATCGCACACGTGACTATAGTGGGTCAAATGCTGGCGAACTGCACTCATCTGTACTTCGAGACAGTTAGCGAATGTTAGCAGTAATTATAAGGTTAATGTGAGTTGGAATTGGGGCAACCGATACTATACATTTGTTTAAGTAGTAGGTAGTGGAACAAGTAGAACTATTTTTGACACAGCTCATCTAAGGAAGGAAAATACTGAACAGCAGGGCACTGGTCTTGCATTACTAGACCATTTTTACAAATATAGGTACATAGGGAAAGAGAGGTCAGGTCATGCTGGATACGTATTGTACCATCCCCACAGTTATTTGAGCCTTCAAAAATTGACACCGCCTGATTGAAAGGATTCTATAATTTCAGGGGGAAACATCTCAACTTTGTCTCTGGGATGGCTTTGATAAGGACGAGCAAAGAGTCAAATCCCACTTAAAGGCTGGCTGGCACTATTATAGCAATAGACCAAGTTTTGTAGAAATGGGAGAGGGCGGAATTTTGCACTGCAGCGGTAGTGTGGGACACTACAAGCTAGCTATATAGAGTCTAATTTATACTAAGGTAACGCATCTGTGATGCCTTCGAAATTGAGTGTCCAAAACATAACCTTCGATACATTACCACCATACCAATACTACCAGACCACTTAAGGTGAGCCAGAATAAAAGTTACACTATTCTCCAACTCAATAGTCTTGTCTGTAACTGCATGGACAACTATTTTAGTAATTTACGTTGCAAGTAAAAAAATGTTGGCACATCTAAGCGATCGGTAAAACTATTTCGTTTGTCGGTATTTCCAGCGGTGATCGTTGCCAATTGTCATTGAATAGTTTAGTGTCGTGTGCGCATCCTATGCACTGAGATATCGCTTTTAGTTATGACTAAACAGAACTTTGTTCTTATCGATTAGTGGACCCCTAGCATAAGACTCGAGATCTACCTATAATGTTCCCATCGTCGTGGCTAAAGCCTATTCTTTGACAGCACAGGTGTTACAATATGTCTTGGAATGTTTGGTTCTAGAACGTGCTAGCTTACAGTAGTATTAAGACTTCTTTTTTTGTTTTAAAAAAAGCTCATGTATCGTAGGTGGGTTAACGTGTAAACCTCACAACCATAAACCGCCAGACCTACCTACCTGTAATCCATACAAATATTTTGTTGTGCCGTAAATTTTTTACTGAACAGCCGCTTTCGTTGGTAGAGTAAGTATGACAACAAGATACAGACTGCACAATTTTCTTATTTGATTGTTCCGACAAGTATGGCAACTAAGTACTTGAATGCGGTTTACTTGTGCTGATCAAATTCGCATTCATTGACAAAAATATTATTATCATTGTTGAAACAAAAGAAAATTAGTCTCAAGGCTTCAAATTCTGTGAGGATTAATATAACCTACAATCTGAACCAACAAATTTCCATCTAGACAGGCAGGTATTACAAAGCTAAGACGTTAAATGCCGGTGGTGACACTAAAGTAAAATCAACACAATATGTTTGGACAGAAGGATTGAATTAGCAAACATAATTTCAAAAGCTTGTCTCTGCTTTAGTAATTCCAGTGTCAAGCAAATGAAGCAAAATGTACATTGTTTTAGTTATTAAACTGACATGGTCACTGGCCTGGCACTACTATTAATTTATCAAAAGTCATCATTGTGGGTGGATGTTTATAATCAGACAAATCGGTCTACCCTCTTTCTAGTTCGTTTCAATGACTTCAGTATATCCGTGATCATGGTGCTTGTAACAGCGCCGAAATATCGGGAACTCGAAACAATAAGCAAACATGGTAAATATCCCGTTTATGATATACCTAATAGTAGTGTTTTAGTTAACATACATCACTAAAAACTGTTTGACTATTTGACAACTGTTAAAAATTCACGAAAATGTTAAGTTATTTCAAAGAACTAACACTGAATAACACGATGTGACTGATATAAATGAAATTTAATTGTCATTATATTCAAGGTGAGAGAGTGCTTTTAGAGGTAGGTAATCGCTTGTTATCTTGTTACAAAAAATCGCGATAAAGTTGTAATGTTTGTAATATGATTAGACCATTGTACAATAATTGAGATAATTGTCAGAATATCAAACATGCGCTGTCCATTTACACGCTAACAAAGCAGTTGATTTAGACCGAAGCCTGACAAGATATCTTGAACCTAATGAAGCGCGTCTGAGCGTATCGGAACGTACAGAAGCGCATTTTACACCAAAAAAAGTCAAAGACCAGCCCACGCTCTTCTTTCCGGGTTCTGACCATACAATAACCTTTTTTTCCAGCCAGTGATCACAAAAGACAACCCACAATCATTATAATTATAAAAGCAGGCAATGACATTTAAAAAAGTTTGTCCACAAATATCTCATCGTAAAAGGTTCGTTCAATGTGGCGCAGACGACTTAAGGCCGTGACTTGGTACAGAATTTTCTCAATTGACCTTGAACCTAATAGCTTAAAGAAAAAGTTGAAAATCGACAGTAGCTTGACGTGCTGGGGTCTGTGCCTACATCGGACGCACCCCGGACCGAATCATCGGATCAGATCATCAGCTTAGTCTTTTTTCCAACAATGTTGGGGTCGGCTTCTAGTAGTAGCGGATGCAGCTCAATGCCAATATTTTATATGGAGTGACTGCCTATCCGACGGGAATACGATACACCTTGATAAGACTGATTGCCAGGCTATTGGGGCGACTACCTGCAACCTCAAAAATCTACAAATTATAGTCCGCACCAACGGCTAAACTAGCTTTTCGCGTCACGGAAGAACATTTTATTTTTTATTTTTTTAAACTTTGCCCCACACTAGGAATTTTTCCTGTATCGTGGGTTATATACCCAGACCCGAAACAACTATCTGTAGGCCATACAAATATTTGTTCCGTGCGGGGATCGAACCCGCGACACGCAGCGCAGCAGTCCAATCGTGTTCGTGTGTGTGTATGTATCGGCGTGGTGGCTTTCGGAATGATGTATTGCACTCGTAGTTTCGTTCTTCTTCCGTCCTTCTGACATTCAAAAGTGCCTGTAATGGCTTAATTGAAATAAAATATTTGAGTTGAGTTGAATCGCTTAGCCACTGCACCAACCGTGCCGTCAACAACAACTCGGTATGTTAGATCCACGGACCAATCCATCAAAATTGACTTCTTTGTGGCTGTTATTCTTGGCGATGTGCTTGTCACACACATTGGACACTGACAGAAAGATGCTTCTTTTCTTTTTTGTCCGTACCGGTTTGTAGGTACAACGTCTGCATCTCACGGTATTTCATAAGGTACTCGTCAAAGTATCGAGGTATTTTTATTTGTGGACTGGTAAATTATCAAAAATGACTCTAGGGAGTGTCAGACTTCTACTGACTAAAACCACATAACCCTCCGTTTGGATTTCGCCGCAGTCGAGTAAAAACCACCGATGTTCCTTCTTAGCCCTTGTGCCGAGGCCGCGGTATCTCTTTCGAACAACCCGCAGGCCCGACGGGAAGTACCGAGGTACTTAGGGGTACTTAAAGTGCAAGCTGTCGGCTTACACAACTTAGACGCAGTGTTCAGCCACCGCTCAAAGACAGTGATTAAAGCCTACTTGAACGTCTTCACTTGTCTTTACTGCGTTCAGAATGTTACCAATAGATAAATTTAAATGTAAAATGTTTGCTTGGCTATTAGAGATGTGCTTTTATTCAGTTAATGATTTTTTAAATCATAATTTTTGACATTGTAATGAATATTCTATGTTATTAGTATTTTGGCAAAATATCTATAATTATTACTTTACTATAGAGCTTATATTTTCTGACATTGCAATTAATCTTAATTTGACTTTAGAACTTGTATTTTGGACATAACAAATTATTCTTTATTTTACTTTTTGACATTTTAATTAATTTAGTGATGATTTGAATTTTGAATGTGCTTAACTTTTTTTTATATTTCTACGCCAGCAATGGTAGTATATGTGGAACATTATTAGTGTAAGATCTCAAAATACCATATACTTGGAAATAAATACATTATTATTATTATTATGTCCTTTATTCATTTTCATCCATATTTTTTACATTTTTAAATATTTAATACAGAACTTATAAAAAAACATTTAAAAATATAAAAAATAGTTGTCCACCGGTGACGGGAGCAGGATCCAAGCTACCGGTGGTTAGGGCTCCAGAGAGAGGAACCTCCTCACAATGCGAGCTATAAAAGCTATATATAAGCTCCTAATATTATTATTATAATTAAACAAAACTTGGAAGCAGGCGGGGTCCATTCTATTTTCATTTTTTCTTTTCATAATTTAATATTCAAATGAACCCCGCCTGCTTCCAAGTTTTGTTTAATTTAAAATGTGCTTGTTTTTTTGCTTTTCAGTTTTTTCAGTCGGGTTTTTTAGTTTTTTAACTACGTTTTTATTATTTCCAACTTTTTAGTTCTTTTGTGTTTGATCTTTCGTTGGTCGCGTAAAATTCTTCGAGAATGATTTAACTTTTGTGCTTGTTTATTGGATTTCTTACTTTGAATTTCTTTTTAACATATATGTGTTATATATTTTTGTAATCTTCTTTTAAAACCCTTTATTTTGATACCCTACTCGACTGTTTAGAATTTTTTTTTTAACTCCTCGATTTGGCCCCCAAAATCCGCAATTTTTCTTTGTTTTTTAATTTTAATGTAGCCTATAACACTCGCGCCATCAAGACGAATCTAACGACCTATATTTCATTCAAATCGGTTCGTCCGTTTATGAGTTATGAGGGAACAAAGAAACGGACATACATACATACATACATACTTACATACATACATACACGTCAAACACATAACCCTCCTTTTGGGCTTCGCCGCAGTCGGGTTAAAAATTTATGTACGTATGCAGTACCTATATACGAGTATATAGCAAGTTATATGTACCTATAGCAAGTTAAATTGGATGCTTAATGAATTATGCACATCATTAACATGAAATTGATTAAGTTCTGCTATTGATGGCTGTAATGAACGTCATCACGAGAGGGTTATTCTGCAACGATTCGCGTCACGAGATTTGTAATTAATTTACCATTCAGTTGGGTTATTCTGTTAAAATTTCTTTTTGAACTTTTGAATGAATTAATAAATGCCAGTAAGCTTGAGAAATACGCTTTTCTATGCATTAATTGGTAACGTAAAAATGTCTGCCTCTTTGGTCTAGTCGTCGCAAGCGGAACTGCTGTGCATAAGGTAATAGGTTCGAATCCCGGGTCGGGTAAAGTCTCTGTCTGAATTTATGCCTGGTTCATAGCAATAGGCTCACCCCCTTTTTAAATGGGACTTGAACGTAACTAGCGAACTATGGATGTATGATAAAAACACACCCGCTGTACCACTAATAGTTCAGAGGTATGTTATTTAAATAACACAGCTATTCATATATTTTATGTGCTTTGGAACGTGTGCAAAGATACTTAAGAATACTAGGATATAGTATGACTGCTAATTTATTAAGACAGGTAGTAAAACAAATATTAACGCAATAGTTAAGTACTATACATTCTCTTTGACGTCAAAGAACTAGACACCAGTCGTTATAAATCTTACTTGACTGATGGCCGATAAAGCAAGAAATTCAAGTATAGTCGACCAAGAAATTGGTTTACCACTTTTGATGACATCTCCCAGTAACATAATTATTCGCTAAGGATGACAGATTGACAGATTCTGACGCGAAAATAGCACTTGATGTTTTGTACGTGCAAATGATATTCAACCTTAGAGTGGTAAACCAATTTCTTGGTCGACTATACCTACAGATGCTAGCCCATCAAGTTATTACAATCTGTCTTTCTGTAATACTTAGATTTTCAACTTTATCACTAAGGCATTAGTTTCAAGGTGTATTGACAAAATTTTACAGTTTAGAGTGACTTTATGTCTGTATTAATGGCTTAGGAGAGGTAAGCCAAAACCTAAAACTGAAGTCGTTCAAAAGATTGTTGGGTGGATGAGTGATCAATTTTTTTTTTACCGAAAGAGAAATTTTCGTAAAGAGTGACAAGAAAGATAGGAGATAATAAGGTAGTTAAGGTAGTTTAGGTCGCGGGTTCGATCCCCGCACGGAACAAATATGTGTAAGACCTACAGATAGTTGTTCCGGGTCTGGGTATTTGTGTATGTGAGTTTAAATGTTTGTGAACGCACCCACGATACAGGAGAAATTCCTAGTGTGGGGCAAAGTTTTTAAAAAAAATTAAAAAAAGTAAAAAAAAAAAAATTGGCAATAAAATGTAATTATCTTTTTTCACGTAACCAAAAAATGAAGACGATACAGTGCTTCGAAAACTCGTGTGACGTCATATTGCAGTCATTTTTTTACCGGAAAGTGACGTCAAATGCCCCCACTCATGGTCTTTGACGCGGCCGCTATGACGACCCACACAGACCGCGTTTTATCTTAGTGTTTATTTATTCGTCTTCTTATCGTGTGGGCAGTAAGGTCTAACGACCCTACACACACTAGTGTCAGAGTTTCTAAACCGCCGCAAGGGCCTTTGACATGGTTTGACGACCGCCATTTGGCGGCCTGGACCACCGGCTTATACGTGCCTTCCGAAGCACGGAACCATCTTTTTAACAGAAAATCAGGTGATTCAAGTCTGCAATGTCCTACCAAACTGGAAACAACTTTGCAAAGTATGCTTCCCGTGGGAATCGAACCCACGACCACCGGGGTCACAAGGCAAACGCTTAAACCACTCGACCACGGAGGCAGACTAAATATAAACAGAAACATATTTTTTTTGTCAGGAAACATCCATATTATACTCTTTACTGCAAAGCAGTGGAGGTTTCCATTCCTGTTTTACGTTTTTTGTATTTTAACCTACGACCTATTCGTCGGGCCTACGTTGTCCCCTATACAAAGGTAGGTACTTATATATATATGCTGTAACATGATATTATTGTAAAATCAAATCATTTTAGAAGAGTAACCATGGTTTTTGCTGGTTTATCTCCATAGTCAACGACCGACCTGAACCGTGCGCCTTTTTTCAACGTTGTATAATGTGCCATATGTGAAGTAATATATTTTAGTATTGCCGCGTCGTAATTAATATCAAATTTTCTGTATTTTGTTTGTCTTTCAAATCACCCAGCAAATATCTAATAAGTAACGTCGTTACAGACTATAATACACACATAACAACATAAATGATAATAACAAATCTTTCCATATTAGTCGTAGTTTTGTCCTCGGAGCAAGTAAACACTTTGATCAATGCTTAATCTTTTCCTAATAAATAATAGTGAGAGTTCCAATCTTGTTTTCTATCTAGTTGTTTGTTCTAACTGTTGGAAAAACAACACCTTTGTTTGTCGAATTTAAACTTTTCCTATTTTCGTGCAGTATTCTCTCGGTTGCGTAAGTTCTTTTTTCATGTGAAATATGATGAAGAGCCATTTATGACTACGATGTCGGGGACTAGGCGGTGCAAACAAGTGGACCTGGGCACATCTGGCTAGACGCGGAGATGGCTGATGAAGCAAGGTTTTGACCGAATGGTGACCAAGGTTAGGCCAAAAATACTAAGGCCTTTCTAAAGCTTCTGGGTTGACGATATCACCCAAGTCACCAGAAACACGTGGATAAGGTACGCACAGAACCGGGAAGTGTGGCAGAAAGAAGAGAAGCCCTATATTTAGCAGTGAGTGAACTTATGAACTGATTTTCTATTTTAGCCACTTGCGTAACACAACAATCGTAGCAGGTGGCGTTCTGTGGTTTCAAGGTGTGAATTTCTGTAGTGTGTGTGGGCACAATATTTTACCATAAAAAATGCATGCATTAGCTATCTACTACCACTTCAGCTATTTGCGTTTTTCTAGATTTAATCAATTCACTTGATCATCATAGAACCAACTAAGCAATAAATATATTGAGTATTGAGTAACTTTTCACCATGATTAAATTACCTGAAACAAAAAACACAATAAATTAATCACCACCCAGCTCAATTTTACACGCGTTTTTCAATTGTTTTGGGACTCCCGAAACAATTACTCTGGTCGCGTATTACATAGACGTAAAGGTACTTACAGACTTGTTTGATTCTGATAATCGTAATCTCACTTCTTCAACTGCCGAAGAGAGTTAGTTTAGTGGTAGTCTAATGGACTGATTGATTGTTGGACGGCACGGTTGGCGCAGTGGCTAAGCGATTGGACTGCTGCGCTGCGTGTCGCGGGTTCGATCCCCGCACGGAACAAATATTTGTATGGCCTACAAATAGTTGTTTTGGGTCTGGGTATTTGTGTATGTGAGTTTAAATGTTTGTGAACGCACTCACGTTACAGGAGAAATTCCTAGCGTGGGGCAACGTTTTTTAAAACAAAAAAAAATGTCTTACAGCCAAGTCATAGATCTTGATTTCGAACCAAAGAAGAAAATATTCGAGAAGAAGATTTTTCGAATTCATGTGCGTATGCAGTTGCGATCATGGCCGGAGCTGTTATCACTGGCTTCGGTGAAGGAAAACATCGTGAGGAAACCAGAATGCCTTTTTTTTGGGTGGGTGAAAAATCATCAAATAACCCCCCCCCCCCACCGCTCTTGGGCAGAGCGGAAGGGAGTGTCAGACTTCTACTGACTAAAAACCACCCGTGTTCCTTCTTAGCCCTTTATGTCGAGGCCGCGGTTTCACTTGTGAACAATCCGCAGCCCCGACGAAACCAGCATGCCTCAGAGATATTTTCTCGATGGCATGTAAAACCAAGTAAAAATACCTACTTGTTTTCTTTTAACAATATTGCGGCCGCTTAAAATATGTATCAATCACTGTTCATCTGTACTTTACATAACATAGATTATTATATGTATTTACTCGAATTTTTTTTTGAGCAAATCTGCAGGCACCATCAGGTTTAAAATTGTGAAAATGAGGCTTTCATTTTCACAATTTTAAACCTGTACCTCCATAAAACCGCAGGTACGTAAACATTGTCAGCGGTTTCATTAACTCTCTCGATAAAAACAAACATTTTCGTACGTATCAGGACGTAAACGATTATTTTAATGGCGAAAATGAACTTTTAATTATTGTCTTCAGTTAAACAGTTGTAGTAACACTGGGGTAATGGATAAGTTTATTTATTTATTTATGCACACACAAAATACAAAAAAAGTAAGTAATAAGTTATAATTATCTGTTAAGTTACTTTAGCCACAGATAATATAATACTAGCGTACTTTAGCTAAAAGGTAAATCCAGAACGGAGTGTCATATCGGAAAACGGGTTTTACCAGTACGTAGATAGATCTTGAAAAGGAGATTCTAACAGTATTTGTAACTCAATTTTGCCCATATGTGACTTTAGTTGGTTTTCGCTTTATGGGCACGAGCTATGCGAACTCCCCGCTCGCTGATGCAGTCATTAGATCGTCAAGTGTGCAGGTGTCATGGCATGCAGGGCAAGATGGAAGGTGAACATGAATCGAAACGGCAACACTCGGCCTGCATAACTTTTTCTCAACTATGTTGGGGTTGGCTTGCATTCGAACCAATTGTAGCTGCATTTTTTTTCTGAGGCCAGGATGAAACTTTTTTTATTTGTGATATTTGTGATGGCAGAGATGGGGTCAACGATGGAACGAGCTTACCCAGAAGAAGCCTATTTACTCGCGACTTAAATAGATTGGGGTTATATGAACTCGGGAAAACCGACGCAGGCAGGGAGGGGGGGTTCCACTGTTTGGCTGTGCGCATTATAAAAGAATTGGCAAAGCGCTTCGTTCGAATGTGAGGAACATCGAGAAGGTATGGGTGATAACCTGCATTTTCAGCCAAGAGCTCATATTGTAGTAAGGGTACTACAATAAAAGAACGTTTTATATAACTTATTTATCTATTTTCGTAAAAGTGCTTTTGCTTGCGAAAGTAATTTATAGGCGGTTGTATTTTTAACTAACTTTCACGCTCTGTCACTTAGCTGGGTTATAAATGTTTTGTTTATTTTGTAAATATTTGCTTATTTCATGAAAATTATCGGTGGGGATGTTTTTGCGATAACTTCGGAGTCCAACTATGGCCGTTTTGATTTGCTTATGTATTTGCTTATTATGGAAATGATTGTAGGATACAATAATTTTTGTTTAAAAAAACCATATTGATTGATTTACCCCTTCGTATTATCAAGTAAAATCTACAGAAAAACCCCAAACAGAGATTGATCACGTTTCAAAAAGGAAGTACTCCCAAATATTCACTTTGCTTGAGTTGTGGTGGTGAATAAATGATTGAATCGATCCTTCATTTGGTATCCCCGTTGGATCACTGTTTGTACAAATTACGTTCATGGAGTAAGTAATAAGAATGGAGTACCAAACCTGAAGAAAGAAAATCTTTTTTTTTGGGGGGTTGGAAATTAGATAGGCCCAGGTGGTAATAAAAGTGGACTGTATTTCAAAGGTATATATTACGTTTCTACAATGGTCAATTTTAAATAAATAGAAAATCATGCGATCGTGGTCGCGCTGTTGCAAGGAGTGTGGAGGGCGCGCGGGCCATCGTCGAGCCGCTCCGCTACCACGCCGCCCGCTCCCCTCTGCTTGATGATGCATGTGTGTATTGGAGGTGTTAACGTGTGCTTTAACAGAAATCATCAAATGACTTGACTTGGCGATCCCGCTCTGGGCAGAGCGGTAGTGAGTGTCAGGCTTCTACTGACTAAAAACCACCAATGTTCCTTCTTAGCCCTTTATGTCCAGGCCCCGGTGTCTCTTGCGAACAACCCGCAGCCCCAACGGGGAGAAAGAAAACCTTTATCAGGAAAACTGACAGCAAAAATGAATAGTGTGTTAAGCACTCCCCCACCCCGCGCCGCTCACGTCTCTCAGTCTCTCATTCCTGTTTACTCCGTGTACACGTTAACCTGCCGAATTTGTGCCTTTCCGTATTCACTAGGTGTGCTTTAACTCCCTCCCTCGTGGCAATTCCCTTTAATTAAACCTTTTCTAGTGAGGGTTTGGATGTGAGTATGTTTGTATTCATATGTGAGAAAGACAAGAATGTGGTTTATTTATATTTTTTGACGGCATGGTTGGCGCAGTGGCTAAGTGATTGGACTGCTGCGCTGCGTGTCGCGGGTTCGATCCCCGCACGGAACAAATATTTGTATGGCCTACAAATAGTTGTTTCGGGTCTGGGTATTTGTGTATGTGAGTTTAAGTGCTTGTGAACGCACCCACGATACAGGAGAAATTCCTAGTGTGGGGCAACGTTTTTATATAAAAAAAAAAAAAATGATTTACTTATTACTATGCTACGCCTGAGAGTCTGACAACCAAAGGGTATCATATTTTCCACTTACTGATACCTGTCAGATAGGCAGTCGCTCCATGTATACTATTACTCATAGTGGGAGAGCCGGCTGCAAAAATACCTACCTCATCAGGTACCCCAATAGGCTATCTTTAGATCGTTAACCGACACTTAAACACGTAAAAAAAATCAGGTCTGCCAGTGCCGATCCTGCCGGTCATGGAAAAAAATCATATTTTTTGTCGTATTTTTTTGCTGAAAATTACGTCACAAGGTACCCGAATTAAAGTGCTGGCAACAGTTAACCATTGATTAATTACGTAAAAAAAAGTAGGTCTGCCATTGCGCACTCTGCCGGAAGTACTTGGCAGACCTCTAAAATATGGCCCCTCCAGCACCATGAACCTACCTCATCGAGTACCCTGATGGAACCTACGCCAAATAATAGCCAAGATGCCCTCGATAGAGTATCAAAAGGTCTGCCAGGTCTAATCTTGCCGGAACTTAGTGTTCAAAGCATTTGAAGTTGGTACGGTAGGTAGGCAGCATTATTTCATACAAAGAAGAAGGGGCGAAATGTCCGTTGTAACACTTTCTCCTATATATCAAATGAAAGAGCGTAAAAAATAGATCATTTTATTCTAAAAAAGTAAATGTGTGAATAATAGGGGAAAAAAGTTATTCACCGATAAAGAGAGAAAATATATTTTTTATTTTTTTTTTCATCGGACCTACTTGAGTGGGGTGTCTATTGATAGGTCTTTTAAAATGACACTGATGTTTCTAAGATCATTTTTCTCAAAGTCAATCGTTTGAAAGATAGACAGTTTCAAAGTGCTAAAATGTGTCCCCACCCCCTCTAACTTTTAAACTAAGAGAGTGAAAACTCTAAAAATAATATATGCTTTAGATCGCAATGAAAACTTATAACCAAGATTAGTTTGAACGAGATATAGTTAGCCGTTTTTGAGATATAGCACATTTAAAAAACCGCAAATATAACTTTGTCATTCATACAATTACTATGAAAAACAAACTTATCACAAAATGTGTATTTCTGTTGCCGCTTTAACAAAAAATAATACAAATTATAGGTGGCTCCTACGATGGTACGAAACCCTTCATGTGCGAGTCCGACTCATACTTGGCCAGTTTTTTTTTCCAATTTTATTTTTTCCATTTATTCACACGTTTACTGTGTGAGTGAATAATTGATTTATTTTTGCCCAATTTTTCACACGTTTACTGTGTGAATAATTGGAGAGAAAAGTTATTCACCCATAAAGAAATGATTTTTTAATTTTTTAGACTCAAATAGTATTCGCACTTTTTACGATGACATCGTCCGAATTTCTCATCATCATTATTTCAGCCGAAAGACGACGACCCGCCCCACCCTTTGCACGGGTGCAATGTGCTGAATATAAACCTTCCTCTTGAATTACTCTGTCTATTTCTAAAAACTTCATTAAAATCTATTGGGTAGTTTACAAGATCTAAACGTAGAAACGCGTTCCATATGGTGTCGGACGTAAAGAATAGCACCATCCCATATCTACCCGTGAGTGTCGCAAGAGGCGACTAAGGGACGTACCAGAGAATGGGCAGCAGCATTCTACTTAACTGTGCTTTGTTATGACCTTACTACGCTTGCCAACCCGTCTGCCAAGCGTGGCGATTATGGCAAACCTCCTAAAATGAAAATGAGTGCACAAAAATGGCCCCTAGTACCCGGCAGCCCGTCTACCCTCGACTACGGTAGCGGTCGAGGCAGCGGCGTGGCAAGGGAAAAGGTCCGGCTACCCCAAAACATACCGACGACTTGACCTGGCAACATACAATACGCGTTCACTCCGAACTTACGAGATGATAACGGAACTCGAAGGGGAATTGAGCAGGTTGCGATTGAGTATTGTGGAATTATTTGAGGTCCGAAGAGAGGGGGGGGACACGATAATCCTGAAATCCGCCTCTACTTCCGAGAGGGTTACCGGCAGTCCCAGGATGGTGTTGGGATTATCGTCCACAAGTCCCTCATGAATAACGTGGTGAAGATCGAGAGTGTGTCGACCAGGGTGGTGTACCTTATACTCAGAATATCCTCAAGATTTGTGCTGAAGGTCATACAGGTCTACGCGCCGACTTCGGGACACCACGCCGACGATGAAGGGGAGACCATGCATGAGGATATTTATAAAACCACACACTGCTCGCAGAACGAATGACGGATGGGGCCGAAAGTTCTGGAGTGGCGACCGCGAACTGGAAAACGTTGCGTTGGAAGACCTCCCACTTGGTGGACCGATGACCTGGTGAAGGTTACGGGGATCCGTTGGAAGCGAGATGCACGGGACCGGTCAATGTGGCGACACTTGGGGGAGACCTATGTCCAGCAGTAGACGTCTTTCAGCTAAAATAATCATCATCATCAGCCTATTATGTTCCCACTGCAGGGGCTCAGGCCTCCTCTCTGGGAGAGGGATGGGCTATAATCCACCACGCGTGCCCATGCCCAGTGCGGGATGGTAGATGTCACAGGTCTTCGAATTTTTTGGTTCTAAGATATGCCGGTTTCCTCGCGATATTTTCCTTCACCGTTTTGAGAGCAGTGGTGTTGAAATAAATTACACAAAGTAATGTGCCTGCCTGGGTTCGAGCCCCACGACTTACTGTTCGTAAGTCGGGGCAGCCACTGGGCCACCACAGCTCTGATGAAATAATGATGATTAGAAATCACACAGAAACACATCGCCGCCATTTTCAAAACTTCGTTGGCCCTGCTCATGCTTGGGACGATGTCATCGTTTCTACGATATACGAGTACGAATACTTTTTGAGTGTATTGCTCATAAACACACAATGCTTCGCAATGACAGAGTGGGTTAAGAGTCATTTTCTATTTCTTTTAAATGTCCTGTTTCTACGCTTAGATCTTTAAGACATGGTAACGGATTTTAATGCAGTTTTCAGCAATAGACAAAAGTGATTCAAGGGGAAGTTTTATATTCCGCACATTGGCGGGTCACTACTAAAAAATACAATAAAAAAATCATTTCTTTATAGGTGAATAATTTTTATCTCCAATTATTCACACAGTAAACGTGAATAATTGGAGATAAAAACAAATTGAATTAAAAAAAAAAACTGGCCAAGTGTGAGTTGGAATCGCACATGAAGGGTTCCGTACCATCGTAGGAGCCACCTTTAATTTGTATTATTTTTTGTTAAGGTGGATCCCTAGTTAAACCTCGCCATACATTTTGCAGAACATGAAATCTCCGTAAATAAACGATTTCTGCAGAATAAAAGCAAGTATAATGAGTCTTTATAATGTATTAGGTGGGCAAAACGCCCAAATTTTATAAAAAAAACAGTATTTGTAGGCGAATTAGACTCAATAAAAAACGCAAAATCTTTGTATGTGTGAGTGACCTGAATCGCGCCATCTGACAGAAATTTATAGAACCACCAAGAAAGAGTTCGTTGCTGTTGTGTTACGAGTTTACGTTCGGTAAACATTTATAATAGATGGCGCTGTTCGAAAATTCGAGGCGCTATTCGAACAAAGTAACTAGCGGCTAGTGTCACCGCGTTACTATGGTTACGCGCGGCCCCGAACGCTGCACTTCGATTGAGTTGAGACCCGAAAATGTGTTCCTGTACCTGTACTGCGCATTCAAGGTCATAGTTCAACGTTTCTAGCAAGTTAGCGCCGGCGGCGAGCGGGTTTGCCCGCGGATTTTACATTTTATGATTGATACAATGTTTTTTTATAAGGGAATGAGAAAAAATGCTAGAAAGTGAAAAAAAATATGTGCAATCTGGCGGCCAGGAATTTTTTTGGTTTTTCCGTCATGGGTGTCGTTTTCATGGTTTTTGGGGTCGCTGATTACGAAAATGAGGTCAAAATGAAAATCCAAGATGGCGGCCAGGTAAATTTTTCGTTTTTCCGTCATGGGTGTCGTTTTCATGGCTTTTGGGGTCGCTGATTACGAAAATGAAGTCAAAATGAAAATCCAAGATGGCGGCCAGGAAATTTTTGGTTTTTCCGTCATGGGTGTCGTTTTCATGGTTTTTGGGGTCGCTGATTACGAAAATGAGGTCAAAATGAAAATCCAAGATGGCGGTTAGGAAATTTTTGGTTTTTCCGTCATGGGTGTCGTTTTCATGGTTTTTGGGGTCGCTGATTACGAAAATGAGGTCAAAATGAGAATCCAAGATGGCGGTTAGGAAATTTTTCGGTGTTCCGTCATGGGTGTCGTTTTCATGGTTTTTGGGGTCGCTGATTACGAAAATGAGGTCAAAATGAAAATCCAAGATGGCGGCCAGGTACATTTTTCGTTTTTCCGTCATGGGTGTCGTTTTCATGGCTTTTGGGGTCGCTGATTACGAAAATGAGGTCAAAATGAAAATCCAAGATGGCGGCCAGGTAAATTTTTCGTTTTTCCGTCATGGGTGTCGTTTTCATGGTTTTTGGGGTCGCTGATTACGAAAATGAGGTCAAAATGAAAATCCAAGATGGCGGCCAGGTAAATTTTTCGTTTTTCCGTCATGGGTGTCGTTTTCATGGTTTTTGGGGTCGCTGATTACGAAAATGAGGTCAAAATGAATATCCAAGATGGCGGCCAAGTAAATTTTTCGTTTTTCGGTCATGGGTGTCGTTTTCATGGTTTTTGGGGTCGCTGATTACGAAAATGAGGTCAAAATGAGTATCCAAGATGGCGGTTAGGAAATTTATCGGTGTTCCGTCATGGGTGTCGTTTTCATGGTTTTTAGGGTCGCTGATTACGAAAATGAGGTCAAAATGAGAATCCAAGATGGCGGTTAGGAAATTTATCGGTGTTCCGTCATGGGTGTCGTTTTCATGGTTTTTGGGGTCGCTGATTACGAAAATGAGGTCAAAATGAAAATCCAAGATGGCGGTTAGGAAATTTTTTGGTATTCCGTCATGGGTGTCGTTTTCATGGTTTTTGGGGTCGCTGATTACGAAAATGAGGTCAAAATGAAAATCCAAGATGGCGGTTTGGAAATTTTTTGGTGTTCCGTCATGGGTGTCGTTTTTATGGTTTTTGGGGTCGCTGATTCGAAAATGAGGTCAAAATGAACATACAAGATGGCGGCAAGGTAAATTTTTCGTTTTTCCGTCATGGTTGTCGTTTTTATGGTTTTTGGGGTCGCTGATTACGAAAATGAGGTCAAAATGAAAATCCAAGATGGCGGTTAGGATTTTTTTTTCATATTACATATAACATATCTCTTAAAAGACATCTTATTTAGCAATTGCGAATTTCATTATGTCCGTAGAGTAGGAGCTATTGAAACCTATCCTAGTCGTTTCCTCTATTACTACTAGTTATTATATAATTCTTAGAGGATAACGATGAATCTGTGACCAGCGGCCAGTAGCTTATTAGTTTATTTAGTGACTCTACAGGCAAAGCCTACGCTGTCGAAAGGTGGTCATTCGTTTGAGAGTGGCTTGTCCCTATTTTTTTTATTGATATATTCAATTTCCCCTACTCTAGTAGAAAAAAGAAAGGGATTATGATGTCCGTAGCGGGTGTATGCTGGGCCTTGTTCTTGTAGCACCTCGATCGACAGAGATTTGAGACGTTCTATCATGTCGCCGTGGAGATCATGCGCACGAATGTGCCACGGGTCTTGTTGCAAGATTTCCCAGAGTAGATCGGTGTTAGTGCGTCTGCGTAACTGTGCGGCGCTCTTCAATGCCATTTTATACTGCCTCTCAAGCTTGAGCAGGTTTGTTTTACTGTACCTCGGTAGCAGCTGTATTACTCCGTAGTCTATCACTGGCAGTAAGCAAGCTTGGATGACAAGAAAGTAGCTTGACGTTGACGCTTAGCTTGGAGCGGTAGCCGATGATTGGATACAGCGCTCCTTTGACTCTCTTGGCCTTTTCAATATTTTCTTTGGCATGCTTATTCATCGAAAGCCTTTTATCCAGCCAGACTCCAAGGTATTTTATTTCTGGTTTGAATACAATGCGTTCCCCACGTATTTGAACATAATTGCGATACCCTGTGTTCAAATTGTTGAGTCTTGGTCTCTTGTGCGAAAACATTATGCATTCCGTCTTATCGACATTGCATTTGAGGCCCCATTTTCTGTAGTAATCAATTACGAATGGCTCACGAATGGTTTAAATCCTATCTAACAAATAGAGAACAACAAGTTGAAATAGAATTTTATAATGAAAAAACCAAAGAGATTCAAAGCATTCAGTCTGACAACAAAACAATTAATGCCTCAATTCCCCAAGGAACTGTAATTGGATGCCTCCTCTTTCTTATCTACATTAACGACCTTCCGAAAACCGTAGCAGGGCCATGCGTCTTGTTTGCTGATGATATTTCATTTCTTACTTCATGCAGGGACAATGTTGGATTGAACGAGGACCTAACAGACACACTAAATAAATCAATAACTTGGATGAAAGACCATAATCTAGAAATAAACTTCTCCAAGACTAGAATTATACCATTCCACCCCCGTCAAAAAACCCCATTAGACATCAACTTCACTTATAATGGCACATCAATAGAAGTCGTTCATGAGTTTACCCTACTTGGCCTGTCTATAGATACGAACATTAACTGGAAATCGCACATCCAAAAGACAAAATCAAAATTGTCTAAATTTGCATACGCCCTTAGTGAAGTAAAAAAGACCACTAACCTTAAAACCGCACTAGTCACCTATTATGCCTACGCACATGCGTGGCTCAGTTACGGCGTGATTTTGTGGGGAAACAGCACGGATGCACCGAGACTATTCACCCTACAAAAAAGACTTGTAAGAATATTAGTAAATATAGAAGACACTGACAGCTGCAGACCCCATTTTCAAGATCAAAAAATACTGACCCTCCCCTGCCTATACATTTTGGAGATATGTAAATTCGTGCGAAACTACCCACACCTGTACACGACAAGGGAGGACATACAGTCGAAATTTACACTGCGCCATAAAAATAGGTTAAACATACCAAGCTCTAAATTAAAAATGCACTCAACGAGTGCCTTTGTGATGTCAATCAAAATATATAATAAATTACCAGATAAAATTAAAGACATAGAAAAGAATAATATATTCATAAATAAATTAAAACAATTTCTATTAATTAAATGCTATTATAATCTGAATGAATACTTTAATGATAAATTTTAAATTAGATAAATAAATATTTTAATAGATAATTAGATTGCATTATAAATAATACATTTAGGATAATTCTAATATAGTTATTATAGTCAAATAAAAGCCCTCTTCCTCTCTCCTACTATTGCAGTGCCCGACAGGGTCCACAATGATCATAACTTTGTAAAACCTACCATCTAAGTAAACTTGTGGAAGCAATAAATGTATTGAGTATTGAGTATTGAGTATTATGTCGATGGCGGCCCACTCTGCTCGGCGCGTAGCGTGGTCCGGTCTTTCAGCTGCGTTCAGTATACATAGATCGTCGGCCTACTGTGACAGCATCTGACCTGCTATTCTTTCGTTAGGTAGGTCAGCCACATAGAGGTTGAAGATCGCCGGACCGAGTATCGATCCTTGGGGCACCCCGTGCGGCACACGCTGCTCCGTTCCCAAAGTGGTTCTGAAGCTGCCTCTTGTTGTCCTGTTGCTCAGGTAGTTCTCGATCATCTTTACGATGTTGTTGCGTATTCCGGCGTCGATCAGTTTTCGACAGAGACCTTTGTGATTAATTGAATCGAAGGTTTTGCTGAGGTCAGTAGATATCATGGCTACGCTATGGCCCTTGTCCAGCGCGTCAGCTATGTATTTACCGGGACGAAGAATTTGGGTGGCGGTGCCTCTGTTTCTCGTAAACCCATACTGGTGGCTGGGTATTATTTCGGTTAACTCTGCTCGATGCGGTTGAGTATTATTCTCTCGGCCCATTTGCCCATGATGTTGAGTAGGCTGATGGGTCTATACGATTTGGGGTCGCGGTGGTCCTTCCCCGCCTTATGCAAAAAGATACATGTACTGGTTTTCCATCGTTCAGGGAAGTAACCCGTCTCGAGTATGTAGTCCATTATACGTTTGAATATCGCAATCATGGTGTCACCACCTAGCCTGAGTATATCGGCTCTGATGCCGTCAGGTATAGGAGCTTTGCTGTTCTTGAAGCATCTAAGAGCTAATTTGAGCTCGTGTTTTGAAGTTCGATCAAGTGGTGCAAATGAGGTAGACATTTCTGTACATTCGTCATTTGTATCGATAGTAGCTTCCTTGACTATGGCTGTGTCGACCATTCTATCGATGATTTCTAATTCATTGGTGCAATCGCTAAAGTGAGGCAGTTTCATGATGGGTTTTTTCATTGCCCTTTGCACGGCCCACATGCGTTTCCTATTATCTTTAGTGTTTTCAAGTAGCTTGGTCAGTTCGGCTTCTTTATGCTTTATCATTTCTTTAGTCAATTGATGCTTACAGGAGTTGTATTGCCTTCTTGCCACTGTTCTGAGGTCAGTGTGTCTAAGTTGCCAGGCACGTTGCTTCTTGACGTTACGCTCGGCTATTCTTTCTCTTATGTGTGTTGGAAGTCTGTCTTTGGAGTCCACGATTCTCAGCGGGGCTAACTCGTCGAGTGTTTTGACGACAGCTTTTTCTACTTCCAAGATATAAAATAGCTGAATTTGTAACGCAAATCGTTGATGATTATCGGGGGAACGTATCCACTCTTGTTTGCTTTTGAATCTTCCATGCGCGTCATTGGAGGACTGTTCTTTATCTCTGGTCTCTATGCTTTCGGGGCGTTGGTATCCCCACCCTCGGGCAGTGTACGCTTGCGTGACAAACTGCGCGAGTCAGCTGAGTTTGAACGTAACGATGATGCTGTTGACAGCGAGCGTCCAGATCCGGGCTCATTCGGCTTGCAACGAAGTAGATTGAACCGGTTTGAGGTGGTAATCGCCGCACATTCGGCGTGCGTTGCGCGTACGCCGACGTCTGCTGTTACTTCAGACAGTTTACATTGTTTATTTAGTGCACTTGTACTCGTTACCGGACTAAAGGACGTCCCTGTTTATTGCAAAACCATAACCGCTGAAATATACCTACTTAGGTCTACCCGTCTTTCTTTCTCGGGTACGTAGTGCCTAAGCCTGGTCAGAGTTTTTATGCCGCCCATGGATCCGACTTGGATTTGCATGCTGTCGAGAAATATTTCTCAGGCATAATGCTGCTAGAACACTTCCTTGCGGAACTCCGTAGGTAACGGTTCGTTCCTCCGATAGAAAGTTTTCTTCAAGTTTGGTTTTAGTTAGTGTTTAGTCTACTTATTTAGGTTATTTGTTTTCTGTCGTTCAAATATGATTTGATAAGTTCAAGAACATTCCCTCTAAAACCGTACGCATCAAGTTTTTTAAATAAAATATCATGTTGGACATAATCAAATGCCTGAGTCATATCACAAAAAAGAGCACAGACTGGAGTATTTTTATTCATATTTGACTTATCTGCGTGCAAAAAATCATAAACTGCCATATTTTGACTGGCCTGTTGGTCTAGTGGTTAGTGACCCTAACTGCTATGCCGGAGGTCGTGGGTTCGATTCCCACCCAGGACAAATGTTTGTGTGATGAGCACGATCATTTGTTCTGTGTCTGGGTGTAATTTATCTATAATATGTATGTATTTAGAAATATATAAGTATGTTTATCAGTTGTCTAGTACCCATAACACAAGCTCTGCTTAGCTTGGGACTAGATGGCGTTGTGTGATAGTTGTGGAATATTATTATTATTTCCTTTATTCATAAATTAACAAATTTTATACATTTTTAAATATTTTCTATAAAAACAAAAAAAAAAACATTTAAAAATATAAAAAACTGTAGCCCACCGGTATCGGGAACAGGGTCCAAGCTACCGGCGGTCAGGGCTCCAGAGAAAGGAACCTCCTAACAATGCGAGCCGTGTCCAGGAGTACCGCTTTCTGCATCAAGCCCTTGATCCAGCTGCCTAACGAGAGCCTCCTCAGGTGTTGGTCGAGGCTCTTGGCAATTAAGCCATTGGCTGTAACGACTATCGGCACAATGATCGCTGAGTCCACATCCCACATGTCGACAACCTCGCGAGCCAAGTCAAGATACTTGATTTGTTTATCTTTCTCGGCTTTCACGAGGTTCTCGTCATGCGGGACGGTTATGTCAACAATCATTGCGCGCCGCTCTGATCGATCCACCACCACTATATCAGGCTTATTAGCCATAATAGTCCTGTCAGTGATGATGGATTGATCCCAGTACAGTGTGAGAACTGGGTCGGGCACATACCTGTAGTACGGCACTTCCGATTCCACAAGGCTGTATTTCAGAGCAAGTTGTTGATGGATAATCCTGGCTACAAGGTTGTGTCTATGCAAGTATTCTCCGTTAGCCAGACGAGAACACCCGGAGATAATGTGACGGATTGATTCGCCCGGACGGTGGCATGCCCGACATTATGTCAACCGTACCGTCCTTCACAATAAATCTCCGGTAGTTATTCGTCATCATAACTTCGTCCATAATTGCACAGACAAAACCTTCGGTTTCTCCAAAAAGTTCCCCGGAACGTAGCCAGGCTACGGACGCTAGGAAATCTACATCGGGCCCGTGTAGGGCCCGGTAAAAGCGTCCGTGGAGCTCCTTGCTCTGCCATACCTCCATGCGGTCTTTAGTGTCAAGCACTACAGGTTTGCGCCAGTTCTCTTTAGCCAAGGAGAGTGGGGTGAGGCCTTTGTCCACCGCGACAACATCTCGATGCATCCCCACGTCGGCTTCCAGGAAATATTCCCTGAGACTGCATATCTCACGATTGTGCAGTCTTAGCATTTAACCTTTTTAGCGCCACAGTCACGTATAGATGACAAGCCGAACAAGCAAAAAAGTGCCGTAAGTCTGTCAGCTTAAGGTACTTTTTGGCTTGTCGTCTTACTTGACCGTGGCGGTCAATGGGTTAAAAAGCCTCGACCTCCACACTTCCGCGGGATATACAGTCTCATAACCGAAGAACGTGGGTGATGCATTCGATATGCCGTCAACAATGTACGGATCCGCCTATCCAGGGCGTCTAGCTCTGTTTGAGTCCATTTGAGTATGCCGAAAGAGTACATCAAAACCGGCATGACCCAACCGTTGAAGGCACGCACCTTATTTCTGCCTGACAAAAGACTATTAAATACCTTTCTCAGGCGGCCAAAGAAGCGCTCCCTCAACGATTGTTTCATGTCGGCAACGTTGATGCCCAGCGCTTCCGACATACCCAAATACTTATAGGTTTCGGTTGCTGAGAGGGATCTAAGATTTATGGAATCTGTGAGCTGGGTTCCAACAGACTCCACAATCCTCCCTCGCTTTACATGCATGACCGCACACTTGTCAACACCGAACCCCATCCTAATGGCGCTACTGAAAGCTTCAGTGACCTTCAGTAGCTCCATCAGGTGCATATCATTCGTGGCAAAAAGTTTTAGGTCATCCATGTAAAGGAGGTGAGATATAATCTGACCACCTCTCTTCAACCGATAGCCCAGACCTGAACCCTCCAGCAGCGTGCTAAGAGGATTCAAGGCTAAGCAGAACCAAAGTGGACTCAAACTGTCGCCCTGAAATATACCCCGCTCTATCCTTATCGGTTCGCTATTCCTCTGGATCTGTCGACATCCTGGATAGCGAAGGACTGTCCTCCATTGCCCCATACATGACATCAGGAAGGTGCGCAGGGTTGCATCAATTTTATACAACTCTAGCACCCTCATGAGCCATGTATGTGGCACCGAGTCATAGGCCTTCTTATAGTCTATCCAACATGTCGACAGATCCTTTCGGGAACTGCGAACCTGTTGGCTAATGGCCATATCAATGAGGAGTAGCTCCTTAGTACCACGGGACCCGTTCCTACATCCATTTTGAGAAGCAGACATAACAGAATTTTCGTTAATATGTTTATTAATTTTAGCTCTCAAAATGGAGGTAAGAACTTTATAGACCGTTGGTAGACACGTAATCGGTCTATAATTTTTGGGTTCCGCAGTACTACCCGATTTATGGAGCAGGTGGGTTATTCCAGTCGTCAGGAACTCTGGTAGCGACCCTGACTCTAAGGCTGACTGGAATAGGGCTGCCAAGCAAGCATGCGATCTTGTGATCCATTTAATCCAAAAGTTGTGCAGTCCGTCCGGCCCTGGTGATTTCCAATTAGGCAACGGACGGACTGCACAACCTACATCTTGGGGGCTGATCGTTATTGCCCCCATTTCTGTTATTGGTTCGCACGCTCGCTCGACCTCCCGAGTCCATTCACCCTCGGAATGACTGACAGGTACCGACCAGATGTTGCGCCAAAATGAACTCATGGCGCTATCATCCGGTAGGCACGTGTCAGTCACACCTTGGTCCGGTCGCTCCCATGCTCTATAAACCCACCTTTCATCGCTTTGGAAGGTGCGATTTAGAGTGTACCGTTCCGCCCGACGCTTATACCTACGGATACGGTTTGCCCATGCATACACTTTCTGCTTCCAGAAGTCGATGCGCTCTGTGATACGGGACATGTAGTCTCGAGGACTGATATCAGTCCCCGCAAATGCCCGCCTCACAAAGCGCATCACTCGAGGGCGATTGTTGCCCTCCTGGAAGCAGGTTAGTTTGCCGATGAACGCTCTGGCCCCAGCAATGCGTCGTTCAACCCTGTACTGCCAAGCCGGTACGGCTGGTTTCGGTCGTGAAGCTCTATCATCCGGAAATTTGACATGAGCTACACGACATGCCGTTACAGCCGCGCAATACAGGATTGAATGAGCATCAGTGAGGTTTTCGCAGTTATCAAAATATCTTGACAACTGCGAATCCAGAGCAGCCACCAGCGCCCTATTTCTGTTATGCATGGGCAAACGAGGTAAACGTGGTCTAAGTTCGGGCGTCATGAACCGATATTCTCGGATCGCACCCTCCAAAGTACTCCTCATCTCCTCACTGCACTGTGTACTTACATCAGTAACCATGTCACTACTCACGTCGTTTTCGCGAATATATTCTGTTGTGGTAGACTGTGGTGGTACCACAGCCTGCGACGGCGTAGCAATGGCATGGCTACTCATTTCAGTCCGCAAGCGATCAAGTACGGTGTCATCCAACATACAATTACGCTGAATGACTCGCACCTGATCCGACAGTCGTTGTGCCGATACGTTGACAGCCGGTTCAAGCACCTGAAACAGAGAGAGCATCCGAACACGGTACGCGGTTATTATTATTATTATTATTTATCGTTTTCTTTTTCTAAATCTTTTTTGTTCGGTACAGAGTATATTGTTCACTTCTAACTTCTCCCATGACGGAAAAACCAAAAATTTTCCTGGCCGCCATCTTGGATTTTCATTTTGACCTCATTTTCGTAATCAGCGACCCCAAAAACCATGAAAACGACACCCATGACGGAACACCAAAAAATTTCCAAACCGCCATCTTGGATTTTCATTTTGACCTCATTTTCGTAATCAGCGACCCCAAAAACCATGAAAACGACACCCATGACGGAAAAACGAAAAATTTACCTGGCCGCCATCTTGGATTTTCATTTTGACCTCATTTTCGTAATCAGCGACCCCAAAAACCATGAAAACGACACCCATGACTGAATAACCAAAAAATTTACCTGGCCGCCATCTTGGATTTTCATTTTGACCTCATTTTCGTAATCAGCGACCCCAAAAACCATGAAAACGACACCCATGACTGAATAACCAAAAAATTTCTTGGCCGCCATCTTGGATTTTCATTTTTGCTTCATTTTTGTAATCAGCGACCCCAAAACCCATGAAAACGACACCCATGACGGAAAAACCTGAAATTTACCTGGCTGCCGTCTTGGATTTTCATTTTGACCTCATTTTCGTAATCAGCGACCCCAAAAACCATGAAAACGACACCCATGACTGAATAACCAAAAAATTTCTTGGCCGCCATCTTGGATTTTCATTTTGGCTTCATTTTCGTAATCAGCGACCCCGAAAACCATGAAAACGACACCCATGATGGAAAAACTAAAAATTTTCTTCCACTGATAATACATTTTCTGACACGGTTTGGTACGAATTCATTGGTTTGGGTTGAATAAAATCAGAGAATAGAAGTTCATGACTGTATATGTAAGTATACAGTCATGAACTTCGTAAGTAATTAGGGTATACCTAAATCAGGCGATCAGCGTAGGCAAACTTACCTATTTTTTTCCGACCTACCTACCTACGCAATTGTGAAACGTAGGTACACATGGCTACACATAAAGTTATAAATTTCCAGTTTACGCTGATCTCGCACTGTACGGAAATCCTATACAATTCGAGACCAGCTTATACTGGAAATGTATAGCTTGATGTGTAGCCGCCAGTACTACTTACATCTATTGATCGAATCATATTTAATTCATGTGAAACCAGCAAGATACCTAAGTGAATACACAGACAAACTAAGTACTTTGATTTTTAACTGTCAGCGAGAAATGACGTTCTAAAAATGGTAGCAGTTGCACAGATTGCCAGGTAATGCACTCCATGTACTTACACGCGCTAACTACCTACCTATAGCATAGCCTACCGGGCGCCAGGCTACCGGTAACAGACTAACAGTGGGTTGTCAACAGCCGCGCGGCGAGTAGGTACATACGCATAAATATATTTCGGTCGACTTGACATTAGTTTTGAAATCTTAGGATATTATTATGTCTAATATAAAAATAAGTCGGGTTTTCCTTCCTGACGCTATAACTCCAGAACGCACGAACCGATTTCCACGGTTTTGCATTCGTTGGAAAGGTCTCACTCAGGCTCCGTGAGGTTTATAGATACTTTTTTTTTTAATATGTTCAAATATATTAGGTAGGTAGGGTAGTAGGTAGGTAGGGTAGTAGGTAGGTAGGGTAGTAGATAGGTAGGTAGGAAAAACGCATTGCAACGCATGCGCGGGTTCAGCTAGTTACGTGGGTTATGTCTAATAATGGCATAATATTATTGTGAATTCATGTAGATCCAGCAAGACGTGTGACGTTCGAAAAGTGCTATTTATCAGCCTAGTCTAAATAAATGACTTTTGATTTTGAAACAAGAGAAGAGATAAAAACTTACCTACCTATCTTTTTCGGTTTTCCTCGTGATACAGAAATGCAAGTTTTTTTTTGTTATGAAAAAATGTACTTTCCTATAATTATTTCTATTCTAGTTCTTTATGTAGACCGTACATTTCTTCATTGTCGATGTTTTTAAATGTAACCACGACACAGGGGAAATTCCTAGTGTAGGATAATGTTTTAAAAAAGACAACTTTTTCTTTCTTTTTACAAGATTTTATTTAGTTTCGCTTGTTCCATTGTCTGTCTGTAATAAAATCATGCTAATTTTTAACCCACTTCCCGGCTTCCGATTGATCGGATGCACTCGTAATAGTAGGTAGGTAGGTATATAGCCGCAGGCCCGGACTGGCCACTGCCATCGATGGGCCGGCTCCGGCTGCTCGATGGAGGTGTGACTGATTGGCGGCCGACTTTCTTTTGCTAATTTTAAAAAAAAACTGGCCAAGTGCGAGTTGGACTCGCACATGAAGGGTTCCGTACCAAAACGGTATGCTGCTGATTTTATACAATTTCTTCCACGGGCCAATGAAACTTGACCTCTGGATTGTATAGGCGCTTATACGATTCAGGGACCAAATTATATTGGTTTTATGTTTTGTATGGGAGTTTTTAATTTTGTTTTATTTTTCATAATAAAATTATTCCTTTATTTATGCTATAAGAGCTTGCTTCACCCCAAATTTCACAATTCTAGGATGACCGGGAGTGCCCTATAGGTTTAGATTTTTGTTATTTCAAAAATCTACGGGGTAGGTTACCTACTTTTCGTGGTCCCAGAATGGGTCTAACAAACGTTTTTAATTAACATACCAAATAAATCTTCAAAAAATTACGAGAAAAACTGTATTTTTACTTTTATCCTAACCTAAGAAATGGCTGAGATATTTACGATCAAAGTGCGCATTTCCGGCCGTAGGTTTTTAAAAACGCGGGCGGGCGCTCACTACCCAATGACGTCACAACATTCGTCATTCGACAATCGCGCTCTATTTTGCACGCCGCGCCGGTGCGCAGTAAAAATTTAAATTTTAGAGCTCTCTGTGCTAAAAACGGAAAAAAATACTGTTTTATGCCTCGGTGCTTCAAGTCGTATTATCGCCCGATAAGCTCGTCTTGTATATTTACTTGAATACTCATGGTTATGAGACTCCGAAGAGATTTCAAAGAACTAATTGAATGTACTTATTTGTGCGACTCCAGTCAGTGAACCTCAGCTGTGAACACACACACACACACGCATCAGACATCTCACATCTGTCATTTTTAGGGTTCCGTAGTCAACTAAGAACCCTTATAGTTTCGCCATGTCTGTCCGTCTGGCCGTCTGTCCGTCTGTCCGTCCTCGCTTAATCTCTGTGACCGTTAGCACTAGAAAGCTGAAATTTGGAACAAATATGTGTATCAATCACGCCGACAAAGTGGTAAAATAAAAATTGGAAAAAAATGTTTTATTAGAGTAGCCCCCCTCTAAGTAAAGTGGGAAGTGATTTTTTTTTTAATTTCAACCCTAACGTGTGATATTATATTGTTGGAAAGGTATTTAAAAATGAATAGGGGTTTACTGGAATAATTTTTTGATAATGTCAATAATTTCGGAAATAATCGCTCCAAAAGTAAAAAACAATGTGTCCCCCCCCCTCTAACTTTTGAACCATAAGTTTAGAAAATATGAAAAAAATCTGAAAAGTAGAACTTTATAAGGACTTTCTAGGAAAATCATTTTGAACTTGAATGGAAACAACAGATGGAAACAGCAGTTAACCAATATAATTTGGTCCCTGAATCGTATGAGCGCCTATACAATCCAGAGGTCAAGTTTCATTGGCCGTCGAAGAAATTGTATAAATTATAGCATACCGTTTTGGTACGGAACCCTTCATGTGCGAGTCCGACTCGCACTTGGCCAGTTTTTTACTTTGATTTTGACAGCGCTCACGGTGATATTTATTTGGGGCATGGTCGGTGTAATCGCAAGATGGCGCATGTCATGACGTCATCTATGACGATTCAAGGGACATCGATATCGCGCTCACAGTAATTCGGTACGGGTTTATGGACGCTCAAATCGATTACAGCGTAATTCGGAACGCACCCTTGCATTCCACAGCTTGACAAGTTGACACTTGACACTTTGACAGCTTGATGCTGATGTTTGATTTTGGGCCACCAATGTACATTCCATGAATAAATAGGAAAAAAATAGGGGAATTTCATAAAAATACTAACAAATTCATTTGAAGAAGGGTACAGGCCTACAATAATGATTATTTGAAAAGTTTTTAATAAGATAACCCCGCCATGATTTCCTAGGTTTCTGATTCGCCTGTGAACCGGATTTTGTTTCTGGATTTCGTCGTGTGTTATTTTACAATAACAAGTTCATTTTCAGGTATGTCCCGTGCATTTATTTAAGTATTTTTTTGTTCATAAACTATTTCTACGTAATGTTTTTTTCCCTTGTTCCGAATTCTTACTGATTCTAACTCATACTGATTCCAGTTTATTGACAATGGCGTGCATACGGTGTACCTGGCAGTCATAGATGAAAATGAACAGTAGTTACTATGCTGCCGATGATATGGGTCCTGAAATAATTTCGGTCATCGAGCGGTATCTTGACCATCTAGTAAAAACATTTCATTCTATATAGTCACTGCAGCATAATAATATCTATAAACACTGTGTAACCTTTTTTGTTTTGTTTTAGGTTGTTGAAAATGGAGTGATGTGCTCACAATGCTTTCGCATCATAATGCGAGAAGTGTCAGGTGAAAGTGCTCTAGCACATGAAGATCAAGAACTCCAGCATCACCATGAAAGCAATGTATGTGTGAGGTGTAGGTCATCTTTGTTTAGGCCTACACACTGTGTTACCGAGGGTGCCGTAAGGCAATATATTGCTGAAACAATTGCTCCAAGAGAGGTAAGCAACTCTTTTGTTTTCTTTTGATTCATGCAAGGCAGGCACATATGCAAATGTTTCTTCATTACTCATGATCCAAGACATCGTTCCAGGAATGAAAGAACAGTCACAGTTTAATTTTTGGCCTTGGATGAGTCAGTAGTATTATTGAAAATGTTGTGATTAATAAATAAACCATATTTTCTGTTTTAGATACCCGTGGGGGGCTTACTATGTTTTGCTTGTTGGATACATACTCGGCGTACAATACAACAACGAGGAATCATGGAAGCTCCTGCTGTTGATATGAATACAAGTGCATGTGTATGGTGCCGACGGTCTCTTGCCCAAACGCGCAGACACTCCATACCTGAAGGACCTGAACGTACCTTAGTAGCACAAACTATATATCCAAGAGAGGTAACATCAACAACTTACTTTTATTACCTACTTTTGGAATTAAATAATTGTGTGAATAGAGTATATATTGTTTTCTTTGTTTTACTCAGATTCCACGGAGGACTGGTTTGCTATGCTTGTTGGGTAGCAGCATGTAGACATGTGGAGCGTGCTACAAGGAATGAGGATAACCAGCAAACTCCAGGCCCGTCTAACCTTCACCAAAACTCTTTGTGTGCATGGTGTAGAATATCACTACATCGAAGGCTAACACACGTGGCACGTGGCATACTATACATATATACTGGCAAGCAAAGGATCAAGTTGGGATGAAAAAATAATAGGCTATTGAATACTATTGTAGAAATAAAATGTTGTTGTCATCACCACTGTTCAGAGGAGGCCTGAGTCTCAGCAGTGGGAACATTATAGACTAAAATTATTATGCTATTTTTGTATGTAGCGATGTATAGTTTGTGTTATTTGTTAGTTTATAAGAATTTTCTGTGTAGATATTATGTTTCAGTCATGTATTTAGGTACCGGCCTAACAATTCAATTGGAAAACAATATTTATTGAAGTTCAAAATTGTATAATAAGTCCAACAACGTTTGTAGTAGTCAAGTGTTGTGTAGTAGTTCTTAAAAAATAAATGTTCTGGTTAGCTAGCAACCACTTGTATGTTGTTGTGTAAGGGGCTGACTCCACGAGCGATAGAATCGCGGCGATAATATCGTCGTGCTACGTATTTCTATACACTCTCTTAGGGGATGTCTCCACGAGCGAGAGAATCGCGACGAGCCAGAATGTATAGAAATACGTGCTATGACGATAATATCGCCACGATTTTACCGCTCGTGGAGTCAGCCCCTAAGATACTTACATGTGCCGTTACCCGCACTTACGTGTGATGTTATATAAATTGTAATCTACGAACTTTATTCTTTCTAATACTAAATTCAGAATCAGAATTGTAAATATCAAAATATTTAAAAAAGTGTATGTTATGTTTGTGTTTTGGTTATTGTAGTGAGAGTAAATAAAACGATTATTTGTATGAAAATATTAACCATAGATAAATATTATTAATTTATAGTAAGGTACAATAAAAAGCTTTACAATTGAATAAATATTGTTTTATTTATTTAGTACTCGTCACAATTTATTTACACGTTAGGTACTATTTAGGTTCAGTCACATTGCAACAACCTATATAGATACACTAAACCTTTATTACCCAAAATAATTTGCTGTAGTGAAAAGGTATCGGATTTCGATCCTAGACCAATAATTATATATAAAGAAATAGATTAGAACATAACAATTTAACCTCTAGTAATATATAGTAAGCTTAATAAAAATATTAATATGTGTTTTTAGTTTTTGCTTCATTGTAACGACATTATTTTATCTTATAAATAATTAATTTGGTCCTCTTTCTTTAAATTAACGCCATCTAGTGGTGTCGTAAGTTACTACTATTTACTTTGCATGTGTGTGTAATGAGTATATTCATGTGGCTTAATCTTTATGTGCATCTAATCTTTGTATGATACCAGTTAACAAGCACAGTGATTATCTAAAAAAATCAAGTTAGTGCCCAATGTGTCGTGAATAAGAAAGTTGTCTATTAAAAATTTCTATGTTAGGTGTAAAAATTGAAAATGTTCGATATTGTGGATGTGTCGCCATCTAGCGACAAAATGCCAGTGAGAGCAATCATCCATTCACCTTAAAGCGGCAACAGAAATACACATTTTGTGATAAGTTTGTTTTTCATAGTAATTGTATGAATGACAAAGTTATATTTGCGGTTTTTTAAATGTGCTATATCTCAAAAACGGCTAACTTTATCTCGTTCAAACTAATCTTGGTTGTAATTTTTCATTGCGATCTACTGCATATATTTTTTTTAGAGATTTCACTCTCTTAGTTTAAAAGTTAGAGGGGGTGGGGACACATTTTAGCACTTTCAAACTGTCTATCTTTCAAACGATTGATTTTGAGAAAAAATGATCTTAGAAACATCACAGTCATTTTAAAAGACCTATCAATAGACACCTCACTCAAGTATGTCCGATGAAAAAAAAAAAAAAAAAATATTTTCTCTCTTTATCGGTGAATAACTTTTTTCCCCTATTATTCACACATTTACTGTTTTAGAATAAAATGATCTATTTTTTACGCTCTTTAATTTGATATATAGGAGAAAGTGTTACAAGGGACATTTCGCCCCTTCTTCTTTGTATGAAATAATGCTGCCTACTTACCATACCAACTTCAAATGCTTTGAACACTAAGTTCCAGCAAGATTAGACCTGGCAGACCTTTTGATCCTCTATCGAGGGCATCTTGGCTATTATTTGGCGTAGGTTCCATCAGGGTACTCGATGAGGTAGGTTCATGGTGCTGGAGGGGCCATATTTTAGAGGTCTGCCAAGTACTTCCGGCAGAGTGCGCAATGGCAGACCTACTTTTTTTTACGTAATTAATCAATGGTTAACTGTTGCCAGCACTTTAATTCGGGTACCCTGTGACGTAATTTTCACCAAAAAAATACGACAAAAAATATGAATTTTTTCCATGACCCGGCAGGATCGGCACTGGCAGACCTGATTTTTTTTACGTGTTTAAGTGTCGGTTAACGATCTAAAGATAGCCTATTGGGGTACCTGATGAGGTAGGTATTTTTGCAGCCGGCTCTCCCACTATCAGCTGTAATCGGCTGGACTGGAATTCGAAGAAAACATGGTTGGGAAAAGGCTATGCAAATGATGAATGATAACGTGTGGGGCAGTGGTAGCCAGTGATAATGATCTCGACGTAGAAGTCAAACCAAAAATCAAGCAGACATAAGATATTCACCAATCCGCACTGGGTGGTTGAAGTAGAGCTCCTCTTCTCTTAAAGAGAGGAGGTCTCAGCTATGCGAACGACAGTAAAGCCGGCTTTTGACTATGGGATATAATTATATTACATCTTGAGATATAATATTTTATCGCTCGTCATACATTTTGTACGTGACCGTTCACACTGTGTTATCACTAAATAGTATAAAACAAAGTCGCTTCCTCTGTCCCTATGTCCCTTTGCATGCTTAAATCTTTACAACGGATTTTGATGCGGTTTTTTTTAATAGATAGAGTGATTCAAGAGGAAGGTTTATATATGTATAATAACATCCATTTGCACACGTGCGAAGCTGGGGCGGGTCGCTAGTAATATAATAATATATCTTACAGCGTGAACAGCAATCGCGGGATGTAATATAATTATATTACATCCCATAGTCAAAAGCCGGCTTAACTCTTTAGTTATTTATGTCGTAAAATACTAACGATCAACAGAAAACAAATAGACTAACTTTATTTTGGAGAAAGTGACGTTTTATAAATTCCTTCGAAAAGTGATTTCTTCGAGATGAAAGTTTTGAATTCTCACAAAATATTTTCTAAGATAATAAAGGGTGCCAAAAGGACTCATTACGAAGTTGTCAACCAAGCATTCTGTACATTGAAACTATGTGACTGCGCAAAATCATTTCTGGAAAATTTGCATAGAAAAGTAAAAAAAAAAATATGAAAAAAAAAACTTTTCTATGCGTGAAAGCTGAAGTAAAATTTAATTTTTACTTTAAAATAGCCAGATTTACATTAATAGACTTAAGGCTGATATTCCAGGGTAGCCCGCGAAATTCAAATTTTCTTACGTTTTTAGCGATTTGCAGGACAGTGCTAGGTTGTATGTTAGTGAAAATATGATTCGCGGCTGTAAGACGTATGCAGTTACAGAATTACAATCATCAAAATCTTCATTACAACCCTCCAAGTTCATGTAACTCTCAAGAATGACCTTTTAAATACTCATTCATTGTTCGCTACCGTGAACATCCACCTTAAGTACTATGAAACCTTGGGTTCGATTAACAGAACAAGAGAAATGGCCACTTCCAGCCTGGTATTTAGACTTGTATCCGTTTGATGGCAATAAGTTCACCCCCAATTATATTAAGGGACCTAAGTAGGTATATGTAACTGTAGAAATGTGAGTGTATTATATACGCCTCTAACATTTCCCTTGGGAAAAACCGGCGGGATGTGGTCATGAATAGAATAGAATATTAACTAGTATGTTAGTAGTTGCGTAGTAGGTTTTCTTTTGTCGTAATAACATAATAATATATCAACAAATACACACAATCATATCACAATACACATTACTTATGAGGAAACGGAAGAACTCCTGAAAGTAACCACATAACCTATACTCTCCACACAGGCACTCAAACACACAACACACACACATACACACGCACGCACACAAACACACACACACACACAAACTGTACTTTTGCCAATCCTGTCTGGTATTATATTATTTTCTAGAGTTATTAACATTTTTCTTTTTATATTTATTTTGTTATGGAAGAGCGGAGTCTTCTAATACAGGCATTGTTTGCTTAAAAGAAGGCTCCAATCACAAACTAATTGTTGTAAACTTGATAAAGAAAAATAAACAATTTGAATTTTTGAATTTGAACATAACACAATAGTCATCATCATCATTATCTTGCCCTTATCCAAATTTATTTGGGGTCGTCGCAGTATGTCTTCCTCTTCCATACTTCTCTGTTTTTCGTCATCTCATGAGAAAACTCCTTTTTTACAATATCATTCTTAACACAGTTCATCCTCAGAGTTCATCCATGACATTCATATTCAAAACCTTCCTTACGACATTTTCCTCATTCCTAACACAATAGTATCTGCTTTTCAAATACTGTATCAGGTAAGTAATGAAAGCCTTAGCAATACGTACTGGAAGCTATGGTTTGCTTAGCAACATAAAAATAGCTGAACAAATATTAGCTCGTAGCGCCGTCGAACCGGAGTGATATCCAATATGAATCAACTGTACCGTGACGCACACCTCCGTATTAGAAACATAGGAGGATTGCTACCTTTGGCTTTCTGTATCTTTACTAAAGATAGTTAAATGCTACCTGTTGCCTGCGACTTTATATACCACTTCCTAATTTTTTTAACCAAACATTTGTAAACACTTTTTCTAAAATTAATACTCTTAGTTACTCCTTATGACATTAGCTATCTGTCAGTCCCTGTCTAAATCGGTCCAGTCATTTCGAAAATATTTATGCAAATAGGCAGATTAAAATAAAAAAAGCTTTTGCTTCCAATGCATTCAGACACTTCTATTTTAAGAAAGATTTTAGTTCACAGTCCATTTCCTTTCATGGATATGAAACCTTTTAGAAATACTAAAAACTTTGATACCTAAGTCCTAAGTTATTTGAAGTCAAACATGCTATTATATCCCAACCCGCATTGGGTCCGCGTGGTGGTTATTAGCCCATTCCCTCTCATAGAGAGGAAGCCCGTGTCCCAGGGGTGAGAACATTATAGGCCGCTTATGATTATGGTATTAATTTACCGAATTAGACTCGCGCACCGAGGGTTCCATTCAAGCTTGTAGATATTTTGTGATTAACCTACACACTACGGTTTCCAGATTGTTTTACTTTACACGTGCCATAAGGTATTGCTTCTTGTCTTTCACGATGAGGCGAGGACGACTTTGATGACGAGGGGAGGACTTGGATCTATGCTTTTGCGAATTTATAACGACACGCTTTGCATACCTCTGCTTTGCATGTTAGCATAGGCGCAAGTCTACCTTGCTGCCTCCCTCAGAGGCGGTAAGGTGGCGGGGTCTTGAGGGAGAGCGCTACAGTCGTGTAGATCCTCAAGGCAAGCCTGGTGTGTTCACCTTCACGTGGTTGCCACCCCGTTTTTGGTCTAATTCCCTACGAAATAGACGTAACAAAAACCACCAGGCGCTTTCTACCCTACCGTACTGCGACCATCTGTGACTGGATGGTGGTGGGCTCGGTGCCACTCAAATTCAGCTGGTATCGAGTAGGTACAACCAGTCACCTGCGCTAGGACCTGCGCAGTTGAGCGCCGTAAGCGGGGATGAAGGAGTCCTGGGGGGTTGAGCCGAGCGGCGCTGGTGGTAATGTGTCCGCAAGGCAACACGCCCTCTTTGGTCTGGATTTCAAGCGAAACGGTGGCCCTACCCAATAGCCGGGGGTAGGGAAATGGCCATAGTGTCCCGTCAGAGGGTCACGGCGAGGAGTGGGAGGTCCGCGGAGGTTGTCTCAGGATGGCCAAAGCGGTGGTGAAGGTCATGCTGACGGTGTGAGTGAGGGTTGATCAGTTCAGAAGGGATTAGTCAGTCCCCTATGCCAACCCGATCAAGCACCCGATGTCGCACTGTGAACCAGCCTCACACTCCTATATCTCGATGGTAGTCCTAACGTTCGAGCTAGTTTGTAGCGAGACGTTCCCTGGTGCGGGCTCCAAGGAGGGTGGGAAGCCAAAGAGATGAAGATTAATTAAGGTAACACTATGGACAAAAACAAACTTGACACCACAAACACACACACACTCAACACACACGCAACAAAACCACACACAGAAACATCATCCACTCACACACATACAACAACCTCAACCACAAACACAAAAACTCAACCCAACACTATACAAGCACACACCGGAGCGAAGGCGAAAGCCAAAACTCCGAAGAGGGGTGCTCCAAGCACCTCTTCGGCCCCCGGGGGCTCTGCTGCCAACACAGCGAGCTCCAGTGCGGGCACCGGTCCGGCAGTGGCGAATACCGCTGCCAAGACCAACAAGTCCCACAACAAGGGAAGAACATCGGCGCTGACTGGGACCAGTACCGATCCTCCTGCACAGTCCCCCGCAACGGTTAACGCCGGTGGGCGGGCTTTGCTTCCAAATCCTCCCCCACCCTTAGCTCCTCTAGTAGCCCCTCCCCCGATGGCCGTCACTGGTCAGTCGGCGGAGCTCTGCATCTCCAACGACGTGCTTGTGCAAAACTGGCAGGTGCAGAAGGGCAGGAACAACGGTAGGAAGGGGGGTAACGCTCTGGCATCACGACGTCAACGTGCGGACCCTGCAGTGCAAGCTGCTCCGGTCCCCGGGACAAGTGGTGCCATAAGAAGGAACCGGCCGAACAAGAAGCAGCGGCTAGCGGCACAAGGTAAGGGCAACTCCCGGCAACTAATGCAGGCTAATGCTGCTGGTCAGGGGCAACCGACCAGTGGCATTGTCAACTTCTTCTCCGCAGGCAAGCGGTCGCAGGCTGGAGTCGACAACAGCCGCCCAGGCCCCAGTCGACCACCAGCCGGCACGATAGAGGAACAAGGCTCGGCAGAAGGACCAGCCACGGCGGCTACGCAGCGACCAGCTGGGAATGATCAGGCTGCGGCTAAGCGGGCTCTCAACGAGACCTCGTCGCCTCGTGGGGAGCGTAAGCGGCCGCGGCTTGATAAGTCCAAGCGGGTCGCTAACCGTAGCTACGCCCAAGCTGCAGGATCGGACCTCGACGTCGCAGTCACGTGCGACCGGATGGGGCAGATCAGCAAGGAGGTGGCGGGCGAGATCCTCGAGGCTCTTCAGAGGAAGATGCTCGACGAGGCCTGCTCCCCTGACGCTCTGGACCTGCCAGTACCGGTCTTCAACGCGAGGCCGGCGTTCGTGGACGGGGTGCTCAAGCTGTGGTGCGACAGTGAAGTCACCTTAAGCTGGCTGAAGAAGCTCATAGCTGAGATGCCTCCCCTTGCTGGCACGTCGCTTGTGATCAAGAGGCAGGCAGACATCAAGCGCCGCGTACGTTGCGGCATACTGATCCCTGACGACCGGGGGGTATTCACGGACCCACTCAACATCGGGCGACTTCTATCCCATCAGAATCGATGGATAGATATCAAGAGCTGGGCACTGCTGCAAGCCAAGAGGCAGGAAAACGCTTGCTTCGTGGTAGTCGGGATCCCTGAGGACCATATTCCGATCCTGATGGAAGCCGAACGACGACTGTCATTCTGTGCCGGGAGGGTCTATGTGATGTTCCAGACACCGAGTGGCAAGTTCGTCAATGTCCCTCAGGAATTCCCGGCAGAAGCTACCACATCGGGGGTATCACGGGTGGAGGAGTCAACTCCCTCCACGAGTTCCACGGAACGGCCTATGGACGTGCCTGCGGGAGCAGAGCCAGAGGCCCCAGCAGTCGTCGGTGTGGAAACCGTCCTTACGTCGGGAGGGGAGCTCGATGACGATATACTGTCATCGGCTTCTGACCTGGAGGAGGGCGGCTTCGACCCCGGCTTTCTGTTTGCTGGGCTGCGGCTCGAGGGTGACGAGGACGGATCGACCAGCAATGGCATCCCCTTCGCTAACCTGTAAAGTCCTGCAGGCAAACCTCCACCACAGTCAGACCGCAACGGCTCAGCTACGGAAGTGGCTGGAGGTTCAACACACGGCCATAGTCCTGATCCAGGAGCCGTGGATCAGGGCGGGAAGAATTCAAGGACTCTCCAATCTTGGGGGTAAGCTCCTATTTAGCTCAGAACATGATAATCCGAGATCGTGTATCTACATAACGCATAACATAAAAGCACAGCCACTTACGGAATTCTGTTGCAGGGATATCTCTGCAGCTAGGCTGCTATTACGGCGCGGTGACACGGAAGTAGAGGTGGCTTTCGTCTCGGCATACATGCCTGAGGCTGAGGAGCCGCCCCCGCATGACCTCGCCCGCCTCGTAAGGCACTGTGAGTGCACACGGCTGGAGGTGGTCATAGGGGCCGACGCAAACGCTCATCACCCTCTGTGGGGCATGAACACGCAGAACGCAAGAGGTAAGGCCTTAGTTGACTATTTGTTTACGACAAACCTAACCCTACTAAATACAGGTTCCGAACCAACATTCGTCACCAGACGCAGTCAAACGATCATAGATCTAACTTTGGCATCGGAGGGCGTCGCGGCTATCGCATCCGGCTGGCAGGTCTCGAAAGAGGCCTCCTGCTCGGATCACAGGTGGATCCGCTTCGACATCCCGGTCTGTGTGACACCTATACTGCCACGCCGCAACCCACGCAATACTGATCGAGCAGCCTACACTCGCATCCTGGTAACCAAGCTTACGCCAACAAAGCACTGGAAGACCCCTGACAACACGGGCCAGATCGAAGAGCAAGTAAGTTACCTGACGAAATCACTGTTAGATAGCTACCATGCAACCTGCCCAGAAACAACTCCGCCCACAACCCCAGGCAAGCAACCATGGTGGGGACCGGATTTGGAACGTAAGCGCAGGAAGGTAAGGGCAGCCTTTAACAGAGCCATGAACACCAGTGCTGACGAGGATTGGGACGTCTATAGGGCGGCCAAATCCAGCTACAACAAATGCATCCGACGCAGAAGCTCTGGTGGCTGGAGGAAATTCTGCGGGAAAATAGAATCCTGCCAACAAGCAAACAGGGTAAGGAAAATACTGGCACAGCAGAATTCTGCCGGACCGGTAGTGCTCCGTAAACCTGACAACACGCTTACCACTACTCCAGAAGAGGCGATGCGCGTCCTTATTGAAGCTCACTTCCCGGGTTGCGTTTTCACACCCACAATTGACTGGACTGAGGTAAATCAAACTCCAACAGATAACGACTGGAAATACGCTCACATGATGATCACGCTGGAGAAAGTCCAGTGGGCGATCGGGTGCTTCCATCCTTTCAAGGCGTCTGGTCCGGACGGGGTGTTTCCTGCACTACTGCAGTGGGGCGGGCTCTCCGTCGCGGAAAAACTGGTGCCTATTATGCGGGCGTGTCTGGCCTTTCGTTATGTCCCGAAAGGATGGAGGGAAGTGAAAGTCATCTTTATCCCTAAGCCAGGTAAGAGTGACTATACCAACGCCAAATCCCACCGGCCGATCAGCCTGACCTCCTTTCTCCTGAAAACTATGGAGAAGATATGCGAGAGAGAGCTGAGGGATGGCGTCTTAAAAGCAATACCTCTTCACGCAAACCAACATGCATACAGCGCGGGTAAGTCCACTGAATCCGCTCTTCATCTGGTAGTTAGCCGGATAGAAGAAGCAATACATCAGAAAGGCACCTGCCTGGGTACTTTCATAGATATCGAAGGAGCCTTCGATAAAACAAACTTCTCCAGCATCAGCGCCGCCCTCTCCCGTCATGGTGTGGAACAGGTACTGACAGACTGGATTACTAATATGCTTAGCAAAAGAGTAGTCCGCCTTGGAGTGGAGCAGCAGATGGCAGTGATAGCCAAGGGCTGTCCCCAGGGAGGAGTGCTATCGCCCCTCCTCTGGAATCTGGTGATCAACGACCTTATCACGAAGCTCAATGCTAATCACTTTTATACTATTGGGTACGCAGACGATCTCGCCATCCTCATCTCGGGGAAGGTGACAGGGACTATATGCAATCTCGCTCAGCAGGCGCTTCGCATAGTTGAACGGTGGTGTGCTGAGTTCGATCTCTCAGTGAACCCCACGAAAACTGAGCTAGTAATGTTTACCCAAAAACGTACGCTAGGCCCTCATCGCCTACCCAAGCTATTCGATACAGAGCTCCAGGTAACCAACGAGGTCAAATACCTGGGAGTTATCCTGGACAGTAAGTTAAATTGGAGCAGTCATCTTGACAACAAGCTTAACAGGGCCTGCATCACCTTTTGGCAATGCAGGAGGATGATAGGCAAGAAGTGGGGCCTATCCCCCAAAATTATACTGTGGCTTTACTGTGCGGTAATCCGACCCATGATCACCTACGGGGCAGTGGTCTGGTGGCCCCGTACCAAATTAATAACAGCCATAAACAAGCTGCAACGTATGCAAAGGCTTGCCTGCATGGCGATCACAGGCTGCATGAGGACAACTCCGACTGCAGCCCTCGAAGCCATACTGGGGCTTCCGCCGCTCCACCTGTTCATTCAACAAGAAGCAACGATGACGGCGGTGCGCCTTAATACGCTACAACTCTGGGGTAAGAAGTACACGCAGCATACTGCGGCACTAGAGGGACTCCAAAGCGAATTTCCCCTGGTGAAAGCTGTTAATGATCGAGTACCCAAACAGTACGTATTCGACAAGAAGTACAAAATCCAACTCCATGAGGACCACCGCTGCGAGGGACTTAGCCCCGCAGAATTGCGGATCTTCACGGATGGATCCAAAACAGGTACTGGCACTGGAGCCGGAGTCTTCTCGGAGGATCTCAATATCCACATAGCCGTACCTTTAGGTGCCCACAACACTGTCTTTCAGGCAGAATGCATGGGCATCTCCCTGGCGGCATCAGCCATCTTGGCACGGGAGGTAAAGGATCAATCCATCCGTATACTCTCTGACAGCATGGCGGTGCTGCTGGCATTAAGGAGCCACACGGTCAATTCCGGGCTAATATACGAGTGCCACCAACGCCTGAACCAGGTAGGTAACCTCAACAATATAACCATTCAATGGATTAAAGGACATAGCGACTCCCGAGGCAACGATGCAGCGGACGAGCTCGCTCGAAGAGGCTCAAGCATGGCGGCGGTGGGACCAGAACCCATCGTGCCGCTCCCTTTCGGTTATCTTCGTACGCTGGTAAGGAAACGTACCAGAGAACTTCACGCCAAGCTATGGCTAGACCACGGCGAGTGCAGGCAGGCCAAGGAGGCGCTTCCCGCCATCGACGCCCGCCTCACCAAACAAGCGCTCCGGCTGACTAAGCTGCAGCTACGCACAGTGACGGCCGCCATCACTGGACACGGTACATTTAATAAGCACCTCTTTGTTATAGGTGTCACGGATAGTCCTCTGTGTCGAGCCTGCATGGAGGAAGAAGAAACAGCAGCCCACGTGCTCCTGCACTGTCCAGGGGTTGCCCCATACAGGGCCAAGTACTTCGGTAACCCAGGTACTCTCCGCGAGATTGCCGGTAACATCAAGGGGTTGCTGGCTTTTCTCGGGGAGCTTCGGTGGATCGAATAAGATTCCCACCCGCACGCAAAACCCACGCTCCGGGCGTGGAGTTGCGGACACTAGCCCGATGCATCTATCTATCTATCTATCTTGTCTTTCACGATGCAAGGTCATCAGAAAGCACCCACCCTATAGGTTCAAATCTTTTGTGAAATCGCTGAATACGCGACATAAACGGTCATAAATCTTTTGATCGCGTTGACTTATATTTTACCTCTGCTGAAAAAGATCGAGTAGAGAACGAAAGTATGTGATACAACTTAAAACCTTTTCACGGTTTTGAAAAAAGGCTCTTGACAGACAGACAGACTGATAACAATAGGGTACCTTTTATCCTTTTGAGGTACGGAAGCCTAAAAATATTTTCTTTAAAGCAGAAATTCAAATAACTAGAAGTAATACTTATTCCAACCACACATCTTACGTAGACCTTAGCGCCTTAAGGTGGAACCTCCAAGGTAGCCCGTGAAATTTGAATTTTCTTAAGTTTTTTTGCAATTTGCCGGTCAGTATCAGATTGTATGTTATATAAGATAGGATTTGCGACGGTAAGTTAATGTGACTTTACTGAGTAATATTGATTAAAATCACCAATACAACCCTCTCAGTTCATATAACTTCCTTGAATGTCTTTTTCATCAAATTGTCACTTAATGGAATTAAATCAACTCAAGTGGATTGTATTCACGATTTTAATTATTATAATAAATACATACATACACACATACATACATTTTTAATACATTCACATTACGTGTGCAAATCATATTTTTATCAACATAACACCTGACACTGATCTGCAAATTGCAAAAACCGACCAAAAAGGTTGAAGGTTCCACCTTAATAGCTTTAACTTTAAACAAACTCCAACAGACAACTGAAAGTAAAGTAATGGATACCGCGAATGACTTGAACCGTCTTTTAGCTGTGAATACACAGTCCCACAGTTCACAGGTGTGGCTTTCTGTTAATTTCCCTAGAGAACTATGAGCTTCCCTGTGTTTATGTAAATCTTCGACATTTGCTAGCTTTCTAGGTAATATTGATTTTAGATATGAGGTTACTATTACTGTTAGTCTTCTCGATCCCACTGATGGGCAAAGGCATTGACTTCCACTTCTTTCAATCAAGGGTTAATTAACGTGGACTTAAAAAAAAAAAAAATTCAGCTAACATTACCCATATTAGAGACATGTTAAATCCCGTCGGGGCCGCGGATTTTTGTACTAGATGACGTGGCCTCGGCGCAAGGGCAAAGAAGGAACGTGGGATAACATCACGCTTGTAATCTCCGAAGGGTTAGGCAGAGGTGTACACAATAGTACACACACACATCCGCAGCCCCGACGGGATCCACAGCCCCATACGATACCCCTTGGTCAGACTGGAAAATCATTCAATAAAAGATAAAAAGTCACATAAAATAAATACAATTTCAATCTATCCTTCCTTTCCTTACATAGTGTATAACAAAGTCGCCTTTTTGTCTGTTTGTTTGTTTGTATGCTTAAATCTTTAAAACTACGCAACGGATTTTGATGCGGTTTTTTTTAATAGATAGAGTGATTCAAGAGGAAGGTTTAAGTATATAATTTGAACGACATCCACGCGGGTGAAGCCACGGGCATCAGCTAGTATTTTTTTTTATTATTTATAAGGAGAACTGACTGGGTGACATATCAACGTACAGCCGAAACTACTGGGGCTAGGAATGTGAAATTTTGCACACGGCTTCCTATTATAATGTAGGGGAGCACTAAGAAGGGGTTTTTGGAAATTTAACCTTTAAGGGGGTGAAAAGGGGGATAAAAGTTTGTATGGAAAATCTTATTACTTGTGTTTAGGAATGTGAAATTTTGCACACGGCTTCCTATTATAATGTAGGGTAGCAGTAAGAAGGGGTTTTTGGAATTTTAACCTTTAAGGGGGTGAAAAGGGGGATGAAAGTTTGTATGGAAAATCTTATTACTTGTGTTTAGGAATGAGAAATTTTGCACACGGCTTCCTATTATAATGTAGGGGAGCACTAAGAAGGGGTTTTTGGATATTTAACCTATAAGGGGGTGAAAAGGGGGATGAAAGTTTGTATGGAAAATCTTATTACTTGTGTTTAGGAATGTGAAATTTTGCACACGGCTTCCTATCATAATGTAGGGGAGCACTAAGAAGGGATTTTTGGAAATTTAACCTTTAAGGGGGTGAAAAGGGGGATGAAAGTTTGTATGGAAAATCTTATTACTTGTGTTTAGGAATGTGAAATTTTGCACACGGCTTCCTATTATAATGTAGGGGAGCACTAAGGGGTTTTTGGAAATTTTACCTTTAAGGGGGTGAAAAGGGGGATGAAAGTTTGTATGGAAAATCGTCACTTTTGTAGTTGAACCGACATCCACGCGGGCGAAGCCGTGGGCAAAGTGCTAGTATAACATAATAATAATTCTCTATTAATCATAAATTCAAAATAATAATAAAAAAAAATACAAAATAATATTCAATCCGTCGTGTAGCTAGGCCGCCCATTGGTTCTGGCTTAGGCCTTTTTTTGGAGGATAGCAAATCATCAAATGACTCCTCCCGCTCTGGGCGGTAGGGAGTGTCAGACTTCTACTGACTAAAAAACCACATATGTTCCTTCTTAGCCCTACATTATCTAAAGAATCTTTCCTTATATTTATTTGTAAAAAAAGTGTCAGATAATGCAGGGCACTGACTGTACTAAGTCAGTAACAAAAGCCAACACCATATAAGTTGGTCTTCCCACGCACTTTTTGTTATTCGTTAACACAAACAGAATCCTACATGATAACGATGCCTGACACTAGTTCATATAAATCACTGAGTTCGTTACACCCGCTCAATATATCACAGTAATTTTATTGTTTTACTATGGTTGTGTGAGAAAGTATTGTCTAGAATTCTGGAGATCTCACTAATAAAATTGAATATAATAATATATGTTTGACTGGCCTGTTGGTCTAGTGGTTAGTGACCCTAACTGCTATGCCGGAGGTCGTGGGTTCGATTCCCACCCAGGACAAATGTTTGTGTGATGAGCACGATCATTTGTTCTGTGTCTGGGTGTAATTTATCTATAATATGTATGTATTTAGAAATATATAAGTATGTTTATCAGTTGTCTAGTACCCATAACACAAGCTCTGCTTAGCTTGGGACTAGATGGCGTTGTGTGATAGTTGTGAAAAAAAATAGATACAGGCATAGAGGTGACAGAAACTGAATCTTTTTACTTATTTTTTTTTTAAGTTCAATGTAAAAGATCTAAACTCCGTGGCTCCGTGTAAATTTCGAATGGGACGTGGGAATCGATCCTTATTTGTTTATTACAGATATTTTAAACATAGGAATATGTGTATTCTAGATAATTGTTGATTGTATTGAGCTTGCTGAGCTGAGAATTGGTTATGAGCTTTGTTCAAATGAGGACAAAGAAAATTAGTATGTCCTGTAAAATCCGAGTTACGACCCCTCAGTAACTAGTAGCCACTTTATTTATGGACAGAGCTGTTTATGACGTACCATTGCTTTTCGGATATGAACGAAAGACTCCATCATTACCAAAGGTATTAATCATCATGTATCACTCCCAGATAACGAAAGCCTCTTCACACAGATTACCGGCACGCTTTGACGTCATATTATCAAGTGATTGCTTACGTTTTTTACGTACTCTGTACGTCCTCAATGTGAAAATAGTAGCATGTGAGTTCATTCAACATTGGAGAAAAGAGCTTCGTGATGTAAAATACATTATGTTATTTTAAACGAGGGACATATTGAAACCGCACTCTTTTTTTGGGGCAGTCGTGTAACAAAATAAAAACACTGATAAATAACAGACAAAACCATATCAAATATTTCGAAAAAGTCTCGTGACCCTTGCGTTTATCATAGAAAATATGCGTGGCGATCATAATCAATTTCCCCTTCATATTTTAAAACTGACGTAGGACAATGGCGAAAAAGACATCTATATAAATAAAAAGCTAGACGTCCTGACTGACTGACTCATCAACGCCCAGCCCAAACCCTTGGACCTAGAAAGCTGAAATTTTGCACAGAGATTCCCTTTATAATGTAGACAAGGAATAAGGAAGGATTTTTCGAACTTCAATCCCTAAGGGAGTTAAATAGGGGATGATAGTTTGTATGGAAAATTCCCGCAGGCGAAGCCACTGGCAAAAGCTAGTGTCTAATAAAGTGAGATCTGGAGAGCGTACGGGGGGGCCATGGCACAATTACGTCACAAATTAAGGTTATAGTTTTTTTTATATATTTGGGGCGAGAATCGACCCTTCAATATTATGTCTCTTTTTTTTTTGATGGGTGGAAAATCATCAAATACCCCCCCCCCCCCCCCGCTCTTGGGCAGAGCAAAAGGGAGTGTCAGACTTCTACTGACTAAAAACCAACCGATGTTCCTTCTTCGGCCTTGTGCCGTGGCCACGTCATCTCTTTCGATAATCCGGAGCCCGACTTCAATATGTCCCTTGTCTAACCTAACACACCATATATTCTATCTCGCCTCCTGCCTGTCATTATTTCTGTATGTCACCTGCATTATTATGGTGACAGTGACAGCATCGTCGGTCTAGTGGTCGCAAGCGCAACTCCCCAACCTCAGGAGAACCTCATGGTCCTAGGTACCATTTCCAGGTCTGGGCAAAGTGATATTAGGTCTTTCCACAATTTTTTTCTCAGTGTCATCCCGGATTTTGAGTTTGTGCCCTCTTGATGGCAAGAGGTTCACCCCCTGTTAGAATACTCCCTTAGAATAAACTTTTTACTTTTATTTTTTTTGATCTAAGAACATGCACCAATCAAACCTAAACCCATAACTGAAAACTGCATCAAAATCGGACTTGTAGTTTTGGAGAAAAATGGCAACTTTGATTTGCACAAAAAATGTTTGCTGCAGCGCCCCCTGGTGAGTTGTCACCGTAACACCTATCTAAGAACATGCACCAATCAAACCCGAACCCATAACTGAAAACTGCATAAAATCGGTCTAGTAGTTTTGGAGAAAAATGGCAACATGTATTTGCACAAACACACAAACAAACAACCTCTCACCCCAAACGCATATATATACCGTCTCCGTTCCGTCGTGGATAAAAAACATAATGGAAAACTCAATACGCCAAACAATTTATTTCTGTTCAATTCATCAATTCAATCACATGGAAAGTCATTCTAGAAATAAGAAATATTTACTACAATAATCATAATAATATTCAGAAGTCCCTACTGTAAACACCTGCTGCCAAGAATGAGTAACCGACCTCCACATATTTTCCTTCCATTCAACCACCTTAGGACGTCAGAAAACAATGGAGCAGCCTCTTAAGGATAACGAAATAACAAAAACAATATGTTTTTCTTTCCTAGAATTTACATTCTTAGTCACAATTTTATTCTTGTCTGTAGGGTATGTCTGAAAAACTACGTAATATTTTATTGATTCATGCTATGTAGGTCTCAGATGTAGGTACGTCAAATAGATCTTAATGAGGATGTTATTTTGACCCCGTATGCAAATTATGGTGGGTAGGTACGAGGAAGTCTATTGCGAAACAATGACTCATGGAAACTCATTTTCCTGGTGGTTATCTAAACTATGGACATTTTGTTTGAGAATTTGTTGTGTTGTAGATTTGTTTTTATTGTTTTTATTATAAATGGGCCTGCTCTTGACTTCAATCTGAGGGCAGAGATGATGTCGACGATGGAACGAGCTTACCCAGTGGAAGCCTGTTATTAGGGTTATTATGAACTCGGAAAAACCGACGCAGGCAGGGAATTCCACTCCTTGGCTGTGCGCATAATAAAGGACCCAGCAAAGCGCTTCGTTCGAATGTGTGGAATGTCGAATAGGTATCGGTGATACCCTGCAGTACGTCTAGTCTCCCGATGGAAGAAGGGAGATGGTGGGATCAGCTCGTGGAGCTCGAGTAGATGACCACAAACAAGGATAAGTTTTTATCAAGATCATTAAGCACAATCAACATACAAGATGGAAACGGGTCCTTCAGGAAGCCGTCAACCAAGCATTCTGTAGGTACCATCAAACTAAGTAACTCTAAGTTTGATGAACTCTTTTTGATGAAGAATCATGTTTTACGGTTGGACTCAATGAAGCGCACTTAAAATATTGTGTCAATGGATGTATTGAATAGTACGGGGGTCATAGGGGTCATGATCACCTCACTCTAAAAAGTAGGATCTTTGACCCCTATTTTCTCCGTAACTAAAAGGTTCACTGGTATTGTCTAGAATATAAAATTTGAAAGAGAGGACAAATGTCTTTCGGCTTCATTATGAGTATTTTTACCCCAATTGTACCCTTTCTGCTACTTGGATACACCTCGCATATCATTCGCGTGTCATATCATTATTTATTTTGTTTGACATGACAGTTTCTTCACGATATTTTAATTAATTCATAATTTATTTAATCACAAAATCCGCAGAGATTGTGAATTTTTAAAATAACTAAGAATGATTATTAACATCAGACTTCTAATCATTTATGCTGTCTGCCTTTAAAGAAAATCTAAGATTAAAGTAAGTAATTCTAATCTCTGAGCTTTAAACAGAGCTGAGAGTTATTTTAGACATAGCTTTGTTTAACTTTTCTTGGCATTGTTATGTCTATGTACAGTCGAACAAGCTAATAAGTAAACAGCCGACTAATTTGTGTTTACTTTTAAGAATATACAGATATATTTAGAAACTGATGTCAAACGATACAGGGTATGACATCAGTCGATTAATGCGAAACACTTTATAAAACATGATTGCAATAAATATTTTCAGTTTTAAAGAATTCTGCCTTATGGCAGAATTCTTTATAATTCTAGAACACTGAAGATTCAAGCTTAAAAGTATAAACTTTTAAGCTTGTTAATACCTAATAAAAAAAAGTTTGTTGTTTTCGCAATCTGTGAAGGGGTCGGCTTCCATTCTAATTATATATGCCGTGGTGAAACTTTTGCAACTTCATTATGGGGGTTATACTGAAACTCCTAAATTCGAAAACGTCGGTAAGAAACCATACAAATATTTTTATGACTGTCAATTCCGACGGTTTAACGTGTTATTGGAGCTAAGGTCAGAATTAAGGCGTTAAGTTGTTTCAAGAATAACCTCCTACAGCTGAAGGCATTGAAAATTGTATTTGACCTGGCAACCCTGTCGAATGAGGTAGCGATTTTTTAACCGAGCTCAGATTTCACCTTGTTACTAGCTTTTGCCAGCGGCTTCGCCCGCGTGAAAATTACGATTTTCCATAAGTAAAAATTTTTATCCCCTATTTAACTCCCTTAGGGGTTGAATTTTGAAAAATCCTTCCTTATCTACATTATAAAGGGAACCTCTGTGCAAAATTTCAGCTTTCTAGGTCCAAGGGTTTGGGCTGGGCGTTGATGAGTCAGTCAGTCAGTCAGGACTTCTCTTTTTATTTGCCTAAATAGATAGAAGATAGATAGATAGATTGCTGATCTCGCAGATCTCTTTTCTAAGTTCAAGTGACTCGACTTCTTCTCGACAAGCATGTTCCACCGTAGCCCTCTTTATGGCTTCACATCAGTCGTACGCAAGTCGTCAGCAAAACGCAAGTATTCTAAGTCATCATCATCATCAGCCTAAAATGTTCCCACTGCAAGGACTCAGACCTCTAGGAGAGGAATGGGCTATAATCCACCACGCGGGCCCAGTGCCTATTGGCAGATGTCACATGTCTTCGAATTTTTTGGTTGTAAGACATGCCGGTTTCCTCACGATGTTTTAGTTTGAATTTTAATCTTTATCTTGCGTCGTAGATGTCACTACATTCTCCCCTCTGGAGATCTTAGCAGACCAGTGAGTATAAGGATTGGAGCAGCAACAAAGAAGCAAGATGCTTGCAGAGTCGGCGTGAAGTGGCCACCATCTTGCCTTACCGGCTTCCTTTCCAAATTCATTAACAAAGTAATGTTAATCCTACAGGTATAATTTAAAATATTAATTTCCGTCGTAACGCCTACCGAGGTGGTACCTAGTTACCTACCTATACCTATGTACCTTTTCTGTTAATTTAGCCGCGTACTTCTCCGGGGAGCTCACAAAGGTACGAAGTTACACAAAGTTTAATCGGTTACGAAACCTACAGTGAAAATGAACTGTGTTAGTTCATTTTCACTGTAGGTTTCGTATCTACCAGTGTGTTTTACATATAAGTCTGGAATTATTATTGAAGGTCGTGATCAGACCGATATCTTGTATAATTATTATTATATTATTATATATATCAAACTTATCAACAGAATTTCTCTTACTGGGTATTTTGTATTAACCGACTTCAAAATCAGAAGTCTGTGGCAAAAACGTCAAAGAAGCAAAGTCACCGACTTCCTATCCTTTTCAGATGTAGTACACAAATTCTTTTCATGAATCAATTTTACATTGTAAGAGTAACATTTGTTTCTGTCATCTGTGAACTTAGCTAGAAGTTATTTAAGGACCATCATAATGTCAGTTCTATGTGAGAAATTAAAAAGTTTTGTTAAAATGTTTTTTCTGTGTGACTTTTCGTTACAATGACGTCGAAACTTCAGTACCTATCACACAAAATAGTATCAATTTTATTTCATCAGCATTTCAAATTCAAAACTTTTCAGCGGTGTCTATCGCCGGCGATTGGTTGACAAAACCCTTACAAAAAATAGCATCAGAGTCGGACCCAACAAAAGCCTAGCAACTCTCTCTGATCCAAACACGAAACAATAGTAAAACAATACACAGTTCCAGTAACTTTTAATGAAAACTCTGTCGTTTAAACTGAACGAGTTTGTTGGAACAATAACTTTTAGATTGCATTCAACATTGTTTGTACCGTAATGGATTGATTCCATTTGCACAGTAAATAATAAAAAGAGTTTATTATTGTATTGGTATTTTATTGGCAGTTAATGGTCATTTATTTATTTATTTATTTATTTTACTATTTATGTACACACAATTACTAGACAACACAGGAAAACAACATAATATAAAATTTTAGTACAAAGGTACTGCTTATTTCACAAGAAATAAGCAGTACCTTAGTCATTCTTTAGTCATTCTTCGTTTTAGCTTATTTATTTCTGTACATTGAAAACGAAATCTGGTCCCATCGGCATAAATTGCCAACGGCCATGCATTTCATCCTTTAGGACAATACTTTAGGATAATTATTTAGGTATTCCTTTTTCCAGAGAAAACAATTCTGAGGATTAAAAAAATAGGCCTAAAAATCTCCGAGTCATTCTGCCTATCTAATTGAATGAACTTCATTTCAAACGTAGATTATCGCGAACACCTATTTCTTTTTGAATTTCGATATCTAAAAGCTTTTTAATTTTCTTTTAAACAAATACAAGACACATTCTGCCACATCATGAATTTTGTATAAGTTTCATCATCATCATCATCAGCCATAAGACGTCCACTGATGGACAAAGGCCTCCCCCATAGAACGCCATAACGAACGGCAGCCTGCCGTTTGCTGCATCCACCGGTTAAGTAAAATAATATTATATAAATATATACCTAATATTAAATATACCTACATTGTGAAAAGTTAAACGAAAAGCGGTGAATCGAATGAGAATAATAAAAAATCAGTCAGGCATGATGAGTATAAAAGAAGTTGAAAGTGATTAAATTTTGTTGATGTAAAACGTCGATCATAATATTTAAGAGTAGCTTTTGCCAGCGGCTTCGCCCGCGTGAAAATGACGATTTTCCATACAAACTTTCACCCCCTATTTAACTCCCTTAGGGGTTGAATTTCGAAAAATCCTTCCTTCTTCATTGTCTACATTATAAAGGAACCTCTGTGCAAAATTTCAGCTTTCTAGGTCCCTTAGGGGTTGAATTTCGAAAAATCCTTCCTTATTACTTGTCTACATTATAAAGGAAACCTCTGTGCAAAATTTCAGCTTTCTAGGTTTGTGTTTGGGCTGGGCGTTGATAAGTCAGTCAGTCAGTCAGGACTTTTTTTTTTATTTCTAAGATAGATAGAAGAAGTAAAAGAAAGGAAAAGGGATTTCAAATATTCCATTGCGATGTTCATGGAAAAGGCCATGTTATAATTAAAACCATATATAAGTATATAGATAACGCAAGCAAGTTAATTAGTTTGAAACAACAACGTTACAACTCAAGAACTTAATTCTAGATATTTATGTAAAGAACAAAAACATCGTCTATTTTGTATAGTAAGGTTTGTATAAATAGTACGTAACGAAATAGTGCTTATATAGGAGCCCTAAAACTTTATTTCATGTAAATTATTTGCTTTCCTTAAAATACTATTTACTAACTAAAAAAACCTATAGGGTACAATTTTTAGACAATGCCCAACAAGATTAAATATCAAAAACACCACCCTTCATCGAACGCAAAAAGTATTAAAAAACCACAAGGGCTTGGCGCTATCAATCATCATAGTTTACACATCGCTGCTCGAAGGGCGATAACCGGACGAATCTGCAAGTAACACTCAAATAGAGAAACTGTAATATGTAAATCAACTACGCCCAGGGGGCCAATTCTCGGTTTTAGAGATTTATCTCGAGTTCGAGTTCGTAAGTCTATCTCTATGTCTATCAAAAATATCTCTATCTCTACCAAAAAATTTCGAATTGAGCAGAATTCCGTATTCTCAGTCAAAATAGAAATAAATGTCACGAAAATGTCGATTCGAGTGAAGCTAATGTTACCATTACGAAGAATCGCGCGTTCCGTTTTAGGTAGCTATGAGTGAATGAATGATTTTGTTTTAAAACGCTGACTAAACCTAATTATTTAAGTATAAAAGAAAGAAAGAAAGGAAGAAAAAGTATTTATTAGTTTCACAAACAAACAAGTACCTACTTAAACATAATTATGAGAAACACTTAAAATTAGGACATAATTTATATATTAAATTTGAATAAGTCCCGTGCAAAGCCAAAGTAAAACGAAACGTTTAGTGTAAAAATAATCAGTTTGACAGTTGACTGTCTGTCAGTGAATAATAAAATTATGAAGCAAACAATTATTTACCTTCGTTTTCGGGTCTATTTTAGTGGTATCCAGTTTATTACAGGAGCCAATAGATCTAAGTATTAGAACCCTTATTAAATCTTTATTTAGTCTGAAGTTTTTAATGACTTCTGTTTCGCTCAAGTCGTAAATATCGACGGCGGGATAGCTGTTGTCGCCGTGTATTGGCCAGTTGCTCGCCACTTTCCAACAACTCCGAGATAAAAATGCTAATAAACTCGTCCATCTTTCAGTGGTTTCAAGTCCAATCGTAGGTACACAAATTACAGAGTCTGTTATCTGCGCGAAGGTCGTCGTTTCAAGAAAACACAATGCACAAATCAAAGAGTATAAATCGAATTTCCAGTATGAGATGCCAAGCCGTATTTTATTTAAAAACTAAAGAAAAGAAAATAGTGTACAATCCAAAACTCAACAAATTCACTCAGAAATGACGTATCTATATAATCGACATTACATCTCTACTGCTCAGAAGCACTCGAGATGAACTCGAACGTTAGCATCGACAAATGTCGAATTCGACATCCCCAGAATAGCAACTTTTAAAATTTCTCGAAAAAATTACGTCATTAGAAATTTTTCTCGAGTTCGACACCATCTCTAAAACCGAGAATTGGCCCCCAGACAGCCGATCCTTTCAAAAAGAAATTTAATCTGAATGTAAAAACGTCCAGTCAACAGCTTTTTTGTTCGTTCGCCCTTTTTTTATTGGCCAGACGGGACGCTTGTTTGTAACTCCAGAATTTGGTGACAAATATAAGTTCCATGAAAGTCTGTGGAGACGAAATGTGCAAAGTTTTGCAAAGTTATAAAACAATAAAATGTTTCGTCGTTTTATTGGTTTTGAAGTTGTGAAATGATCTGAACCTTTGAATGTCTGTGAAGCGAATTATTATTATTATTTTATATACACCCTGTATGTAAAATCAAAAGAAAGAAAAGAAATGTCTCAAAAGAAAGTTCATATTTATTTAGCTTACTGCGTGAACGCAACGAGTCCAAGGAGCGCGGGGTTATGTCAATCAGTAGCCTGGCTCTTGGGAATTCAGCCGCTATGGAGCGTTTCTCGGGAGCAGACCGTGCGTTGTGCGTGCAAGAGTTTTACAAAAACGTGATTCCGCGACTGTAGCGCGTAGAAGATTCTGCATGCGTCAAGCATTCCTTTTATTCGAAAATGGGTCAAAAAGTTTGAAGAGACCGGAACAACGCTGAAAAAACCAAAATCCGGGCGACCAAGGTCATCAAAAACGGTAAAAACGTGGAGAGCGTTAATCAGTCTTTACTGAATCCACCTGCCGAGCCGTGATAAGTAATTTTACTGTTCGATTAAATGAGTGCCGCGAACGCGAGGGTTTACATTTGGACGATATTATTTTTAAGAAATAAATTACCAAATTGTGTACTTTAATAATTTAATTAATATTTTTTTTTTCGATACACTGCTTATTTTTTTTTTAATCGATCTACTAAATATAAACTTTCTTTTGAGACACCTTGTATTCCCACTGCTGGGTAAACTTCACATCAATTTTTCCATCTTTTTCCCAGCATGACTTCCAGTTGTTTCGGTCCAGGGCTAATGTCGACCACCACAACTGACTACTAGTCATTGGTTTTGTCCAAATCTTTTCTACGGGGTCTACTGCGTCGCCTTCTAGCTATGTCAGGGCTCCAGAAAATGGCTATTTTGGCCCACTTATAAAATATGAGAATTGAGGGAAGAATCAGACATTCGACATGCGAAGAGTAATGTGTAAACAATATACAAATTACTCTTCTATTTACTAACCACTTCATAAGCCAACTAATAAAAATACCATGACGGAAATACGTCCATGAAATCCACCAAAACATTCCCTAAGTACCAACTATTAAATTCCCGGAAACGTATTACGAATGACCACAACGATCCAAGCTGATTGTCGTAGCCATATTAATCTGATATAAAGGAAGCACTTACTAATATTAGGTACTTTGACGACATAACCTTTCTATAAAATCTTCATACTTTTATACTTGGAAGAAAGTAGTTTGATGTATGATGGATCGCTTTTGCATACCTACCTACTCGAACTTTTTTTTGGAGGGTGGGAAATCTTGAAATGACTCGTCCTGCTCTGGGCGGAGTGGTAGGGAGTGTCAGACTTCTACTGACTAAAACCACCCATGTTCCTTCTTAGCCCTTTGTGCTGAGGCTGTGGTACCTATCTCTTTCCGTCAATCCGCAGCACCTAATACCTAGCCTTATGAAATTCATAATGTTCAAACTCTGTTTCAAGTTTACATAGTTGACATACCTACATTATACTTACCTATTCATAGTTATTTTTAGGCGGTATTTAAAAAAAAAAACCGGGTTTCCGTCTAGCCGGATGCAGCTGAACACCAATATTTTACATGAAGCGACTGCATAACTAACTTTCACCACGATACTTACCCCTTTTTTTCTTTTTTTTTTTGCTGGTGGGATATCATTAAATTACTCCTCCCGCTCTTGGGCAAAGCGGAAGGAAGTGTCAGACATCTACTGACTAAGTCTTCTTCTTCTACTTCAACCCTTTAACAACTGTCAATAATTAACGAATGCCCCATCCATGTACCGACCTCGGTCAGCGTTGCTTACCAGGCTTAGAAGATCAACCTTTTTTTTTTTTTTTTGTGGGTGGAAAATCATCGAATGACCCCCCCCCCCCCGCTCTTGGGCAGAGCGGAGGGGAGTGTCAGACTTCTACTGACTAAAAACCGAACCCATGTTCCTTCTTTAAGTTGCCCTTGCGCCGAGGCCACGTAATCTAGTACAAAATACCGCGGCCCCGACGGGAAGATCAACCTTACGACTGTTTTTAGTTAGCCACGACAGAACTCTTTTCCTAAAACTTACATAACTAGGTACTGAAGTACATTTCAATTTCCAAAAGCCTAACCGAATTCCTGATTGTGGTCAATCTACCTTCAAATCTCATAAGCTGTTGTGATTGGTATCCGAAATAACATCAGCCAATCAAATCCAACGAATCCCAATCCAATCTGTTTTGACAACGGATTCAATAGCTTTTTCGGGGGACCGGAAACACAGGGATATTTAAGATTTTTCTGCACAGTGGGAGGTGACGTTTGAAGTCAGCCGAGGGTCTACGCAACGGCTTTTAATTCATTTTGTATATTACAAAGACTTTTTTTGCATGTCTACAGCAAAATGAAAAAGATGCCTAAAATTCAGCTTAGAGGCGAATTCACTGAGGTCAAAAAGTGCGCTGGTGATTGTAAAAATGGAAGATTACTTTTTTCATCGATTCTGTAAATTACCTCCGACTAATGTTTTTCTGCCGAACGAGCCAATGACAAAATGTTTAGTTTAAAACGAATATTAACGACAGAAGCTTTTAAATATTCGCCGACAAAAAACTAAAACTCACAAAAAATATTGTTTCAAGATTCATTAAATAACGCATAGATGCTTCTTATTAAGTATTCTTAACTTGATTGACATTCATCACAGATCATTCCTAAAAGCTTGCCATTTTACGCCAAATAAATGATTATTTCATCGTATTTTCACGTGGCAAAAACCTCTTTCAATTTAAACGTTCTTTTAACGTATCGAGTAGCTATCCAGTTTGATTGCCTTTTCTAGCTCACCCAAGAGTAGAGAAATATATAGAAATACGAGGATTCATTACAACAAATTAAGTTTCCGATATATTGGCCACAATATTCTAGAAAACAAAGAGAAATGGTACAGGAATGAATGGGCGAGGGTTTAAGGAAATCCAAGAAATGCAATAAGTAGCGAATGGATTCCGTTCTTTGTCCTCATTTTTACGTTACTGTTTTGTTTTTTGTCTCTTTTCTACACCTGTGAAGTGAGCAGGATGTGATTCAAGATGGGGGACTTTTTTGATTGCTGTAATCAACAGGGGAATGGTTATTCGTTTTGGAAGTCGTTTATCTTCAACAGCAAAAATCTTCTCCACTTCACATCACTTTAGTGCCTCTGAACTTAAGTGTTGTTGCAGACCTACTTTTAATTTTCCACGCAAAAGTTGAGAAAGTCATGGTTTGAATTTTTTGTAGATCTCAACTTTGAGGTTGTACCTGAAACTTTTAAATACAAAAATAATTCATATGGAATTTAAAATTAGCTAACTCGAGATTTTTCTTTTGGTGTCTGATTAGTACCCCAGAAAACATCAAACTAACGTAAAACGTTATATCATAAAAAATAGGTAAAAAAACTTTTTAAGTTAAACGGTTTTATGTTAAACATACATTGCAATGTTTAAGATAAATGTACTAAAAACCAAAAAATAATAAAATAGATACAGTCGTGGGAAAAAACCGTGGGGCACGTCAATTGTAATTTCCGCAGCACGACAGTTCCGAATTGACGTGCCCCACGGTTTTTTCCCACGACTGTATAGAACTTTTGTTGGGACGTATGAAATGAAATGTCCCATTCTATGTTGCACTATGAATTTAATAAAGTATTTACTATAACTAAACACGGTACAATACTACAATAAATGATTGACGCGAGTAACGGGTAGTAACCGACTATATGTGTTGTCACGGGGACGCGTGACTTCGAACTTAAGAGGAAATGCGAGTGCTGTCTCTTTCTACTATCGCTGTCTCTCTCCGTCCTCCTGCCCTCAAATTCGTGCGATAAGGACAACTGTAGAAAAAAGTTAGAATTCGAGGTTTGGCTCTCGCCTATTTCCTCCTCCAATATTGAACCAATTTAAAAGATATTTTAGACAATGAATAAGGAGGTTATATACTACGCCGCTATGTTTTTCTTTTTTCGTTAATAGTTGTCAAATTTGTACACTAGGACTCTGTTAACAGCGATCTAAACAAGCAATTTTGAGCATTTTTTGAGGGTTCTAGTGCTTATAAAAATAATTTATCACCAAAAAGGAAAACATAGGGGCATAGAAATAGTTAATATTTATTATTCTGTAAAAAAACATTGCTCTAGGGTCATTAACCAAAAAGAAAACAGGCGAGAGCGTTTGTATGGAGAAAAGACCACTCGCGTTTCCTCTTAACTTGACGATGCAACGTCATAGGCACTTATAAGCTCGCAAGTGGTGTGCGTGCATGTGTGGGTAAACATACCACTACATGTCCTCCCCCCTTAGATGAAGACAATTTAATAAAAGGGTGAAAAAAAAATATATCATCAAAAGCAATGACCAAAGTGTAAAAACATTGCAAATATTAAATAAAATGGTTTGGTGTGAAAGTGTATAACTATACATAACTCCTAAATTAATAAACAACAAGACTACGGTAACATAAGGTATTTTTATAATATAAAAACAACACTACACAAATGGATACCTACTTACCTAAACTGAAGACATTTTGTAAAAAAAATATTAAAATACATTGGTCATAAATTTAGTAATAACTTGACACAAAAAGGTTTTATACAAAAAGGTTTTAAACTTAAGAGTTAGCTAAGTGGTAACGATAACATAAAAATAAATACGTTACAAGTTGACATAATTAGTGTGAAAACAAACAATTTTGTGGGTCTATTTTAAAACACAGAACACTTCACCGCACTTCAAATTTCACTTGATATTTTTATGACTTTGGGACTGGCGACAAAAAATGTTTTAAATGGCAAATCTCACGGTCTTTTTCACGACGCGACCCGATCTTGTAGTGACAGATGGCTCAGTTTTGTCAAGTGAGGTCGATTTGGTTGCAACCGGTGTTATCGCAGTTGTTTTGGGCGAAACAAAAACTTCCTGTGGCGACTGAAGTGCGGGGCTATTAATTATAACATAAGCAGGCTTGAGACGATCGAGAGAAATAGTGACTTCTCGAGAACCTACTTGAACGACGTAATGTTTATTGCTTCGTTTGAGTATTTTATAAGGACCTTCGTACGGCGGTGTTAACGAACGTTTAACTTCGTTTTTAATGAAAACGTAGTCCGATTTAGTCAAATCTTTGTGCACGAAAATGTTTCTGTTATCAGCTTGTTTTCTTGTGGTTGGTTGAAGGTTCGCTAATGTTTCCATGAGTTTGCAAGTGTAATCGGTGTTGTTAATGTCTGCTTCGGTGGGAACAAAAAAATCTCCCGGTAGACGCATAGATTTACCGTAGGTCATCTGAGCAGGGCTGTACCCTGAGTCTTCTTTAACTGTATTGCGCATTCCTAATAACACGATAGGTAATTGTTGTGACCATTGACTGCTACTATCGCAACGTGTCATGATGGAAGCTTTTAACGTTCGATGCATCCTTTCGACGTGTCCATTTGCCTTTGGGTTGTATGCTGTTGTTCTAATCTTTTCTATTCCAAGTAGTTTGGTCAGCTGTTTGAAAAGATTGGATTCGAATTGACGACCTTGATCCGAAGTTATTCTTGCAGGGCAACCAAAACGTGCTATCCAATGCTCGACTAGAGCTTTCGCGACGGTTTCAGCGCTTATGTCTTTTACAGGAACGACTTCAGGCCATTTTGTATGACGATCAATCATTGTGACACAGTATGTGTATTCTTCGGAAGGTGGTAATGGTCCAATTATATCTATATGCACATGCTCGAAACGGTCTGACCTTTCGAACTCTCCTAGAGGTGTAATTGTATGCCTTTGTACTTTACATTTCTGGCATTTAATGCAGCTTCTTACAAAGTTTGCAACGTCAGTGTTCATGTTAGGCCAAAAATAGCGCTGCGCGATAAGGCGACGCGTAGCGGCTACCCCAGGGTGATTAAGTGCGTGGACACTTGAAATCGCTTTTTCTCGAAACTCCGACGGTAAATAAAGTCGCGCTGATGACGTTGATGTTTCGAACGTAAGCTCATGATTTGCATATGGCATGCGGAACAATTTGAATTCCAAGTTAGGTTTTTGTTTTAATAATGACAATTGTGTATCTTCGACTTGGCTTTTGTATAATTCTTCATAGTCGAAAATATAATCAATGAATGTAATCTCTTCTATTCTCGAAAGAGCGTCGGCGGCGTTATTGAGCTCGCCCTTAACGTACTCAATTTTGTTGCAAAACTGAGAAATAAAATCTAATTGACGAAGACGTCTTGGTGGATCGGATTTCGATTCTTTCTTCGATAAAGCAAATATTAACGGCTTGTGATCGGTTAACACTGTGAGATCACGCCCTTCAATCATATACCGAAAGTGTTTTACTGCCATGTAAATAGCTAATAATTCCCTGTCGTAGGTACTGTATTTTGTCTGGGCTGGTCTGGGAAATCCTAGTGGCTCTAACCGTTTGTTGACTAGTTGATGAAGTGCTGCGCCAACGCAGGTATTCGCTGCGTCGGTCATTAAAATAAGTTTGGATGATGAGTCTGGATGCGTGAGAGTGACAGCTTCACTTATGTGATGTTTGCATTGATTAAATGCGTTGATTGCTTCTTCGGTCCAAGCGATTTTTGTTTTGTCTTTTTTCTTAGCATTGTGTAAGTATTTGTCTAAGATTGAGTGTCGGCGGCTTTAGGTATGCTCATTCGGTAAAAATTTATAAGACCGAGGAAGCGCCTCAGTTCTTCGATGGTTTCGGGTTGTGGATAGTTATTGATGGCTTTGTCCTTTTCTTCGTCCGGCCTTATGCCATCACAGCTAACGCGATAACCGAGAAATGTAATTTCGGATTTTCCAAATTCGCATTTAGACGTGTTGATTGTGACGCCATATTCACTAAGTCGCTTGAACACTTCTTTGAGATCATGAATGTGACATTCTTCTGATTCTGAAGCAATAAGTATATCATCCAGGTAACAAAACGTATTTTGAGTATTTTTCAAAACTTCATTGATAAATCTTTGAAACGTCTGTGCAGCGTTTCTCAGACCGAAGCTCATTTTTGTAAACTCAAACAGACCAAATGGAGTTATTATTGCGGTTTTCGGTATGTCCGCAGGTGCGACGCTTATGTTATGGTAAGCACGTCTAATATCAATTTTAGATAAAACTTTTTTATTTTTGAGGATGTATGTGAAATCCGTTAAACGAGGAATCGGGTAGCGGTCGGGCTCGGTGATAGCGTTTAAACGACGATAATCACCGCACGGGCGTAACTCATCGTTTTTCTTTTGAACAACGTGTAAAGCATTTGCCCATGGGCTGGATGACGGCCTGCATATTCCTAAATCTACCATTCGTTGGAATTCATCCTTTGCCGCTTTGTATTTTGCAGCGTTAAGTGGACGTGCTTTTTCGTAAACAGGTGGGCCATGGGTACATATATGATGCGTTACATTGTGTTTGGGTGGGTCCTTGAAACATTCGCTCTTAGTGATGTCTGGGAACTCTGTTAAAATACGATGATACTTATTATCCGAGTCGATGACTTTAATTGTAGGAATATTTGAGGCATCTTCTACGTTAGTGTACCTAGAGAGTAGTGTGACTTTGTCAATTAACTTTTTTGCGTGAAGATCAACAAGCAATTGATGTTTGGATAGGAAATCTGCCCCAATAATGCACCGCTGAGTACATCAGCCAGGACAAATTCCCAGGTAAAAGCTCGACGTAAGCCAAGGTCCAAAGTCATTTTCTGAGTCCCATATGTTTTGATTGTGGACGTGGTCCCATTAGCAGCAAATAAAGTAAAATCAGCGGGTTGACGATTAACGTTTTTGTAGGCAATAACTGAAATATCAGCGCCGGTGTCAATAAGAAAATGCGTACCACTTTTCCAGTCGGTGACGCTCAAGCGAGATGTTCCTTCGACACCTACTCTCGCCAAGGTAGGTGTCGGGTTTAGTTTAACGCCTTTCTGATGCATTGCTCGTCGCCGCATTTCTTGGCGTTGTCTCCATAAATATAATGATAAAAGCACTTAAAATCTTTGTCTCCCGGTTGCGCTGTTTGACGCCTGTATCTGTCTTGATTGTCAAGATACCGAGAGCGTGATCGTGACCGTGATCGCGACTGATCATTGCCACGACTCCGACTTGTACTCTGACGCGTGTTTTGTAGATCATTAATTTTTGTGTTTAACGCGGCAATTTCTTTCATTAAATGATTAAATTGTTGATCCGTTGAATGACTAGGGATAGCGACCGGATTTAGCGAACAGACTTCAGATGACCGTGAAGTTTCCATTATCTTATCAGCAATTGCTGCGACGTTGTCCAACGTTACATCGCAGACAGTAACTACTGCACGGACTGTTTGAGGCAGGCGATCTAACCACAAAATTTTGATTGTATCCTCGGGAATTTTGTTACTTCCAAGCTCTCGCATTTTACGAAGAAGTTGAGTGGGTCGTTGATCCCCTAGCTCGACTTTCGTAAGCAACGTATGTAATTGCTTGGACTCGGACTCTTCATAGGACGAAATTAACCTGTCCTTCAGTGTTATATATTTACCGTTCACGGGCGGGTTCTCAAGAATGTCACTAATTTGACTCAATTCATCTCGACCTAACTTAGCTATAACTAATTGATATTTATGCAAGTCACCTGCTTTTTGTGCACCGATTATGGCCTCAAACTGATGGAACCATAGTCGCGGACGCGCTGTCCAGAAGTCGGCGATGCGGGAGTTGATGGTGATCGTCTCCGTCTCTGGCTGCAGGTGTTGGTCTGTGGTGTAACACGGACCAGCTTGTTGAGGTGCGTTGACGCTATCAGGTGCGGCGGCAGCCGTGGTGGCTGTGTGCTCGGGATTTATGTTAACTTTATGTTCACTGGCAGCAACAGTGTTAGGGTTGACCATTTTGAAGGTTTGGTATAGTTCACAGTAACAACACTAAATAAAGTCTACGTCTGTATTGAACGTAATTGCACTCGCGGGTCAAAGTATGGAACCGTATTATTTCATTCACGTCGGGGTCACCAATATAGAACTTTTGTTGGGACGTATGAAATGAAATGTCCCATTCTATGTTGCACTATGAATTTAATAAAGTATTTACTATAACTAAACACGGTACAATACTACAATAAATGATTGACGCGAGTAACGGGTAGTAACCGACTATATGTGTTGTCACGGGGACGCGTGACTTCGAACTTAACTTGACGATGCAACGTCATAGGCACTTATAAGCTCGCAAGTGGTGTGCGTGCATGTGTGGGTAAACATACCACTACAACTGTATCTATTTTATTATTTTTTGGTTTTTAGTACATTTATCTTAAACATTGCAATGTATGTTTAACATAAAACCGTTTAACTTAAAAAGTTTTTTTACCTATTTTTATTTTCTAGTTTTTAGCCGCCATCTTGGATTTCAATTTTATATAGTATATTGTATTCTGCTTGTTGAGCCCTTTCATTTGATACCCATATTGATGGGATTAATAAAACATAAATTATCCGCCATTTTGTAGCGGCGGCCATCTTGAATTTATAATGATAATGAATAAACATAATTGTATTGTCACCAAAATCCAAAGTGTATACAAAATTTCAGATTAATCGGTTGACAGGAAGAGGGTGAAATTTGAATTACTAAATTTGATCCAAGAATAAAACAAACGGGGTGAGCTAAATAAAACCGTTTAAAAATGCAATATAGGTAAATTATAACAATAATACGCATATTATTCACACTACTCCAAATAGGCCCAAAAACCCATTAACACTAAACCTAGTTTAAAACATGTCCATAGGGATAACACGCACATATTTGTGTGTAACGAGATTATTATTTTACATGAGAGACGATGTACTAGAACCACAAGTACCTTGGTAATTTGGTACTGTATTTAATTATCCAGTCTGTCTCTGTCTAGAAATCTGTTTAATTTTAATTCAAGTTCTGGAGGTCCTGTAAGATAAGCAGACGATGTATGTAAACAAGTTTAAAAATCTAAAACCCGACTACGAATAAAATATTGGTTTTTGCTCTCCAAGACCTTTCGTTTGATACCAAACATGTTATGATTATCTCAATTTAATATTTTTGAGGTAAGTTTTTGACATTTAAAATCCGTCATAAAAAGAATTTATAAAATTTATAATAGCCTATGTCACCCGGGCTATTCTTACGAATCTATTGACACCTCATTTATTAAAATCCGTTCAGTATTTTAGGCGCTACGGTGGAACATACATACATACATACCTACATACATACATACATAGACTGCCAAAATCATTACCCTTCCTTTTGGCTTCGCCGTAGTCGGGTAAATACTGGTACGAGTATTCAGCTGCTCGTGGTTTAATAATAAATACCACTCGGGTCGATCTTTAGGTTAAGCCGCGCTTGCCTAGTTTGGTCCGTAGATGGGTGACCGCCCATTACATACCGAGTTTCTTTTGTGACTTGGAAAGCACATTAAACTGTTGGTCCGTGTCATTTGTAGATCTTTAACAGTCGTTACAGGTAACCGGTTGGCAAACGTAAACGAGGAAGACCACACAGTCGCTGGGAAGACGAAATCATGCGTATAGCTGGCTCTCGCTGGATGGACGTAGCGAAAGACAGAGAAAGCTGGCAATCTCTGGCCTTCACCTCAGGGGTTCTCGAATAATTGTAATTTATATATTTTTTTTAAACTTAAGTATTTGTCAAAACATTGTAAAAAAATCGAGATTTAAAAGGTTTTTTTATTTTTTTATTAAAAGTACAGGTGAGTGAGTGAGTGCGTGGCCTGAAATTCTGACAACGTATTATCAAGGGGTATATCCTATTACCAAATCTTATAGGCAGTCGCTCCATGTAAAATACTTGTATTCGGGTGGATCGGGTTAGACTTGAAGCTGACCCCAACATAACTGGGAAAAGGCTAGGCAGATGATGAAACGATGTACTAGAGAAAGAACATAATCGCTCAAACATAAGTTTTTCTGCCGAAGCCTCGTTGCCCTCTTTCGCTCCGTAAACTTGCGCAATTAAGATTGTTTTGTATTAAAATAAAAACTATGAAACGTCTTAAACAGAACCGTTTGGAGCAGAGTCTTAATCTACAGACCGTTTCCATGTTGATAAAATAAAAGAACTTGAGAATATTCATAAAGTAATGTTAAAGAGAATTTTATCTTTTTGCGAATTGAAGCGGAAAATAAAGTGGTTGAGTAATAATTAAGTTATAGTCCAAAGGAGGACGATTTCATCTTTTATAGTAAAACGGAATGCATGCAAATGGATTGTGATTTGATTTTTATATTCTAGCTGTTACCCAAGTCCTTCATCCGCGTGAAATTATGACAATAATATGCGCGGAAATATAATTATTTTTCTAAAATGACATCAGCTGTCTGCCGTAGATCGTTTTGGAAAAAAAATAGTGACATGCATTCTCAGACCAACAAAAAAAGGAAGACGGCGCGCCACAAACATCAAAAGTGAGTCAACTTTTTAGTAGACAATGTCTCGTGAAGTCGTGACGTACCTACTAGGAGAAATGCGTGTGGTTGTGCGTGAGCTTGTATGTTTACTTCCTATAGGCGCGTGGTTTTGTGACTTCACTGTTTGTGTTCGCGGCGCGCCGTCTTCCTTTTTTTCTTGGCTCATTCCCATTAGTTCGATTCATTAGTTCGATCGTCGAACTAGTGAGATTTTTTTTTTCTCATCTGATCGACCGTCGAACTAATGAGAACTTTTTTTCTCATTTGTTCGACCGTCGAATTAATTAGATTTAAAAATATCTACTACATTTAAATGTTTTAATAATTTCGTAATAAAATAAAAAACGCAAAATTATAGGCTGTTGCTAGTCATCCGCTAAGTGGATGAATCACCGTTTCGCGACAGTATCCTTTATGGGAGGCATGGGCACCGGGCCGTAGGCCGACAAAGGAGGGCGGCGGAGGCCCGGTACTTCGGGGACAGAAGATATTAGTGTTATTTAATATGCGAGCGAAGCGAGCGCGCGTCATGGAGTACATGCGTTGCATGTATGAGTGTTATATATTACGAATTAAATCTAATTAATTCGACGGTCGAACAAATGAGAAAAAAAGTTCTCACTAGTTCGACGATCGAACTAATGAATCGAACTAATGGGAATGAACGTTTTTCTTGGTCTGAGCATGCATTGCAATAAGCTATGACTTTAAAATTACCAACAGACACTTAAATTGTATTTATTTTGTAAAACGAAAAGAAGCATAAAAACTACAATGTTTAGCTCGTATATTCTAGATAGGCTTTAAAATTGATACCTACCAAATGAATCGGCCTAAATATAGTTTAATTATTCCACATGTGTGCACGAGAAAGAAAGAAAGAAAAATAATTTATTGGTTACGAGCTAATATGGCTCACTTTAATAATATTGTTCGTACTGCGAGCAATGTTCCGTATTACTCAGTGTAACTATTATGGCAATAGCCCGCTGATTGTCCATTGTGTAGTTTGTAGTAAACTACGGTAGGCGCTATTGTTTAACATTACCATACATAAGTTTACGTCGAGCAGATTGTAAGGATTTGTAACATAACATAACACCACGACTTGTTATGTTACCACACGACTTGTCCCCGAAGGGTTAGGCAGAGGTGTACCTAGTAGGTAACGTATTGAAGATTTAAAACAAAAATAATATGTTGTGTGTTTTAATGGGTCTCCCGAAAGTTAAAAGTGGAGATTTGCGGGTCAGGCAAGTGTTATTTAGTTTTTCTTTTCTATCAGGAATTTCTCAGCAGCCGCGGAGTCTGCATGTGTGCCCGGATAATGGCAATAGGTTCGCCCCTTATTACATAAGACTTCAACATAACTGGCAAAATACCTCTGCCAAGCCCTTAGGGGATTTCTTACCTATGCATGTATGGAAAATAGGTCATCATCATCAGCCTATAATGCTCCCACTGCAGGGACTAAGGCCTCCACCCTAACAGGAAAACCCTTAAAGCCTTAAAGCCTATCGGCTTTAATCCACCTAGCGGGCTCTATGCGGGTTGGTAGATGTCACGTCATGTCTTCGATTTTTTTGTTTCTAAGACGGTTTAGGTTTCCTCACAATGTTTTCCTTCACCGTTTTGAGAGCAGCGGTGATGAAATAAATTACACAAAGTAGCCCCTGCCTGGGTTGAACCCACGACTCACTATTCGTAAGTCTATGCCGCCACCATTGGGCCCCCGCTGCTCCAAAATAGGTACATGTGGATAAATACAATGGGGAGCAACTATGTATGTCACCTAGTTGGGTCCATATTGGCTCACCTAAAGTTTTTTACCCGAAATTGTTCTTCCTAACGATTTGTAATCCGAATGATCACTCCTCCTAAAATTTTTCATCCTAAAGTTTGAATTCCTACTATTTGTAATGCTACTGGCGATGTTCCTAATACTCATGTTTCCGAAAATTTTAATTCATAATATCGTTATTGTAAACATATTTCAACTCCTACTGTTTTTTATCCTAATGTTTTTATCCCTAAACATAATTACCACAATATTTTCACTCATACAACTGTTTAGAATGATTAAAGGTCGTTTCACTGATTTTTGTCTTGAAATGAAATAAATGAATGAAATTCAGGTCAGAGTGTCGTCTTGGGGGCACTATGAAAAAAATACTTAGAAAAATTTCGCGACCAATTTCCAGGTAGCGCTCGCCGGCCGCTGCCGCGGCACCGCTCGCTTCGCTCGCTCGGCTCGCGCGTAGTTGGTCACAGTTCTAACCTAACCTAACCTATGGATATATTTGCATAGTGTATAAGGTCCCATTAAAATAGGTGGACAAATTTTAACACAGCGTTTAGTAAGCCTAACTAAAGACACCTAAACAAAAAAAAAACACTATATAAAGTGATTTTATTTTGACTTAAAATAATAAATTGCCGGCACTCTAGAACAAACTCATCCTATAAAAAAGTAGTTAAAAAACTAAAAAACCCGACTGAAAAAACTGAAAAGTAAAAAAACAAGCACATTTTAAATTAAGCAAAACTTGGAAGCAGGCGGGGTTCATTCTATTTTCTTTCATTTCATAATTTAATATTATTCAAATGAACCCCGCCTGCTTCCAACTTTTGCTTAACGGGTTTACGGGTTTTTTAGTTTTTTAACTACTTTTTTTATTTCCAACTTTTTAGTTATTTTGTGTTTGTTCTTTCGTTGGTCGCGTAAAATTCTTCGCAGATGATTAGTTTTTATGTTTGTTTATAGGATTTTTCACTTTGAATTTCTTATAAACATAATATGTGTTTTATATTTTTGTAATCTCCTTTTAAAACCCTTTATTTTGATACCCTACTCGATGGTATTGGAAAAAAATTTTTTTTTGAACTACACGATTTGGCCCCCAAAATCGCCAATTTTTTTGTTTTTTTTTTTAATTTAATGTAGCCTATAACACTCGCGCCATCAAGACGAATCTAACGACGTATATTTCATTCATATCCCTTCATCCGTTTTGGAGTTATGAGGGAACAAAGAAACGGACATACATACATACATACATACATACACGTCAAACACATAACCCTCCTTTTGGGCTTCGCCGCAGTCGGGTAAAAAGTAAGTATTTTAATGTCTTTTTCTTATATATTTTTTTACTATTGTCCTTATTTTAGCGGTCTAAATGATTTCTAAAATTTTGTCTACCTATTTTAATGGGACCTTTTATAATACTGATTATTATGTTTCAAAAGTAATATAAACAAAAAAGATATGACTTTGAATAATAGTGTAAAAGATGGTTATGTTGAGAAAATATAGGAAAACAAATAATAGTGTAATAGATGTTTATTGCTACTGACATTATGAAGTTGAATGCTTAGGAATTAAAACATTAGAGACAGAGACTTTAGGAATTGCGATCGTTAGGATGAAAAATGTTAGGAAGAACATTTTCGGATTTCCAATTATCGGAGTTGAAATTTTAGGTGAACTTTGGCGCACCCCACCTAGTTAGGTACGCTACGTAAACGCTTGAGTCATAGTTTTAAAACCAATTACCTCCGATCGCTGGAGTTTTAACTGGCCATTACTGATACGGATATTCTGTTTACAGTCTCTAGGTAACTAGGTTATACGGATGCAAGCATATATAAGTGCACTGATCTAATTATTCTTGTATTTGAAGAAATTAGTACCTTAAAAGCTTGAAAAGCATAAGCATTATTTTCTAGCTATTTATTTTAAGTAATGTGAAAGATTACGCAGAAAATTTACTTTTTTTAGTAATACGTAATTAAAAAATCCAAAGAAATCCAATTCACAATATGGCGTCCAAAGTTCAATTATTTTATCTAAACTCTAACATATAATTTACCTAAATTCGTTTGTCCGTTTTGGAGTTACGAGGGGACAAACAAACGTAACATACATCACTTAGATGGAACACATAACCCTGCTTCTGAGCTCCGCTCCGCTGTAGTCTGGTGAAAATCTCCCAGACTGGCGGTTAAAGGTACTTTTCTTTTTTCTCTTTCTTTCTTTCTTTCTTCTTAACATTTTCAAACAGAAGAGTCGCATTTCTAAATATCCACTGCATTCAATTATCATTTATCAGAGGTGACTAAACTAAGTCCAGTTAACTAAAAACATTTCGTAATTAGCGTCCATTACTATTGAAACGTTAACTAATGTTACACTACTTTGTTCATTGTTGCCTTGTAATTGGGGCGTGTTTTGTGTGTGGCGATCCTTATCGGTTATGTAATGGATGTTCGATGATTGTAGTAAACGGTTGGAGGTTTAAGTCGTTGTTTTTTTTTTCAACAGGCCGTTCGATGTAGGCAATTTGTTTTTCATAGGACAAACACCGTCATATTTTTGGTTCATGACCTAGGTGTATATAGTGTAGAAGAGACATTGCCGCACACATGTAGGTAAGGTGATTACCATCGAAACATCTCGTCCACGCGATCGGGTGGTGAAGTTGATCTCACGTCGCATTGGCTTAAGCCCGTCAAACTATTCCCAATCTCCTGAAAGCCGAATCAATACACATTAACAGTGGTGACCACCAGAAAGCGCCGATACAATGGAGTCCCAGAGAAACAATTGTCTTGGATCCCGCAAAGAAAATAATCAGAAAAGAATAGCGCAGGAGTAGGTAGAACATAATTTCCACTTCCCTTCATTTGACAGAACAAAACAAGGCTTATTACAATTATTAGTAAACATGGTAAATATGCCGTCTTCAGTGTTATTGTTACTGCATGAATAAACCCACAACGGCCACAACCCAGCTAGTCCAACATAAACGATCCTACACCCACTACCACTTTCGGTGGCTCCACAAAGTCCAGTCCACCGTGAACGTGAACCCACGTCCAGTGGCACACAGTGAGTTAACTCGGTATTGGTATTGGGGGACTAGTTTATATGCTAATTGTTAGTGCTCCCGACGGCGTGGTGTTTGCTGAGCGCGACAGAGTAGGTAGTACCTACGTCACTTTGTAGTGTGTTTAAATTACAGCGAATACACAGATAGGAAGGCTGGTTAAAGTCTCGTGGTTAAATAGATATGTAGGATCCACCAGTATTATTCCATCAGATTCAGACATTATGTGGGCAGAGTTTGGGTCTCGTGCAAATGAAAATACACTGGGTGCGGTTCACTGGTTTTTATTTTAAATCACAAATTAGTTTCAACACCTCACAATCACAACACTTATACTGGGTACAACGAATCGAGTACAGTTCCGGAATGTCTTCACACTGCGGCCATGCGGCGATCAGGCACTGAATGACCTCCTCGCCGTCCATATGAAACATCACGACTCTGTAGAAGCGCGCGCAGATCACGTGATGTTAAAAATCGCGCGCTTGCGATTCGTTTCTTGTCCGTACTATTGACCGGATGCGACAGATAGAATAATATCCGCTCGAAATAATATTCAGGTTAAGTCACTCTTGCCTAGGTTGGTCTATGAAATCGACTACCACCCAAATCGATTCGAAATTTTCTCGTGCCTTAGAAATCATATTTAGCTGTTGGTCCCTGCTGTTATTTGTAGATCTCTGGCAGTAGTAACAGTTATTCTGTGACCTGAAAGTCAGAGAACCAGTCAAGGGATCTCATATTACCCGGTAATAACTGAAATAGGCAGTCACTCCACGTAGGTAATGGTGGTATTTAGCTGCATCGGGTTGTGTAACCGGAAGCCGACCCCAACATAGTTGGGTAAAGGCTACGTAGATGATAATGACACAAAAAGGTAAGTTTACTTTGTAAAAGAACTTGTCCTCGCTCTTGGGCAGAGCGAAGGGGAGTGTCAGACTTCTACTGACTAAAAACCAACCCATGTTCCTTCTTCGCCCTTGTGCCGAGGCCGCGTTATGATGGTGCCACATGCCTATAGTTCAATTGAAGCGGTGCCTGAGATAGACAATAAATAGAATAGAGTATCACTATATAGTATAAAACAAAGTCGCTTTCTCTGTCCCTATGTCCCTTTGTATGCAGCTTATCTTTAAAACTACGCAACGGATTTTGATGCGGTTTTTTTTTAATAGATAGAGTTATTCAAGAGGAAGGTTTATGTGTATTTATGCTTCCGTGCGAAGCCGGGTCGGGTCGCTAGTTGTTTATAACATACAAATCTGAAAGTGCTTTTTCGGACAAAAGAACCTTTTACGGGCCATTTAGTAAAATGGCAAAGTACATTCATTCATAGTTCTAGTAGTAACATTTTGATACAAATGACTCACTGCTTTTTATCAATTGACGTACCAGTTCCTAATTTATCTAACGCTAAATCAATAGTGAACCTATCTACACGATCCATTAGGTTCATATCACAAACACAGATTACAGAAAAATGTTTCATAGAAACAAGCTGTTTCATTCATAAAAGTCAAGGACCTATCAAATTCTTCGCTAATTCAATTCGCGCTGGTTTTTGATGTCATCAATTGAAGCTTCGTAATTTTTATGTCCAAACATTCTTGGCTTGGGTCATCGCTTACAATAAGTACGATTGTCTGCAGTTCTAAATATAGCGGCCAGTGATTGTGCATTTGAAACTGAAGAATTAACATAACATAATATATTTATTAGGTTCTTTACCTATGAAATTGCCGTTCTGCAGTACTGGCCATTTCAAATCAAAATAATTTTTGTTAAAGAAGCTGATGATACACAATCTACGGCTGAATTAGCAGCAGCTTTCGACGTTAGCGTCAAAACAATATTGGTTCATTTGCGTCAAATTGGCAAGGTAAAGCCCCACGAACTCAATGATCGCCAGCGCGAAGTACGCGTCGAGACGTGCCTTGCACTGCTCAACAGACACACAAATGAAGGAATTTTGAACCGCATTGTTACCTGCGATGAAAAATGGATCCTGTACGATAACCGTAAGCGCTCAGCAAGTTGGTTGGATCCTGGTTCAGCACCTAAACAATGCCCTAAACGAAAACTTACCCCTAGAAAAGTGATGGTCACTGTTTGGTGGTCTAGCGCCGGTGTGATTCATCACAGCTTCTTACCAAACGGGGTGAGCATTACTGCAGATGTGTACTGTGAAGAACTGAACACAATGATGGAGAAGCTGGCACATCTCCAACCAGCATCGGTCAATCGCTCGTCTCCGCTGCTCCTGCACGACAACGCGCGACCTCATACTGCACAGCAGACGGTCTCCAAGTTGCAAGAACTGGGGTTGGAAGCTCTCCGTCATCCGCCCTACTCACCAGACCTTGCGCCTACAGACTACTACTTTTTCCAGAATTTGGATAACTTCTTGGCGGGAAAAATATTCAATACCCGAGAGGCAGTACAAAATGCCTTTGAAGAATTTGTTGCCTCCCGACCAGCGGATTTCTTTAAGAAGGGCATCAATAAACTGCCACTGCGTTGGGAAAGATGCATTGATTGCATGGGTGATTACTTCGATAATACAAATAAAAAATACATGAAAAAAATTCGTTTAAATTTTTTCAAACAAAACGGCAATTTCATAGGTAAACCTATTATTAAGATGTGTTAACCAAAACTTTTTTACAAAAAATAAAACCGACTTCGACAAAAATAAAACACAAAAAAGTGAAAAATAAAAAATCAGCTTCTGAAGTCGGTGACTTTTGTTTGTTTGATTTCATGTTTTTGCCACCGACTTCTGAAGCTGATTTTTTATTTTTCACTTTTTTGTGTTTTATTTTTGTCGAAGTCGGTTTTATTTTTTGTAAAAAAGTTTTTATTTTTCACTTTTTAGTGGTTCACATGTGCTTACCCCTTCACAACGTACCGGCGTGATGTCATGTTATGAACTGGTCAATAGACAGTCATGAGATTTCAGCAATCCCAGTCCATTTGCTATCATTAATTGAGGAGTTCCGTTGCCTATCTCCGAAGTTCTTCATCACCTTTGTAGTGAGTACAGGCGTGATATTATGTTGTGTGATGGCGTAAACAATGCTTAGATATGCTATAGCAACAATCGCGGTTAATCTGCTGTTATTTATTGAAGAGTTCCCCCGATTTCTACAAGATCCCGTCATCAGATATTGAAATGGTGACAATGGGACCACACGGGAAGCACCAGCTTTCAAATGAAAAAAGAATTAAGAAAATCAGTTCACCCAGTCGCAAGTTATGCGCGAACAAACATAAAAAAAAAAAAAAAAAAAATACAGTCGAATTGATAACCTCCTCCTTTTTTTGAAGTCGGTTAAAAAAGGCAGAGAAATATGGCAGAAGAAGAAATGCTGGGGCGACCCCAAATGTATTGGGATAAGGTTAAGAGAATGATGATGATGATGATACAAGCCAAGAACTAATGCAACTGAAAAGTTGCAGTAGTTCGGTCAACCGGACTAACAACCGAACTACTGCGACTAGTGACTAGACCAGGGATGGCGAAACTTTATGGATCAACGTGCCATTTTTTCGAAGAAAGAAATGTTTATTGAGGCCTTATACGTGCCGTCAAATAATTTTGCTTAGTCTTTTGACAGATATTTAATTAAACTAAATATTTTCAACATAAAGCTCTTTCTTTGCTACCAAAAAGAAAAAACTTGACCTATGTCGTAATAACTGTTTCAATTCTACGTATAATCTTGGATCGTTTGGTAGAGGAGTCCACTCTACCAAACGGTTCCTAATAGAATCTTATGTTATACATCTCTGAAAATAATGACTTGTAGGCATAATTGAAAGCATGGTTAAAAATTCGGTGGCGTGCCTAAAATATTCTGCAACGTGCCATCAATGGCACGCGTTCGCCATCCCTGGACTAGACCAAATGTTCGACTCAGACCGGCATAATTCTTTCCTAGTCGTAGTCCACCATCAAAGTTCTCTCGTAAGAAGGCTCAATCGGTTGGGGGAAATTGTTTTGAAATTCAGTTGCAAGATTTGACCAATACTACTACTAACCAACAATAAAAGGTTAAAAAAAAAGCTTGTATAAAGAACTCCACTTTTTGAGACCAAAACATAAAACCACCTGAATTCTGTCTTCATAATGAGTTTGCCCAAATCATGGCATTTTGCGTAGCTTTGTTTTTAATTAGGGTTATGACAGACACCTGTGACGCCAGGTAAGCCAAAAATACCTTTTTGAAATGTCCCTTTCTAAAAAAGAACTGCCAAAAACAAGCTGGTAGGTTAACAACGCAAAAGGTCGTTGCACAACAATTTATCTTACTTAAAAATAGAGGCAAAGAAAGACTACCTTCCTGCCCAAGTGCCCCAGAGGTCAGTAAGATTTATTCCGCTAATCTGCATTCCTTAGGGTTCCGTAGTCAACTAGGAACCCTTATAGTTTCGCCATGTCTGTCTGTCTGTCCCTGTCCGTCTGTCCGTCCTCGCTTAATCTCTGTGACCGTTAGCACTAGAAAGCTGAAATTTGGTACCAGTATGTGTATCAGTCACGCCAACAAAGTGGTGAAATAAAAATTTGAAAAAAATGTTTTATTAGGGTAAGCCCCCCTATATGTAAAGTGGGAAGTGATTTTTTTTTTAATTTCAACCCTAACGTGTGATATATTGTTGAAAAGGTATTTAAAAATGAATAGGGGTTTACTAAAATCATTTTTTGATAATGTCAATACTTTCGGAAATAATCGCTCCAAAAGTAAAAAACAATGCGTCCCCCCCCCTCTAACTTTTGAACCATAAGTTTAGAAAATATGAAAAAAATCTGAAAAGTAGAACTTTATAAGGACTTTCTAGGAAAATTATTTTGAACTTGGATGGAAACAACAGATGGAAACAGCAGTTAACCAATATAATTTGGTCCCTGAATCGTATGAGCGCCTATACAATCCAGAGGTCAAGTTTCATTGGCCTTTAGAAGAAATTGTATAAATTATAGCATACCGTTTAGGTACGGAACCCTTCATGTGCGAGTCCGACTTGCACTTGGCCAGTTTATTTCTCTTCTAACTACAGCACTCAGACGGAAAACTCATACTTAATGCAACCGAGTTAGGACTTTAATATTATTATTGATATTGAAAACGGGATAGGACTTTAGGACTAGGGCTTAGGGCTTGGGCTTTAGGGCTTTTTTTGGGTTTTAGGACTTTAATATTTTTAAAGAGGTTTTACCAGACTCTACATTACAATAATTGTTATACATCTGTTATAGCCGTTGCCTGTTACCAACAACTCTTTACAAAGAATTATTAAAGTTGCTTACTCGCTTGCACTATGTGTGAATTTTGCTCCTATAAATAAATAATATCTTATTTCTTAGAAGATTCTTTTTAAAAACATATTTTCAAAGTGCCATTAATAATATCGTCTTTACTTCAAAACTTGGAAATGCAAAAAGTAACATCTTCAACAAAAAATCAATATAACTTTCCGTCAAGCAGCCGGTCGATACCTACATTACTAAAATAATCCAGCTCCCTACGGAATGCACCTTAAGTAATTAAAGACAAAATGGCTACCTTAATGGCTGTCCACCACAGTATACCAACACCAACTAAGCAAGACCTAATTTCCTATTAATAATCTGTGAATAGACGAGTCAACGTTTCCTGGTTGTTTACCGACGCACAAAACCAGTATTCCAAGACCTGCGTTTATTACACCTCGTGTAAGTAACAAGGGTCAGGTTTAATTAGTACTTGAATCGTATAATACACAATAGTATCAATGCAGTCGTAGCTCTTAATCAGAACAGAGTAATGGGGTTCCAGATAATATTGTTCATTTATTTCAACAGAGAGGAAAATGCTATTACAAGATAGAACAAAGTAGGGCATTTAATTGCAGGACTAATTGTATTGGACATTTTGTTGAAATCTATACTAATATTATAAATGCGGAAGTAACTCTGTCTGTTACTCAATCACGCCTAAACTACTGAACCAATTTGCATGAAATTTGGTATGGAGATATTTTGATACCCGAGAAAGGACATAGGCTACTTTTTAATAATAAAAAAAAAACTTTATTCAAAGGGTTGAAAGGGGGGTACGAAAATATTACTTTTTGGTCGCGATAACCGGTTATCGCGACCAAAAACCGCGGGCATCAGCTAGTGGATTATAAGGGTAACTATTTACCGGGGCTACAAGGCTCAAGGATTGCGGGACTGTTTGAATGGAATACTGCGGGCCCGGAACACAAAGGGCTAAGAAGGAACATGGGAAGGTTTTAGTCAGTAGAAGTCTGACACTCCCTTCCGCTCCGCACAGAGCGGGCGGGGTCATTTGATGATTTCCCGTTCAAAAAAAAGGGTAACTGCTTTAACACAGGCGATACACGTGTTGCGATAGGAAAACTAAATAAAATAAATAAATGACGTTGTTTTAAGCTGATACGTCGCTTAAGAGCGTATGCTACCTCAGATTAGCAACCCTATTTGTGGTGGTTCAAACTTCGCTTGTAATATACTGTTAGAATAAAGTTTTAATCAGCTTGCACTACAAAGCGGTTGTTACGTCTTTCGCTGCGGCCGAATAGTGCGAAATTAGTGGTATTTTGCGATTTACAAAAAAACTATTGATTGGACTAAAAAAGTAAAACACTATGACTTTAGTTTGTTGCTTGTAGAATTATTTGGCAAAAAAATCAGAACGATGACATGTATTTTAGTATGGTTTTTACTCGTTAAAAGAAATTTTTAGAGGTATCTTCGCGATTTTTTTCTATCAAGCAAAGTTAGTTGTATTATGTTTTCACAACACTATGGCACTAGCATATATCCTGAAGAATATCATATATTTTTCTGATGTTGATTACTGCAGTGAATCATATACTTTTACGCATTATAAAACTCGCGTTTGAGGTACCATACGCTCTTAACGCGTGTCACGGAAACACGGACTCAATGCCTGTAGCACACCTCCGCTGCGAAACAACAATTGCGAAAGAGACAACATCATAGTCAGTTTTGTACGTTAGAGCAGGGAATTTCGCGCCTGTTTCGCCGCCAAAGAACTTACAACTCACAGCAAAACTATTGCGGTTTCGCCCTTTGAGTTTCGCAGCGGAGGTGTGCTACAGGCATCAGTGTGGTTGTGACATCGAGACACCATACTAATAAATTAAAGTCTGCAAGTCGCGTCGCCGGTAATCCTAGCCTTTTCCCAACTATTTCGGGACCGGCTTCCAGTCTAACTAGATTCAGCTGAATACCAGTATTTTACATGGAGCCACTGCCTATAATAGGGTAGTTGACTAAAAAAATCGAATTGGTCCGTTAGATAGATTTCCAAAAAATATTGAACACTCTTTTTTCTTTTATCACGTAAACAAAAAATGAAGACATATACAGTGCTTCAAAAAGTCGAAAAACGTCACAGGTTGGTCCATTTTTACCAGACGTCAAAAGCCCCCTCTCCATGATCTTTGACAAGCTTTATTTTCGTCATTTTTTATTAATTTGATAAATCAAAAAACACGTATCCAATATTTTTCGATAATCTAACAGACGGACTAAACAGAATCAATTTTTTTTAGTCAGTCAACTACCCTATTAAAGTCTGCAAGTCGCGTCGCCGGTAATCCTAGCCTTTTCCCAACTATTTCGGGACCGGCTTCCAGTCTAACTAGATTCAGCTGAATACCAGTATTTTACATGGAGCCACTGCCTTTAATCAACCCAGTTTGTACCTACTAGCTAATACGATATCGGTAAGACTGGTTGTCTGACTTTCGGACCTCTGACTAAATGTAACAACTGTCAATGATATACAAATTACAGCCAGGGGCAACAGCTTAACGTGCTTTCCGAGGCATGGAGGGAACACGTGACGATGGTTACCCATCTTCAGACCGAATTCGGCAAACACCACTTAACCTGTAAGATCGACAAGTGCAGCTATCATTAATTAGCCAAGATCTTTCAAAAGTCTGTAACTATGTAAATTGTACGAAGTTACACAATCTTCCTCTTATCTCGAAAAATTGTTCTTTTATTGTTCATCTTTTTCCTATAAATTGATCTTGTTTTACGATTGAACTATTTAGACGTCAAATTGCCACTTATCAAAATTTCCTAAGAAATTTCCTGATACTGAGAAATTTTCTGAGAATTCCTGTATACTATTACAAAAATCAAAAGAATAGTCAAGTTTCTCAAGTTGAAACAATAAAGAAACCACGTTTTAAACAGCCACAAAAGATTTCCAGACGGCAAACTTCAAGGTTTTAATCTGTTGAGGTAGTACTCATTATTCCATTCTTTTTATTTTTCTGGTACTTAAACCAAAAAGCTTTTATCTACAATTGGAAAAAGACCCGGACACACGAAATGCTATGGAAACTTCAAAGGTGGTCCGATAAGCAAGACACATTGCTTTCCAATCGTTTTAGATAACATTCTTTCTCGGTCGACAGAAGTAAAGGAATCTCATTATTTTTGACTCTGATTTAGGAGTGCTTGATTGCTATTTTAGTTAAGGCGAGGTTGCAGTACTTTGTTTTTATGTACGCACGACCTCGCCCCCCGCCCTGCCGCGCAAGCGATATAATGCCTAAATTTTGACTGTTTTTTGCTTCTTAGAGAAAAACTATAAAGAAATTATACAATATGTTTTCAACATTTACGTCAAAATAAAAAGTTCTATCTATTGATATAACTTTTATATAAATTCATGATGAAATGTCTTAGCAGTACACGTTTGAAAGATTTGTTAGCTTAAGGACAGATTCTCTTCACGCCAGATTCGCGTTAGGACAGATTCGCATTAGGACAGATTCGCTTAAAGACAGAATATGTACAGACCGCAACATAAAGTTCCTTTGTTCGCATATGGACAGATTCGCTTTACGCCAGATTATTACACATAATCTGCGAACTGCCACGGAAGGGGTTTGAATCCATAATACATGCTCTGCCTAGTTTGAGACTAGATAATTGGTATTTAAAGTGTCTGACATATTTATTTATAATTTTAATATGGATTACTGGTAAGGTATAATATTTCCTGTTTCCAATAATTTCTTGTAAATTGATATACAAACTCCAACATTCAACTAATTACTGGCTGCTTATTACATAAATGACAAATGTCGAATCCTGTCATATTTTTTGACACGGTTTCAATGGTTTTGTTTAATCTCAGTTTATTTAGCAAAATTATTTTTGGTGAGCAATAAGTTTCTTTAAAACCATGGAGAGAGCTGAAACAAGCAGCGAAGTGTCGGACGTGAAATTTATAACCAGTAAAAAAGGAGGTAAAGTATCACTTCATGGTGGGCACAGATACAATTTTGTGCAGAATAATCTATCAGGAACTTCGAATTGGCGATGCTATAACAGGAAAATTTGTACCACGTCGATAACAATTGACAAAAATAACAAAATAGTAAAGGAAGCCAATCACGCATGTTCTCCTAATATGGCCCGTAATTTAATTGACGGAATGATGGATGGTTTAAAAGAAGAGGTATGCAATAAACTCGAAGCCATTCCAAAACTATTTGAGGACTATGTACATAATCACTCTAATGAGTTAAACAATTGTGAAATTGAATTTTCGGGAAAAAAAGATACGTTGTACAGGGCTCGTCATAAATATCTTGGTATGGAGAAAACTACTTTTCAAAATGTCAAAGATGTGCGGTTGCCTGCAAAATTAGTGGAAAATTTCTTTTTATTTGATGAAGGTGAAGAGGAAAAAAATTTAATATTGGGATCCCCTTTAGCCAAACAAAATTTAAAAATTCATACAAGATACTATGGCGATGGTACATTTAAAGCGACGCCGAAACCATTTTACCAAATTTATTCGTTGCATGTCAATACAACAACAAATGAACGAGAGTTTGTTAATTTTGTGCCATTAATTTACTGTTTGTTACCAAACAAGTCTCAACAAACATACGAAAGAATGTTTAGAACCTTAAAAAACTATTTTTCACTGGACATTGTTGAATTTAAGTGTGATTTTGAAATGGCAACAATTAATGCCATTAAGAATATTTATCCAAATGTCCAAATAAAGGGCTGTTTTTACCATTATTTAAGTGCAATATGGAAAATGAGTAAGAAAATTGGCCTGGATAAAACAAATGAGGGCAAAAATATAACAAGGATGTTTACTCAATTAGCACTGCTACCTCCAAATTTAATACCCGGGGCTTACTTATCTTTACTAGAAGCTGGCCCTGCTACAGAGGAATTTGTTAAATTTCAAAACTATTTTTCGACCCAGTGGCTGAACAAAATTACTTGTGAACTATTTTCTTGTTACGGCGAAAAGATAAGAACAACGAATGGGGTGGAGGGATATCATCGAAGACTGAATTCAAAAATACCGCCCAAACCAGCCTTATATTATTTTCTTCAGTTGCTAAAAAAAGAAACGGAAATACAACAAAGAAAATTAAGTTTAAGTCTTAACAGTCAAGGGAAAAGAAGAAGGCTAGAAGACTTAAGGATAAAAAGATTGATAACATTGTCAACAATGCGTTACAAGGACAAATTTCTACTTTAGAATGTTTAAAACAATTAGCGAATTTGTTTAATTAATATATAAAAAATTATAATGAAAAATTAGTACAGGGAATTTATTTTTGGTTAATAAGGATGGCTGTAAGGTTTTTTTTTTGTTTTCTCTTATGTTTCGGTTTAATGAATAAAATTATTTTCATCCGACTGTACTTCTATCTTTAAGCGAATCTGTCCTAATGCGAATCTGTCCTAACGTGAATCTGGCGTAAAGAGAATCTGTCCTTAAGCTAACAAATCGTTTGAAATTGTGAATTAGAGTCATGTTTGATAACAAAAAGTATCGAGCCGATCATTCTAAATCGCGTTTCTATCTTTACGATTTATTAGAGAGTATGTTCAATTTTTATGTAATGATTTTTATTTATTAAAAAACTCGTATTTAGTTCGATTTTTATAGGTTCAAAAATCTTAAAAAGTAGGTACTGCAACCCCGCCTTAAGGTTATGTAGATTATATAAAAATGACGTGATAAGATAAGAACTAAAATTCCCAATTAGCTACACTGTCGGGAACTTTAGTACCTACGAATTTAAAAAACGCCTCCACCGTACGCCCCTCAGTAAAAATCTTAGAAACAAAGAAAGAAACAGTAGGTAATTCTTTTTATATAAGTAAGTGAAAAAAGTTTATTATTGCATTCGAAGCGGAATTCAGATTTCAGGATTCAGAACACAGATGAGAGGTAGACTAAAATTAACATATTGAACCTAATCGTAGTGTCCCAGTTTTTGAGGAAGTGTACCTTTGAAAAAATATTTATAATTACAAATGTTACAGGTCATAAATTTGACCGCTATTACCTATCTATCTTTCTAGAAAATGCTTTTAGAAACGTAAATGTAATTTTAAAATACTTATCCGTAGGAACGTACGTTCCTAGGACGACGTAACGTAGGTTTGACGAAAACAAAAATATATTTTCAGTTCCTTCTATGTATGTATGAGGAACCCTCTTCCATATTGCGGTCAAATAGTTTCGGAAAAAAGTGGCTGTGACATACGGACAGACATGACGAATCCGGACGGACGGTTCCGTTTCTTGCCATTCAGCTACGGAACCCTAATAAAAAGCGTGAGTGCTTTTTTATTTCAATCAATCAATCAGTAGAAGAAACTTTACAAATGTAAAATTAAACAAACCGTGAGTGCTTTCCGAATTTTGTGCCATCGAGAAGTCGTAATTTATTGGCCCGCTATAACACTTAATATCAAACTTCAAACAAGAATCGTTCACTCTCATCGAATGGAAGAGTTTCCATTAACTTTATTAACTTCATAGTAATAAGGAAGAATCACCTAACAGGGTACCGCTGTCTCTGCGAAACGTGTTTCGATAACGAAATCAACTGTAAGGTTTTATAAACATAATCTGAAACAATACAGTTTAAAATTTGCTACTTGCCATACTGACGGCGAAAAATGCGTATTAAAAATAATTATTTAGGCTGGACACACTGATGGTGACGCTCGAGGCAGGCGGGAGATAGATTGTGGTATCGTCGTGTTAAATTCGAAATAAGTTTTGATACATAATTTGTAAGAATATAATGATCGAATCAGAAATGAGGACATCCGCTTGAGAACCAAGGTTACCGACGTAGCCCGAAGAATCGCCAGACTTAAGTGGCAATGGGCAGGGCAAATTGCTCGCAGAACGGATGGCCGATGAGGCCGAAAAGTTCTGGAATGGCGACCACGAACCGGAAGAAGGTCTCCCACTAGGTGGACCGATGACCTGGTCAAGGTTGCAGGAACCCGCTGGATGAGAGACGCACGGGACCGGTCAATGTGGCGACACCTAGGGGAGGCCTACGTCCAGCAGTGGATGTCTTTTGGCTGAAATGATGAATAAATAAGTGTTGAAGGTTCACTGTGATTATTTCTGAGATATCCTAAGATTCATATAGAATTATTTCTATTCATATAATAATATAATCAACTTAGATGGTCCCACTGCTGGGACAGAATACAAAAGATATAAGAATAGCTGATGCCGTAGTAAAATAGGACATGGGGCATGCATGGGGCTCAAATAAGTACAGAACACAAATAATGTTTCCACCTATGTCCGTTATAGACTTTGAACCATTATGTAACGGATGTACAACAAAGGTTTCATTAGATAGTACTAATCCGAAGATGGTTGTAGAATACTAAAACAATGCATGGTAGGTGTATGCGTGCATTACAATGCATGCCGGATACCGACAGCTAGTAAAAAATATTTATTATTAACAAAAAACAAACCCCCAAAATTCCCCTTTCCTTCCAAATACAGAGGATTAAATCCGCTAAATGAATAAAACAGTAAAACTGCTGTACCAAGGTCTAGAGTAATCAAAACGGCGATTCACATGTAAATACTGTGAGCTCATAACCTCTCGTTACGACTGTAACAGAGAGAATGCTCGATTTAACACAGAACCACTCGGAATGTAGACCGATCACTTACTTTATGAGTGAGTGAACGAATGACTGAACGTAATCCGGGAGGAAAAGTAAGCAGACTGTGATTTAGGGTTATGGCGACTGAAGTATCGTTGGGATATAAATCTTTGTAGTATAATTATTGTGTTGTCGGTAAAGCGGATCTAACAAACAACCAACTAGGGTTCTACGATGTCTACTGGTAGACAGTGTCAGTTTCATTATAAAAAGCAGGCAGTTTACCACAGTTTATTAGATATTATAAGAAGTAACTTAGGATAAGTTACTCCTAACAATATCAGCTCTCTGCCAGTAAAAGTCCTTTTAAAAATCAGACCCACCGTTTTGGACATAAACAGGAACAAACAGACAGACAAAGTTTTTTTGTTATTAGTAGGTACCGTACGAACTTTCATATGCATTCAGTAAAATGCTGTTATTTTGAAATTTATAAACAGACACTTTGCAGTAAGAGCAGTTGAAGGTAACATTTTTTGGACGTGCCCGCCACACTGTTCCCAAACCTCTGTAACTCCTAAATCCAGTGGCGGCCACCAGAAAAGCGCCGAGACAATGACAATCAAAGAAGTCCCAGAGAAACAATTTACCTGTCTTGAATCCCGCAACTAATTAATCAGAAAAAAAAATAACGAAGGAGTAGGAAAAAACTTAATTTCCACATGAAGGATAGAAACATAGATTCTTAAGTGCACTTAGAAGCAACAATCGTCGTGGGAAAAACCAACAGCACTTTTTAAATACTGTTTAAGTGACGTAACTGACACTCACTTAATTTGAATAGATATAATTATCCACTGAAGTATAATTGAAACAAGATTATAATAAATAGAACAATGCAATTGATACCTGTCATTATCTTGTGCGTCAATTAGAAAATAACAGGAAAAATGCCTGTCAAACTCGAGCATGAAGGGTTCTGTACCCCGTTAACTTTTAATATTTTTTTGTTATTTGTTGTTCAAAAACTGCTCTCAAAGGAAACCGGTATGTCCTAGAACCAAAAGATCGAAGACTTGTGACATCAAGTTCAAGGTTGAATTTCTCATTCAACCTTGAACCTAATCCTTTAGCGATAAAGTTGAAAAACTATTAAAGACACAGATTGTTTAGCTAGATGTGCTAGTGCCAGTGCCATTACATAGGTAGCTTTGTTAGACCAAAATTTCACAATCACTCACAGAAAACAATCAAGATAAACAAAACCTATAACATTAGCTACGGAAATGAACAGACTCTGTAACCGTCCCACATAAATGATCTTAGAACACAATGTAAAAACATTTGTAATGCAAATCAATTGGATCTTGTTTCGCTGAGAACCAATACAGATGTTGTTTTTGTTGCATTCGTGGTTGGTTGTCATGCTTGCATTGTAAATAGAACTCTAGACTGCGATGCCCGGAATCTACTTCGAAGGCTTTCCTCACAAATGAACTGATGAAGCAGAGTTCAACGAGACGACGGTGACGGTGTTCGAGTTGAGCGAGACGCCTCACTCGCACATAATCTTTCAGATTTAAGATTAAGCGATGTGTGTTTATTCAAAATTTATGAAGTGTTTTTGGAAATAAAAAGTTTTAAATTTTTTTTTTTTTTTTTTTAGTTCATTTGTGAGGAAATGCAAATATAGTCTAAAATTTTATGCAAAAAAATGACTTCCATAAAAGTACTTACAGACTTAAATAATTTTACTTTCGGAAATCTCTTACTTTGTTTGTTTCATTGTCTTTTTTGCCACCGACTCCGTACCCGTGGGCCGTGTACCCGAAAGGGGGCCGTATTACCTATATAAGGTCTCATTAAAATAGGTGGACAAAATTTCAGAAATCATTCAGACCTCCAAAATTAATAAGGACGATGGTGAAAAAAAAATATAAGAAAAACGCATTTAAGAACCTACTCATAAAGGATGAGTTTGTTCTGCCGGCCATTTATATATAAAGTCAAGAAAAAAAAAACACTTTATCTAATTTATTTTTGTTTAGATAATTATCTTAGGTTAGACCTACTGAACGCTGTGTTAAAATTTGTCCACCTATTTTAATGGGACCTTATATAAACCTCCGATGTCCGTCCGTCCGCGTCTGTCTCTCAGCGGGCTGTATCTCATAATACTTACTCAATACTCAATACATTTATTGCTTCCACAAGTTTACTTAGATGGTAGGTTTTACAAAGTTATGATCATTGTGGACCCTGTCGGGCACTGCAATAGTAGGAGAGAGGAAGAGGGCTTTTATTTGACTATACCTATTAGAATTATCCTAAATGTATTATTTATAATGCAATCTAATTATCTATTAAAATATTTATTTATCTAATTTAAAATTTATCATTAAAGTATTCATTGAGATTATAATAGCATTTAATTAATAGAAATTGTTTTAATTTATTTATGAATATATTATTCTTTTCTATGTCTTTAATTTTATCAGGTAATTTATTGTGATTGAGGAAGTGGTGCAGTACATGAAAGTGAAGACCAATTGGACTTTGAGGGTCGAAAGGTTGGAATCGCGCCACAACATCAACTTTAAGTCATTTGTGGTGCGTGTTCCAACCCAACATCTCCAGACCTGTTTGCAGGAAGACTTTTGGCCAAAAGGTGTTGTTTTCCGTCGTTTCCGAGGACGGTTACGCGACACCTCGCAGCGAAACACGACGCCGACATTACGTGTTTAGTTAAAGTTTTACTTATAGTTTACTGTTTTATATGTATTAGTTTGTTATTTTTGTTTTATAATATTGTGTGTATTTTATGTATGGGCCTTAGTTGCCTGAAATAAAATGATTATTATTATTATTATTATTATATATTTTGATTGACATCACAAAGGAACTCGTTGAGTGCATTTTTAATTTAGAGCTTAATACGTAAAAGGTAGTGAGTTGAAATTTTCACAGAATGTGTGACATTTCTGTGGCTGTATCATCTTCAGCCTATAAATGTTCCCACAGCTGTGACACAGGCCTCCTCTCTTTGACAGGGAGTGGGCTATAATCTACCACGAAGGCCTAGTGCGAATTTTTAGATGTCACAAGTCTTCGATCTTTTGGTTCTAGGACATACCGGTTTCCTTTGAGAGCAGTTTTTGAACAACAAATAACAAAAAAATATTAAAAGTTAACGGGGTACAGAACCCTTCATGCTCGAGTTTGACAGGCATTTTTCCTGTTATTTTCTAATTGACGCACAAGATAATGACAGGTATCAATTGCATTGTTCTATTTATTATAATCTTGTTTCAATTATACTTCAGTGGATAATTATATCTATTCAAATTAAGTGAGTGTCAGTTACGTCACTTAAACAGTATTTAAAAAGTGCTGTTGGTTTTTCCCACGACGATTGTTGCTTCTAAGTGCACTTAAGAATCTATGTTTCTATCCTTCATGTGGAAATTAAGTTTTTTCCTACTCCTTCGTTATTTTTTTTTCTGATTAATTAGTTGCGGGATTCAAGACAGGTAAATTGTTTCTCTGGGACTTCTTTGATTGTCATTGTCTCGGCGCTTTTCTGGTGGTCGCCACTGGATTTAGGAGTTACAGAGGTTTGGGAACAGTGTGGCGGGCACGTCCAAAAAATGTTACCTTCAACTGCTCTTACTGCAAAGTGTCTGTTTATAAATTTCAAAATAACAGCATTTTACTGAATGCATATGAAAGTTCGTACGGTACAAAAAAACTTTGTCTGTCTGTTTGTTCCTGTTTATGTCCAAAACGGTGGGTCTGATTTTGACAGGACTTTTACTGGCAGAGAGCTGATATTGTTAGGAGTAACTTATCTTAAGTTACTTCTTATAATATCTAATAAACTGTGGTAAACTGCCTGTCTATTGTAGTATGACGTCATGGGTGGACAATCTAGAAACGATTGTCGTCAAAATAATCAATACCATCATATTTACATAACATACAAGCTGTCGCTTTTCATCTGCAAAAATCAAGGAGGTAAATATAGTAATGATTCTCGACCCGAATCAATAATAAAGTCGGTATGTTTTTTTTTCTATTAATCGGGTATCGGTAAGTGTAAACCACCTGTGTTTGCGGCCAATCTGATATTCGCCCTATAACTACACTTTCACACACACAAAGAAACCCAACCGTAAAGTCGCCCATTTCTTATTAAGTTATTACCTTATTAACAGCACAGGGGTTTTCCGAAACAATGTTAAATGTATAACAACTAAAAAAAGTATTTATTGATGTCACCATCATCAGCCTATAATGTTACCACTGCAGGCAATTAGGCCTCCTCTCTCGGAGATGCATGGGCTGTAATCCACCACGCAGGCCCAGTGCGGGTTGGTGGATGTCACATGTCTTCGACTGTTTCGGTTCTAAGACATGCCGGTTTCCTCACGATGTTTTCCTTCACCGTTTTGAGAGCAGTGGTGATGAAGTAAAGTACACAACGTAATGCGCCTGCTTGGGTTCCAACCCCAGGGCCGTCACCACTGGTCTACCGTTGCTCCTCATAACTGATGCTCGTTCATTGATGTCTTTCCTGATAATTTCCTGAATTTGGACGCGGCTGCAAAACTGCACTTTGTATTTGGGAGGATACCTAACTTAGTGTGGGAGTCGTAGCCCAGTGGTCAAGGCCTCCTCTTACTAGTCTGTTGTATGCTGTGGGTTTGCACTGCAATGGGTTCGAGGTGGCCCATAAAATCAGTACCATTATCAAGGGCTTGCACCAGCACAGAGGCCTTTTTCCAGAAGTGGGACATTAAGAACCTATAAAAAATAAAAGTGCACACCTATTAATTTATTCTGTACATCGAAAAAATGCAGACCTGTACAAACGGTACAAGACCAATGAAACGCGGATTCTCAATAAACGCATTACTTAGGCCCAGATTCAGAGACCACACTTTGACTTTACTTTGATGGAAAGATCTACTTCAAGCTGTTCTTTACTTAGTAAAGGCGAAGTAGTCGATAATCATGACTTTGGCCTCAAAGTAAACTTTGCATTACCTATTATGCGTTTAAATAATGTAGTCCTTCGTGTTAAACTAATTTCCTACAAAAGAAAAGTGTAGTAAAGTTGTAGTAAAGTCAAAGTGTGGTCTCTGAATCTGGGCCTTTTTTTTTTTTTTTTTTTTGGTGGGTGGAAAATCATCAAATGACCCCCCCCCGCTCTTGGGCAGAGCGAAGGGGAGTGTCAGACTTCTACTGACTAAAAACCGAACCCATGTTCCTTCTTTGCCCTTGCGCCGAGGCCACGTAATCTAGTACAAAATACCGCGGCCCCGACGGGCGTCGGCCCTTGCGGGCCCCTCCTTGCTGACATCTTTTTGAGGCGCGCGTGAAACACGAACGCGCCACCGACACGGTCTGTTGCCGTCATGACGACAGCCGGACGGCGAGCTAGCCCATTACTCACCGTCCACAGGCCCGCGTCTACGGTGGCCGGAAGCCATCACGTGGCCCCCGACGCCCGGAGCGCCTTCCGCGCCCTCCGCGGCGGCTGGGACTTTGAGAGGTTCTCTCCCTCTCTCGTTCCGCCACCTCCTTCGCTAGCATCACTGCTTCGCAGAAGGAGGCGACGGCGTCCCATTTCTCCTCGCCCCGGACCATGGCTTGCACCAGGGCCGGACGCGAGAGGTCGCCGCCGCCGATCGCCGCTACGAGAACACGTCCCTCCACCCATCGTGTCGCCCTCCGCCTACTCACTGCTCTCACAGTCACGTCTGATGAGCAGACGCGAACCAGAGAGCAGCGAGTAGGGTTTCCTCCTGCGACAGGCGCGCCGCCCGAGGACCCGAACACTGTTCACGTCTCCCGGCGGCGCGCCCCCCGCGTGTCCCTCTTTGTCTGGTCTCTCGCCTTGGACCTTTCCGGCATGAGTATATCTACCGGCAGAGCCCCAAGGGTCATCGAGATACGCAAGCCCCACCACGACGGCAACGTGGGAACACTCCGGTGGGGGGGAACACTCCGGTGGGGCTGAATCTGGGCCTTAGAAACAAATAAATATAAAGTCCCACCTCTGATGTTCCCAATACCATTCGTTCCATCGATCCAGTAAAACATAAAGGAATGCAAGGAAGTACGTGCAGGAGAGAACCTAATCCGTTTTGCCTGATTGGACACTGTCTAATTAAACCAATAAAGGAATACTTCAACGTATCTGTGTCTTGCTGTCGGGAATTATTGGATTAAATACAGGGAGTCTGGTATTTATGCTGCATGTCGTTCTTAATAAGATTAGCAACGTTCCTGCCTAAGTTAGTCTTGTGGTTACAAGTACGACTGCTGAGTATTAAGTATTAAGTTCGGTTCCTGGGCTGGCATCAGATGTTTGAAAACGGTTAGCATGGTTCAAGGTGGTGGGGTCCCTCTTCGTTGGGGTCTCCCGTCGGGGCTGCGGGTTGTTCGAAAGAGATACCGCGGCCTCGGCACAAAGGGCTAAAAAGGAACATGGGTGGTTTTTAGTCAGTAGAAGTCTGACACTCCCTACCGGTCTGCCCAGAGCGGGAGGAGTTATTTGATGAATTCCCAACCCCCCAAAAATACAGTATTTTTTTTTTGTTCATGGTTTGTTTTACTATAAATTGTTCGTTTTAACTACAAGTATTACGGTATCTATTACATTTATTTGTTTGGTTACCAAGAACTCGTGATATCGAAGATTCAAAATAAACATTACAATCAACATCGTCTCTTTATCTCGTTTACTTTATGACTCGTTGACTTTATACTTCATATTTTGTAACTGTTTCACTTCTGTTACTGCTACATTTTTGTATTATGATACAGAGATTTTTCTATATTTTTTTCTTTAGGGCATTATTCTATTCTTTGATAAAATTATAAATACACTAATAAAGTGGTTGCTTTAACCCAGAGGGTTAACCACTGCTCATCTGTCTAGCTTTTTCGCAACTATGTTTATAAAAAAAAATTAAAAGTAATTTATTCAAACTAGGCTAATAATCAGCACGAACGTTAATAGTACATTACTGTAGAATCCAGTAAGTAAGCCTTCCTGGCCAAGTATGAGTTAACCGGACCGAACCGCAGGTGAGGTCTGGTTATATACGAGGCCAGGATGGCTTTCTTACTGGTTGAGGTTTGTATAATGCTTTTCTCAAAAATTAAAGAAAGTTTAACAACAAATTCGTTTAATTATTAATATTGAAGGTTACATTCATATGTGAAAAACACAATAGCACTTTTTGGCCGACCCGGGAATCGAACCCAGGACCTCACGCTCTGCAGTCGAGCTTGCGACCACTAGACCAACGAGGCAGTTTAGGAAACAACTTTAGAAAAAACTTTTTAATAAACTGAAATTACTAAATACAATCATAAAATCCCACACTATAAATGTCATACCAAAAAGAGAGATAGATATATATTTGGAACCTCCCTTCTATAACCATGTTATAATGGCTAAACGGCTACACTCTAATCTGTGTCTGGTACTATGTTTTTTTTTCTAAGCAGATCTAAAGAGGATGACCTAGTGTCCAGTAAGTAAATTACATACATAATTACTGGACAGTAGGAGATTCCAAATTTAAAATCTCGCTTCTTACTGGACAGTTGTGAATAAGTCTCCGGTAAAGTTCACTTTCTGCATACTTTTTAGAGATGTTATGGCAACATTACATACCATTTTTGAGAAAATTTTATTTACAACGACGAGTAGGTATAACTAGATGCAGCTGAATACCATTATTTTACAAGAAGCGACTGCGAACTAACCTGTAGAGGTCAGATAAATTAAATTTATTCAGCTGCATCCGGTTAGTTCAAGGAAAAATTCCCTTCCTCAGTCTTAAGGTACAAGTTGGTAGCCGACTGCACGCAGCAGCAGCAGACGACATGTCGCAGCGACACTATGGTTTCTACGTATTTCTATGAAAGTCCCTCCGTAGTTAACGACATGAAGCTAGCGACGCGTCGCGTCGTAGTGTCGTCCGACCGCAGATTAGTAGTGCCCATAGTTTACAGAAACAACAGGAGATAATATGCCCTTTAGTGAAACGACATGACGCAACGACGTGTTGTGACGACATGAAGCGACGACATGTCGTCTGCCTGCTGCGTGCAGTCGGCTACCAACTTGTACCTTTATGACTGGTTGTCAGTCTTTCGAGATACTTACTGTCTACTTATAACGGCTGTCAAAGATCAACGTTTCCGAGGCACGGAGGAAATTATTTGATTTTACTATTTCAGAACGTAAAATAGCAACATCCGTATAAAAACAGAAAACAAATAAAAATACGTGGTATTTAGAAAAGAATAAATTCAAACTTAAACTTCTTTACTCAAAGCATTTATTTCAATTACACCAATTATCTACAGGCAAAATAGTCCCAAATTCGGTCAGTTTGTGGAAAATTAAAGCAAATTACCCATTCCGGAACGAGGACTCTAGTGGAGAATAACGGAAAAGAAACTCCACGGACACTCTTTTGATTTGAATCAAGAAATTGCTAGTTATACCACAGTTTCCTTCTAAAAACTCCGCAAAAAGAACACGTAGGTCTCTATGGACTAGAACAGACAAGAAATCCCTCGAACACTCTTTTAAATCAAGAAATTGCTTTATAAACCACAATTTTCTTATAAAATGCTGCAACAAGAACATACTCTTGTCTTGATACAATTTGTAATCTTATTTTACACTGTAACACTTCGTTCAAACTAACCGAGGCTTACATTAATATTAATACCATTCTTGGCGGGAATAAATGTCACCTTTGTCCGGGTCTGTATCTAAGTTTTTCTTTCTTTATTACATCAGGCATAAGAATAATGCTGCGGGTTGTTCGAAAGAGATCCCGGACACAAAAGGGCTAAGAAGGAACATGGGTGGTTTTTAGTCAGTAGAAGACTGACACTCCCTATCTCCGCCCAGAGCGGGATAAGTCATTTGATGATTTCCCACACTACAAAAAAAAATGATAATAGAGTTTCAGACTTTTTAACTACTTACACGGTAACGCCTGTCAAAGATTTACAACTTGAGCCTTTTGGGCCAACATGCTTTTCAAGTCACGGAAGCATCTCGATATAACGGTCACCTGGTAAGCCTAGTAGTACACCTTCGATAACTTACACATTATTCTTTTATTTTAGTTGATCCTTGAGTAAATACCATGTCATTGTGTTCGTTTATGTTTTCGAGCGTATGGCATTCCTAAGGCTGCAGCTGAAAATCAGCGTCAGGTGGTACATCCTGTGTAACCATGCTGGCATTATGCTGAGCTGAGGCCCTTTGAGCATTATTTCTTTGTTAGTTATTTATTTAAAAAAAAGTGTTTTTGTTTTTAATAGCAATTAAACACAATTTTCTTCCTAATATGACCAATCATTGCTCCTTTCTGAACTCCCGGGTATCAACTAAACTCATAAGAATAATATCGCAGTCACAGCAAGTTTACAGAGCTGTCGCAAATAAAAGACTAGTCATGATATGAAATATGCAATAATGTAACATCCTGTACAGTGACGTTCGTTTACTCTTCAGGGTGGTTGCGCATTGCGCTAGCGCGAATATAAAATGGAACTCAGAGAGAATTGCGGGGATTATATTTTATAATGTTTTTATCTTTATTTGTCAAGCTGTTTCCAACTATGTAGTGGTCAGCTTCCAGTCCAATCCAGTGCATCACAATGTTCTAAATACCAGTGCTTTACTTGGAGTGGGTACTTATCTGATCTCCACAGTCCAGTGTTACTGGGCTATTTAAACCAGATTATGCAAAACTCTCGAAATAACTTAATTCTACACATCTAAAGAATAAAAAAGTAGTCCATTTCGTATAGTAAGTTGTTTGTTTAGTAGGTATCTAAATAGTGCTTATTTGACGTTACAGTAGGTAGTCAAAAAACGGCATGCTTGGTTTTCTTATGGATGATACTTGGGGTATCTAGGTACATCCGAATCTGTGTTCAGGACACACAGTGAGCTATGCGCTTGCAATGTATTTCCGTCATCATCCGTACTATTCAAAGAATATTTTCAAACAGTTATTTTGTATGTTATACTAGCTTTTATTTCCTTCCTCTATGACTTTACCTTTGTATTGTCCGCAAATACATATAATATGTTCATACGTCAATAGCAGATTGTTGTTAGTAAACAGTAACATTTACTTATCGTATATTCATTTTCCTTAAACAGTTGTTGGCAAATTCCCTAACAACGTTCATAAGTTAGTAAATACGGTAAAATGTGGAGTAAAACTTCGAGGAGATAATTTTGTTAATGATGGTAGTTTTCCTGATAATAATGCACGTAAGAATGTAAGTGGTGCAGGATAACAGGACAAATGTAATAGTACATTTTGATACAAGTGCGGAAAGTTTGTTATTGCATTCGAGGCAGATTGAACACCCGAGCCGTATGGCGAGGGTGTTCATGGGGTCGAGAAATGCAATAACAAATTCCCACGTGCATCAAACGACGTTTTTCAATACACTTTCAAAGAAATTAACTAAAAACATTATGTGTTTTTGTCAACAAATTTGATGAGACTATGATTTAATTTACTTTTTTTCCGCGGGTTGATTTCGCCAGGTTGAAAAAGAAGCAGAGGTATAAAGCCGCCAAACAGCCTCACAGGAAAAATATAAAATTTAAATATTTTTCAATAAGAACACAAAAAAATGTATACTTGTTCATAAAAGTAAATAATTGTTTTAAATATTTACGTTTATTAGTAGTATTCTTTTTACAAACACAATTTAAATATTCAAAAAATATTTACGCTGTAAAGACGCAGATCAAAATGACGAGATTAAAAAAAAACACGCCTGCTCTATAATAGTCAGTGGTGTTTTAATCGAATTACCGCTGCTCTATGACTACAGCGTGCGGTAATAAGATTACAGCACGCTGTATTCTTATTACCGCACGCGTGCGAAATATGATGCATGTCGAACCTAATCGTAGTGCAATAAGAGCTAGTTTTCGAGGAAGTGTATTGAAAAAACTTTTTTAATACAGTTGCTCAAAAAGTGGCGTATTGCAGGGACGTATAGCGTTCGGGATGTGGGCTATTACGTACTCGTGCTTTTTCTTTACCTTTCCCGAACTCGTGCGTTCTCTTTCCCAACTGTCAAAATAATGTCCATTCAAAAAAAAACCAACCACGAAGTATTTACTAAATAAAATCATAGAAGTTTTTATGATTCATGCAAATATTTCTAAAGAAGCTACTAATTTGTTTCAATATCAGATTTAATGAAACTCACTAAATTTCATTTTTATTTCCTAACAATAAAAAAAATCTACTGAAGACTTGGCTGTATGGGCATAGTTACTTTTGCCTACCCAGAGTGGGTGAAGAAAACAAAAAAAAATCTCTGCTTATATTGTTTTACGGTTGGCGCCATTTTCCAAAAATGTTCTTTGCGAGTTTAATTACGGTTTTATTATTTTATTAAATTGCTTCATTTTTTCGCAACTGTATTAAAAATAGTTGTTCAGTACACGTGCGGAACCGTCATTGCAACTTGTTCCGACTGTCAACCCTCGCCGTCGGCAGTGCCTCGGCTCGGCTAGACATTTGTCGGAACTCGTTGCAATGACAGGCTTTCCGCACTTATAATGAAATATACTATTTGACGACACATACAATGAGATGAGAACTCAGACTGCGACTTTTAGGCCCCTAGCACACGTCGTATTTTAAGCGGGCCGACGACGCACGTTTCAGGAACGCGCGTCGTCGGAGCCGTAGATGTCATTTTTTGCGTTTTTATAATTATACCTATTCAAACGCGCGTAAAACACGATACAAACGCGCGTGTGATGCGCGTTCGAAACTAGTATGGTTCGCTGTATCTGCGCGTATACGCGCTGACGACGCACGTTTCACGATCGCCCCGTGTGCTTAGGTTATAAAGTTGCGTTCAAATTTTGTTTGAAGCGCATATATATACGCGCGTCATCTGCGCGTTTAAAATACGCCGAGTGCTAGGGGCCTTAGAGATTCGACGATTGACAACATCCGGAAGAAATATGTGACAGCACCTGGCAAAGTGGTAACTCAAGCAATCAATGTTTGGTGAAAACCGGAGATGAAAAGATGATTAGCTTACCTAAGGTTAACTTTACTTTGAATAAGCAATCGGTAGTCGTGGTATGATTAAATGATGCGAAGGTATGAGGAATAAAAACTTTTTAACAAAAAATAAAACCGACTTAAAAAAAAACACAGAAAAGTGAAAAATAAACTTTAGAAGAAAAATCAGTTTCAAGTCGGTTTTATTTTTTGTTAAATAAAACTTTTCACTTTTTGGTGGTTCACATGTTCATGGGTCAATGTGGACAATGTAGTTTTTTTTTGAGTTTTGTTTATTTTTCAAAAACCGCTTGTCCGATTTCGATAAAAAAAATATTGGACCATTTCGAAAGTCGGATGACCGATGGGGCCGGAAAGTTCTGGAGTGGCGACCGCGAACCGGAAGACGTTGCGTTGGAAGGCCTCCCACTAGGTGGACCGATGACCTGGTGAAGGTTGCGGGGATCCGCTGGATGCGAGACGCACGGGACCGGTCAATGTGGCGACATTTAGGGGAGGCCTATGTCCAGCAGTGGACGTCTTTCGGCTGAAATGATGATGATGATGATGATGATTTCGAAAGTATACCCTTTCCAACAAAGAAAGAATTTTTCAAATCGGTTAGCAAGTGACGGAGTTATGCTCGAACAAATATAAAAAAAATACATTAAGACGATGACAATAGCTATTGACTTCTGATGTTTCAGTATTTTTGGTCACGCCCACAATTTTTCCGATACCCTAGCGCCATACTACCAAGTAAGAAACAAATAGTCCAGGATCCGCGGTCCATTTTTGCACTTGATTACTATCAAGCTAATTTTGATGAGACGGCGAGACGCCTAAGAATTTCCTGCACGAAAACTCTCGAATTCTCGATTGTGGTAAGTAATAGGGGTAGCAGGGATAAAATATGTTGGTTTGATGATTCTCAAAAGTGTTAGTACAAACACTTTTGAGAATCATCAGCTGGGTTTTTTTTTGATAAATCTGATGATAATTATCTAAATTATTTGAAAAAATATTTGTCCTACAAAATGTAGGTATGGTTTGATCAAAGAGTTAAGGAAGGGGAAGGGGTTCCTTCCTTCCAATATGTATCGATAACGAAGTCATTAAAAATGATTACTAACTGGGTTTTGGGGATTGGATATTTTCTATTAAACCCACTCTTTACAAGTTACCTACAAAATTCCTAAAATTATAATAAGTGTTTGGCACTTACTCCACGCACCATCAATATTTACTCCTGTACATCATAAACAACAGGCTAATACACTTTCTGGAGTCACAAATTCCAGAAGAGCAAGCAGGTTTTGTTAAAGGCAAAGGCACGCGGGAACAAATCCTGAACGTTCGCCAAATTATAGAGAAAAGCCGGGAATTTAACAGCCCTGTATTGATATGTTTCATACATTATACCAAAGCATTTGATTGCGTGGAGTGGGGCAAGCTGTGGGGGGTTCTTAAAGGCAATGGGAACGCCTCAACATCTTATTGACCTAGTCCGAAGCCTCTACATCAACAACCGCTCTTTCGTCAAAATCGACACCGACTGCTCCACAGAAGAGATAAAAGAGGTTAGAAAGGCCATGTGGGCGGGGCACGCGCGCCGCTTATATGATCAGACGATCATATGTCGACAAAAATTGATTTACTGACCAACAATCGCGCTCATATTGTGACAGCGAACGGAGCTCCGCGAAAAAAAAGAATTATGCCGTGTTGCGCGATTATTACGTGTCGGAAAAGAAGCCAGGTGCGCAGTGTGGCTCGAGAAGGGATTTCTCTTCATCGGTAAGTCTAAAAACCTTAAAATACAAGTGATATTTGTAATTATTACAATAGTATTATGTAGTTCGCAGACAAAAATGATACAATCGCAAGCAGAAACGAAATTATGTACATTGCTTGCAATACGTGGGTACCATCTTGTACTACGTGGGCGATTGCGCAATGCATTTCGTTCACTGCGAACGTCGCGTGCGACGAGCCAAAGCTTAAATTCTGCCTACTCTTTGCGTTTCGATAGTGTTGTACCAAGTTGTCAATAATGTCGATATTTAGTATGTGTGAATGCATTCAAATGATTATTATGTTATGATTAAAATAACTTTTGTTTATCCCATACTATCAATACCTTATTATTGTTTTTCATCTAAAATTTGTTTTGAGGTTAGCCATTTATAAATCGAAACATACATTTTAAATTCTATTTTTAGGTTTCCAACAGATCCAGATATGTTACAGACCTGACTAAAGCTATTATAGAAAAATATTAGTGTGAGATTGCATTTTATTCTGAAAAATTCGAATTTGAAAGATAGCAAGCGCATGCTATTGCTACTTAATAAATACGTTTTATTTCAAGACAATAATAAAATCTGAATTGAAATTGAATTTCAAGTACTTAATGATCAATATTTGAAAAAAATCTTTTCTGTTTACTTTTTATCTTTAATTTTTTATGTGTGAGAGACCAATAAATATTTTTGCTTTCTTATTTTCTTTCTTTCTGTCCCGTCCCGAAATTAAAGCAAAAACTGCAAAACTTAAAGTAACAAAACTCAAGTAATTTTATCGATATACATTATCGACCTTTTGGTCACCGTAACATGTATGAGAAATATACGCAAGTGTGAGTGTACGTCAAACGCAATGTTTGCGCTAGTGTGACAACCAGTAGCAAGCTCGCGATCTAAGTGAGTGCGGTTTATTTGTGTGCATAATTCGCGTACTTATTAGCGTCTTGCATGTAGTGGATATAGAGAGTGGGAGACAAGCGGCGACACGCGTTCTAATACAAATCAGGAACTATTTCCTTTCTAACCTTTTTTATCTCTTCTGTGGACTGCTCAAATGCGTTAGGCAGGGATGCATCCTCTCACCTCTGCTCTTCAATGTGTATGAAGAGTAATATCATTCAAGACTCTTGAGGGCTGGGACAAGGGGTTTACTGTTGGTGGAAAGTGGATTTCCAATCTGAGGTACACTGACGACACCGTTCTCCTTGCTACAACTTTTAGCAACATGAAAGAGATACTGCACAGATTGGAAGTAGAAAGTGGCAAAGTAAGGTTTGCAATAAATAGGCAGAAAACCAAACTTATGGTTGTAGATCGTGCGGGAAAGCTATCGGTTGCCTATAACATCTAAGGCATCTATACTGTGGACAGCTTCGATTAACTGGGCTCCAATATAAGTAATGAAGGTAGCTGCGTCCCAGAAATAAAACGGCGGATAGCTATGGCTAAAGATGCTATATTACGCCCCCAGAACATCTGGGAAAAACGTGGTGTAAGTTTTAAAACGAAGGCCCGTTTGGTCAGACCACTAGTTTTCCTGATTTTCCTCACAACACTCTCACAACAATCCAAACAAGAGTAAGACAGAGGATAGATGCATTCGAAATGTGGTGTTTTAGGCGAATTCTCCGAATTCCATGGACGGCCAAACGCACAAATGTGTCTATCCTTTACCAACTCGATATCAAGACTCGATTGTCAACAGTTTGCCTACAGCGTATTTTGTCTTATTTCGGCCACATAATGCAAAGAGGAGATAGCAGCCTTGAAAAGCTCGTCATTGTTCTCAATACCGAAGGCAAGCGACCGCGAGGCCGGTCGCCATTTTACCAATTTTGAAGTGTCTGTCTTTCAAACGATTGGCTTTGAGAAAAAATTGTTTGTCGAACCTCAATGTCATTTTTAAAGACCTGTCTATGTCTATAGACACCCCACGCGTAGGTATAGGCTTGTTGAAAAAAAAAATAGTTTCAGTTCCATTTATGACCCCATAAATCCTTTTTTTTATTTTTGTATAAAAATCGTAAAGCAGTTCACAGAATACATCTACCTACCGAGTTTCAACTTTGTAGTCTCAATAGTTTCCAAATGAAGTGGCTGTGACTTAAGGGTGGACAGACGGACAAACAGACATGACGAATCTATAAGGGTTCCGTTTTTTGCCATTCGGCTACGGACCCCTAAAAAACAGCTGGTTTGTAATAATTTTTGATGAGCTCGTTATCAATACATGTTGGATTTAGATTTAGATAATGATCATCAGATTTAACAAAAAAAAAATTGTTAGTAATAGATTTTTGAAAATCATCAAATAAATATATTTATAATCAATATATATTTATAATCAATATATATTTATAATCAATATATATTTTATCCCTGCTGCCCCTATTACCTACCACAATCGAGAGTTTTCGTATAGGGTAATGTTGGCGTCTCATCAAAATGCAGCTGCTCACGGAAAATTAGCTTGATAGTAATCAAGTGAAAAAATGTACCGTGGATCCTGGACTAACATTGTGACGCGGTCAATAATAATTTATAGATAAACGGATAGCTGTCAGTGGGGCGCAAAGTGACATACGTCCGTCTAGCACCGCGCCTAAGCGCTCACTGTCGGATTGCATACGTAAGAAAGAGAGCGCGATGACGCAACGCTCGAACTTCTTATAAACCTTAAAATGATTAATTACTTATAAATAATTTATTACATAATCAAAAATTAAAAACAACGAAATTTTGTATTTAAATATGATACGTTATTGTTATAAATTTTACCAACGTACGTTGATTAATAATACAGATATTTTTGTTCGAAGATCATTATAAGAGGTTAGTTTACCATTTTTTTGTATCGAGAAAACTTTTCAAAAACGCGTTTTGAATACAACGAAATTATCAGAAATATGTTCAAGATTAACATATATTTTTTCCGCCGTGTCAAACTGTATAGATTTGGCTAAAAAATTGTTCAATACAAGCCTATTTGGCTCTTGTCAGCGCCTTAAACATCCGAATTGAGAACCTCCTTCTTTTTTTAGAAGTCTGTTAAAAGTAGTGAGGAAATTTTTGAGTATGAATTTGGACGGATAAAATAGTAGGGAATACCAAACAAACAATGGATGGACCGTGTGAAGGATGATATATGTTTAGAAATGAGGTGACAGCTGTGTTATCGAGTAATAGAGAAGTATGAAAACGAAGACATTCTGCACTGACTCTAAATCAACAGGGATAAGGACAGGAAAAAGCTATTTCTGACAGACTCAAGCTGAACACTCACTTCTTACAAACCTTAGGTACATGGAACACACAATAAAAAGAGTTTTTTCACATACTCCCTGTTTTCTCCAAACACATATTTGTTGAAAGAAAGAACAAGAGTGTTTATTAGTCTCACACAGGACAAAACAAACGATATAAAAGTAAACAAGAAAAACTTAAATACCCTTCTTTTGGATTTCACCGCAATCCAGGTAAAAATAAAACAATCATCTAAAATTGGTCCTGTAAGAGGTGAAAAGGTTCCTATCTCCGCACGGTGCTGTAACATTTAAACTTGAGTTACCGCTTTTTAGCTTACGAGGACACAATGACAGTTTCCGTCAGTAAAACAATAAGTAATCCGTTTAGAACGTAACAAATTGATAGTCTGACGCAAATCAGATGCATTCCAAAATATGGAACAACACAATTTGGCTAGTTGCTGTGTTCGTTACAAATAATATTGTATTATCATCTATCATACGTTATCTATACGATAATGGAGCTCTGTTCTGAAAGCTTTGCCCGATATCTACCTCTAGGTACTCATGCTTTTATATGTACCTACCTACTTTTATATTTATGTAGATAATAAAATGATTGAGCCTAGGTCTTGTGCGCAGTTTCGACGGTGTACAGGACAGAAATGATCCCACGGGGACTTAAGAAAGAAGGACTCTATGTCTTCACCTATATACATCGTAGTCTGTCCATTACAGTGAGCACCAATAAGTATGTATAGATAGACTTATCAATGTTTAGAAGCAATTTTCGCTTACGCATCAATCGCATTTTCATGTTACGAAACGAAACTAAAATTTTGGAACCTGTAGTAGGTCTTATCTCAAAGTGGCAAAGTGGAAATTCGTGATTGTACCAAACATTCAATTCAGTTCAGGTGGTCTACCATAAATACTAAAAAGCTTTATTATTGTGATAATCTTATTCCAGAGTGGGAAAGAGAAGGGGCGTCCCTTTTCATAGTGAATTACGGCCAGATAGCTACTTCTGCACTTTTCCAACAAAACCAACACAACTACACAATTTCATTCAGCTCTAGCCTATCGGCAAACAGTGTTCGCTGATTCATGTTCCCCATCATAATCGCTGATTCATGTTCGGGTTGGTGCAACACTATTCAAACTAAGCTGAGTGGATTTTTTCGAACGTACTTTACATTATCTATACGTATATATTCACTTTTGCTGTCCAGCTTGTGTGCAGATTGTACATAGTGATATTACCGTTTGATCACAAGTTACAAGCTCAAGCGTGTTACGATATCAACAGAGAAGGAAACAAAAGCAAGAAATTGTTCGAGGCAAGTTACGTGCGACGGTACTCGCAGGAAGGAAACAAGTGAAAGGGAAAGACGACCGCCGCATGCGGCTTACGTGTCTTCCTGTCAAGTTGAGTCTGCCCTCTCAACCGTTTCCACAAAATCTAAGCAGAGACGAAAAGATTAAATAACGAAATTAATTCTTTTGCTTGTTTACAACACATCTCTCTGCTCTTCTCGTTTCCTTCGCTCGTACCTGCTTTGGTGGAGTCCGGTCATTTCACCTTAGACAAGCCAATAATGAAGTCTTCACATAATTCTATGAACTTCTACACCCTTACGACGCTTGCATGAGTAAGCTGCTACCACCGGCGCCGTCGTAACAAAGTTACCTTCCACGGCTAACTCGATAAGAAGCGGAACCTACCGCGATTTGCCTTGTTAGTTAAATGGTATAGCACGTACTGCACGTACAATCGTAATACATGTTGTTCACATACATGACTATCTCTAATATATAAAATTCTCGTGTCACAGTTTTCGATGCCAAACTCCTCCGAAACGGCTTGACCGATTTTGATGAAATTTTTTGTGCGTATCCGGTATCTATGAGAATCGGCCAACATCTATTTTTCATCTTTTTTTTTTTTTTCTGAAATTATTTATATGGCAAAACAACGTTTGCCGGGAACAGCTAGTTTTCTTTTAATTTTCTTAGAAAAGTTAAACTGTATTTTTGTTTACTGGTCTTATCGGTGTTTACACAGTGCATCATCATCAGCCTATAATGTTCCCACTGCAGGGACTCAGACCTATTATAATCCACCACGCGGGCCCCAAGCGGGTTGGTAGAAGTCACATGTCTTCGAATTTTGATTCTAAGACATGCCGGTTTCCTCGTGATGTTTTCCTTCACCGTTTTAAGAGGAAATGCGAGTGCTGTCTCTTTCTACTATCGCTGTCTCTCTCCGTCCTCCTGCCCTCAAATTCGTGCGATAAGGACAACTGTAGAAAAAAGTTAGAATTCGAGGTTTGGCTCTCGCCTATTTCCTCCTCCAATATTGAACCAATTTAAAAGATGTTTTAGACAATGAATAAGGAGGTTATATACTACGCCGCTATGTTTTTCTTTTTTCGTTAATAGTTGTCAAATTTGTACACTAGGACTCTGTTAACAGCGATCTAAACAAGCAATTTTGAGCATTTTTTGAGGGTTCTAGTGCTTATAAAAATAATTTATCACCAAAAAGGAAAAAATAGGGGCATAGAAATAGTTAAATATTTATTATTCTGTAAAAAACCATTGCTCTAGGGTCATTAACCAAAAAGAAAACAGGCGAGAGCGTTTGTATGGAGAAAAGACCACTCGCGTTTCCTCTTAAGCGCAGCGGTGATCTAAATAAATTACACGAAGTAATGCGCGTGACTTTGATTCCCACGACTTACTGTTCGTAAGTCGGGGCCGCCACCACTGGGCTACCGCTGCTGCACAGTGTAAAGACTCTTAATAAATCCATCAGACAGTTCTTTAAGTCCATGCAATGATAAAATGCTCTTTCAAAATGTTGCAGCTGTTTGTTTTTCCGAATCCCTTACAGAAAACTTTTATTATAATCAAGACGTTTTGATGAATTTCTGTAGCAGTCGTTTTTGTCATTCTGTGGCTTGTGAGTTGGTGTCCATTTTACCCTGTATGATATAGCAGCTTTAACTGAACATGATATTGTATAACTTCCACTGGTCATATCAATTTATCAGTCTCCACTGTTTTAATTAAAAATTGCTTCGTTATGAAGTCAATTTAGTTTTATGAATACTCGTTTAAATAAAAACACAAACAGTTTTTCATCATTGCAAACAGACATACTTCCCATCAAAATCAAAAAGTTATTTATGCAATCTTGGCTGAAACCAGCACTTTTCGAAGGTAAAAAATAATTTATTTACAAGACACAGTCCCCCAAAACGACCTCTCTTCGACACTTCCTAGTGTTTTAGCCGGAAAGAAGAAGTGGCGGAACAAACTCCCCAATACATACATACCAGTCTGTTAGGTTAGAAGAACCAGACTCAATACAATAGTAAGGTGTAAGTTAATATGTATTACGATTGACTACAGACACAAATCAATTATAAAAAAAGTAAATAACTAATAATAAAAAATATAAAAAAATACATCGTAGCTCACAATAGTCAATTTACCTGGCTTGTACTCTTATTACATTTTGCTGGTAACCTATAACATTGTAACGAAAAATATCAAACAATTTCTTGTTCTTAGTACTTATTAGCAGTAAGGACACAATAGATGATTACAGATAAAGTAACGTAAACTTACAAGTAACGAGTCGCTGGTAATGATCTAATGACCGGTGAAGTAGACATGGCCGTCTCATCTTTTACAACTTCGAAGATGGTATTTTTCGCTAATTGATCAACAAGTAAGGCATTGTTTTGCCCTGTCGGGGCTGCGGGTTGTTCGAAAGAGATGCTGCGGCCTCGACACGAAGGGCTAAGATGGAATATGGGTGGTTTTTAGTCAGTAGCAGTCTGACACTCCCTTCCGCTCTGCCCAGAGCGGGAGGGGTTATTAGATGATTTCTCACACCACAAAAAAAGCATTGTTTTGTAAGAATGTATAATATATTGTTGGCTCAAAGTCACGCCATCAGCCAGTAACCGTGCGGTTAGCATCCGGTCGCCGTGCGGCAACCGACAGAAGTTCATAAAACGAGGCGAGCGGCGGTGCAACGGGCACTTTTTGCTTGGACGGCGCTCGGAAAGGACTTGTTACCCGACTATTATCGTGTGCTTCGCTAATTTTGGTTTATGTTTTTGCTCGTGTACTGATTATTCCATTTGCTAGTGCTATTTCTATTTGATTATTGTTTAAAATGTTTGTCTTGATATTTTTGTAAAAGTGTAATTCAAATATATTAAACATTGTTTATTTTGTTCACGTATTTCACTTCTGATTCCTAATATCAGAAGTGGGATAGTGGATTCTTTTCGCCCACAAGTTAAAAACTAGTTTTCAGGCTTTTAATTTTAGATAAAAGCGGGTAGTAGTTGGTAATGGATAGATCGAGTTGTTCGCGTTCAAAAACTAGTGCCTCTCGTTCTAAGCGATCTCGTAGCCACCATAAGTGGAGTGGAAGGTCACGTATAGCAAGTTTCGGGATCCGATCGCCGTTCCAAGCGCGAACGAGATCGTCGTAGGAGCCGCGTGAGGACGCGAAGTCCTGTGTAACCGCTCTCGCGGTTGAGGCGACGCTCCGGACAGGATTGGTTTACTTTCGTTCCTGATACAAGTAAGATCGAACCATTTTAATATTTCGTTGGTTTAGTAGTCGTAAGCGCGACTACTGAGCATGAAGGTTCTGGGTTCGATTCCCGGGTCGGGCAAAGTGTTATTTTCTGGATTTGTGCCCTGTTGGTGACAATGGGCTCACCCCTGTTACATGGTTAAGCTTATGTCTTAACATAACTGGCGAAATGTGGGTATACTGGGTATACCTCTGCCTAACCCTTCGGGGATTGCAGGCGTGATGTTATGTGTGTGTTTATATTAGGTCACTGGGGTGATTGGCAATGCCTCGGACGCATTGGTGGTTATTTACATGGTGGTGCTAATACGTCGCTTAACGATTGGTTGACCAATAACAGCACGTGGACTCATTTTAAACACGAATTTCGGTCATTGTGTCCGCGTGAAGTCGATATGGTCACTGTGCTATAATGACGTTACGAGTACAAGTATCTGTATGACCTACAATAGTTTTTTTTTAAGTCGGGTACTTGTGTATGTGAGTTTAAATAATTGTGAAGGTACCCACGATACAGGAGAAATTCCTGGTGTGAGGCAACGTTGTGATTTGTGATATCTGATGCTCAAATAAAAGCCGCAATTATGAACAAAACAAAATACAGTCAAAAGTCTTGTTTTCCGTATATTTGAAACCAAAAAGTGCAGTTGTTGGCACATCAAACTCGAATAATCATGGTCTGCGTAAATGCAAACCCCTACGCAATATGATCAGTTGACTTGTTTTCGTGTGAAGACGTAGGCCGTATACAGGTGCACTGTAAAGTCTGATAAGTTTTGCTTTATTATAGAAGTTGCTTTATAATACACATGATAGGCTAAGAAAGATTCCAATGAGTTACGTATCAGTTGATGTTTATAAGGATTTTGATGAAGTAAAGTTGTGGTTGCAAGCCAAGAGATTCTATCGGCTGTATTGTGTTAGACAGTATCAGTAATTATTGTGTAGTCGTAGTCCGATTAAAATTGAAGAGTTTTTGAGGAAACTCGAGTAGACAGTGGGTGTGTTTGTTGTATGTTGTGCGTTGTGCGTTTAGCTCTGGTTGAGGTCAGGGTCTGGAAAGACCGTAGTGTTAAGTCAAATAGTGATACACACGGGAGATAGACTTGTTTACTAGTCAGTTAGAGATCTGTGGTTTTACTCGATGATTTTTGTGAACCTGGCATTTTTTTTTTGACGCAATAATGTTTTTAAGATTGATTTAAACGACAATGGTATATGACCCAGGGTGGTTGATTGTTGTATTTTCGATAATTTCCAGTTTAGTTTAGCCGCGTTTGATTTTATCAACGAGAGTGGGACCTAATGGATGTTTGGTCAGGTTCTGTCGTAGATTTGTCTCTTTGCATAGTAACCATTACATAAGAACGTGTGGTTTGGTCAAGCGCGTGGCCTCAGCTGCGTGTGTGAAAGTCTGTGTGATACGCTAACAATGTGCCTATGTCAACAGCCACTGAGGGGTATGCAAACTTGGAGCCTATGCCTGCAGTGTGTGTGGAAGTCTGTGTGATATGCTAACAATGTGCCTATGTCAACAGCCACTGAGGGGTATGCAAACTTGGAGCCTATGCCTACAGTGTGTGTGGAAGTCTGTGATGTCAACAGCCACTGAGGGGTATGCAAACTTGGGGCCTATGCCTACAGTGTTGTGGAAGAAGTCTGTGTGATATGCTAACAATGTGCTTATACATCCCTATGTGCCTATTGGTATTCTTGTCTGACAAGTTTTGTTTGATGAATGTTTCTTTGAATTTGATTCTCGGCTTGAATGTTCCTTAATGAATGAGATTACTCTCTTGTTGTACTACTCGGTTAGAGAGCCTTGGTGTTAAAGGTTTTACTCGATGATTTCAGCAGTTTTTGTTGCAATAGAATTTTTAAGGTTGGTGTGAACGACTAGGTATATGACTCAAGGTAGTTGAGTGTTGTATTTTCGATAATTTCCAGTACATTTGATTTAATTAATGAGAGTCGAATTTGGTGCCACCCAATGGAACTAAAGTTTGGTCAGGAGTGATCGAGCGGAACAAAATTCTGATGTAAATTTGTTTGTTTGCAGAGTAACCATTACACAAGGATGGACGCAACGCAACGCTGTTTGGCCTTAGCAGTGGTTGCCAGGGCTTTGCCACAATGACGCCGTGAACGTGCACGTCACTGCAGGGTGCCAGCGCGCCTTACTGATGGCGTTGCTGAGCGCGTCGCTACAAGGCGACTGCGCGCCCTACTGGCGTTGCCGAGCGCGCCTTCTGGCGTTGCGGAGCGCATCGCTGCAGGCCGAGCGCCTCGCTGCAGGCCGAGCGCCTCGCTGAAGCCCAGCGCCTCGCTGCAGGCCGAGCGCGTCGCTGCAGGCCGACTGCGCGCCCTACTGGCGTGTACAGCGCGTGGCTCCGGGCTGCCAGCGCGCTACTGTCGTGTTAAGCGCGTCGCTCCAGGCTGCCAGCGCGCCCCACAGGCGCAGTTGTGTGCGGCACTCCACAGTGCCAGCGCGCCCCACAGGCGCAGTTGTGTGCGGCACTCCACAGTGCCAGCGCGCCCCACAGGCGCAGTTGTGTGCGGCACTCCACAGTGCCAGCGCGCCCCGCAGGCGCAGTTGTGTGCGGCACTCCACAGTGCCAGCGCGTCCCACAGGCGCAGTTGTGTGCGGCACTCCACAGTGCCAGCGCGCCCCACAGGCGCAGTTGTGTGCGGCACTCCACGGTGCCAGCGCGCCCCACAGGCGCAGTTGTGTGCGGCATTCCACAGTGCCAGCGCGCCCCACAGGCGCAGTTGTGTGCGGCACTCCACAGTGCCAGCGCGCCCCACAGGCGCAGTTGTGTGCGGCACTCCACAGTGCCAGCGCGCCCCACAGGCGCAGTTGTGTGCGGCACTTCACGGTGCCAGCGCGCCCTACAGACGTAGTTGTGCGTGGCACTCCCCCGTGCCAGCACGCCCCACTGGCGTTGTGAGACACGCTATCAAGGAGACAGCGAAGACTCAGCCGCCTTGTTGGAAGCTGACGAGGACGTCAGAGCGTCAGGAGAGGCCGTGTTGGCTCAAAGTCACGCCATCAGCCAGTAACCGTGCGGTTAGCATCCGGTCGCCGTGCGGCAACCGACAGAAGTTCATAAAACGAGGCGAGCGGCGGTGCAACGGGCACTTTTTGCTTGGACGGCGCTCGGAAAGGACTTGTTACCCGACTATTATCGTGTGCTTCGCTAATTTTGGTTTATGTTTTTGCTCGTGTACTGATTATTCCATTTGCTAGTGCTATTTCTATTTGATTATTGTTTAAAATGTTTGTCTTGATATTTTTGTAAAAGTGTAATTCAAATATATTAAACATTGTTTATTTTGTTCACGTATTTCACTTCTGATTCCTAATAATATAGTAACATAACATCACGCTTGTAAACCCCGATAGGGTCTAAAATGTCGTTACTATCGTTTTGCTTCGACAATATATAATAGTTATATTCTATGAAAGAAGTTTCATTATACGAGTAGTCCAGTTAAATTAGTAGTCTCACCTCTGAATTTGAGATACCCAGTAAGAAACTTGTTGAGAACAGGATAGATTAAAACCACAAGTTCAGCCTCTCTTCAGCCTTTTCTTTATATTGTAACAGCTTCCATAGCACATATTTTTCTCACACTGACATTAAAGTAAAACAAAACCAAAATTGACAAGTAAAAAAGAAATATAAATTAAAGAGTTTGGTAGCTGGTCGCCAACATGGCCCCCGACGGTGTGAAGCACCAATTTACTGGCCGGCGACCAGCAATACCACCTTTCGAGTAGGTCGTCGCAGCACGCCCCCCTTCGTGGTGACGTCCACAACTCTGACGATGCCGTCTTTCCCCGGGTGCACTGCCGTGATTCGCCCTCGAGGCCCAATGGCCTCGAGGGCGAATCACGGGTAGCGTGCCATCTGCGATGAAGACTAGATCGCCCACCCTTAATGGACGAGCCTCCTGCAACCGCCTCCTAGGTGTGAGCGTGGGCAGGTACTCGAGCACGAAGCGCTGCCAGAAGTGGTCTGCCAGCCTCTGCGCTTTCCTCCAGTCAGCACGTCGAAGCAAGAATGTTGAGAACAGGATAGATTAAAACCACAAGTTCAGCCTTTTCTTTATATTGTAACAGCTTCCATAGCACATATTTTTCTCACACTGACATAGTAAAACACAACCAAAATTGACAAGTAAAAAAGAAATATAAATTAAAGAGTTTGGTAGCTGGTCGCCAACAAAACTCGTATAAACTTGAATTATATTTTGACATCCTAAAAGTTGTCTCATAAACCCACTTATGGTAGGATGCCCACGTCAATTAAAAATCTAAGGTCAAAGAACAAAAATATTTTTTTGCAATTATCTCGTTTCCTGTGAGTTTCTCGCTATTTGTATTTATGATCCATATTATAGAATGTAGAGAATTAAATTTCCTACATTTGTTTCAAATTCCGAGAATTTTGCCTAATTTTGGCTCATTTGACTGGACTATTAATGAGTCAAGTTTGAGTTCAGCTGTCTATCGTTTAGTTTGACAAACGCGTCATCCACGCGTGGTGTTTGATTCCCAAGTTGAGCAATATCTTTTAATAAAATCAATTTAAATACAGCAAAACCAAGCATTCATTTAACATTGATAATAACGACATCTATATTACTGTTACTGTTTACTTCAAATATTTGAATTGGAAATTCAATAGGATGACTCGTATTTAGAATACCGGTCAAGTGCGAGTCGGACTCGCACACACAGGGTACTGGTTCTGAGGCACCAAACAGAATATTATAATAATACTAGCACTTTGCCCACGGCTTCGCCCGCGTGGATGTCGGTTCAACTACAAAAATGACGATTTTCCATACAAACTTTCATCCCCTTTTTCACCCCCTTAAAGGTTAGATTTCCAAAAACCCCTTCTTAGTGCTCCCTTGCATTATAATAGGAAGCCTTGTGCAAAATTTCACATTCCTAGCCCCAGTAGTTTCGGCTGTACGTTGGTATGTCACCCAGTCAGTTCTCCTTTTATTTATACAGATTTTTCATTCATTCATAATTTTATTATGTTATACTCAACAGTAAAACTGAAGTAATTTTAACGAAAAACAAAGTTACAGTTGCAGTTTGACGAAAATAACACATTTCTTTATTCATAACTAGCTGACCCGGCGATCTTTATTCCGCCTCCGCCTTAGAGGCAAAAAAAATAAAAAAAGTAGTTAAAAAACTAAAAAACCCGACTGAAAAAACTGAAAAGCAAAAAACAAGCACATTTTAAATCAAAAAAAACTTGGAAGCAGGCGGGGTCCATTCTATTTTCATTTCATAATTTAATATTCAAATAAACCCCGCCTGCTTCCAAGATTTGTTTGATTTAAAATGTGCTTGTTTTTTGCTTTTCAGTTTTTTCAGTCGGGTTTTTTAGTTTTTTAACTACTTTTTTTATTTCCATCTTTTTAGTTCTTTTGTGATTCTTTCGTTGGTCGCGTAAAATACTTCGCAAATGATTTAACTTTTGTACTTGTTTATAGGATTTGTCACTTTGAATTACTTATAAACATATAAGTATTATATATTTTTGTAATCTCCTTTTAAAACCCTTTATTTTGATACCCTACTCGATGATATAGAAAAATATTTTTTTATTCAACTTCGCAATTTCCCCCTCAAAATCCACAATTTTTCTTTGTTTTTTAATTTTAATATAGCCTATAACACTCGCGCCATCAAGACGAATCTAATGACGTATGTTTCATTTAAATCCCTTCATCCATTTAGGAGTTATGAGGGAACAAAGAAACGGACATACATACAAACATACATACATACATACACGTCAAACACATAACCCTCCTTTTGGGCTTCGCCGCAGTCGGGTAAAAAGTATCCTATGTCCTTCTCCTGGTTCTTAGCTACCTACCTACTAATTTTCAGCTAAATCCGTCCAACCGTTCTTGAGTTTTATACAGTGTAACTAACACGACTTTCTTTTATATAGATTTCACATCACTTTTTGGTGGTGGTTTATAGAAAACACTCTCCAGGTCTCAACTCTGTGTGTCTCCTAACTCTCCTAAACATACTGACTGACAAACAGACGGGTAGGGCGAATCTACAAAGTTTTATACAAATACGGAACTCTAAAAATAACCGAGACTATTTATCACCCCCATCCCAACTCAGACAATTTATCAACCCAACCCTCCGTTTGAATAATACCATGAAAAGTTACTTTTTTGAACACTCAAGTGATCCTCAACTTAATTTAGACTTGCAAATCCCCAACACTTTTGACAATCAAAAAGTTTTTTATTTCGGTCCCTCCGGAAGAGTACCGCTTCTGTATTTTTGAAGTATAGGTTTTTATCCTTTGTCCGCATATATTTTGACACCTTTTTTTTTTTTTTGGTGGGTGGAAAATCATCGAATAACCCCCCCCCCCGCTCTTGGGCAGAGCGAAGGGGAGTGTCAGACTTCTACTGACTAAAAACCAAACCCATGTTCCTTCTTCGCCCTTGTGTCGGAGCCGCGTTATCCTTTCGACAAGCCACTACATTCAGAAAAGTTACGCGAAAGAAAAAGTTTATTTTAGGGGGGCTTTGAAAATTGTACAGACATCAAGAATAATCAAGATACTAACTACAATCTGTCAAATAAGTTCAAGGTTGATGACCAGTGGAAGACACTAAATACGGTGGATTGTTCGAAAGAGATACCGCGGCCTCGGCACAAAGGGCTAAGAAGGAACATGGGTGGTTTTTAGTCAGTAGAAGTCTGACATTTCCTACCGCTCTGCCTAGAGCGGTAAGAGTCATTTGATGATTTCCCACAGCCCACAGAAAAAAGTTGATTAAGAAAAGACAGTTTCGGGAAGCTTTATGTGCAAGTGTCTGTATTTCGAATTGCAGGCGCTGACTCTTGTAACACATGTCTATCACCTAGCACAGGAGTTTGTGTCTTCACACGATTTTGTAACCACTTTCTTGTGTTATAAAGATTAATGTTTACTAGCACTTCACCTGCGACTTCGTCTGCAGAAGTGGCGCGGCTACTAAGCAGGGCATGAACATAATTTACAACCTATACCCACAAACAGTACAGCTTTCTGCCAGAAAAAGAGTTTTTGGATTTTGATCATTAGTTTTGAAGATTACCCCATCACTATCATCACTATATACATAGTATAAAATAAAGTCGCTTTCCCCGTCCATAAGTCCCTTTGTATGCTTAAATCTTTAAAACTACGCAACGGATTTTGATGCGTTTTTTTTAAATACCTAGATAGAGTGATTCAAGTGGAAGGTTTATATGTATAAAAACATCCATTTGCACCCGTGCGAAGCCGGGACGGGTCGCTAGTTGGTATACAAACTTAAAAAGAAATAGTTCTTTAAAATATTAGTAAGAAGAAGTACCTATAGATTGATTAACACCCGGTTTATGAAAGGATACGAAGCCTTACTTTTATTTTAATCTAATTCTTTAATTAAAATTTGAATGAATTTTTATTTATATTTTAATAACGTATACATCAGTACCTATACTAAAACAGTTTTTTTTATGATAAATCAGTCCTTCTCCGTTCACCATTCACAAAGTTCATTAAGAAAAATCGAACAATCAAAACGCATCGCTTATCTAACGCCAACATGAAAACACGCGTTATTTGACCAATAACAAACTAGATAAGCCTTCGGACACACTATACATACTACAAACAAAATCCATAAGTATACAAAACTTCTGTACTCACCTTTATAGCCAAATCAATCCCACAAACACATCACGAAATAGAAAATCATTGTTTTCACATATCACTTCACTGTAAAAAGTTTTGATATGATAACGTATTTGTTCGCCAATTACAAACATGCGTCTGTTCGCGACGGTTATCAAAGTCTAACTGAAGATCCGTTGATGTTTTTGCTGATAACTGGATTGTTTATTTATTTGTTTTCTGGATATCGGGGATTTTCATGGATTTCTCTTCGGTTAAAAAACCGGCCAAGAGCGTGTCGGGCCACGCTCAGTGTAGGGCTCCGTAGTAATTATTCGTTTTTTGTTTGAAAAAAGATACGTTCAGGATAATAAAATATGTAAACGAAGTTAAAAAAAATGCTTGCTTATACGAATAAACTACAAACTTAGTCCAGAAATTATTTTGTACAACTTTTTGTCTTTTTTGTACAAAAACTGTTTCCATCCAAGTTCAAAATGATTTTCCTAGAAAGTTCTTATAAAATTCTACTTTTCAGATTTTTTTAATATTTTCTAAACTTATGGTTCAAAAGTTAGAGGGGGGGGACACATTGATTTTTCCTTTTGGAGCGATTATTTCCGAAATTATTGAAATTATCAAAAAATGATTTCAGTAAACCCCGATTCATTTTTAAATACCTTTCCAACAATATATCACACGTAAGGGTTGAAATTAAAAAAAAAACATTTCCCACTTTACTTATAGGGGGGCTACCCTAATAAAACATTTTTTTCCAATTTTTATTTTACCACTTTGTCGGCGTGATTGATACACATATTGGTACCAAATTTCAGCTTTCTAGTGCTAACGGTCACAGAGATTAAGGAGGACGGACGGACGGATGGACAGACAGACATGGCGAAACTATAAGGGTTCCTACTTGACTACGGAACCCTAAAAAGATGTAGCAAGGTTTTTCTTTAATTTCCGTCATTCCTCTTATCTCTAAGAAATTAACCATAATATCTTAAGGCGAGGTTTCCCTACTTTGTTTTTATGTACGCACGACCTCGTCCCCCGCCCTGCCGCGCGAGCGATATAATGCCTAAATTTTGACTGTTTTTTCTTCTTGGAGAAAAATGATAAAGAAATTATACATTATGTGACCCGAGATAATATAAATTTTTTACGACCTTTATTATGATATAAGTTTCAATTTTCAAAGCCTAATATAACTCAAGTAAAACGATTATTTAGCCATCATTTGGACATGTCTTTGCGATTTAATTGGATGCAGTGAAGTGTAAGTAATCGTGTATCGCATGCCCGACATATCATGATCGAAGAGTCAACTATGTAATACATTTTTTTCAAAATTTAAATCCGTTCCATGTACGAGTAAAACGCTATTGTTGACGACGTTGATTGGGGTAACCCCGCCTTAACTTCCATAATTATTCAAATGTCTAAAAAGAGGAAAAAAGGAAGAGAAATTGGGTTCATAATTAATTTAACATTTTGAACGCAAAACAGTGCCGTTCCCAAGCTACTTACGAATTATTCTTGACTTAAAACAGAATGGAAAGTGAATAATTTATTAACTTTACTAACCTGGGGGGCTTTCCGTGAAAAGCCCTCCTTGCTGTGTTGAGTTACACTAAGTAATTGCATAAATTCAATATTTACTTTGTAACTAGGCCATACAAAAAAACTTAAGCACGTAACATCCTGGATTGTGTAACAATGAGAATTTCGAATATGGTTTTAATTTTTTCATAAAAACAAAACGTTGTTTTTTTTTTGTTAGCTAATCTTTCCCACTGTTCGGCAAAGACCTTCCCCCATTCCTTCCCTTTCCTCACTGTTGCGCATACATCTTAATTGCATTATAAATTTAATCAAGAGAATTAACAAGTTTTGCATAATTATGTATTTGTGTCCAGATTAATAACAATAAGTTTACCCCCTTTTTAGGGTTCCGTAGTCAACTAGGAACCCTTATAGTTTCGCCATGTCTGTCTGTCTGTCCGTCCTCGCTTAATCTCTGTGACCGTTAGCACTAGAAAGCTGAAATATGGTACCAATAAATATGTGTATCAATCACGCCGACAAAGTGCTAAAATAAAAATTGGAAAAAAATGTTTTATTAGGGTAGCCCCCCTATATGTAAAGTGGGAAGTGATTTTTTTTTTAATTTTAACCCTAACGTGTGATATATTGTTGGAAAGGTATTTAAAAATGAATAGGGGTTTACTAAAATCATTTTTTGATAATGTCAATAATTTCGGAAATAATCGCTCCAAAAGTAAAAAACAAAGCGTCCCCCCCCCCCTCTAACTTTTGAACCATAAGTTTAGAAAATACGAAAAAAATCTGAAAAGTAGAACTTTATAAGGACTTTCTAGGAAAATTATTTTGAACTTGGATGGAAACAACAGATGGAAACTGCAGTTAACCAATATAATTTGGTCCCTGAATCGTATGAGCGCCTATACAATCCAGAGGTCAAGTTTCATTGGCCCGTATTTCAAACAAAAAAAGAATTATTACTACGGAACCCTACACTGAGCGTGGCCCGACACGCTCTTGGCCGGTTTTTATATGAGCGTGCCTCTCGCAACTGCTGAGCGCCCAGGGTTGGGTTCATTTCCCGTGTCGGGCAAAACGGGGTTTTTCCTAAACATTCCTTGAAAATTGATCTGAACCCTCGCCAGTCGTGTCGGTTTGCCATCCCATCGGACTATGAGAGTAAAGAACAGGGAGTGAACCTGTGTCTATGCACACAAGTATGCACTATTATCTCCCGCACCGATGGCTATAATCTCTGGTCAAATTGGTCGCCGTGACCGAAAACGGTCAGGAGGACTTTACATGAGACTTAAACCGAACTGGCATAATTTGTTTGTTGTAAAGGCAACCTGTCAGTCCTCTGTCTATTCCTTTTAGGATTACAGTCGTGATTTATTACCTACGTCTATTTTTAAATTAACTAAATCGCTTTCTTTTAAAAAAATCATAAATTCGAATCTTTAGACTTATAAATACTACCCAGTTATTATTATGGTTTTGCCAAAGTATTTTTAATTTTTTATACCTACTAACTACTAACGCCATCTATACTGAAATAGCAGTAACTCTTTGAATTTCATACTCCAGGCTCTCTCTGCTTGTGGGGACATCTAACTACTGGTTACCGATATTTTGTAAAATAGATAAAAACATTACCTACAGAATTGAGCAAGATGACCTACCTGACGAATACGAGATTACCACAAATTCCATTCAGTGAACTCAAACGCGTTGATGCGCCAGCAGATGGCGCTAATCGGTTTTCAGAACAAATGAGTGACATCTGAAATGTATGCAATGAATGCGTATTCGGGTGACCTTTTCGTTTGAAAAGGACGTGACTAGGAGCCATATTGTTTACAAATTAATATTAGGACGGCATGGTTTATGCAGTGGCTTAAGCAATTGACTACTGCGCTACATATTTGTATGCCCTACAGATAGTTGTTTCGGTTCTGGGTATTTGTGTACGTGAGTTGGGAAAAGTAAAAAAACAAATAGGCAAAACTCAGGGAGAATGGAAGAACGGCCCCAAGTATATTGGGATATGGGCAGGAAGGTGATGATTATAGGCAAAATAACACAAATATGTTAGAGCCCCTTTTAGCTTTCAGAAGTTGGACAAGCCCTGATGAAAATCAATGGTAGAGACATACATTGTACAGTCGAACAAGCTAATAAGTATACAGCCAGCTAACTTTCATTTACTTTTAAGATTATACAGATACAAGAGACTGATGTGACACGATACAGCGTATGACATCATTCGCTTAATGCGAAACGCTTTATAAAACAAAATTGCAATCAATATTTTCAGTGTACTAGAATTACTATAAAAAAAACTCTACCTGTATACCTATTAGCTTGTTCGACTGTACGTAAGTATCTGTGTTTTCAGAATAATGGTAGCATTTTTCAATTTTGGACACGGTTTTAGGGAACATCGACTATCTTTTGTAACGGCCCCGAAATCCAGCTGTCGTCCAGGTGTTGCGGGTTTGATTCCTGCACGGAAAAAAAAAACATTTGTAAGATCTATTCCAAGCCTGGCTTCTGTGTATGTCAGTTTAAGCGCACCCAAAATATACCTGCCAACATTGAGCCCTCTTGGTGCCATTATAGGCCACCCCTTACTTAGGTACAGATAAATATCGGACGAGAATTTACCAGCAGCGGGAATATGTTAACTTATTCATCATTGCATGCTGTCCTAATAAGGATCGTTATCGTATAAACTACTGCAGTTTATAATTAAATTGATAGAAAATAGATGTATCATAATTTTCACCGCTTTATCCTCAAAAAACAGCACATAACTAACAAATATGACACCTATGTTGATGACAATTACAGGAAAACAAATTAATATTTCAAACGAAAATATAATATCAAACCGTTTATGTAGTTTTATTACATAATAATTAGTCATAAGAAGGATACTTACTCCGTAACTGTGCTTTGGTTAAAATATTTAATTGAGGTTTAAATCAGTGTAGTGTCGACATCCAGGCAGGATGCATGGGCTTTGAAAACTATACGATATCTCTTTGCGTATAGAACTTTTGCGTAATATTTATTAATTAATTTTTCGTGTTCATGGATACATTAAAGTGCGTTGTTTAGTTCTAGAATACTCTATGAAAGACGACTGTTGTGTTTTTGTTTGTGAGTAGAGTGGTAAGTACTATTTCTGTTTATTTATTTATTTAACTTATGAATGCTAAACATTTTTTTAAACATTTTTAGGGAACAGTTTTCAATGAATTCATTTTCATGTTTTCCAGTCCTTAACGTAATTTTCGAAACATTCGAAACACTTCTGATTTGCACGCCTATTACCTACACCCTGTGTTTATAATCTACCTTCAGATTTTTGATTTTCTCCGCCTCGGGGCGACAGGGGCGGAGGGAGAGAGGTCGAGCGCTGGGCTCGGCGTGAAGTAGTTCGTATTGAGTCGCGCTGGGCGTTGAACGAGTATTATAGTAGCCATAGAATCACGGGTGAAAGCGCACGCGCATTGATTAAATCGACTTGTGGAGTCATTTCGCGGCACCCAATTATACTAGTTAAGCAGTACGGTTAGCGACGCTGTGAATGTCGAACGGGTTATTGATAATATCATTGGTTTGCCTTGTCACGGGAGTGCTATTGGGAAAGCACCGAGGCTTTTGTGGTTAGACTAATACGGAGTGAGTGTGGTGGCTCGCGTTAACGGTGTGGCTTGCAGCGACGTGGAAGAATCGTCCGGAACTACCAGCAAACCATCGCAAGGTCATATACACTCATTATACACATACACAGTTACACAACTTGCGAGGGGTCAAGGAAGTGAGACCGGCTCGAAGAAATGAGGTAAGGGTAGCTTTAAGTTCAGAAATTGTAATATTGTTCGGAGGCGCGTAACGCGTCTATTTGATCCCGTTAGGACGGCAGCTGTTCTGAGACCTGTCTCCCATGGGCCCGAGATAAGGTTCGGCTGAGTCCTGGCGCGATCAAAATCTGGTAGCAGAGCTTGGTTTATTTAAACCCACTTTGTAAAAATTAGCAGGTACTTGGTACCAATTTACTTTGTAAAAATTGTGTTCATGTACAAATTCAACTTGTAGGTAGTGGTACATTGACCTACATACCAGTGTACGCCTCAAGTTGAGTTTGGCGTTATTAATAATAAGTACATGGAATGTGAATATTCGTTGATAAAATAATTTGTTATTTACGTTCGGTTACGCACAAATATAACCTCATCACAAATCGTGTTATGATTGTCAACATTTGAGACATAGAGGAATAACCTCTAGAGCACGTAGAGGAATAAGTTCAAGAGTTGGCATAGCGTCGTAGATTTATTCACTCAACGAATATATTATTATTGTTAGTTCCGGATACAATAATTGTTATTTTTTTTGGTTATTGTTATTTATTATTGCATAATCGCGTATTGAGGTTGGTACTATGGCTCCGTCAGTAACGAAAACTATCGCAGCCAGAATCGAAGCTGAATTGAGATGGTTTTCATCGGTTGTTACGTTGGTAGGTCGCACCGATCGTGAAGATGCGTTATTGTCACGCGCTCGGCAAGTTGACGAACGATATGACGCCGTGTTAAAGTGTCACGCTGAGTATTTAGCATGTCTCGAATCGACGGATCTGTCGTCGGTGGACAAGGATGCTCAGGTGGTACGGGGCAATGTGGACCAGTGTGGGGAAATGTCCATGAGCATAATCCAGGCGGCGGCCGACATTGAGCGATCGCGCATGGGTGACGTCAGGGAATCATGTCGGCCAGCAGGCGTAGGAATTCAGGCGCCGTTGCCACCAGTACATGTACCCGAGTTTAGCGGCGAGTATGCCGATTGGCCGCGATTCCGCGATATTTTTAATAGTGTCGTGCATTCGCGTACGGATCTCTCGCCCGCCTACAAGATGGCTCAATTAATGGGTAGGCTTAACGGTGAGCCGCACGACATCTTGACCCACCTGGAGATTACGGACGCCAGTTATGAGACGGCATGGGGCCTATTAATCGACCGATATGATAATCGGCGATTAATAGTTGATGGCCTCATCGATAAGATTTTTGAAATCCCGAAGGTGTCTAACGTGTACGAAATAAGGGCGAAAATCCTTAATCCGGTCACGGTTGCGGTGAACACGTTAGATCGACTTAAGTTGTCGTTAGGGGACAATAAATATATCATCGTCAATAGGGTTTTACGGAAGTTGCCGATCGACGTGGTGGCGCGCTTTGAGCAGTCACATGGTGGCGAATCGACGGACCACCTCCCAAGTTACGATGACTTGAGGGTGTTTTTAGAAGGCGAGTGCCGGCGGGCGGATTGCCAAAGGGCATCCACGTCGCACCCTCCTCCGTCAACCCGACGTACGAGCGGGCCCAAGCCGGTTGAGCCCCGTCGGGGGGGGAAGAAATACCACGCCCTCCAATCGGAAGTGTGCGCCTTCTGTCGGAAGGAAGGGCACGGTCTCGCCGCATGCGCGGACTTTAAGGCGCAGCGGGTGCATAGACGAAGAGGGGTGGTCAAGCAGCGCTATTTGTGCTTCCGCTGCTTGGGGACTCACTTTGTACGTGAGTGCCACAGGACCACTAACTGTGGAACCTGCGGAGGAGCCCATCACGAGTTGCTATGCCTGGCGGAGAGTAGGGAGGTGCACGGAGCCTCGCCGGGAGGTCACCCCCCCTCTCCTAAGCCAGATTCGGGTGGTCGGTCACCCCCCCCTAGGGGGGGTGGGTCGGCCAGGAATCAGCGGTCGCCGCCCCCTCGGGGGGGTGGGCCAAGGGCTGATCCAGAGCACAACCCGATACCGTCGTCTTCCCCGCGGGGGGGGGATAGGCACCGAGACTCGGGCAGGGGCCCGGAGGTAGTACAGACGGGTTACGCGGCGTACTCGAATGCGTTGGGGGGCATGTTGCCACCCCCGAGTAGTCGCTTCTCCCCGCCTCTCGCAGAACGCCCTCGGCTGACGGCGCGCCCGCCACCGTTCGGAAGGATGCCAGTAGGCTACTTCCGACCGGCACGGATGTCACCGATGGGTCGGGAGGGTTACTACCCGGGTTGGGACCCGTATACTGGGACAGTATTTACTCCCCCTCCGGCAGGGGAGGAGGGAGGGGCCTCCTATTAGCAACTAGCAGCCTGTTCGTCAGTGGTGCCCACCCCGACAGTAACGGTATTATTACCGACGGCTAGGATTACTGTCAGGGGTACTGACGGACAGCCGGTGCACGTGCGAGCACTGTTAGATTCAGGGGCACAAGGTTGTATTGTGTCCAGCTGTTTAGTGAAAAAGCTGGGCCTTACATTAGAGCCATCACGGGATGGCGCCGTAGGTATAGGTGGCAATCGGGTGCCTCACCTCAGGGGTCAGACGACATTCCTGTTCGAGATGGGTGACACGGCATCGGTCACGCGGGTGAATGCCACGGCGATCGTTTTGGACGAAGTGGTTGGGGTCCTCCCTCAGACTCGGTTACCGTCTGCGGTAAAAGGGTTGACCAATGGATTGGAGTTAGCCGATCCCCACTTCGCGATCCCCGGACGGGTGGACGTCTTGCTTGGGTCTGACGTCCTCGGGAAGCTGCTCCGAAGCGGCAAACGGGAGCTGCAACCAAACGGGGTTGTGGCCATGCGTACCGCAGGTGGTTACGCGTTATTGGGCCCAGTACGGGAACCACAGCACTCAACGGATTATAGCTCCATATATTATGGCAGCGTGTTATCCGACGTCCTGCAACGGTTCTGGGCAACGGAAGAGCCACCCACCGCTCTTAGAAATAACCCACGTGATGAGGAGTGCGAAACATTCTATCGATTTAACACGGTGCGCCTCCCATCGGGTAGATTTATGACAAGGTTGCCATTTCTGTCAACTCGACCTCCGCTGGGGAGCTCATGGAGTCTGGCAGAAAAGCGGTTAGTGGCAATGGAAAGGCGCATGAAGCGGGACTCCAACTTCCGACAGAAGTATGTGGAGTTCATGCGCGAATACCTGACGTTGGGTCACATGTCGGTGTCCAGGGTTGACTATCGTCATGAGGAGCATTATGTGTTGCCTCATCATGCTGTTTTGAAGACACCTGACTCAAAGATTAGGGTCGTGTTCGACAGGAGCGCGGAGACGTCTAGCGGGGTGTCCCTGAATCAATGTCTCCATGCGGGTCCTAAGCTGACCAGAGACATTGCAGACATTCTCACGGACTTCAGGAGACACCAGGTTGTCTTCGTTACGGACGTACGGATGATGTTTCGTCAAACTGAGATTCATCCAGACGACCGTCGGTTCCAGCTGATATTGTGGCAAGAGAGCCCAGAAGAACCGATGGTCACGTACGAGCTCAACACAAACACGTACGGATTAAAGCCCAGCCCATATGTAGCCATGCGTACGCTACGAGAACTGGCTGATCAAGAACGGCTCCGCTTTCCCCGCGCGGCTGCTGTCATTGATAGGGACGTCTATGTAGACGACATTTGTACGGGCTCAGACCGTATTGAGCAGGCGCTCATCTTAAGGGATGAATTGGTGGCGCTCATGGCCTCCGGTGGCTATGAACTCAGGAAATGGCTGTCGAACTGCCCAGAGGTACTGGCAGGACTGCCAACTGAGTATCAACAAGACCCGCATTTGTTTGAGGATTCGGAGAATCTTCATGCGTTGGCCATTTTAGGGGTCCAGTATCAACCGAGTCAGGATGCCTTCACATACAGTTGTGAGGCCGAGTTGCTGTCGAAGACCTGGACCAAGCGATCGGTCCTTTCGACTATCGCACGAACGTTCGATCCAACCGGTTGGATCGCGCCGGTCACGTTCATGGGAAAGTGCTTCATTCAGAAGCTTTGGTGGAGTTGTTGGTTAGGGACCGTCACACCAAGAATTCACACGCAGGCTGTAACACCCTTCTGGGCATTTTGCAGCGTGAATTTTGGATTTTATCGGCCCGCAGAATCATACGGAGCGTTGTGTTTCGTTGCTTGCCTTGTTACCGACTCAAGGCAGCCACAATGCAGCCACAAATGGGAGATCTCCCGGCCGACCGAGTCACGGAGGCTCGGCCATTTGCTGGCGTAGGGACAGATTTCGCGGGGCCCTTCATGGTCAAGACATCGCACCTTCGCAACGCGAAGTCGGTTAAGGCATATCTGTGTGTCTTCGTGTGTCTGGCGACCAAGGCCGTTCATTTGGAACTGGTGGCCGATCTCTCTACGGAGGCCTTTCTGGCGGCGTTAGATCGATTTGTTTCTAGAAGGGGAGTACCGTCACTGATTCGGTCGGACTGTGGTACCAACTTCAAGGGCGCCGACCGGTGCTTAAAGGAAATTGTATTGTTTTTAAGTCAGAATGAGCGAGAGATTGGCCCGGGCCTCGCCAGTCGGGGCATTTCGTGGTATTTTAGTCCACCTGGATGCCCCCACTGGGGTGGAATTTTCGAGGCAGTAGTCAAGTCTTCCAAGACTCACTTGTATCGGGTCATCGGCTCAACGATTCTCACCTTTGAGGAGTTGTCAACGGTGTTTTGCAGAATTGAGGCGGTCTTAAACTCGCGACCTTTGTGCCCGTTGAGCGCTGACCCGAATGACCTTGAGGCCATGACCCCAGGTCATTTTTTGATTGGCCAACCACCTAACGCCTTGCCGGAATATCCGTATACTGATGTCAAGTTGTACCGGTTGTCACGGTATCAGATGTTACGGCAAATGAGCCAAAATTTTTGGAAGCGATGGTCGCTGGAGTATTTGCATATTCTACAGCAACGCGTTAAGTGGACGGACAGGACGACCCCACCCTGCGTTGGAGACCTCGTTCTGGTTAAGGATGCTAACCTATCACCGTTGTGTTGGCGACGGGGGCGCATTGTTAACCTGATTACGGGCAAGGATGGGTTTCCAAGGATCGCAGACGTCCAGGTGAGGGACTCGATCCTTAGACGGGCAGTTTCAACTTTATCTCGACTCCCGGGAGTTTGAGCGGACCGACAACGGGTCGGTCCGGGGGGGGTGATTGTTTATAATCTACCTTCAGATTTTTGATTTTCTCCGCCTCGGGGCGACAGGGGCGGAGGGAGAGAGGTCGAGCGCTGGGCTCGGCGTGAAGTAGTTCGTATTGAGTCGCGCTGGGCGTTGAACGAGTATTATAGTAGCCATAGAATCACGGGTGAAAGCGCACGCGCATTGATTAAATCGACTTGTGGAGTCATTTCGCGGCACCCAATTATACTAGTTAAGCAGTACGGTTAGCGACGCTGTGAATGTCGAACGGGTTATTGATAATATCATTGGTTTGCCTTGTCACGGGAGTGCTATTGGGAAAGCACCGAGGCTTTTGTGGTTAGACTAATACGGAGTGAGTGTGGTGGCTCGCGTTAACGGTGTGGCTTGCAGCGACGTGGAAGAATCGTCCGGAACTACCAGCAAACCATCGCAAGGTCATATACACTCATTATACACATACACAGTTACACAACTTGCGAGGGGTCAAGGAAGTGAGACCGGCTCGAAGAAATGAGGTAAGGGTAGCTTTAAGTTCAGAAATTGTAATATTGTTCGGAGGCGCGTAACGCGTCTATTTGATCCCGTTAGGACGGCAGCTGTTCTGAGACCTGTCTCCCATGGGCCCGAGATAAGGTTCGGCTGAGTCCTGGCGCGATCACCCTGACTGTACTACTCAAAAAAAAGAAGACCAAAATCTCAAAAGAAAAAAAAACTCAAAACCCTCTCTCTCTCTTTTTGGTCTGGAGATCAAAATGTCGTGCGATTTATAATTAAAATCATACTGAATTGGGGTTTCGTATCGATAGGTATCTGTTTTTTTAATGTAGATAATAGAATAGCACACTCACTTGAATTTGACACCTGTTCCAAATTTAAACTCTTATCCTACTGTTTTCAGTAGGTTATGAGTTCATTACAGTTCTGTTAATTTCTGCTGGTTGGTAATGCTGGTCATTGCCTATGGTTTTTGAACGCATTAGAGAGGGTTTATGAAATTTGGGTAGATAAAGATTTTAAAGTAAAGTCATAACTATAAAGCTAGTAAAAAAAAAAATGTTTGACCTCCAATATCTCTTAGCTAGAAGGATCTAAGAATAAAGAGTACCTAGAAAAAAGAATAAAAGAATAACACCTACAGATAGCGCGCGAGTTGAATGCAGAGCTTAGGAATGCGGTAGTGCGTGACAGCACTACCGCATTACACTAGTGTGAATAGCACAGCACTATACCGCTACCCGCTCTTCACCTCAGACCCCGACTGCATTCAACTCGCGCGCTATCTGTAGAAATATCACAATGATGACAGGAAGAAAAGTGTCTTTGACTTCATTCGGATACTTTTACATGCATTCGATGAAATTAACTTAATGGCCAATAATGGGTGATTAATGGCCAGGTAAAAGAAAACAGTTGATGTTGTTATTGCTTTCTTTACCTTTTTATCTTTGCTCTAGATTTTTATTTTCTACTCTAACCATGTAATTACAAACAATAATGTATTATTTATAATCCCGCAAGTATGTAGCTACTAATGAGGAAAAAATATTAGTAACACATGGTAATTTATCTAATTCTATTATTATTAAACCACATTTGACTGACATAATATCTCTGGCTTTATTATTACAATGTATCATAAATTCATAATCTACATGTGACATATTTTATATGAACTCTACTAGGTCAGTAAAAGATGTTGATATACTCTTTGCAAACAAATAAGTTGTAACATTCGGAGCACTAGCTTTTGCCAGCGGCTTCGCCCGTGTGAAAATGTCGATTTTCCATACAAACTTTCATCCCCTATTTAACTACCTTAGGGATTGAATTTCGAAAAATCCTTTCTTATTCCTTGTCTACATTATAAAGGGAACCTCTGTGCAAATTTTCGGTGGGCGTTGATGAGTCAGTCAGTCAGTCAGGACTTCTCTTTTTATTTATATAGATAATATAGATTGAAATGCTATTACAAATTTTGAGATAATATGTGACATCTACCAACCCGCACTGGGCCCGCGTGGTGGATTATAGCCCATCCCTCTCCTAGAGAGGAGCCCTGAGTCCCTGCAGTGGGAACATTATAGGCTGCGATGATGATGATAAATGTTGATGGATGGAAAGAGAGAGGATGGACAAACATGGACTGGATGCTGATCATCATCAGCCTATAATGTTCCCACTGCAGGGACTCAGGCCTCCTCTCTAGGAGAGGGATGGGCTATAATCTACCACGCGGGCCCAGTGCGGATTGGTATATGTCACATGTTTTCGAATTTTTTGGTTCTAAGACATGCCGGTTTCCTCACGATGTTTTCCTTCACCGTTTTGAGAGCAGTGGTGATGAAATAAATTACACAAAGTAATGCGCCTGACGGGGTTCGAACCCACGACCTACTGTTTGTAAGTCGGGGCCGCCACCACTGAGCCACCACTGCTCTCAGGCTCCCGTTGGTCTCGAGGCTATAGGATGCTGATACGATGGAGTAAATGAATCGGTTTGAAAGATACTTACGATAAATTGAAAGAAGAAACAAGACTGGACGCATGGATGTTTGTCTCTCGGTCCATTTTGCCGTCACGAGTCAGCACCAACTACCAACACCATCATTTATGTTTGCACAGGTAGTTGCCACTGTAGTATCCACTTGTATCAAAGCCATTCAAAGCTAATAGGTTGATACCGTTAATAGCACCAGCAACTAACTATTTCACAGGCTCATCACTCCACCAAGCCCTCGTCCAGAGTAACTTCCCGCCATTCATATGACTGACAGATGTCATTTGTGACAGTTACCTGACTACTTATGGTTGTGAGACAGTATTAACGTAAGTTTCCTAACGACCTTTAGGTTATTATAATATTAGGAATCAGAAGTGAAATACGTGAACAAAATAAACAATGTTTAATATCTTTTGAATTACACTTTTACAAAAATATCAAGACAAACATTTTAAACAATAATCAAATAGAAATAGCACTAGCAAATGGAATAATCAGTACACGAGCAAAAACATAAACCAAACTTAGCGAAGCAAGTCGGGTAGCAAGTCCTTTCCGAGCTCCGTCCAAGCAAAAAGTGCCCGTTGCACCGCCGCGCGCCGCTCGCCTCGTTTTATGAACTTCTGTCGGTTGCCGCACGACGACCGGATGCTAACCGCACGGCTACTGGCTGATGGCGTGACTTTGAGCCAACAATAATTTAAAACAGAAATCACCGAATAATTTGTGTTAATTGTTATGAACGGTCAAAAGAAGTTTCGACTGATTAACAGTTTTAACTGTGACAGATATACTCTACAGGCACTAAAATCAAAAGATTTACTCGTCAACTGGCGAGTGTGCTCGCGAGTTTTCACAATTGCCAGTTGCTGAACAAGTCGTTCAAAAGAGTCTTTTGGATACCTTTAAATGTTATAATTTAAGTTTACGTAACACACTAGGAATTAATCCTGTATCGTGGGTGCGTTTACAATCATTTAAAATCACGTACACAAACTAAACACTCAGACCCGTAACAACTGTCAAACCCGCGACACGGAATGCAGTAGTCCAATCGCTTAGCCACTGCGCCAACCGTCTTTTGATTTTGACGCAAAGTAACTAACACACGTAGTGTTAGGTTCTACCGTAACGTAACGAAAATCGTCTCAAAATGTTCATGAAATTGTTAATTGTGACTTACTGATGATGACATAAAACGTACTCCGGCCTAGTCACGTGAGTACATACTTATTACGTATGTACTCTCATCATAATTTAGTGGTCTGCAATGACTGACAATATTCATGGAACAATTAGGTCACAGAAGAAAATTATCCTGTTATTAATTGTCTTTCCTATCTGGCCTCATCAGAAAGCTCAAAGTCACCCAAAGGGCAATGGAGAGGGCTATGCTCGGAGTTTCCTTGCGTGATCGAATCAGAAATGAGGACATCCACATGAGAACCAAGGTTACCGACGTAGCCCGAAGAATCGCCAGACTTAAGTGGCAATGGGCAGGGCACATTGCTCGCAGAACGGATGGCCGATGGGGCCGAAAAGTTCTGGAATGGCGACCGCGAACCGGAAGACGTTGCGTTGGAAGGCCTCCCACTAGGTGGACCGATGACCTGGTCAAGGTTGCAGGAACCCGCTGTATGAGAGACGCACGGGACCGGTCAATGTGGCGACGCCTGGGGGAGGCCTATGTCCAGCAGTGGACGTCTTTTGGCTGAAATGATGATGATGATAATTGTCTTTCCCCTAACTAATTTCACTAATTTGTTTAATTAGTGAATATTTTCATAATAACTACTGCACACAGACACGTCACTTAAAAATAATTAATCATTAACTTAATTGCCCAGCTTATATTACCATACTTAATTGACCAATATATTTTTCACCTATCATCATCTGCCTAGCCTATTCCACTTGTTTGCAAAATGTAAAAAGTTTGCGTATCCAGTAATACATCTATCGAGAAAGGTCTACGGATAAAAAGCTTTACTCTTAACAAACTCAACACTTTGAAGGTCTACGCAGCGGTGTAGTTACCCTACAGTACACTCACTTTTCACTAGTTACAAGTCCAGTGTAATAGATTGCGAGCCTCTGCCATATAATGGTCACAAATCTTATATATCTCAATACTGAGAAATGCAGGTAAAAAAAATCAATAACAGTTGGCCCAAGACAAACAGAAGAAAACCCTGGTGCTTTGCAGAAGCGCTTACTATTACTAGACCAAAGAGGCATCTCCGACCAAAAGGGCTAAACAGACTAGATACAATTTGTTGAAATTATATCATCATCAGCCTATAATGTTCCCACTGCAGGGACTCAGGCCTCCTCTCTAGGAGAGGGATGGGCTATAATCCACCACGCGGGCCCAGTGCGGATTGGTAGATGTCACATGTCTTCGAATTTTTGGTTCTAAGACATGCCGGTTTCCTCACGATGTTTTCCTTCACCGTTTTGAGAGCAGTGGTGATGAAATAAATTACACAAAGTAATGTGCCTGACTGGGATTCGAACCCACGACTCACTGTTCGTAAGTCGGGGCCGCCACCACTGGGCCACCACTGCTCCTAAAAATTCTGAAATTATATGATTTAATAGAATTGAAATAAATGCTTCGAGTGAAGCTTGCCTTCAGCAATAAAATATTCCAAACGAATACTAAACGTGTTATTTTCTGTTCAGGTAACAACTTAACACACAAGATGGAGTTTCTAGCGCCTTCTGAGATCGGAAACGATCACCCAAGCAGTAGAATGAATGTAAGTATAACCACCTTTTTACCAGTTGTCTGCAGCAAATATGAGAGGTATGGCTTAAAGGACACGAGAATCCCACTAAATGTATAAACGTGAAAGTTGATCAGAAAGAATGTCTGGATGTCTCTTGTCTGGATGTTCAGTTCACTTTGACACAAAAACTACTTCTTCTTCTTCTCGTATCGATTCTACTTCCATCTTAACAGGTTTGGGCCCAGTAGGTAGCCACGTTTATTGCAGCGGCAGAGGCGCTGTTCAGTTCGTCAAGGGTGCATGTATGAGTACATCTGGGACACTCCAGCAGGTGGGGCATTGTTTGATCCGGAGCGCCGCACTCGCACTCAGTGTTAGAGGAACCAATAATACCCCACTTTGCCAGATTATGTTTACAGCGGCCCACTTGGGTGCGCAATCGATTTAGGGCTTTCCAAATAGGCCACCGCAGATCACTACCAGGAGCCAGGTGTTCTTGTGGCTTCAAGAAGTCGTGAGGTGGTGGGCATCTCTCTTGCCATAGCTTGCTGCGGGCTTTAGGTGGCACGTCTTGAATTGCCTGAGTGGACCGTAGGAAGCTTTTACGGCTCTTTAGTCTGCTCTGGGTAGTAGTGTAGCCGTAGACGGGAGGTCGGGAATCGGATTCTTGGGTCTTTTTTTCCAGCGCAAAAACAAAAACTACTGACTGGGTTTTAATGAAATTTGGCACACAGATAGTTTATAAACTGAATTAACACATAGTATACGTTAAATCTCGACAATTACCGAACTTCAAGCGGGCGAAGCGTTAGCTTAGACTGCTTAGAGGTTAGGTTAGCTAGTGATGTATAAAGAATAAGATTCTCTATAATAAACAGGAGGATCTTATCAATTATTTTTTTATAAATGATATTTTATTAAGAAAAGCTCTTTTTTACATCAATCAATTAAGCGTATTACTACATATATTCTCCTATAGATATGTACCTGCCTAATTAAATTATATTTTATCCTCACAGTAACTAAACAATTTATATTTTAAGAATAATAATAATTGCTATTTATTTAAAATCAGATAACATTAGGAGGACAATGGACATAAATCATAAAATGTTATTATTATATATTTAATTAAATGATACCAGTTTACCATATATTGGTAGGTAATGGAATTCCAACTGTTACGAAAAACATTCACGAAAAAACATCATTTTAATTAGAATCACAGAAATACACCGTTATTACTTAGATAATATTTTAAAAAAATTGACCCAAGAATAATAAATAAAACAAACGGGGTGAGCTAAGTAAAACCGTTTAAAAAGCATTTTATATTTGATCATATTTATATAAAGCATTTTATATTTGATCATTTGTAATAATATTAATAGAAACGGAAAAGGTTGTTGATGAAAAACTTCATAAAATGATTAAAATGAGCTATGATTCTGGCTGTCTATAAAAGAATTCAATTTGCATAATAGGGGATCGGACTGAGTCAAAATAATATGATTCTGTTTAGTCCGTAAGTTAGATTATCGAAAAATATTGAATACGTATTTTTTGTTTTATCAAATCAATAAAAAATTACGAAGATAAAACGCGTCAAAGATCTTGGAGTGGGGCTTGAAACGTCACTTGTGTCGTCAAAATGTACTATCATATGACGTCACACGAGTTTTCGAAGCACTGTATCATCTTCATTTTAAGTTTACGTGAAATAAGAAAAAATACGTGTCCAATATTTTTTGGAAATCTATCTGACGGACTAATTAGTTTTTTTTTGTCCGATCCCCTATTATTCTAAAAAAAAAAAGTTCGCAAGAAACATTATTCTCATATAAAACACAAACACAATAGAAAACAATAAATATGGCATTCAAAGTAACATAATGCAAATGAATTAATTACGAGAATCAAACAAATAAAAGTTGCGGTCAATAACAATTAACACATTTCTTATGAATGCGACACGTAATAATATAATTATGTACATAAATGTACTTTATAATAATATAATTATGTACAGAATAACAACTAAGTATAAATTGTTGGAATCGGGTCACACACGCACATGTATAGTCAAAGTCAAAGTCAAAGTCAAAATTCATTTATTCAAACTAGGCTGATAATCAGCACTTTTCGAAGGTCAAAATTTACTTTACTTTACTACAGTGAAATTTGGCTAACTGGGACTTGGATAAGTGAGAAACTTCCATAACTTTACTGGAACTCATAGTGGTTACGTGCCCTACCACCATGCTCCTATACTTTTCTGTCTTTTTGCCTGTCTGTTTGCTTCGGTAATCTCCGAAACAGCTGGATCGATTTTACCAGTGGATTGACTTAAATAAGGAGTAACATAGACTACTTTTATTTTTAGAAAAAGAGTTAAGGTTTCGTGCAAAAATTAAAAACCACAGGGTACAGCTAATTTTGTACTGAATCTATGATCAGTTCACTGTATTACCTGGTTAAAAACTATTTATTTACACGCATTTTAATTCACAGACTCCACACCTTTTTTTGGATGGTCGGAAATTATCAAATGACTACTCCCGCTCTGGGCAGAGTAGTAGGGAGTGTCAGACTTCTACTGACTAAAAACCACACATGTTCCTTCTTAGCCCTTTGTGCCGAGGCCGCGGTATCTTTTTCAAACATCCTACAGCCCAGAACACGACCTTTCAACCAAAAAGTACCTAAGTATTTAGTTTACTGAATATCTTTGTACAGTGGCCACGTTAAGGTAAACAATAAGAAAATACAACACACTCATTATGAAATTATAAAGCCAAGCATGTCAATAGGTAAGTCCCCATTAAGTAAATGAATGACGCGTGTTCAGGTTACAATCAAAACAAATGACCGGTAAATGCCTGCACGTGTTACCAATATTTAATTTTAAGGAAATGTCTACACAAATAAACAAAATTGCAACGTATTTTTGTAATTTTAATATAACAGCTGTTTTTGAGCTGATGCCAAATTCGTCGCCAAACGGCTGAGTCAATTTGTCCGTGCTTGGCCAGACTGCAAACGCGGGCGCGGGGCGGGCGCGGCGCGGCAAACTTAAACGTATGGAACTTCATTTGAGTGTCCGTAGTGGGCACGCGGGCGCGGGAAGCGGCGCGGGCTACTTTCCGCGGGGAGCGCGCGGGCAACTCGTGCCATAGCTCGTTCATACAAGTGGCCGCAGTGAGTGCGCGGGGCGGCAAGCGATAAATCGCGCGGGAGCGGCGTATCTCAAACTTTAGTCTGCGCCAGATAACCAGATAGGTAAATTGGATTTATTTATTTAGCTTTAACTTTTATAAGTTAAAGCTTAAGAAATTAATCCAATTATTTATAATTATTTATAGAAGTATCCAATTAATTAAAATAACCGAATTTTAAAATTTTTACCAAAAAATTTTTTGCTTTTTTTTTGCTTCGGCGAAAGTTGTTTTTTTTATAATATATATAATTTTCTATATTTTGTAATATGTAGTCAAACGTATCCATTGACATTCTTGTATATTCAAAAAACTTTCGAGGTTGCTCTCGCAATCTTTCATACAGTGTGTAAAATTCTCCTTCATTTTCTCTGGTTAAATTAATTTTATTAACTCCATTTTTCACTTTTAGCATTTGCCATTTAAAGTAAGAATTTTCTAATAAAAACAAGTCTTCGTCATCCATATTATATTTTGACAAACACTGGACGAACAGTTGAACGCGACAACGCTCGGAACGAAATCGCGGTCCAGTGCGGACAGGCAAATCGCGCGCGTTCCCGCACCCGCGCCGCTCCCCGCGCCGTGCTGCCAGTCTGGCCAAGCACTCCCAGCCGCCGCGGGAGACGCTCCGGACGTCGGGGAGCGGCTTCTGGCCACCGCAGACGCGGGCCTGTGGACGGTGTGATATGATTTATGTAAGTAACTCTATTTTTGTTGTTTCAGCATCGCATCTTATCTGAATGCACAGAAACCACGGTCGAGTTAGAAGACCATGATTCCAGTAAGTACAAATTTTGTGTGCCATGGCAATATTAGTTACATCATTTCATTCATTTCAGCCAAAAGACGTCCACTGCTGAACATAGGCCTCCCCCAGGCGTCGCCACATTGACCGGTCCCGTGCGTCTCTCATCCAGCGGGTTCCTGCAACCTTGACCAGGTCATCGGTCCACCTAGTGTATATTAGTTACGATTTAACCAAATTAATCTAGCTAACAGAAAAGATTCAATTTTAGAATTACAAAATTTAAATTAGTCAGAATTTAGACTACTGACTACTTATAACGACTGTCAAAGATACAGCCAGTACCAACGGTTTCCAAGGCACGGAGGAAACACGATATGTACTTTTTTTTTTTTTCATTTAAATCAGGTACAGGCCCATAATGTGTTAGTATTCCTTAACCTATGTTAGTAATATTCACGAAAGCACAATAAATAACAACGACAAACATATAACAATGAGTAATGAGTGGTCACCAATCCTCGGACCAACCTAGCCAAGCGCAGCTTAACCTGAAGAACTCGAGTGGCTGTTATTATATAGCCACGTGCTCCTTGCTCGACACTCCTGTGTAGCAGGTGACAATTTTCCCCAAAATGTCATCATTATCGGTTTTTCTACCACCAATCTTAAAGTCTACGAGACTGCTACGCCGTAGCACTTTGCTACGCAAGATGCTACAACAAAGATTCGCTCAATTTTTTTTGTGTTCATTTTCCAAATCGGGAAATTCTTGTTGAAGTTTGTTATTTTGTATTACAAAGTATAAAATTAGTAATTGTTTTCAGTGTATTCTGGTGAATTGCCTAGGCCAAGATACTACAAAGGAATTTTCTGTCCAGTTGTAAACAACACTTTCAAGGTAAATTGTATGAGTATTTTTCTTGAATATTAAAAAAAAAACGTTGCCCCACATGTATCGTGGGTGCGTTTACAGACATTTAAACTCACATGCACAAATACCCAGACCCGAGAAATAATGCGTAATGCGTTCCTTATGAAACATTCGTGGGGTAACTCTAAATGATAAATTGAGTTATACGAGAACGTTGCGATTTAAACGAAGATGTAGTAAAAAAAATTAAGAAGAGTATGCTTAAGGATTAGGCAAAAAGGCGTGAGTTTATGCACGTGCATACATACCTATATAAAAACATTGCATTTAATATCCTAAAGGATTTAACTAACGCTGTTCGTTCCAGACCAAAAACATAGAAATTTCATACCAAAGATACTCTCGAAGACAGCGACAGAAGTCCCTCATCCTTGTGAACCTCGTCGATTTAGCGCTTAAAGTAAGTAGAATAGACCACTTTGTGCTTATTCTTTTTCAGCAAAATAACATAACAACAAGCCTGTTATCCCCGAAGGATTAAGCAGACGTGTATCTATAATTGTACACCCACAACTCGCTTGCTATTTTAAGTCCCATGTAAGATGGAGACCCTACTGCTGCCAATCGGTTGGGGTGGGTGGGATCTACCTCCTAGTGGTCTACCCCGGGCAACGGAATCGCTGACTTTTGTTAGCGGTTACGGCTGAATGATCCCAACACTGGTGGAAGGGCCTGCAAAGGTCCACCTGGCTAGTTACCACCCTCCCGCCGAAGTCCGGCGCCAAACAGTTCGCTGTGTTCCGTTGGTGCGCGGGAGAGCCAGTGCTACTGGGAAGGCTCGCTCCATCGTAGACCTCATCCTTGCTCAGGCAAGCCTCGAGGTCAAGAGCTGACCCATCTTAAATAAAAAAATAAAAAAATCGGGCACAAATCCAGATTCCGTGACTGCAACTTCCTGATAATAATAATAATAATAATTCTTTATTGACATAACAGTTTACAGAAATTGTTGAAGCCTCCTCTTGTTGGTTGTTGATAGAAACACCCAATAACAGTTTGCAAAACCCGGGAATCGAGCCCAGGACCTTTTATGACTTCCAGCCACCGCAGGCGCGGGCCTGTGGTGGTGCGTAATGGGCTAGCTCATCGTCCGTCCGTCTTATGACAACAGGCCGTGTCAATAGAGCGTTCATGCTCCACGCGCGCCTCAAAGAAATACCGACGCCTGCCGGGGCTGCGGTACTGCTCGAAAGAGATACAACACAAAGGGTTAAGAAGGAATATGGGTGGTTTTTAGTCAGTAGAAGTCTGACACTTCCTTCTACTCTGCCAAGAACGTGCAGGGTCATGTGATGATTTGCCAACTACCAAAAAAGGACCATTTGCTCAGTAGGCGCGCTTGTGATCTCTAGAGTAACGAGGCAGTCGCAAAAAATACACTTAAAAACATTTGAAATGGAAACAATTATTACCGTACCACACTCTACCAATAAGGCAAAATCGATAATTACACTTATCTATAAAAAGCTAGTTGACGTAAATATGTAACACATTTTTCCGTGTTTAATTTGCAGGTAGCATTGGTTGTCCTTTACGCAATCACTGATAACAAAAAAGGTAAGAGTTGTTTTATATTGAAATACATAATATTTAGAACTGTTCAGTGTGAAACTCTCTGCCGGCAACTATATTTCCTCCCTCATGTAACCCGTCTGCCTTTAAAACAAGTGTGAACAGGCCTCTTCTGCGCACGCTCGTTCTATCACATACCTTATCCATCGCTTTTCATTAGCCGCGACGGGGAGGTCAAAAGCAGGACAAGTTTGAAAATTGAAAATGATTGGTATTTCATGATACTTTAACCATGGGTATGCAAGTATTCCAACACACTATGGAAATGCGCAGAGGGTCTTACTTGTAGCTTAATTAAGCTAAAAATCAGTGGTGTGTCAATTGCTATTTGGCAGACTTGTAATTGTCAACTAACAACCAAACAGAAACCTAATAATTAAGGATCATGGCTAATAAGCCGTATTTTTTTAACGTTGCCCTTCTCTAGGAATTTCTCCTGTTTCGTGGGTGATTTAACTAACATTTCAACCCACACACACAAATCGAACATCCGGAACAACTATCAATAGGCCGTAAAAATATTTGTTCCGAACGGGGATCAAACCCGCGTCACGGAGTGCAGCAGTCAATCACTCAGCCACTGCAACAACCGTGCCGTCAAATTGATGAATTCATGCAGCAAAAAATAAACCACAATGTTCTTTATTGAAATAATTATAAATAGAATTCACACACACACACAGTAAAATTAAAATTAAAACATTCAAAAAGTTTACAAAAAACTTTACGTCAATAAAAGTCCCTAGACGTTCCCGGCGCAAAGGAGCCCATGACACTTGCAGCGTTTCCGCGCTGAATTGCCAGGGCTAGCCTCTGCACCAGGAAAGAACCAGAGCGTGGGTCACCGCCCCTCTCTCTAAGTCGACGGCCGATCTCCGCCACAAATTTGATAGCGTCGGACCCCCAGCAACCAGTGGTTTCCACTGCCAGTGGGACAAAATAGTATTTATTTATTAGCAGCAAATAATATTTTACAGATACGTGGAAAACTATCGATTTGTCAAAAGCGCTATGGACGGGAATGTTCGGATGTCTGAACGTGTTCATTTGCTTGTTGAGCTGGTGGCATTCCTTCGCCAATAACCATCTGCATTGGGGAGCTGCGGGCACCTGGGTACTACTCATTGTTCAAGGTATGTATCAGATCTCATCGAGGTTGCGGGTTGTTCGAAAGAGATACCGCGGCCTCGACGCAAAGGGCTAAAAAAACTTAACTTTATTTCATCCAAACCACAAAGCAAACTTCTTTTTCAATATTCTTTTGTTTGTGAATAATGTCTAAAAACTAGCAGTGTACACACGGCTACACATCAAGCTATCCATTTCCAGTATAAAATGGCCTCACTTTGTATATATTTCCCAAACAATGAGAGAAACACTGATAAACTGATTTTGCATAGCTTGATTGGTCTTGGTGCATACAGTCAGCAACATAAGCAGCTTAACATTTCGGAATTATAATTATTAGATGTACGGGACTCCAGTTATTAAAACCTATTTTAATGTTTTACAAAATTATTCTTCAAAATATTCCTTACTGTTCAATAACTTGTTGGTAACGTGTAATATCCAACAAGTTTGAGTAAAAACCCTGCTTTGAAAGTTTGAGTAGTGTTAAGGTACTTCTGTTGCTGACCGTACCAACACAATCCACCCTAACTGGTCGTTTTTGAGCCGATAAAATCGAGTATTTTTACCATTGTTTTTTGACATTTTTATATACCCCAGGTCTATGCAAACAAGGCATCGGTTTCCACGAGTCCCAGAACCAAGTGTGGTACATGCTGTTCATAGTGTTTGTACCGTATGCAATGTTCCCGCTATCTCTGTGCTGGTGCATCATTATCGGTGTCGCGTCGAGTTTCGCGCAAATCGTGGCCACTTTGATATACATACAGTATCGCATGAAGAGCGCGACCACGGCTGCTAATTGTTTGGTTAATGTAAGTATTATGTAACAGACCATCATCTATTATTCAAGTGAGGCCCTTATCCGGCTCATATCCATGAGGCTAGCTCACCGTCTGTCCGTCGTATGTTACCCGAGCGCCTCAAAGAGATGGCAGCAACATTGCAGGGTCTCGCAAGGGCCCGACGACGAAAAAGATACTGCGGCCCCGAACACAAACAGCTAAGAAGGAACATGGGTGGTTTTTAGTCAGTAGAAGTATGACACTCCCAGTATGACGACATCTATCATTTAAGTAGATAGTACTACAACTACCCCGAAGGGTTAGGCAAAGGTGTAGAAGGAGTTTTGTTTACTAATCTTCTCTTCTTCTTCTTCATAGAATGTTCTAAATGAATTAAAAAAGTACAAGATAGAGATTAAAAAGATATAAAATACAAGTTTGCTTAAATTCGGAAAACTAGAATTTCCCGGAATAATTTCTAAAGCTTTTTAAAGTTTGAAATGATCTTTCACTTTTCCAGACCTACACATGCACCCTTCGTCTGATGTCCAGTAACGTATTGTTATACATAGCGGTGAACTTCGCCGGCATGTATGCCAAGTCCCTGGTCGACTGGGGACAGAGGAAGGTGTTCCTGGAGACGCGCAAGTCTATGATCACCTTGGAGAAGACGAAGAAGGAAAGTGAAAGACAGTGGAGTTTGTTTCAGAGTGGTTAGTGTTATTTTATTATTGACTAGCTTTTGCCAGCGGCTTCGCCCGCGTGAAAATGACGATTTTCCATACAAACTTTCATCCCCTATTTAACTCCCTTAGGGGTTGAATTTCGAAAAATCCTTCCTTATTCCTTGTCTACATTATAAAGGGAACCTCTGTGCAAAATTTCAGCTTTGATGAGTCAATCAGTCAATCAGTCAGTCAGTCAGGACTTCTCTCTTTATTTATAGGTATAGATTTATATAGATTTAGTCTGTATTGCCCAACACCAAATGTACATCAATAATAGTTTAGTGGTGTGACCCTCAGACTACCAAGTCATGTGTCGAGTTTGAACTCAAGAAGTCAAGACAAGCACCTCGTATTTTCGGATTACGGTGCGTATTGTTGATCACTGCCTTCGGTAAAGTGTCATGTCTTAGAGATATCTCTCGACGGCGTGTTAAGCTAAGTCAGAGGCACATGGGCGCCATAATAGACAAAACTCGTACATGATTAGGACGAGCCGTGTGTTCAATGCGACTTGCCAGGAGGTTGAGATCGACATTTTTAATACAAGCGTGTCGAAGTTGAAGAAGACGCTTTGTAATCAGTTCTTCAACAACCCATAATGTTTAGTTCTTTTTAATTTTCATTTTTAATACAAGCGGGTCGAAGCTGAAAAAGACGATTTTGCCATTTTGTGTTCTTCTCCATTCTTTTTTATTTATATTCTGTTTACTAATCCTTACCACTGTTTTTTTTGTTTTTTTTTTCGTTATTTAAATAATGTATAAATGACTACTTGTGGAAACTTGTAATTGGCCCTATTGTTATTATAAACCTATCTACTGTGTCTACCTAGCTGTAAGTTTTCCAAAAATAATAAAATAAAATCATGTTATAGCCACATGATGAAGTAGAAGATCTCCAAATAAAAAAAAAACATTTGCAAAAAACAACTGACTTCCAAAAAACCACTTTCCTTTCTGAAGAGGCTGGCTTCCGAAAACAAAGCATTCCAAAAACATGCAAACATAAAAATGCAACCGAATTAACAACCTCAGTGGTATAAGGGCAAAAGAATGATGATTTGGAATAGTTTCAGACACCAAAACAATGTCTGAGACCATGACAAAATATGACTGTACTTGATTTTTACAGTGATACCGGACTTCCTAGCAAAGAAGATTTCCAGTCACGTAGTGAAGACTGGCGGAGAGATTGTGGAGCAGCAGTTCAGCAATCTAGTAGACGTGGTACATCATCACCAGGATGTCTCCATACTGTTTGCTGACATCAAGGGATTTACCGGTAAGCCACACATTGCTTGATTAGGGGGCACGTCAGTGCCCCCGCCAAGTCGAGCGCGAAGCAAACACTGCCGTACCATCCTTTACTGGAACCATTTCGCCGCATTTTCAGGCCCTTATTTGAGAACCTCTGGATGAGAACAGAACGCAGAAATTTTCGTCATCCAGTAAGCTATAAAATCACACTTAAAATAAAAATAAATCAAGTCTGTAGGTCATTTAGTTCCGAAGATAAGCGAAAGCAAAGTTTCGCATTTATGACACTCACTCACTCATTCACTCACTCACTCACTCACTCATGATCACATCATGACCATCTCATCTCATGACCATAAACTCAGAGAGCTGAAATTTGGTACAGAGTTAGGGTTTAATGGCCACATAAAGGGAAAACCATAAAAACTAGGATAATCGAAGATCTGGAGTACCAGGGCAGGCAGTCTCTACAGAGATAACGACAAAATCGCTAACTTTCGATTGCTAATTCAATCAATCAATAAGCCCTTTATCCTGAACTTCATTCTGTTTTAAGTAATTGTTTCCTCTTTTAGAGGATATCTCTAAGCTCAGTGTGCCTCTTGGCAAAGGCTTCCTCTAACAATTTCCATTGTGTTCTATCTCGTGCAACCCTTCTCCAGTAAGGGCCCGCTGTAAGCCTCAACTCATCTTCCCATCTCTTATGTTGTCTTCCCCGGTTCCTTTTTCCATCTCTGGGATACCAGTCCGTCACAATTTTACTCCACTTTTCCTGAGTACTTCAAAGAAATCGCAGTAAGGAACCTTAGACTTGGCACGACTTTGTCTAGATTTCATTACTTTTTAGAGATAAACTAGCAGCTCCATCGAGACTTTGCTAGTTTTTACAGAATGTTTTTGGTGGGATGACCATTTTCTTCAAAGGCTTGAATAGGGGTCACCACATTCGGCCATCATGAATTATCCTATAAACTCGGCATGAACTCCAGCAGGGTTGAGTTCATGCTTCTACAGAGACGCATCTGACAAAAATAGCTTTCATCTGGTAAAATTGTTTTTTTTTTTGACTTAGGAATCAAATCATCAGTTAAAGAGTTTTTTCAGTTTTCTGATAAAAAATTTCAAGTCTAGGATCGAAAAGGTTGTTCTGATTCAGTTTGTAACATGACCGCTCATGCACATTTTTCAATTGACCAATAATAAACACAAGACTTGATTGAGGTGCAGCTTAATCTCTCCGGATGTCCAGAGACCCATTGTGAGTTGTTTTAATGCAAGTAATATTTAATATCTTTCAGAATTATCAAGCAAATCCAGTGCGCAAGACTTGGTAGTGTTGCTGAATATATTGTTCGCTGGCTTCGACGAATTGGCAACGGTAAGATTGTTATAAAACGGTCTAGACTAGGCAGAAAATAAGCTCCGGGTTCATATTTTGACCCTCAAGCTGTTACTCAAAATGGTCTGACAAAGCTTGAGCGGAGCACAGAGTAGATGGCAGGAGACTTGAATGAATGAAGAGTGAATGGAGGTCAGATTGACAAAAATGTAAAATACTGGTAATTAACTACATTTACAAACATTGCGTTTCGTGTCCAGGGGATCCCCGCAACCTTCACCAGGTCATCAGTCCACCTAGTGGGAGGCCTTCCAACGCAACGTCTTCCGTTCCAAAAAGTTCAAGTTCCAAAACGTTTCGTTCCAAAAGTTCCGCGATTGCCACCGCGTACTTTTCGGCCGTATCGATCGTCCGGCATGGTGGAATAATTTTTGTTTTGTCTAGGACAATAACTGCGTCCGCATCAAGTTGCTAGGCGACTGCTACTACTGCGTGAGTGGTCTACCGGAGCGACGTGAAGATCACGCGCAGTGCTGCGTCAAGTTGGGATTGCATATGATACGAGCCATCCGCGTAGTGCGCAAGGCGATGGAGGTGGGTACATCCTTGCTGATAAAACAACAGCCTTTATGCAACAGACATTTAAGACCCTTAACGACACTTATTCTCCCGTCATTCCTATTTTCTTTGGTCCTGACTATTTCTGGAAATCTTATAATTACAGAGACATTGAAGGCCTCGGCCTCGTTGGTCTGGTGGTCGCAAGCACGACTGCCTAGCATGAGGTCCTGTGTTCGATTCTCGGTACTGGCAAAGTCTTATTGGGTTGTCCGAGGAATTTCTCAGTAGCAGCCACGGAGATTGCAATAGGCTCGCCCCCATGATAGGTGTGGTGTTATGTTATTGAAGGTCTATATAAGTTCCAACTTTTTCACAAGTATTTTTTTAATCGATTTTAATTTAATAACTTTACTCACGTAATATTTGGGCGACGGCTTCGAGAAGGATCCGTTTACAACCCGTAGGTATAATGACTGGCCTGTTGGTCTAGTGGTTAGTGACCCTAACTGCTATGCCGGAGGTCGTGGGTTCGATTCCCACCCAGGATAAATGTTTGTGTGATGAGCACGATCATTTGTTCTGTGTCTGGGTGTAATTTATCTATAATATGTATGTATTTAGAAATATATAAGTATGTTTATCAGTTGTCTAGTACCCATAACACAAGCTCTGCTTAGCTTGGGACTAGATGGCGTTGTGTGATAGTTGTGGAATATTATTATTATTATGACATACATTTATTGTTCTCGGCTAAGAAAATTAACCGGGGAGAGCTGATAATACGGGCCTAAGCCATGAAATTATCAGTTGGAATAGTTGAAGTGCGGTCAAACGCAGACAATTGTATGGAAGATGGTAGGGTATTTGAGTGTTGATGAAGGTTTTCTGATTCACATTGCAGAAACTTTCTCACGAGTCTGCATGTGTTTAATATCACTGCCTTTTGTAGCAGATGGTAGGTATTTGGAGGTAAGTTAAGAGAACTAAGTGATTGGTGAAGTTGTTTCGGAATTACTCCTGTTGACGACAAAACTATTGGTACTACTGTAACTTTTTGCAGATGCCAAAGTCTGGTAATTTCATCTTTTAGTTCGATGTATTTGGTTAGCTTTTCTGAAATTGTGGTTTGCAAATTATGTGTGTTTGGTACAGCAATATCGATTAAGTATGCAGTTTTGTTTATCTTGTTTATAAGTGTAATATCTGGTCTATTGAAGTGAACTGTTCTGTCGGTAAAAATGCCGCGATCAAAATATAGTGTTGTTGAATCATTTTCTAGTCTAATTTCTGGATTGTACTTGTAGTATGGTACAACGGAGTCTATGAGTTTATACTGATGAGCTAATTTTTGATGTATGACGTTGGCTACTTGGTCGTGTCTGTGTTTGTAATCTGTTTGGGCTATTGACTTGCACGCGCCTGTGATATGTTGAATTGTCTCGGGAGAACTATTGCATCTTCTACATGTGTCATTATTTAAATTCTTTATTATGTATTTTCTATAATTTTTGGTTTCAATTACCTGGTCCTGTATAGCAAGCATGAACCCTTCAGTCTCTGGGAAGAGTTCACCTCGACTTAACCACGCGTTCGACGCTTCTTTGTCGACATTTATGCGGCATAAGTCTTGGCGGTGTCTTCCGTGTAGAGACTTCTGGGTCCATTCTAGGATCTTAGTTCTTTCGTTGGTAATTTTTTCATTTTTCTGTTCAGTCTTATCTTTTAGATTTAGGGGTGTGAAATGTTGTTCGTTTTGAGTAACAACTTCGTGAAGAACAGAGGTTTCACTTTTAGAAAAAAAGAATTGTCTGAGTGCTTTTATCTGTCTGTTGTGCAGGTTAAGAATGTCAATTAGACCTCTGCCTCCCTCTTTCCGTGGTAGTGTTAATCTCTGTATACAGGAACGTGGATGGTGTTTTCGGCATTTAGTCATAGTGGTGTTAATTCTTCGTTGAAGGTTTTTGAGATCGGTTTTACTCCAATTGATTATCCCGAAAGAGTATGTAAGAACCGGTACAGCAAAGGTGTTAATTGCTTTAATTGTATTTCGGGAATATAATTGTGTTTTAAGAATTGTATTTAGACTGTGTTGAAATTGTTGTGTTAATTTTTGTTTAGTTTCTGTATAGTGAATCTGTCTTGATTGTGCGTACCCTAGGTATTTATAACTATCTTGCTCATCTAATGGTTGTATTTGTTCTCCAGTTCCTAAAATGTATTCGTGTTGGTAATTCTGCCCTGCTTTAATTGAATTTATCTTACATTTATCTATGCCGAATTCCATTTTAATATCATTTGAAAATTGTTCTGTTAGGTTTGCTAATTCGTGAAGCTGATCCTCAGTTTTTGCGTAAAGCTTAATATCATCCATATACAGCAAGTGATTTAAATCGATTTTTTGTGCATATCCTTCAGTCCTTGTGCCTTTTAATGGGAATCCTAATGTTGAAGCGTTTAATATATTAGATAGGGGGTTAAGGGCAAGGCAAAACCACAAAGGGCTCAGCGCGTCTCCTTGAAAGATCCCTCTCTGAATTTTTATTGGGCTAGTGTTTACTGTTTCAGTGGGGGAACTTAGTCTAAGCACAGTTGTCCAGGTGGTCATCATGGCCCGGCCTTCAGGAATGCTACTATTGTGGGGTGTATTTTGTATATTTCTAAAATTTTCACAAGCCACGAATGGGGAACAGAGTCGTAGGCTTTTTTATAGTCGATGTACATACTGAACAGATCGGTTTTAGATTTAAGAACTTTTTTAAGAATGACTGAGTCAATGGTTAACTGTTCCTTGCAGCCCTGACTGAACTTTCGGCATCCTTTCTGTTGTTCAGATAAAATGTTATTATTTTCGATGTGTTGATAAATTAGCTCAGATACACAGGATGTAATAATTTTGTATAAGGTCTGCAAGCATGTTATAGGTCTATATTTTGCTGGGTTAGTGAGATCATTAGGGTCTTTAGGTATCATAAAAGTTGTACCTAGTGTTATGTAGGATGGTATAGTTTCTGGGTCCTGGATGAATAAATTTATGTGATTATATAGAAAACTATGGACTGATGTAAACTTTTTGTACCAGTAACTGTGAATATGGTCAGAACCGGGCGTTTTCCAGTTATGTAACCTAGAAAGTACTCTATGGAAAATATCGGGGGATATACTTTCATATGTCATTGTCTGAATATTGGTGTTGCTGTTTGTCATTTCTGTTTGTATCCAGTTCGCTTGGGCATTATGTATGATTGGTTGTTCCCAAATCCCTGCCCAGAAGTTTTGTAACGTCTCTGGGTCAGGGGAGTTATGATTGTCATTTGGGTTGTTATCTTGAACGTTACATGTTGCCTGTCGAATATTGCGATAAAACAGTTTTTCATTGTTAGTGAATTGCGTGTTCTGTAGTTTTCTTTGTTATTATTATTATTATAATTATTATTATTTTCTTTGTTCAGGTGGAGTTGGACATGCGCATCGGTATCCACAGCGGCAAGGTGCTGTGTGGGGTGCTAGGGCTCCTGAAGTGGCAGTTTGACCTGTGGTCCCGTGACGTCACGCTAGCCAATCATATGGAGAGTGGCGGCTTGCCTGGGTAAGCTTACACTGTTTTTGAGGACCTTTGAGGGGCTTGGTGGCTAAGAAGTAACGCAGCATTGGTCGATCTTGCCAAGGTAACAGCAGGTTTGTGGCCTTCCCGTTGGGGCTGCGGGTTGTTCGAAAGAGATACCGCGGCCTCGACACAAAGGGCTAAGAAGGAACATCGGTGGTTTTTAGTCAGTAGAAGTCTGACAGCCGCTCCGCCCAGAGCGGAAGGAGTCATTAGATGATTTCCAATCCTACAAAAAAGGGTTCTTGGCCTTTTTTTGTTACTAAGTGGTTTTTTGTTACTCTTGACATCGATCACGCCTGGTGAAAAGGGATGGTTGAGGTCTATGCTGGAACAAGCGTGTCCAGAAGATGTCCGTCCGGGGAACATCGGTGTTCCCCACTTTTAATCCATCGGCAAAGCAGAGTTACACACTGTGCGCATAATAAACGTGAAGGAGAAGCTCTGTGTACGAGTCGTTAGGATATCAACCAAGTGTGGATGGTACGCCACAGTAACTTGTCATTTGCACATCGGTCTTTATTCTTCTGACTACAGTAAGTCTACGGAAAAAACAAATGACACTCGTGCGGTCCTCTTGACAGAAGTCGTATCGTTTGTGGGCCCATTGCAACACATTCTTTAATCATATGCACATCAAGCTACTACAATCTGTGTTTCTTTAATAGATGCTCAACTTTATCGCTGAAGCATTAGGTTCAAAGTTGATTGGCAAAATTTGTCAGTTTCGGGTATTGGTCTTTGTACAATAGACTAATAAACATAGGTCATCAAGCAAACAATCATGTCTGATCCTAGCCTGCTAACTGTAGTTAAATCTTTCAGTCGTGTACACATATCATCTGCAACACTAGAGTCCCTCGACGGGGCATTTGAAGTGGAACCAGGCGACGGCGGCTCACGGGACCCGTACCTTAAAAAGCACCATCCTGTCACATACTTTATTAAGGTCCCTGAGGATGAGCCAGTTAATCAGTCAGAGGACGGAGATACTTCACATGGGAGCAGGTAATACGAACTTCTTACATAACGATACAACAACATCCTTTTACAAAACAAACAATGATACTCATAGCGAGGATGGAGCGTGTTGGTGTGCGGGGCACAGCACTGGAAATGTTTAAAGACTATCTTAAAAATCGCTTTCAGATGGTTAAAATAGGTGATTACCTCAGTGATGAGGAAACTGTGACGTACGGCGTACCCCAAGGAAGCATATTGGGGCCCACTATGTTCCTAATTTACATAAATGACCTCTGTAGAATGATGCTCCCTAACTGCAAGATTTACACGTATGCCGACGACACAGCAATCGTCATCTATGGACCTACGTGGGATGTGGTTAAAACAATGGCAGAAAACGCCCTAAGTCATATTATGAGCTGGTTTCACCATAGCCTACTAACTCTCAATTTAGCCAAAACATGTTACGTTCCTTTTGCAATCCGAAGAAATACTATGCCCCCTAAACACTTTTCAGTTGTTGCTCACTCATGTCAGAGTTTAACATCCTTATGTACATGCCCGACACTGGATAGATGCGATGGTGTGAGGTATCTGGGTTTGCACATTGATGAATGCCTGAGATGGGACAAACAGCTCGATATGATGACATCAAGAGTATTGCGGCTCATTTACGTCGTCAAATCTCTAAGAGAATCTGCTGATATGGGCACACTGAGGATGGTGTATTTTGCACTGTGTCAGTCCATTATCGGATATTGCATTACTGCCTGGGGTGGTGCAGCTAAAACCAACTTACTGAGAGCTGAAAGAGCTCAAAGAGCTGTACTAAAGGTAATGTGCAAAAAGCCTTACAGGTATCCAACAAAGCAGCTTTACGAGGATTGTGAGGTCTTAACTGTTAGACAACTGTTCGTTCTGCAGTCAGTCCTCCGGACTCATAGATCCATGCCCAAATCAAATCCTCAAAAACGTACAAATATACCGACAGGCGTAAAACACAAAACCTCGTTTGCCCAACATCAATTTTATGTATTAAGTAAACTCGTATACAAAAATCTGCATAAAACACTGAACATACTGGATTTAAATAGACATATGTTAAAGAAAACGATAACCCAATGGCTACTACGACAGGACTACGTGACAACTGAACATCTGCTTACTTACATCTCTTAACATAATATTACTTATATACCTAAATATCACATCACACACTTTACATCCAACACTACACAGTTACACCACACAACGTCTACACACACCCTTACACACACGCCTCCACACACACCCTAAAACATAAACATACACACACATGATTACTGTCATTCACAATCTTTTTTGTTACTTAGAATTAGTTTTCTTATTTTATTTTGTGTACAAAATACTGTTTTGTGTCAAATATTACACTGTCTTCACTTGTTTTGATTGTGAAATTGAATTGAATCCTTTTGGCTGAATCCTATCTTTTAAGATACAGGCTAGCCCTAGTTTAAAAGATAGAGTCTTCTATTGCATCATTATGTAAATACTATTATTCAAACAATGTATACAGTGCAACGTGTCATGTTTTTTGTGAAATAAATATATTATTATTATTATTATTATTATTATTAATGCAAAAACAAAGGGAATTGCCCATCAGCCACACAAAAAAATGCTTGAAATGGACAACAATGAAATAAACGCCAAATTGCACTATAAATCGTAGGGAATCCATTACAAATTCAATCATTATCAAAAAACTAGGTAGAAGCCAGTTCCAATATTTTTTTCTAAAATATAGGTTAAGTCAAGGTTAAGGATTAATATGCAATAATTATACAACAAAACAGCATTCAATCTAAGTCCGTGTTCAAAAATGGGTAACGTGTACAGAAGTAAAATCAAAATCCTTAAAAAATGGCCAAAGTCGTCGTCAAATATCCTAAAAAGCAATATACTAGTAACTCAAGACTGTCGCAAACGCAAAACCACGCAAAACCATGAATCGATCAAATCAACAATCGAAAAAATTAAATGCAGTAATGTCAAAGTGTCAGTAAGGCAAGGACATTATGATGCATACAGCCTACGATACGTTTTCTATTTTGAAAATAATTTGATTTTAATTAATTGACATGCATATATTATTTTAATTAGATTTACGGTATAAATAGGACGAATTATATTAAATGAATGATAACTGTGCAATAATTCTATATAATAGTTCGTTAAAGATCATTTGACGATTCCTGTTTGGCTGAATGTCGATTACTCATGTCAAATAAACACTGACCTCCATGATAAATTAAGAAGGAATGGGACGGATATCAAGTTAAATATTTTAAAGATCGTTATATTTTCTCCCTAGGTATACAAACTTGAGAATTATTTCATTATACCTAATTTATTCTAAATAGAATTAAGGACTGTTAGTAGTTTCTGTCTATTTCAAGCATTTTTCAGGCATTCCCGATATATTTATATATTTTTTTTTTTTTTTTTTTTTTTTTTTATATATTTATATTTTTAATAGGGGGCGAGCCTATTGTCATCAAATGGTCACAAATCCAGACTCCTCGGCTACTACCGAGAAATTCCTGATAAAAAAATTGAATAACACTTTACCTAACTTAGGCATCGGGCAGGACACTCATGCACATTTTCTTTGTAATCTAATGGTACATGTTATGTTGACCAACAGAATGCCGTCCGCGTCGCAGCTTACATGGGATCTCAACTCGCGTCGTCCGAGCAGCATCGCAGAGGAATGGACCCCGAAGATGCCCTTTGCAGACGTACTTATTATTATTTTATTTACCCTTCTAACTCATTCTCCCCTGTCAGTCGTCATGGCGACATTTATCCTTCTTACTATTAAATTATCAAAATATAATCATATCTTTAGAATGAATGAATGTTTGTTACCAGTTCACACAAGAATCAAAAAACAGATTTTGATGAAACTTGCAATAAATAGTTTATAACCTGTTTTAACAAATAGAATAACTTTTTTCTCAGAATTACGATCCCATGGGACAATTACCGAATACGAGGTGGGTTAAGGGGCGTGGATAAGCTAGTTTATATGAATTGTTTAATTTTGTTACAGTGTTACGATGGCGAGTGGGATAATTCAAAGGAGGATCTGATCCAAGATGTACCGTCTATATCTGAAGTTGAGGTGAGCTTCTTTTGCTTTCGTCATAGGGAATTTAAGAAACTCGTTGCGCCGTTATGGGCGCTATGCTATGGTTAGCTAAATAATGACGAGGGACTTTACAATTAGGTGGGTGGACCGATGACCTGATGAAAGTTGCGGATGACCGGTCAATGTGGCCAAACTTGGGGGAGGCCTTTGTCCAGTAATTGGCATAGCCATTACACAAAACAGCAGAAAGAGACGACCACGTTTGTTTAATGATAAATCATTCAAAATGCCTTCAACATCACCTAGACACTGTGCTGTCCAAGTATGTATTCGGCGTGCAAAAAGGACCGCTGAAAGTCTATAGATAACGTCATTGGTAGCCGGATTGATTTTCAATCATATCCATCGGCTGTTGGCTATTGCAAATTGTCCGAGGGAAAATGGTTCGTCGTACCTCTTAAATTCATGAAGTATTAATTATTTAATTCCGGTTTCCCAGGAAAACGACATAATAAACCACTTGATCGAGATGAAGTCTATCCGTCGGATGCGTCTACGCTCCATGTACGGCTGGTCGCTGCGGTTCAACCGGCCCACTATCGAAGCCCTGTTTGGCCGAATAGATGAGGTCACCTTCAAATCGAACATCATGTGTTGCCTGGTCCTGTGGCTGTTCGTTGTGACTGTGCAAACTCTTGTTCACTACAAGTAAGTGTGGCGACTAGCGACATCTATCGCAACACCTGCGTACTAACAACGATCGACAGAAAATCCTACATCGCGCTATGAACATTATCCGCGACATAAGCCTATATAGGAGTTCCCGACTTACAACTGTCGGGCAGTTAGCCCGCTGGACACAACACCCGTCCGGTCGGAGGATCCTCCCTTTTCAATGGGGGATGAGGAGCTTTACACCCTGTTCCTCAACCCCCCCAAATAAGTATTGTATGCAAAACATTACCAAGTTTTAAGTTAACCCTAAGAAATCGGCTCCGATGATGTCGCCATCTGCTAAACGTCTGTCTACGAGACTGTCTTTGAGGCACAATACTCGTGCTGGGGCTGCGGGTTGTTCGAAAGAGATACCGCGTCCCCGGAACACAATGGTCTGAGAAGGATCATGGGTGGATTTTTGTCAGTAGAAGTCTGACACTCACTTCCGCTCCGCCCAGAGCGGGATAAGTCATTTGATGACTTAGCCACATAACTTTGTCTCGGTATTAAAAACCAAAGTACTTTGCCATTATTCTGTATCTTCTTCTTCTTTTCTTATAATACTCTTAGTGATGATTGATTGATGATTGATTTGAACATACTAATCTATCTCTGTTATTTGCATTACATCTAGAATACAACACAACTCATAATCTCTACGTAATAACCCTGTTCTATTCTTCATATTTGAATTAAACGAAACTTTCTTCTTCTATTCCATCTTCTGTCCTCATTTATCCATCTTCCTTTCTAGTTGCGAGCACCTCATTACAGTCCTCATGGTGATGACGGTTCCCCTGACCCTCTCCTTCGCCCTGGTGATGCTGGAGGAGTTCCCCAGTGTCCACATGGTACTGTACAGGCTCTCCGCACGATTCAACAACATGCGTATGATCAAGATCGTGCACATCTGCTGCTTCATCACGATTATGACTATTACGAGGTATGTTTTGATTATGGTTCATTTTTTGGCACTTAATAAAAATGCTTTAGAGACTTTTTTTGCTTGAACATACACAAATAACCGATAATCCATTTCCGACAAGAAACGGTGAGAGTCTCCTGGTAGCGAGAACCATTATAGGGCCGGTTGACTTCTCGCTGGGGCCTACATCTAGCAGTGGATTTAGCCGATATGTTTGCCGGCCACCAAACGGGACTGGCTGTTCGGTAGGCACTTAAAGAACTGGGCTGATTGCTTAAGTTGTGCTGAAATTAAAGGTACAACAAACTTACTATTTTATGTTTTTTTTTGTTCCAGTACAGTAAAACTATACGTGTGCAAACCTACGAAATCCTCTGATCCTCTTCTGGGTAATAATATGACCAGTCCTATGTACATAACATGCAACTTGACGGACACTATGAAAGACGGTAGCAGTGGGCCAGGTTTGTAAAGACATAATCCTCATCCTTAGTTTATCTGCTAGATGTCCGTACTGCAGGAGCCATTGTATAGGCCTAGCTGTGGGCTACACAGTGGCCACTGCTGGGCCTGCTCAGGTGTCCTCTCTGACAAAAGTGAAGGTCGTAATTCACCACGTGAAGGCGTGAAACCTGTGCCGCTTGGTGAATGTTACAAGTCCACATTTTTCTACTGCTGTGTCGGTAACTCGGCAATATCTCAACGAGTCAACATCTCCGTGGATGGCTGGAACACGTGTTGAGTACAGATTTGGGTTGCATGATGCAGTATCGAGTCTTACTCAAGGCTTCGCCCGGCAGGGCTGCGGGATGTTCACAGGATACCGCGGCCTCGACATAAAGGCCTAAGAAGGAACATGGGTCGTTTTTAGTCAGTAGCAGTCTGACACTCCCTTTCGCTCTGCCCAAGAGCGGGAGGAATTATTTGATGATTTCCCATCACCGAAAAAAAAACTGGCTTCTCCTCCACGTTTATTATGCGCACAGCCAAACTGTGAAACTATCTTACGGATGTGTTCATTCCCACATTTAACCCATCTGCCTTCAAAGCAAGAGTGAACAGGCTTCTTCTGGGTACGGTCGTTTCATAATATACTTCGATCACGCCTCATGGAAAGCGATGTAGCGATGGCTCCTGAGAGCAGGCCTATTCTGCCGTGGAAAAAAAGTATAAGGACATGTTTCAAAATTGGTAATTGATCAAGTATTAAAATTGAACTTTTTGCTGTGTCGTATAGGGTTCATAATTGTACCTTACCTTTAAGCCCTCATAACATACATATATACATAGTAGAAGCGGTGGATTCCATAACGTTTGAAGATCAAACGTTATGGAATCCACCGCTTCTACTTGTCCAAATTTTACCTGGCGGGAGGACGGTGCATTCTGCATCCCAACCAAGCCTCTAGTTTTTGCTGAATCAAAACGAACCTTATCAGCATCTTATAAGCACCATTATTTTCTACAGCCGAGTGCCACCACCCAGAGTACGTGGTGTTCACGTGGGTGCTGTGCCTGGTAGCACTTACCTCAGTGCTCAAGCTGTACTTCCTCATCAAGACGCTGCTGGCGACAGTCAACGTCGTGATATACTGTGCTCTGATTATTAACTACTACAAAAATTACCAGACCACACAAAATGAGTAAGTATTCATAGAAAAAGAAACATTTCATGCGCAAAATGCTACCCTGCTTTTTTACGGGATGTCATCTTCTATTGACGAATATATCCCGATACACCTAAGAGTGATGAATATAAACGTTGATGAACGAAGAAGGAAAGGAAAACCAAAAAAAAAATATTGATAGATTGTGTGAAGTGTTGTGATGTGGAATGGTATGAAGGTAAAATATGATAACGTGACGATTGACGTGAGAGAATGGTAAACCGTGTTGCACCGACCCCATACACATGGGACAAGTTACTAATTGGCACTGTTTTAGTAGAATTTTGCACAGTCCGAAGGGTTTACTAAAATAAAGGGTGTAAAAATACCCTTTACGAAGCCGAAAGGCACTTCATCCTTGCGATATTTTTTTTTGTTCTGGGGAACCTTCCAGTAACGAAGATATTTGAGGTGATATTTCCAAAATTTCCACACCTATTTCTTAAGTACCCCTATAGTAACATCAACTTGCCTTTCAATATTAAATTAAACCAAAATAAAACTTTATTTTCCAGACTACTGCCCGCACAAATGCTGGTCCTCATGATAGCCTTCCTCATAGTGGTGGTCATCCACGCGCGGCTAGTGGAAGTCATATCTCGACTGGACTTCCTATGGAAACTGCAAGCGAAAACAGACCTTGATGAGATGGAGTACACTCAGCGCCTTAACCGACAATTGCTTAAACATATTCTGCCAGATCACACAGTCAATCATTTCTTGAACAAAAATTGGCATCCTGATGTAAGTTTGATTTTGAATACCTTCCTTAAACGTTTATAAAAAAATCCTTATTTAATCCTACATTTATAGGATGGACAAATTCATTCATTTTTTTTCATTGGACAAATTAGCTGTGGGTCCAGCAACTAAATTGTAGAGGTCAGATAGGCAGTCGCGCTATGTAAAATATACTGGTATTCAACTCAGCTGCGTCAGGTTAGATCGCAAGCCAACACTTACTTAAATCGGAAAAAGTTGAATGCTGTCCTCACACAAAGTGATAGTTCCATCAACGTTATCCGACAATCGCCAATGACAATCGCCACCAAGAAAACTTTACAACATAATATGTTGTCTTGGCGGCGATTGTCATTAGTTTACTCCCTTTGACGTACGACCCAAGATGAGTAATGATAACTCAGTTTAGGATTGTCTGGCCATACATATGTAATGCCGTTACAATAATAACTTACAATATAAGTTTCTCTTAGTTGCTGCTACTTGACGTAAAAGAACAATGGTAAAACTGATGAGCCTTATTTCAGAACCTGTATTCGCAAGTACATGAAGAAGCTGGAGTGATGTTCGCGTGTATCGCTAACTTCGATGAGTTCTACTCGGACCAGAATGCTGTCAAGTGCATGCGTGTGCTCAACGAAATTATATGTATGTATCATAAAAGTGTACTGTATTTAACATTTTGAAGAATACAGAACTGAATTTTCATAGGTACCACCTGCTCGCAAATGCCATGCAAACATAAATTAAAGCCGTGATACCGTTCACACAGTGAATATACGCCAGTTATTATTACAAATTCAACTCATAAATGTCTCTTAATTTCCTAATTGTGCCTTGATATGTGTTGTAACTTTCTCCAAGGATCTATTTTACCCTAGAACGACTTATTTCACTTTCACAATCAGTGAAATTGAAATCGGATTAGTAGGTACCTGCCTCAGATGACCTCTAACAAGGAAAGAATTTTCTAAATCGCTAAGGTTAATCCTTTATTAATATTGTCGTATGTCATAGTTTCCTTCGACAAGCTACTGTTGCAGCCTCGATTTAAGTGCCTCGAGAAGATCAAGACAGTTGGTGCCACATACATGGTTGCTTCGGGTCTCAAGTCTGACAACACGGTAACTATTGCAAGTGTTAAGAGTTTTTTTAAGTAATATAACCATATTAGAAACCCATATCCGGATTCTAGAAAGTTTTTCTGGATCTATATGGCCATAGATCCAGAAAAACTTTCTAGAATCCGGAAATAAATTTATTGTTAAATGGATTTTCGTAATCACTACCTATTCTTACTTCAGCATATTTCTTGAATTCTTGGATAGCAGCAGAGCCCAAGAACATTTCGCATAGAACTTTCCACAAGCATGTGAGAAAGTGGGCCCTCACTATGGTTTTTTTTTGGTTGCTTACCTGTCTTCCACGTTAAGGTTCCAGAAACTGCTTGTTTAATCACGATGTTATCCTTAACAGTGATTCTATAAACAGCGTAATAGATTCGTTCTATAACATGTTTATTTTATTGTTCAGTCGGGAGAGCCAGCCTACCACCACCTGTGCTCACTGATAGACCTAGCACTCGCTCTGAGGGAGACGGTCAAAAGCATCAACTATTACGACTTTCGGATGAGAGTAGGTAAGAAACCGAGAATCAATTTCTAGGAAATGTTGTGCATTTTTTCATAGATATGGGGAAAAAGCTGCCAGATTAAAATAGGATTGGAAGGTCACACAATGAGGTGAAGATATAAGGCCACCCAGGACGACCCAGGAACAAGTAGGAATTTTGACATGGGCTTGTTTGAGGAATTTCGAGCCACAGAGATATTTACGCTCAAAGTTTTCCAACGTCGGCGCAATCAGACGGCCAATTTTCGTAATACCTTCCAAAGCCTATCGTTCTGGTTTTTTTTTTTTTTTAAACTATTTATTACATCATGCATTCATAGGTTAAAATAATACAGCAACAATAACGCTCAATCTTTGTCTCAAGATTATGTGCGCTATTGGTATTTTTATTTATCTAGGCTCTCTAAGTATGTCGAAGTCCGTAGGAAAACTTAGATGGCAGGCTGAAGTGACAATGTGCAAGCCATCAGTGTACCAATTAATGCTACCACTAAATGAAGTCGGTTAATGAGAAGTGGAGACTCGGGTGCCTACTTCCGAAAAGCTTTTTAGTGCACCCTGCATTCTAAGGGTCTTTTTGTCATGTTTTAGGGATAAGTTGCGGCCCCCTAGTAGGCGGAGTGATCGGCGCTCGCAAGCCGGTATACGACATCTGGGGCAACACCGTCAATGAGGCGTCCCGTATGGAGAGCACCGGAGAGATTGACCAGATACAGATTACAAAGTTTACCAAGGAGGTGAGATACCAAAATCGACAGTATTTTGTGAGAATATTCTCAAAGGAAACATGGCTGGTCTCGTCAGAAATTAAAATCTAACGATACAGACAGGTGTCATTCCACCATCTCCCTTCTTCCATTGGAAGTCCAGACGTACTGCAGGTCTTAACCGATTTCTTGTCGATGCTCCACACATTCACACAAAGCCCTTTGCAACATCTTTCATTATGCCCACAGCCAAGCAGTGGATCGACCTGCGTTCTGTACTTAATGACCCCCATCTATTTAAGGCGCGACTTTATAGGCTTCTTTTGGGTTAGCTCGTTCCATCGTCGACCTCATCTTTGTCCTCAAGGCAAGATTGAAGTCAAAAGAAGGCCAAAACAAAAACTTGTGATGCTGGGCAATTTGCTTCACCACTTCTCCCCATCTAAACGCTAGGAAGTGGTGACGTTCAAATTTCTAATTCTCAGCCTACAATAAATATACGACTTTTGATTTTTAACTAGCTACTGGACGGCTTCTACGTGCTAAAAAGTCGGGGTGAAGTAAACGTAAAAGGAAAAGGAATGATGGAGACATGGTGGGTGCTAAAGAAGTCGCCGAAGAGGTACCAGGACGAGATGAACATGATTGGAATCCCGGACGAGAGGCCCGCGCAGCCACCGCGCTCGCTGGCAGCGCTGGTGTACTCCATGCTGCAGTCTCGCAAGCGTATCTATACGCATCCACTCGATGCTGCTTCTATGCGTGAGTTTAGTACATACCTGTATGTTGATAATATATTAAGAAACTTTTACCGCTAACTGCCGCACTCACAGAGGTTTAATGATGACTTAAACCATCACTTAGTAAAGATTTTGACACTTTAGTGAAAGATTTGTATGTCAAATATTTACTAAGTGACAGCTTAAGTAATCATTAAATATCTCTGAGTACGGCAGTAAGTCTTTCAAATTAACAGTGATCTTCAGAATTCTTCTGGTTGTCAATAAAAATACTCGTATGCACCATTATATCAAATTCAGGACATTTATTTAATTTTTGTGTATGTCCCTTGCACAGATAAGTTTAAGTGTAAACTACCGAAACCTTAAATATGATTTGTAAGCCAGAAAAATTACTAAATTAAGACTTTGGAGGCACCACCTTGCTTAACCAACATAGTTTAAATACGGCGCACGGATGTCGAAAGTCAACACCTAATCCAAGTTTAATTCAGGAGTTTAGTGTTATTTGATGCCGGCTGCCATAAAAGATCTTTGGCAGTCGGAAAGTCTGACAACCAGTCTTACCAAAGGGTAATGTTTCATATTATCCAGTACTAACTGGATTGTGGAGATCAGATAGGCGGTCGCTCCATGTAAAATACTGGTATTCAGCTGCATCTGGTTAGACTGGAAGCCGACCCCAAGTGTATATTCAATGGTTTAATGAATTTTATGTTGCAGCTAAACGAAACGGCAGTGTACGAAAGAACCGCGCAGTGACTGCCCCGAGCGGCCTCTGCAGTCAACAAGGCGATACACTGTGGCGACCACGACCTAGGACTGCTCAGACGTCAGTATTAATAACTTCTAATTAATTCTATACATAATATTACAATTAATAACATGCCAATATCCCCAGATTACTAATGAACAAAAGTGATACTACACAGATTTTACTACACAGGTTATCAGACTAACTATACAGCCTGACGGGGCTGCAGGTTGTACGAAAGAGATACCGCGGCCCCGGAATGTATTTTACCTCGACAATTTTACAATGCCTCGACACAAAAGACTAAGAAGGAACATGGGTGGTTTTTCCTCAGTGGAAGCCTGACACTCCCTTTCGCTCTGCCCAGAGCAGGAGGAGTCATTTGATGATTCACAACCCTCCAAAAAAAGAAACTAACTATGATTCTTTAAGCATTTTCGGATCGGCATCATTTTCCTGTCCTTAACGAAAGAAAGTCGAATGAATAAGATGCTAACATGATGTCTCCCTGTCTGTAGGATTGGAAACGATTCAGATTTAGGTGATAATGTCCGCATGCGCCGGCCTGGGGGCCTGGCCCGTGGGAGGTCTACCAAGAGGCCTGTTGCGAGACGTTCCGCGTTGAAACCCAGTACAAGTTGTACTCAGGGTGAGAACATCCCTGCCAAATCAAAACTTGAGGTTCCAGGTACGTTGAACGAACAGCCGATTTTCAGACACATCCCTATTTACTAACATCACATCATGCCTGTAATTCCCGAAGGCTAAGGCACGTACACTCGTGTACTCGTTGATCCTGCACCTGATCTCTCTCCGGTCATGTTGGACTACCGTCCCATAGGACTATGAGATATAAAAAGGAACAGAGTGTGCACCTGTGCCTACCCACACATTTGTGCGCCATACTACTTTCCGCGCCGATGTCTAATCTCCCCTAAGATTGGCCACCGTGACCGAAAACGGTTAGGAGGACTATTAGTGCACCCACATTGCACCAGCTATATTTAAGTCCCATTTATGCGTACGCGAGCCTATTGTCATCAACGGGCATAAATCCTGACTACGTGGCTGCTACTGAGAATTTCTTGACGGAAAATCCCAATCACACTTTGCTCAACTTGGGAATTGAACCCCGGACCTCAGGCTCAGCAGTCGCGCTTACGACCACTAGCCAACGAGGCAGTCTAGATATTTGTCCCCAACATAACAAGAAATGCTGTTCTCAAAACGGTGAAGAAAAACATCGCGGGGAAACCGCCATGTCTTAGAACCAAAAAATTCGAAGACATGTGACGTCTGCCAACTCGCACTGGCCCGCGTGGTGGATTATAGCCCATCCCTCTCCTAGAGAGGAGCCTGAGTCCCTGCATTGGGAACATTATAGGCTGATGATGATGATAACAAGAAATTTGTGTATTTCTCTTTCAGAAGCGAGGACTAAAGCAGCAAGCTTTTCAAACACATTGTCATTTGATGGCTCGGAAGGTTCCCTTCGTATGCGGACCATTACCAACGCCTTCCTCTTCAAAAACAGACTAAAACATAAAGGTGACAAAGAAAAACTGTGTATAGAAGAGAGGGAAAATGGAGAGGACAATGGTGGCAACTCTAGTCAATAACCAAAGATTGTTATCTCTTTCTAATAGTGTTAATAGGAAAGAGACGGAAGTAGCTTAGATCAGAAGGATAGTATAGTATACTAAGTATAAGTAAGGATGTAAGTATAGTAGTTTCTAAGTTTATCATAGAAATCTTTAATGTCGGTAAAGGAAAATAGTGTGAACAAATCTAGACCCAAAAATCAATAGATTTAAGTCTGAAGTCGCCGAAACCGCCTTGAGAAAACGTGGTGATGCTCGTGCTTCTTAACTAAATATAGATTGTAAGTTACGTTTGTAAAGAAATAAAAAAAAGTTATGTAATTGGAATATGTTTAATTATCGACATTAGGTAGTAAAAATAAAAATATAGACCCACAACCTTTGATTTAACCTTTGTTTTAAGGCGCTAACAGCACCGAAACTAGCGCCACCCACATCTTATTTCTTTTCCTCTAAAATCACATCAAATTGAAAAATTATTTCTAGTAAATAGCCTATAGTATTTTTAAAATCACTTTTAATGATTCTAGACTTGATAAAATAATATAGTAGAATTAGTAAAAGTGCCCACTTTTGGCGGTAATAAGTAATTCTCTTAAAGTGGTTAATTTCGACTGAGTTCCGTTCCTATTTCCTAATAATTGACTTACATACTTTCGAGAATTCGCGAACTTGGATGAATGTAGGTAATCCAAATTAAACCTTATTATTTCGTGTATAGCGGGTGTGTCTGTATATGTCCTCTAGTCTGTTTAACAGACATAAAGAGGGTAGAAAATGGATGCACCGTTGACGGGTCCTTTTTCGTCCTGCCAGAACATGGCGTGAAAACGCTGTGTCTACAAAAAAGTTTCTTTAGAGACCATTTTCTTCTTTCGCGATGTCTATTCGCCAAGAACTGAAAAAACACCCAGTAAAGATCCTTTTAAATACTCAATTGGTGTCAGTTTCCACTGTTCTTTCTGTTCCGTGGTTTCCACCATATTTTTCTCTCATCAAGAAAGGATCAGGCATAAAAAACTGTCCATTTTAGTTGAACTAAAAGCTTCCACTTTATTATACAGTTTTTTGACAGTTATTTTAGATGTAAAAGCCACCGATTTTCAGTGCAACTGCAGCAGTCATTTCCTCGGAGCGACTACCTGTTTTTGTCATCTTCAACCCACTTAGAATAAGAACGCCAAAGTTGACTATTTAACCTTGCACATGAAGGGTTCCGTACTATTGTAGTAGATATTGAGTGACTTTCCATGTTATTGTAGCACCATAGGCTTCTTATAGGTTTTCCTGTATTCTTTAGGTGCTGAACTAATTTCTGTATTTATTCCAGAATTTTAGGCTCAGTAGTTTAGGAGATAAGGGGGAATGGTCGGACAAACAGACAGACAGAGACATGAGTGATCAAAGGCTAGAAGCCTAGTAAAATGGGACGGGCTTTCCGAAGCATGAACAGATTTCGATATTTGTAATGGATGGTCATTCCTTCATGAAAGTCACAATGATAAGGTAGGTACTTACCTCGTCAGGACTGCCGTGGTCCAGAGAAGGTTCAAAACCACCAGATTTCGTGAATCCTCTGTGGTCACATTCACGAAACGGACTAATAATGTCGCTATACTGAAACCACGTGTGAGTCAGGCTTTTCGTAACCCACCATGTTTCCATCAATCCTTTTCCTTTGACTTCCATTTCACCGCGATATTCTAGGACGAACTTTTCCTTCAGCAGCTGCATGATGATATGATTTTTCCCCGAAAACAAAAGGGATCATACTTTCTTATGTCAACTTCGCTGTCGCATCAAGCTACTACAATCTGTCAAACTTCTTAAACAGATTTTCAACTTTATCGCTAAAGCATTAAGTTCAAGATTGAATGGGAAAATTTGAATGTTTCGGGTAGCTTGTCGTGCTGGCGTCTGTAGATTCCAACAGTTATCATGATTCATGACGTACTCCCTTTAAAATGTAGATAATTATTCATAAATCAGAAAGGAATTCAAAATGGTGAACTAGAAGCAGGTATGTTCAGCTTTCCATGCAAAGCATTCGCATATAATCAAACAATCAGGCAAAAAAAATCCATATTTCTCGCCCCCCCGCCCTTTCATTGAAATTTTTAATCTTATCGGGCAACAGTGTTGTATATGTGAATGTTTTTCCAAGAGAGTCAACGCACATCAATAGGTATTCAAAAAGATGTGAGACTTTTTTTTGGAGGCTGGAAAATCACTAAAAGACTCCTCCCGCTCTGGCCAGAGCGGTAGGGAGTGTCAGACTTCTACTGACTGAAAACCACCCATGTTCCTTCTTAGCCCTTTGTGTCGAGGCCGCGGTACCTTTCTCTTTCGAATAACCCCCAGCCTCGACGGACTCTCCCCCTTTCATTGAAATCATTAATCTTATCGGGCAACAGTGTTATACATATGTGAATGTTTTGCCAAGAGAGTCAACGCACAGCAATACAAAAAAAAATGAGTTAATGTTGGCTTTCTATTACAATGTGGCTATAGTCTGATCACCTGTTGAGTGTGCTTGGTGACTTGTATCTGTCCAGTCTCTCCGGTGCTCTCCATGCGAGACGCTTCATTGACGGTGTTGCCCCAGATGTCGTATACCGGCTTGCGAGCGCCGATCACACCGGCTACTAGGGGACCGCAACTTATCCCTGCCGATAAGTAGCTATTCAGTTAGTATTAGGATAAAAAAACGATGAGTGTAATGTCTGCACAGTGAGATGAAGACTAATAGGGAAACACCGACCCTGAATAAATTAGGTCTAGGGTTATATAAATTTATTTCTGTCGGTGCAACATACCTACATGGCAGAATGATGGTAAAATATTGTTAAAAGGGACTAGTGGCTTTGTAATAACAGCCGCACAGGTCGGTTAAAAATGTTTAATCTACTTTCAAACATTGGAACCTCTACGTGGCTCAGAAAACACATTGAACCGTTGGGTCCTGGCTGTCATTTGTAGACCTTTGATGGACGTTACGGAAAGCAGTATTTAGTATCATACGAGTATTTGAATATTTCTCACCTGCTCTTAGGTAGCTCTTAGGAAATAGCTTTTCAAACTGATACTGAAGAATCTCTTTGAGCGCTTCCCTTAGTGCAAGTGCAAAGTCACATAGAGTATACAGATGGGCATGATCATCGTTCACTAACTGTAACAAAAATTGAGACAAGTGGCGATTATACTTGGACGAAAGGTTGATCGCAATAAATAGGCTTGCCCACACAGCTTTAAACTCTGAACCAGACGATACCGTGACCTCGTCAAAGAAGGCTAAGAAGGACCATGAGTGGTTTTTAGTCTAAAGAAGTCTGATACTCCCTACTGCCTAACCCTTCCTTGAACGTGAAATGGACAAATGAATCTTACCTTGTGTTTTGGATCAAGTCCTGACGCAGCCATATATGTAGCGTTGATCGTTTTAATTTTCTCAATGCATTTAAATTCTGGCTGCAGTAGTAATTCGTCGAAGCAAACTGTAAGTTGTAACATGTTCATGTAAACAGCTAGGTCGTAAATATAACAAATAGTTTTTTCAGTGACTTAAAAACGCTAGCACTTATACTTGTAGCGACATCTATCGTACGAAAGATAAAGGAAAGTCATTTTTAAACTGACCAGCGGTCATTGCAAACAAATGGCGCCACAAGCACACTACTGCTGATTCCTGCATTGCGTAAGCTCAAGTATTCATCCATTCTTTTCATTTTCATCATCATGATATCAGGTTAAAGAAAGAAAGAAAGAAAAATATTTATTCGGGACAAGCACAGGAACTACAAAAATAATAATAACAAAAAATAATATAAAACTAAATAATACAGAGAAGACCTGTGCGAGGCCAAAAAGGCTCCTATCTCAGTTAAAGAAAGTCCACTGGACTCATGCCTCCCCCGATACCCCAAAATGTTGCACGTTCTTCTTGCACAGAACTTTGATTGAATTGAGATTGTTTCATAGATAAATAACAGATAGCCTTCATGCAAGGAGTAGACAATTTTGAGAGACAATTAGAGAATTTGAAAAGGGGTCATTGAACTCATCATTGTGAACAACTTTTACTTAGTGTCCAATCACGAAAATATCAAATCACATTATATTGTCACAGCCAGCGCTGTGAACGTCAACGGTACAACATTCGAGAAGTGGACCGTTGACACGAAGGTGCCGCCGGTTGCCTAAGCAACGTCGTGGTCATTGTCATGAAACCCAGCTCTTACGTATAAAATTGTTGAGCATCCGCAAGCTATTGGTGGTACTCCAACTCTTATAGAGCGTCTCGAAGTTAGCAATGCTCGCAAACAGTACGCCCACCTCGTCATGTTGCTGAGAATACAGATTCTGAAATACAAAAATATTGTGATTTTACTAAACTAAGATGTTTAACGGTTGCCGGTTGTCCGTGATCTATCGGGAAATATCGGGAACTAGAAATCGTTATTTTCGTGTTAGGGACACGTACGTATAATGCAAGATAATCCAGTTAAAAATCAAACTTACATTAGGGCGCCAATCTCTGCTCAAGAAATGATTAACGACATGATCGGGCATTATATGTTCCAGCAGTTGTTTGTTCATGCCCTGAGCTGACTCCATGCGAGCAAGATCAGTTTTCACTTGTCGTTTCCATAGAAAGTCAAGCCTGGATATGGCTTCTATCAACCTGGCGTGAATAACAACCACAACTAGGAAACCGCACATTAGAACTAGCATTTGTGCGGGGAACAGCAATCTGGAAGACAAAGGAATATTTAAAATATTCGATTTTGTTTTAGTTATGATAAACATACTGCTGAGTACTGGATATGTCGGTTGAAGGAACTATGGCCGAAGGCTGACGACTCCTGGATTAGAGACTGCATATCGGCAATGTGAGGGGCGTCACACACTTATACGTTTGCCGACATGCAGTCTCTCCTCCGGGAACTGTGTAGCCCTTCGAACGATAAGGACTTAAAAAATGTGTCTGATATAGACCAATAACGTAAGATAGTGTTCTGATTCAGACTGCTGAAAAAATTTAATTGAAAAACATTGCAGATACAAACTCACATGTTCATATTTTGGTAATACATGTAGTAGTGAACAATCAGGATGCAGTACATCATGAAGTTGACGGTCGCCAGCAGCGTCTTGATGAGGAAGTACAGCTTGAGCACCGAGGTGAGAGCCACCAGGCACAGCACCCACGTGAACACCACGTACTCTGGGTGGTGGCACTCGTCTTGTAAAGAAATTTAACTTGATGATTTAAACTATTTCAAACGATGTTTTTGTGAATTTTATGTCGCAGCCTTGAACACGCTGAGGCACTTAACCTCAGCCTTGAACGGTGACCCTATGATAAATCAGAATAAACCGAAGTGATTTAGAATCACTAATTAATGATAAAAATAGTTTCATATCATATTCACCTGTATCATTACCAATGTACGACATAGTATCCGTAGAATTTGAGATAACTATACTCGTAGTGTTTAACATCGGCGGGTGCGACGCAGGTGGACAGATATAGAGTTTTAAGGTACTGCAACAAAATAACCCAAAGTCAGTCAGGTCAGGGTCTAGTTGATTCCTGTATGCTATATTGACAGCGGCGGCTCTGTGCGAACGCTCGGATTTATGGTTTTGAACCCAGTTTGAGTTGTGTACAGTAATTGGTTTACACCTTGTATGAACATCATAGACTAATTATGCATACGCTATAAGGAACTATGAAGAGGAGAATGCTATAAAGGTAAGGCTATGAAGATTATTTCCTTAGTTGAATTATAGGAATATATTTACCTTGACAGCGACATGACGAAAATGAAGAAGCAGATGTGCATAACCCTGAGGATGTGAGTATTGCTCACTTTGGCGGAAAACTTAACGAGGTGACGCTGAAGATTCGGGAACTCGTGGATCATCACCAGCACGAAGCAGAGGGTGAGAGGTATCGTCATAACCAGTAGAACAATCATCAGGTTAACGCAACTGTAGAAAAGAACTAGTTATAAAATAAAAGCAAGTAAGTGTTAGTACGTTTTGAGCAGAAATTGAAGCTTTTTGTTTAAAGATTTTCATACAATCAAGAGTCCTTGAGTTTGAGTTTATAAGAGTAGAGGGAGGCCAAAGAAACGATAGATGAACTGTGTGTCATATGGCAAGAATGGAGGTGTCAAATGAGATGACGAGTAAATAGTAATGGAGAAGTATGGAAGAAGAAGACATGCTGCGCCGACCCCAAATGAATTGGGAATAGGGGAAGAGAATGATAATGATGACGGTAGTCAAAAAACTATCCTGCAATAACAGTGAAACTTGAATAACTGGGACCTGGATAAGTGAGAAACTTCTATAAATGGAACTCATGCTGTGGTCCCATTAGACAGATTTGGATATCTGAGGCACTGGGTAAGTGGAATATCTCTATAAGTGAGACCAATTTTTAGGTCCCTTGGAGGTTTCACTTAACCAGGTTTCACTGTAATACTCACTTGTAATGCGCAACAGTCTGCACGGCTACAACAAACAGCCACTGTACCATGCAGCACATCACGTTAGACTTAAACGTTTGTCCATCAACCTCTTCGAAGCACAGTTCGAGATCTTCTCGTTTGAACTTCAACGAAAACGTGTGAATGTGCTCTTCGCTTGCTTCGATCAAGCGGTGAATTTGGTCGACCTCCTATAAAGTTATAGTTAAGTATTAAGAAACCAACCCAAAAAAATAATCAATCAACGTTAAAATCATTCATAGTCGTATCCCTTTTGGATCCTTTGTAGAAAATTGATCTGAAGAATACGCACCTCGATGACAACCTTTGGTTCTTCGTGAAAATCGCCATGGTAATACTGTGAGAAACAGAAACAAGAGTTCAACATTTTCATCTTCATTTTCGGCTTCAAAACTCATACACAGTATCGTTATCGGTTTAAATACGAGATTGATTTAATCTTATCAAATTATTATGGTGTAGTACCTGCTCACAATAAAAATAAAAGCCTAATTTTACATAATTATTATAAATAAATGAAATGTTTAAAAATATTTTTGTTTTATTTTCTTTCAAACTTCATAAAATGCAAACACAGATAGATATGAATATGAGCGTACATTCTCAAAAGGCATCTCCGGCATCCAGTGGCTTTTTTCATCCGTTGGTTTCTGGCGGCTCCAAAGTCGCGATTTCCGTTTGGTTACCTTTTTTGAACCAGGTTCAGTCCTGGAAAGAAAAAATATACGGTATTTAATTAATTTAAAAAAGAAGGCAGATTAACAAAACACCAAGGCAGAATGGCCCAGAATATTTGAAAAGTCTAATGAGTTAGGAGAAGAGTTACCTGTAGGCCGCTGTACTATGTAGTGGCTGCTCCGTGCTCTCGATGAAGTACGTAACGGGGTGGTATTCTTCAAGGAACGCGTCTCGTGTCCCGCCCTCTCCTGGCTCCACCTTAAATGCCCCGTTTAGGCACTCAAACGTAGAAGATGAAATGTGTACGCGACTAGAAAATATTATAAAATAGAGCGTAAGCAAGCTTCAATCTTGGCTGAAACACGAATGTGCTAGTGGATACACACACCCATTATTCGAAAACTTCCCGTGAAGGAAAACATCGTAAGGAAATTGGATAATTATTGTAGAAGACATAATTATGACACCCAGCAACTGGTACTGGAGCCACTTGGTGTGTAAATATGCGGGGACGTTACCCTGGTTTGAAAATAGGAAAATTACTCTGGTTTATGTACAATACAGGGCTAGTCAATTAAAAAAAAACAAGCAACATAAAGGTTTTAAGCTTGCCCGTCGGGGCCGCGGATTTTAGTTGACGTGGCCTCGGCGCAAGGGCAAAGAAGGAACATGGGTTCGGTTTTAGTCAGTAGAAGTCTGACACTCCCCTTCGCTCTGCCCAAGAGCGGGGGGGGGTCATTTGATGATTTTCCACCCACCAAAGAAAAAAAAAAGGTTTTAAGCTTATATTGGCCGGTGCTAGATTGTTGCAGATGCTACATGAGACACTTTAACATTTAGATTTTTATCATTATTAGATTTAGCATCATACATTAACTCAAAGGCTGTTCTGCGTTGGTTTAGGAAATCAAGCAATTCGCTCAGGGAACCCATAGAATTTTCTTTGCGGCTGATTTCCCAAGCGGCTCGGAGTGAATTGTCAAATTTTTGAGTTATTAGAAAAACCAACAATGCATCCTAGTGCTCCACAGGGAGCTGGATGGATCTTAGGGAATCTAAACTTTGTTGTAGCAGAACCAAGTACTCTTTGAGGTTATTTCGAGTGATAGTACTAAAATTAGTAAGTTAGTACAAATCTTTCCCTATCTTTTCCCACAGCTGTTGACAGTTTCAGGTATCACTGATTTTTATAGTTTTTTTAGTTCAGCGCCATCTATCGATGAAAAGGCCAAATTTTCAACTAGTGTAACTTACCCTGGCCGGCCGCTGCTCTCAATACGGTTGGCGATGGTGACGTCACGGGACCACAGGTCGAGCTGCCACTTAAGCTGTCCCAGCACCACACACAGTACCTTGCCGCTGTGGATACCGATGCGCATGTCGAGAGCCGCCTGAACAAAGATCGTGGAATGAGTGCGCTATGAGTTTTGCCGGTAAAACAACCTCAAAGAATAAGCAAGCAAAACGGGCAATATAAGACATACTTAGAACCGATTATTGTTTGTGTTAGACATGAGCAAGGGCGGATCCAGGGGGAGGGGGTCAGGGGGTTCATGATATGGGCTAGGTGGAGCATTCATCTACGAAAGCGGGCTGGTAGCTGGATGACAATTGCCGAGAATTGAGTGGATGAACACGCGATCGCAGAGGTCCATGTCCAGCAGTAGACTGTTCTAGACTGAACGACGATAATGATGATTAATTAACAAGTATATTAATTCACCGTGAGATGTTGCGTTTGTGTGCGCACGTCGCGTATGGCTCGTATCATATGCAGCGCCAGGTTGACACAGCAGTGCGCGTGATCTGCGCGCGGCTTCAGCAGTCCGCTCACACAGAAATAGCAGTCGCCGAGCAACTTGATGCGGAGGCAGTGGTTCTCCTGGAGAAAGCAGAATTTTACTGTCATTTGTTTAGTATTTAAAGAGAGATTGCACTTGTAAGCCGGCACAGCAAGGTCGAGAATGCCAATATCGTTAGTATATGCAATTTCATAGCATTTTGGCTTTTTAAAACTTTAACATACATTTTAGTTTGTACTGTACTGTAGGTACGTTAATACAGAATCTTACCGATGCCAACTTATCGAAACGAGCGAACAGTGAATTCAGCATCTCCACCAGCTCTTGCGCACTGCACTTGCTGGACAAATCTGTAATAATAAATGACATAGACTAGAAATGACAAAGAGTATTTAATCTAACCTGAAGTAAATCATATTTAAGTTTCGTTAAAAGGACCTACTAATCGACATGCTAGGAAAGCAGTACATAAATTAAGCAAACAATTAAAAAAGAAAACATAGTCTTAGTGGTTTTGCATGAAGAAGTTAACATAAATGCAAAAAAAAAAATTAGCCCACCATGCGTTTATAAAAAAATATTACATACTTAGCACTCAATCTTATTATAGAAAAATTATTTGCGCTTTTTTCTGGTATGTGTTGGTCCACACGTAGGCCCCTCTCCCATTCTAGGCTTTTTAACGATAAATCTGTTGAGGTTTTTTGATCGAAACCATTTTCCAAGATGGAGGCTCCAAGGCTACATATTATAGATAAATTACACCCAGACACAGAACAAATGATCGTGCTCATCACACAAACATTTGTCCTGGGTGGGAATCGAACCCACGACCTCCGGCATAGCAGTTAGGGTCACTAACCACTAGACCAACAGGCCAATAATAAATAATACTCTGAGTTATGAATAGCCGTCAGGATTTATAACTTCGTTGGTATTTGGATGAAGAAATATGTGCAAAACTCATAAGATACCTGCAAGTCTTGTATGGAATATTAAATCATTTGTTGCTACAAAAGTACATAACAGCCACTTCTAAGAAATAATTATTGTTAAAACTTCAAAGTAATCCATAAAATGCTGAACGTTCGAAGAAAATGCCATAAAACTCGTTAAGCTGGTACCAAATTATGCCTTTCTAATCCTACAAAATAAGTCCATTCTATTGTTTGAATGTAACAATACCAGCTGGCCATATAATTAGGACAATGCAATTTACTACTTACCGAAAATCTCTAATAGCCCTTCCTGTGCTAATTACGTAGTAATGGGATTAAACTACAGGTAAAAAGTTCATTAGTTATCCCCACCTAAACACTACTTATCTGAACCGCATTTTGCACCTTAACATAGTTTACGACTTTGGTAAAGTAGCACGTACAATCAGTTTAAATTTGAACTTCGAGAGAGCAAGACCTCTCTGCTTCGAGAATCATCAAATCGCGATTTCTTATGAAATAGTGTCAGTTAACGAGTGAATCGGAAGTGTAAAAACCTCACAGTATCTTAAAATTACTGTGACAAGTGAACCAACGCGAAAAATCAACTTATTTACTCCGTAAACCAAACAACTAGTGCCAAAATCAAAATTCAAAATGACTGACATAGCCTACGATTTTATAACCCTAGCGCGGCACCTCGCCTCTCACAACAGCTTCAAGAAAGCCTTCGATATGTACTTGTGCGCGTTCGACAAACAATCGTGTCTCAAGAAGATATTAGAGTTCGAATTCAGAGCAGTACTGTCTCGGATGAACGAAGAGTTAGCCGCTGTGGACAATATAGCAGACATATTCGCCAATTTCGAACGAGCCATCAAAATGTTCCCAGGAAACGTGAATCTGCTAAACGATATCGGAACGTATTTATACCGTTACGGGTTTTTCTCTGAAGCGTTGTGCCATTTCGAAAAAGCGCTGAATAGTGACCACAGTTTAGTCAATGTCGAGAAGAGTTTGAACAACTCAAAATGTTTCCTATTCCCGAGGTGTCAGTTCAGAGAATTGAATGATAGAATCCGGAATGACGCGTATAGAAGAGCCATCAGGAGCACTGTGACCCCTGCCGTGGATAGCGTCTTGGATATTGACACAGGAGCAGGACTTTTGGCCCTGTATGCTAGCGAGTGCAATCCCGTAACTATTTCAGCTTGTGAAGGATCCGCCACAATGGCTAAACTAGCCGAATGCGTGATGCAAGATAACAACGCGCAAGAAGTGGTCATCATCAACCAACCCCCTGTCGTGCTCACCCAAAGCGACATTTACGGGACCCGATCAGTTCTAATAACTGATATGATTGACTCCGGCATATTCGGAGAATATATCTTACAATCCGTACGTCATGCGTGGGACAAATTACTTCAAGAAAACAGCAAAGTAATACCCGGAAGAGCGGAATACTTCGTCGCCGGCATTAAATGTGACGAACTCAGCAAGAAATACAAAATGTGTCGGGAAACCAAAGATATTCTAAACGTGGCCCATATGAACGTGCACACAACGTCTTGCTTCGGAGAAACTTATTACAGCGAAGACGTAAATACGTACGATAACTTAAAATACATGTCTGAACCTCAATCGTTGTTTGAAATAGACTTCAATAACTATCAAGATATCTGCGAGAAGTTGTGTAGCCAGGAGTCTTATGTCGCGAAGCTGACTGCAAAAGAAGATGGCGAAATGAACATGATGATTGGTTGGTTCAATTTACATTTGACTGAAGAAATAATGATCACCAGTGACCCCCGCAGCGAGGCCAAAGCGAACGCGTGGCAACAAGCTGTGTTCTTCGACGTTTTGCCCAAGACACTTCAGAAAGACGAAACTGCGAATGTGTCTTTTATAACCTACGGAGGTCGCGTGACTACTCTACCTGAAATAAATTATACGGCAATATCAAGGATCTCACCCGAAACATTGACTTTCCTAAACGATGTCCAATACATGGATATGATAAGAAAAAGTATTGCGACCGTCTGTGTCCATATAGGACAAACTGTAGACATTTCAAATGTAGATATGGTCGATTTTAGCTCGTTTCCATTATTCGGAGTATTAATGATGAAACGAGGAGCTAAGTCACTTATATGTCACGTAAAAGCACGCGACGATAAAACGTTTCTACTAGCAGTTCTAAAAGCAAACGAAATACCTAAAGACAAAGTAACAATTTTAGTGTCAGACTCATGGGGGTACAAAATATTTAAAGGAAAGAAATTCCATGTTATATTCAGTAACATCATAGAGTACAATGGTGACCTAGATATAAGAAAAATGAGGATTATCGACCGTTTGAGGCAGGCCCATCTTATTTCCGGAGGCTTATGTCTACCTGCATCTGTGACAATAATGGGACAGCTGATTAACAGTAATTGGTTGGAAATCAACAACCGAGTTTTGGATGAGAACGTTGACTACAGAATAGCGAGACACGTGAACCGTTACCAAGTATCCCAAGCGGTACACTTAGACATGGCTCGCATGGAATATGAAACACTATCTGAAGAGTTTACAATCGGCTGCTGTATGGACTTGAAATCTGAGGTCATAAATGTCACTGTGACCGAAGATGGGGAATGCAACGCACTATTATGCTGGTATAAGGTGCAGCTTCTGGAAGATTGGAACGAGATCTACACGAACAGGAGAAACAGCTTCGTGGAGAGCATGGCTTATATGGTCAGTCCTAATGTCAAAGTGTTTTGTGGCGATCAGGCTAATGTACTGAAATGTATTGATCCGGATGGATCGTTCAAGTTAGCGTTGGACATGGAACCTTATTAGTTTTTATTGTTTGTAAGTTATAGTAAGGATAACTTTAGATTTTATTACTATAATAATAAATGTAAAATGTGTTTGTATTTAAAATGTTTGTTTCAAATAGAGTCTTCTATTTTATAACATTTCGATATTATGATGGTGATGTATAATAAATGTTAATTGTTTATATAATAAACATTTTTGATTCAAATATTGTCGACTATTTTTTAGCAATAGTTATTAGTTTGTAAGGAATAGTAAGGATAACTTTCGATATTATGATGGTGATATATAATAAATGTTAATTGTTTATATAATAAACATTTTTGATTCAAATATTGTCGACTATTTTTTAGCAATAGTTATTAGTTTGTAAGGAATAGTAAGGATAACTTTCGATATTATGATGGTGATGTATAATAAATCTAAATTGTTTTTATAACAAAAATATTTGATTCAAAAACTGTCTTCTATTTTTTAACAATATTTATTAGTTTGGAAGGAATAGTAAGGATAACTTTCGATGTTATTATGGTGGTATATAATAATTGTAAGTTGCTTTTGTAATAAATATATTTTATCAAAATATTGTCTTACATTTTGAAACCCATGATAGTCAACCGTCAACCTAGCTACATAACATATTTTATTATCTGTATTTGTACTTTTCGCTTCCACACAATTTTTCACACATTTCGTTCACTATCGATTGTCGAAGGTTGTTTGATTTGATCTGAGGTTGTTTGCTTCTTCTCGTCAATTCGTAAGGAAGCCATCATACATGTGCATATTATAAATTCGAATTTTTGTGAGGATAAATGGGTGTTTTTAGGGTTCCGTACCTCAAAAGGAAAAAACGGAACCCTTATAGGATCACTTTGTTGTCCGTCTGTCTGTCTGTCTGTCTGTCTGTCTGTCAAGACCTTTTTTCTCAGGAACGCGTGGAGGTATCAAGCTGAAATTCATATCAAATACTCAAGTCTATGGTCTCTTGGAGCTGTGAAAAAATCAAACTTCTAAGTCAACGCGATCAAAAGATACTCCCGTTTATGCCGCAAATTTTCGACACTCGCAAGGGAATCAAAACCTACAGGGTACTTCCCGTGAACTCAGAATCTTGAAATTTGGTACGAAGCAACGTCTTATAGCATAGATAAAGGAATAATTACGAAAACCATAAATTTTTAGTTACATCAAGATACTCCCGTTTATGCCGCAAATTTTCGACACTCGCAAGGGAATCAAAACCTACAGGGTACTTCCCGTGAACTCAGAATCTTGAAATTTGGTACGAAGCAACGTCTTATAGCATAGATAAAGGAATAATTACGAAAACCATAAATTTTTAGTTACATCACATAATATATTTTTTTTACGGAACCCTCGGTGCGCGAGTCCGACTCGCACTTGGCCGGTTTTTTTTACTCTTTCACGCCAGAATGGCTGAACAAATCTGAGTGATACTTCCCACCGAGATAGATTGTCGTCTGGAATAATCCTACATCCTACTAATATTATAAAGTTTGTGAGACTGGATGGATGGATGGATGCTTGTTACTCTTTTACGCCCAAACGGTTGAACGAATCTGACTGTTTGCCACAGAGATAGATTATAGTATGGAATAATACAAGGGTTATATATTATTACGACAATAACTTAGGGGTGAGCAATATTGCATTATGTCCATATTCCTCAACTGTTTGACAACATAGTGGCGGATTAAGCAAGCGCGGGGCCCGTAGCAAATCCTGCAGCGGGGCCCTGGATTTGAAAAAGACGGTATAACCGACGCTTTGAGAAGCTACACTATCCCCGGGTGACATAGGCTACTTTTATATTATGTTTCTTTCTTTCTATCCCTGTATTCCCACGGGAACGGGAACTAAATGGGTGACGTCCTCTAGTCTATCTATATAAATAAAAAGAGAAGTCCTGACCGACTGACTGACTGATTCATCAACGCTCAGCCCAAACCCTTGAACCTAGAAAGCTGAAATTTTGTACAGAGGTTCCCTTTATAATGTAGACAAGGAATAAGGATTTTCCGAAATTCAACCCATAAGGTAGTTAAATAGGGGATGAAAGTTTGTATGGAAAATCGTAATTTTCACGCGGATGAAGCCGCTGGCAAAAGCTCATCATCATCATCATCATTTCAGCCAAAAGACGTCCACTGCTGAACATAGGCCTCCCCCAGGCGTCGCCACATTGACCGGTCCAAAAGCTAGTAATAAATAATTATGTGCATAAATAAGAAGGAGTGCAGGAGAAAGATGACGTTACTGAGCAAACTGGATCTCACCGCTTTGTATCAAATTCCACGTCTTATCGTTCTCAATCTTAGTTGTCTCGTACGCGGTCTTAGACTTTCGAGTTTCCATGAACACCTGTCTCTGCTCGCAATCCACAAATGACTTGGCATACAAGCCCGCGAAGTTAACTGCTGCGTGAAGTAACATATTTCCTCCTAGAACACGCCAGGTGCATATATTCCCCTGCAAGCAAATAAAATGTGTGAAATCATTTGAATTACAATTTTCATGATTTCCATGTCCAATAACTAAAGATAGTTTTGAGTAATAGAGTATGCGAAGTTCAAATAATCGATGCATGAACCGTATGAAAAATGATATGACTAGAAAAAGGGTGACACGTGAGACGAAGACAGATAGGCGAACTTATGAAAGAAGACATGCTACGCCAATCTAGGATAGTTGAATGATGATAAAAATCAAATCTAACTAATTATTATATCACGTACTACTTACGTGACTATGACCGGTGTAAACAGTCGTGTCAGTATCCATTAGTGATTCCACTATTGTAGCCACTAGCAGTGTCAGGAAGGACAGAATTCCCAGGAAGACACACCACCACAGACATAGCGGGAACATCGAGTACGGAACGAATACTACGAACAGCATGTACCAGACTTGGTTCTGAGAATCTTGGAAGCCGATTCCTTGCTTGCTCATACCTGGACACAGCAGAGCATTTGTTTTTTTAATGACATTCTACAGTTCCACGGTTCAATTTTACACAGGACGATCTTCATGTTTAAGAAGTACTTGCAGAAGTTGATCCGAGGATATATGTGACCTTCATTACATACGGAGCACCCTCAGTGCCTCGGAAACCTCGATAACAGTTTGGTCCCAGCAGTCAATTGTTGATCTTTGACGGTCGTTACGTATAGTGTGGAGCTCGTTACTGTAACTAGATGCATTATGTTATGATGTTAGGAGGTCAGATAGGCAGCTGTTTCATGTAAAATATTAATAATGCACCCAGTTAAATTCGAAGCCACAGAGTACATTTTCGAAGCCGACCAACACAGTAAGAAAAATACTAGGCAGATGATGTTTCCGGCGAACCTGTTGCTGGTGTTTATGAACCGGACACAAATCGTTGCTTTATCTAAAAGATGCAATTAGAAAAAAGGTTGGAAATTATTCGTGGGACAGTGTGGTAGGTACGATGTTGTTAATTTTAGCATAAAAAGAGAAATCGTACATACCTTGAACTATAAAGAGCACCCAGGTACCCACTGCGGCCCAATGCAAGTGGTTTCTTGCTACTGACGGTCTCCAGGCCAGCCAACACACAAACACGTTCATACACGTGAATGTTGCCGTCCATACAATTTGATACAATGACAGGGCTGTAAATGAGCATTTTTTTTATTTGATTTTGAGACTAAACATAGTTCCTAATATGGACAATAGGATACAATTATTAGCATAGTTAACACGTTCGAGGACGCTACCACTTCAGACTGTGTACCAAAATGACACAGTAAATGTCCATACAAATTACACGACGTATGAGTACGTAGCCTCCCATGAAAATATATTGTTTTAAAGACATCATGACACAACCGTTTTATCACGTTATCGTATAAATACGTTATGTCATTAAAAGTAAGTTAACTAGACGTGAACGGACACAACGTGTAATAACGTCTTAATAATAATATAGTAATAACGTGTAATAACTTTCACTATCTGATGTATTGCCTTGTGGGTCAAAATCTTTATCCGAACCATATTCTCCATCATCGTCTTGGTAAGGATCCGCCTCGGTAGAGTTGTCAGAATCATCGAAAATGCTCATCAGTCTTGTTTTGCGCTTATCCATCTAAAACACATAAAATAACCCATTAAACATCAATTTCACAGAGTAAAATTATTAATTCGTAGTAAAATAGTATACTGTCTGGCTATGGAATAATACATAAATCAAATAAACTAAATACTTACGATGTTTTGTCGCGGCAAATATTACGATACGCCACGAAATGTTTAGCGAACGCACCCCGCACTCCCGCAGTGACGCAGCCGCACTGAATGTAGGAGCGCGGTAGGCGCGCGCGACGTATTTACACGTTGTGCGTGTGTGAGTACCGTTCCCGTCCACTGTCAACGGCACTTATTTGAAATAGTTTAAAACTTACTCTACGTGACAGTAAAGCTTCGGGTATTTTAAATGTTGTGACACAAGATACATTCTATAGGATTTTAACTTGAACGTTCATCGGATATGTACGTTCTGTCGTAAAGTAAAAGAATTATTTGGACGTCATTGTACGTTGTGCCATATCAAAATTTCGAACGATGACGTATAATCTCGTTCTGTCCTCGAACGTGTTAAATGGCGCCAGTCTTCTGGACACGTTACTGGAAGGCACGAAGGCCCCTCTACACATCGCCAGCCGTATCGGCAGACGTCATCTGCGGATGCATCCGCCGATATGCAGAGGGGGTGGGTCGTCTGTAGTACTTAGGTATTGACCGTCGGCACATGCGTCTACTGCCAATCCGTTTGTTGTCGATTTTTCCCCACATCAAAGGGTTGGAGCGCGAGCGCATCTGTTGATGTCCGCGGATGTCTGGCAGACGCATCTGCCGATGTGCAGAGAGAACACAAGCCGGTGGTCCAGGTCGCCAAATGGCGGTCGTCAAACCCTGTCAGAGGCCCTTTTTATTGGGGTGTGGAAAATAGTCAAATGACTCCTCCCGCTCTGAGTGTCAGACTTCTACTGACTAAAAACCACCCATGTTCCTTCTTAACCTTCCTTCCTTAATGCCCACACGATAAGAAAATGCTGAAGAGTATAGCTAGGTACTTAGCTGATGGGCTTCAATTTTGCGGAATAAATAAAGCGATAAATGAAACAGATCGACAAAACATGAAATTGAAGATAAAACTTACCATTTACGCGGGTGACCAAGTTAATAATGATCAGCCCCACCTGAAATTTTCAAATGATCAATAAGTACGTTATTTAATTTGTTTTTTTTTTGTTTGTTTTCTAGATTTTTCTACTTACTTTAATTGCTAAATCGACGATGTTGGCCGTGGTGAGAGACTTCTGTCGCTGTCTCCGCGAGTATCTCTGGTATGATTGCTCAACGACTTCATTCTGGTAAAAAATATCAGATGAGAAGTTATAATTGGTTACACAAGGTGAAAACGCGCCCTTTACGAAACGGTCAATCAAGCATCTGCACATCACACTAATATAAACTCTGCCCGCCTTATTACAAAACGTAGTTAAACCTGGTTTAACTTAGACTTGGTTTATCTCGCATGACGTCTCACTTCATTATTATTCAAAAGAAAGTGACAGCATGCGAGATAAACCAAGTCTAAGTTAAACCAGGTTTAACTACGTTTTGTAATAAGGCGGGTGAAGTTTAAAAATTATGGAACTTTGATCTCCAATATCTTCGTAACTAGACGGTTCTCAAGTATGGTTCAACAAAAGAACTCGCAATAACAATAAGAACAAGAGAACAAGAGGTGTCTTTCGGCTTTGTTCACCGTCTTTTACACCCATTATGTAATATTTCATGTACTATTTCTGACAAATCTACAATAATGTTTGGGAAAGTTTCAGTTTCGGGGAAGCCAATGATTGATTTTTTTGTTTTTGTTTTTTTTTAACGTTGGTTAGTTGTGTAGTTTCGAATCGCCCAAAAACAGTATTGTACCCTTAATGCTGACCTTATAGGTATGTAATGATAGTACGATTTACCTGAAAACGATGTGTGATTGCTGGACAGTATATGCCCTTGTAATAACGTGGTTCAGTCATGTCGTCCATCAAGAACCTCGACCTAGAAACAAAATTTATTTATTTAGTACTTGCAGGATTTACAGCTAATAAAAATAAACAAAAAGAAGAAACTATAGTCACCAGAAAGCTATTATACCAAATCCTCACGTACAGAATTATAATACAATTAAAAATAAATAAAAATCATCATTCACTCATTTTGGAAATGAATTTGACCTTCTCCGTAAGTTTTTCTATACCATTAGTTGCTAGAATAACATACGACGGTAAAACCAACAAGGTCTGATTATTCTGTTAGTGAACTTATCTTGGTTCTTGTGCAGTTCTATTTTAAGAACACGATTGGAGTTAGCTTTGAGGAAAACGATAAGCTTAGTGATCAACCTAATAAATATTTTCGGTATTTAAAAAAAAAAGATTTGCTTGTATTTGTGGTTCAGAATTGGACTTAGGTACAGGAAGACTCCAGTCGACTTAATTAGGCAATAGGTATTTCGAGAAAACAATCGAGCCTCACCGAATAGCGATTTTTAGAGTAAAAGCTTACTTAAAATTTTAATATCATTACCTAAAAACGATTTCCAACTATAACATCACGGCTCTTATCTTCGAAGGCTTAGAGAGAGGGGTAACGTAACGTAGGCGTACAAAAAACTCGGATAAGTAAAGAAAAACCACCACATAGAAAAAAAACTACAATTTTCGAGCTCGCTACTCTCGTTAGGTTTACAGATTTACTCCAATTCTCATTTCTGAATGAATGAGCAAAAATGACCTAATTAATGCGAGGAGTTTTACCAAACTTTCGAGCTCGCTGCACTCGCTCTTGATCCAGTTCTTGTCTGCAGTTTTCAAAGGGAAATGGAACTTCCCCACCAAAAACTTTTGTCTTTCAAGACGCCCCAAAATTCCTGGCAACGACTCTGAATAAGTACACGCCTATATACCTATTTCCAGTTATCACGAAAAACCAAAACTATAGGTAGCCTTAAAGCCTTCGATATGAAGAGCGTGCTTTCGTTGGTCTGTATTCTCTTGAATAAGGTAGGTATATACATAAGTAAACATATAAATATTTATTAAATAATATCTGTGTAAAATACCTTGATGTCCTGAGTTTCCAACTGCAGATACACTCGAAACCCACGCAATGCAAGCAATGCCTATGAGTAGCTCGTCCACAACCGTCTGACATACGTCGAATGTAACAAGAACTGAGCAGTTATAGACTTGAAGTTACTGATTGATTTCAAACTAACCGTCAGTATTATCTAACAGCGTTATCAATGTTTTGATGGTGTTTTCCTGGTATGTGCTTAATTACACCTTTGGTAGGTATCGTTGTTTTCTGAGTGCCTGGCCTAGGAATCGACCTCATGGGGACTTCTGAGTACGACTTCAGGTCGACCAAAGTGTTATTGGGTTTTTGCATTAGGTGTTTGAAAAATTGGTCGAGCACCAAGTAGTAGAATTAAGATAAGGAGGAGGTTCCTCTCTCTGGAGCCCTGATCGCCGCCGGTAACTTGAACCATGTTTCCTATACCGGTGGGCTACAATTTTTCATATTTTTAATTGTTATTTCCCTCGTTTTTTTTTAAAGAAATATTATAAATGTAAATTTAGGATCCTTGTTTTTTTTTGCTGATATTTCAGCGCAGTATGAGGCGTTGTCAAAATAAGAATTCGCCTAATATAGCTCCTTTCAAAATACAACTAGCAAATTCATTACATTAACACCAGTAGCTAATGTCAAGTCAAAGTAATTACTGACTGATTCATTAGGACCCTTTAACTCCTACCCTGTTCCTTATTGAAGAACTCTCACAGCCCTGCTGCATCCGCTAGAAATCGACCAGAACGTCTCCAGCTTAAATGGGTAGGGTAATGAGCACTTGAAGGAATTGTTCTGGAATAGATTGTCTAATTAATAACATATATTATTATGTTTTACCTCCAACAGAGAACCAAGTAGACAAACTCCAATTGCATGCTTAAAGGAAGCCATGGTGGTGGTCAAAGAGCAATAGTCACCACCCCTGATATGGCCACTCGGTCGCATCGTACTTCTCACACATAGACGGGACGAAATAAGCAGAGTCGCAGACGTAAGGGCAAAAAGGGAATAGGGCGCCGCGCTTATATCACATCTGTCCTCTTTTGAAGACAAGTCTTTAATGCTGGGAGTATGTCGAGAACACGACGTGCCATGCAAGCCGGGGGAGCTGAAATCGCGGATGGAAAGGAAAAACAAAAAAAAATACTGGGTCATTTAACCCAGGTGAACACTAAACCTTATCTATATTTTTTGTCTGACGGTACTTTGACTCTAAAATAGGATTCGTCCGAAACACTCGAAAATATTAATAACAGTGAAATTCCTGTCTCGACCGGATCGGGCGAGTTACAGCGGCCGAGTCGCCTACTAAGCCGGATGCTTGAGCTGCAAGTGCGAATTTGCCGGCACGTCACTGTGCGTCATCATCAGTGCTACCATTATTCTGTTGCGCTCAGTTACGCAACTGACCGATTGCATACCACATTAATTCTCGACAGTTTGTTTTTCTTTTATATCTACGACAATCTACTACTGTCAAGCTAGTTTTTTAGTCATATTCCCTATTCCGTTTATGGTGCTTTGTCGTGAAAATCACGACGAGCCGGGCGACCGAGGGTGGGGAGGTGGGGGCGCGCGCTCCAGCTGCTAGCGCGCTCCCTCTGCGGCCTCAACTCCCCTCCCGCAGTCTCCCGATGCGTCATGATAATTCTCGACACACTTAACAATAAAACTAGATTTGTTGTTTTTAACCCTGTTTTCCTCTAACATCTATTGTGTTCCAAATATAGTACTGCAGTAAGTTCACTGACAAAATAGTCAGTTCTCATTGGTTTTACCTTCGCGTACGTACCTTTTTATTTTAGCAACAACTAACTTTATATATTGGTGAAATAGTTGATGAGAGAGATGACACCAACTTACACTCCTAAATAATACTGATATTGTGTGTTTTCTAGCAGCATGAGACGCTGATACGGAGAAGACCAAATTCTCTATATACTTAAGTGGAGATTCTTGGAGGACGACATGGCTGAACCACACTACTGCAAGGGAATATACTGTCCAGTCATCAGGAATAGTTTTGAGGTAAGTCGTAAAGATAAAGATAAAGATATTTATTCGTAGAATATGGTAGGTACAAAGTTGTTACAGAAGAATATTGATCACGACATATCCGCCGCTAGACGCGGCATACGAATATTTACAAGTAACACTTGATACTAAAAATTAAGCCAAATTATTTTTTTGTAAGTAGGTACACATTTACCTAACCCTTAATTACATTACCTATAATAAACATAAACTCTAATTAAACTTAAATTCTAATAAAACAGAACAAAAAAAAGACAAGATTAAAACACGCTAATTCTAAATATACCTAGTAAATAAAAAACACAACACAACATTAATCATAATAAAATTTAAAAAAAAAATGTATAATACTCGTAGGTATCTAATAATTTTAAAATGATTATGATACGTTACTTGTACTACGTATTGAACTAAAAGTTTGTTGGGATCAACCGAAACAGTAGATGGCACTGGCCAATCATTGGCTTACCCAAAAACTGAAGCTTTATCAAAAGCCCTAGATCTATTTATCAGTCAGCAGTAGTTTCATTTCTGTTCTGGACCGTACCTGAGACGTTATTTACGGAGGTATTGGAGGTCAAAGTTCCATAATTTGTCAAATCATCAAATCTCACAAGTGTAACATTATTATTAAATGACCACTATAACATAAAAAAATAAAAAATACATTTTATGACACAACTTATTAAATAGGGGTGTAAAATGTATCCATCATCAGTTCATCACAAAGATTTGAGTGCGTTACATTGAGTTCTAACGTGATATTTCATCGCAGAAAAAAGTCTATTCCCTACAATCATTCTTGCGTAGACTTATTGAAGCCGGATCTGTTTAAACCTTGACCACCTTGTATAAGACAATGATTACTTCTCATCTGATATTTGTTTACCAGGATGAAGCCGTTGAGCAATCATACCAGAGATACTCTCGGAGACAGCGACAGAAGTCTCTCACGGCGGCCAATGTCATCGATTTAGCGATAAAAGTGAGTAGAACAATCTAGAAGAATAGTTCAGTAGATGTTCCAACAAGTGGGTGTCTTGTGAGAGCTACTGTATGGCGGCTCGGAAGTTAGCTGGGAGTGACTGTCTGCTCACTATGCAGTCAAGACGATAACTCGCGGGAACTGCGTTTTGTCTGATGAATGTTGCATCGCCTGAGATCTGAGTAAAGCGACAAGATAAGCGTGTCATTAAAGATGTACTAAATTATCATTTTATTTCAGGTGGGATTAGTCATTATTTATTCTGTCACTTACGAAGATGGTAAGTTTTTTTTTTCAATTTCGCAATATTGAAGTCTACTAGCTAAGTAATCGAACTTATGGTTCAACTATGGCACCTCGAGCATTACCCACGTAGCAACCACGACTTTTGGCCTCAGAAGCGGCATTTGGTCGAAAACAGGACGAGAGTTAGGTCGCACTATCGGGTGTTGGGGCTTTATCACACTAGCGAGTTACAAGCGAGTGGAAAGCGGGGCGAGTACGCAGCGAGCTCGCCTTGAGATCGCCACGTGTGCGCGGCGAACACACCGCGAAGACGCGGTTTGTTTGCCGTGCACACGTGCACTCGCTTTCCACTCGCTCGCAACTCGCTAGTGTAATAAAGCCCTTGGAGAAGTTTCGTTCAAGATAGCGACAAGTTGTGGTCCTGGCCGCAAAGTGTCCGAGGTTCCATCTCGGAACGAAATAAAATTAATACAAATGAAAACAAGGCATATTTATTTTACAGCACTATCTTCGAATACCAACCAAATCGTGTGGACGGCAACGTTCATGTGTCTGAACGTGGGTGTGTGTTTGCTGATGTGGAGGTCATCAGTCGCAAAGAACCACTTGCATTGGGCCGCAGTGGGTACCTGGGTCATCTTTATCGTCCAAGGTATGTATCAGTTCATCTTCTCTATGCTAAAACGAGAGAAATATCTGTCAAATTGGTCCGTCGGTCAGACCACGGACTGCAACGCAACCGCAGCTTGATCATGAAAATCGACCCGTACGGCTGTTACTATTTAACATTGGACAGTGCAGCCGTATAATGAACTCTTAACACGAATGCTCTGTTGTGTCCAGGTATAAGCAAGCAAGGAATCGGCTTTCAAGAGTCTCAGAACCCAGTCTGGTACATGCTGTTCGTAGTGTTCGTGCCGTACGCGATGTTCCCGCTGTCTCCGTGCTGGTGCGTTTCCCTGGGGGTACTGTCCTTCGTGGCACAGCTAGTGGCTACGATAGTACACGTACTAATGGATACTGGCCCAATAGTTTACACCCGTCATAGCCACGTAAGTATTGTATGTCCTAATAGAAATCATTTAGATTTAACTATCATTCAACTGGGTCAGCGCGACATGTCTTCTTCATCCAAACTTGGCTATTAATCTTCGTCTCAGAATTCATCCCCTTTCTAGCCATATCATCGTTCACACAGTCCTTACCTCGATTCTTTGGCCTTCCCTTACTATGACAGACAAAATGTCCCTCACAACATTTTCTGTTAAACTATTTTCATCTAAGTATTGCATAGTGATTTAGTGATAAAGGTACACTTGTTTGACTGAATTACTTGTAAATGTGTTTGTAATGACTTGTAAAAGTGTTTGTAATGACTTTTAAAAACCTACTTACCAAATAAACATCATTTATCATTTGGCCATCGAAATCTTGAAAATCGAATTCATCTGATTTTGGTCTTTATTAATTGCTTGCAGGGGTACACATGCGCCTGGCGTGTCCTAGGAGGCAATATGTTACTTCACGCAGCGGTCAACTTCGCGGGCTTGTATGCCAAGTCATTTGTGGATTGCGAGCAGAGACAAGTGTTCATGGAAACTCGAAAGTCTAAGACCGCGTACGAGAAAACTAGGATTGAGAATGATAAGACATGGAATTTGGTACAAAGCGGTGAGATCCACAGATTGATTAGTTCCATTATAGTCATTCTTTTGCACTTATCCTTAGTTATGGTTAGCATATTAATAATAGGTATGAGTCTCACTTATCGTCATTGTAAACTTTTCATATTTTTTCGTCTATGGCGTCTTGTTGTATCCCAACTCATAATTTAATACTTATCTGGTCTCATCTTTAGTACAGTCGAACAAGCTAATAAGTTGCAGGGTAGAGTTCTTTATAGTTCTAGAACACTGGAAATATTGATTGCAATTTTGTTTTTTATAGTGTTTTGCGTTAAGTGACTGATGTCAAACGCTGTATCGTTTGACATCAGTCTCTAAATGATTGTACTCGTATCTGTATAATCTTAAAAGTAAATAAATACAATCCCCCCTATCCCTAATCTATTTAAGTCGCAAGTAAACAGGCTTCTACTGGGTAAGCTCGTTTCATCGTTGCCATCATCTCTGCCCTTAGGGCAAGATTGAAGTCAAGAGCAAGCCCATTTATAATAAAAAAAATACAAGCTATCTGGCTGTATACTTATTAGATTGTTCGACTGTATCATCTTAAGTAGATAAGTTACACTCATCATAATTTTCCTGCCTTGTCAATACGTTAACACGTTTTCACTCCTTTATCTTTTATATTATTCGTCACACAATCTACCCTTTTTTTTCCTCTCCATCCTTCAACATTTATGTTCATAACTCTTTTAGCCACACGTGTTTCATCCCTCCTCATCACATGTCTATACCAAGGCAGTCCATATTTGAAAATTCTTTACAATTTAGGTACTGGTGTTAGACCCTAGCCGTAAGCATAACACATGTTACTGAAACTTATAATATGTAATAATATATTCTCTTGCAGTTATTCCAGATTTTTTGGCAGAAAGTATAGTTGATGAATATATGTGCATTAATGCTGGCAAGCTTGAACGCCTGATAGATGAAGTAACATTCAGTCGACATGACGTATCCATAATGTTTGCTCACATCAAGGGATTCACCGGTGAGAAACGTTCCCATTTTATTTAACGCGTGATTCACTATGTGAAGAAACAACGGCAGAACCCTAAAACCACCCATGTTCCTTCTGAGCCCTTTGTGTCAAGGCCGCGGTATCTCTTTTGAACAAGCCTGAAGAATGATTTTCTTGGAATGGATCTTGGATTTGGTTATATGATCGCGTTTTAGTTATCGTCCCCATACAAACCATAAAAATACTGTTTATTTTAAAATACTCTTATAATCTGTTTACTTACAGATTTGTCTAGCAAGTGCAGTGCGCAAGAGCTGGTGGAGATGCTGAATTCACTGTTCACTCGCTTCGATAAGTTGGCATCGGTAAGATTCTGTACAGTACTGTACAGTACTAACGAACATTTGAAATGTTACTGTAATGTGACCAAAATACTATTAAGTTGCATATACTCGTACTAATGTTATTGGTACCTCCTTGCTTTACCGGCTTATAAGTGCCATCTCTCTTTAAATACCAAACAAATATCAGCAAAATTCTACTATCTTCAGGAGAACCACTGCCTCCGCATCAAGTTGCTCGGCGACTGCTACTTCTGCGTGAGCGGATTACTGAAGCCACGCGCAGACCACGCGCACTGCTGCGTCAACCTGGCGCTGCACATGATACGAGCCATACGCGATGTGCGCACTCAAACGCAACATCTCACGGTGAAACATAGTACTTGTTAATTTATCATCATTATCGTCGTACAGCCTAGAACAGTCAACTGCTGGACTGCTCTACAATCGCTCGGTATCAAATCGATTCTGGTCAACTCTCATCCGGTTGCTACCAGCCACCCTTCGTAAATCGTCACTACACATAACCTGCAGGCGTGCCAGTTTACGCTTGCCGATTCGCGATCTCCGCTCAAGACCACTCTAACTTGCCCGTCGGGGCTGCGGGTTGTTTGAAAGAGATACCGCGGCCTCGACATAAAGGGCTAAGAAGGAACATGGGTGCTTTTAGTCAGTAGAATTCTGACACTTCCTACCGCTCTGCCCAGAGCGGGAGGAGTCATTTGATGATTTACTACCCTCCAAAAAAAAAAAGACCGCTCTAACTCCAACAGTAATCGTATATAATTGTCGGATCTTGATGAGTATGCACTTAAAATTAAACACAAGCGCCTTTGTTTTGGCGTTGTGCGGAGTCTGGAGGTAGGTGTCGGATACGGACCTCAGTCCTACCTACTCCCATGGATCGCCAGTGATCGTTCGGGCATGGTCGCGACACATACCATCTAGGAACTGCTCTGTGTTTCCTTTTAAGTTCAGAGTATTAGTTAGAACATTAGTGTTAGTAATTGACTGTACAATAAGCTGTGTACAAGTTAAAGGAGCTATTTCTCTCATTTACCCGTATCCCTTTCTGTGCCCACAACTGTTTGACACTATGTATGTCATTTAGTACTTCCTGACTAGCGTCCTATGTACAGTCGAAACACTTAATAAGTATACATCACGCACACTAGCTAAATGAGTTTACACTTTACATGTGTGCAATAGTTATGCCACACAAACACTGAGTAAAGCAAGCGAGCTCTGTCTTTATTAGTGTGCGTGCGGCACATCAATAATACCATATACCATAATATACATATATAGTAATCATTCATTTGTCACTGAATCAGATATAATATTTCGCTAATGCAACTATAGCAATCTTGGCACAATAGTTAACACCTTTGGTTAACGAACGAGGAGTCGTAAGATCAAACCACGGGTGCTGCTTTTCTTTTTGTAATCATTATTTTGTTAAAACATTATTTAAAGTAGAATCTTTAACGATTCAATCCCGTTCATGGATGAGTTATGAAGTTTGCAACGTTTGAGAACTACGACACTCTCAGTCCATTTTATTTCGGCATCTTATAAACTAACTACCGACAATTTAAAAATAAAATTGTTTTCAAACACCTTCATTTATAAAAATTGCAGTCTTAGTGGTCAATCTACGATTATTTGCATTACTTAGTTTATTGATAACACAGAATTACTCTAGATATATTCGTTTGTAATTTATTTCTGTGGATCCAAACATGCATCAATAAACAACGTTAAAAAGGCAGAAATCGTTCTTTTGCATGAGCAAACCTTATTTATTAGTGAAATTGCAAGGCGCTTAATGATATCGGTAAGTAACAGATACTATAACTTTTATGTTTACGTAGGAATTAATAAAATTAACGTAACTTTAGTGCATTAACATTGTTTTAGTAGCCCATTTTTGTTTGCTAATGTATATTTAAACCATATCTAAAAGTATTTTAACTTGTAGTGTATCTATGCATATGATTATTGAAAATAAATAATATTAATTTGGTGTATATAGAAGTGTGTATGTATTATGGTTTATATAATAATATGGTATATATAGTTACATATAAACCAAATTAATATTATTTCATCATTTAATAGATAGGTATACATTAAGTTACTTGACTGGCCTGTTGGTCTAGTGGTTAGTGACCCTAACTGCTATGCCGGAGGTCGTGGGTTCGATTCCCACCCAGGACAAATGTTTGTGTGATGAGCACGATCATTTGTTCTGTGTCTGGGTGTAATTTATCTATAATATGTATGTATTTAGAAATATATAAGTATGTTTATCAGTTGTCTAGTACCCATAACACAAGCTCTGCTTAGCTTGGGACTAGATGGCGTTGTGTGATAGTTGTGGAATATTATTTTTTTTATTATTTAACTAAAGTGCATTAACCATTTTGTTTGCTAATAGAGGTAAATATAGTTTATGGTATATAATAGGTATATTTTTAAAAGTGTTTTATATAATTATTGTATATAAATAACATTAATTATATATACCTATATGAAAGCATAATTTTATTTTTTAAGTATACATAAATATTACTATTTACTATAAAATAACTATTATCATAAGTATTTTAGTAGAAGTAGGTATTTTAAATACTGTTTTGTTTTATATTCACAGAGAAGAACCGAGCAATTATGGGTCCACCAATATGCGGATTCTGGAGACGTGGAAAATCTTCGACGTGGGCCAAAATCAAAAGCGAATTCATCAGCTCGACACCATGACATCGTGGCAAAGCACAAAGCTAGTTCATTCAGATTGCCAACACGCGTCACAGCTACAGCACGCAAGCCAGCGCGGAAGATTTTACTGTCCAGTCCACTGCGCATCGACGACGCCGACTACAGTTCACTAGGTCATAATTATTTTAATTTTGATTGGAAGAACAATGTGGTGATTTGTAGCGACGAAAAAACTTTTAAGTTGAATAAGGATGGGCGTGAAATATTATGGAGAAAAGGTGGTGAAAGATAATTATAATGAATGTAATAACTAAATTAGTAGAATTTATTTTAAATATTTAACGATTGTGAACCTTATCGTTATATACATAATGTTCATGTTTGTGTGAACAAATGTAAAACTTAGCATTATTTTTATTTGTTATCTATACAACTTGCTGTATTCCTCTGTTTTAAACAACAATTCGTATTGTTAAAAGTCTGGTGAAGTGATGTTATTGTTATGCAGATAGAAATTGCCATAATTTCTTACTATCTAACATGTTGATTCACTTCCCAGCTAATTTTACTTTCGATTCAATTTAGATACCACCCTACTTCAATAAATTATTTACGTCCATCCTTAAGCAACACATAAATGGTCTAACTAATAAATAAAAATAAAACAAATTATTTTATTGTTTTTATTTTAATTACCTTTCTACTTTTTTGTTTAAGAGGACGCATTACGATGGATAGTCAAATCATTACTTTTTTAAACAAAAGTATGTTTATTAAATACAATGCTTTGTATTTTTAAAATGTTTTTGCGACGAATTGTAGGTAGATGTGCAAGGTACACACGGCTACACATCAAGCTATACAAAACCAGTTAATCTTGGCCTCACTTTACTAGATCTTTTCACACAATGAACGATCAGATTATACTGGTTTTGAATAGCTTGATGTGTAGCCGTGTGTACAATTCTTAACTATAAATATAATTTTAGATATGTCCAGTTTCTCAATAAATGTACCGAAGTAAAAATTTTCACTTCGGTACATTTATTGAGAAACTGGACATATCTAAAATTATATTTATAGTTAAGAATTGTACCTTGCACATCTACCTACAATTCGTCGCAAAAACATTTTAAAAATACAAAGCATTGTATTTAATAAACATACTTTTGTTTAAAAAAGTAATGATTTGACTATCCATCGTAATGCGTCCTCTTAAGTGATTTTGTTGGTCACAAACTTAATTTTAAAAACAAAAAGTAAAAAAAAGGTAAAAAACAGTAAAACTGAATTCCTCAGTGGGGATCGAACTCACGACACCGAACGTAGACTAATAACTATGTCAAGCGCTTACACCACTCTGCCACGGATGTTCTACTAGACATATCTAAAATATTGGGTCATATTCCTTCACTGTGAGCCCGTTTCTTGATTTTTTACCCGTGTATGTTTAATACGTATACCCACACAATATTAATAAAAGTTGAGCGATGAGTGCGTGATGTAAAGTCGGCCTGCGGTAGGCCAGTTTTGACTTATACGCACATAACGCACACTATTAGAAACATAGTTCACTCGTTTTACTTAGTGTGTGTGCGTATAACTATGACTTCACTCACACATTGCAAAATGTATACTTATTAAGTGTTTCGACTGTACCTGGATGCGACATATTTTATGACTGATTGGCTGGTCTATTGGCACTTCAGCTTGCTTATTCTGCGAGCTATACTATTATAGCTCAGGTTTCAGGGGCAAAACTCGCAGCACACTCATTCCACGTTCTTTGTACAGGCGGCTCTGGACATGCGCATCGGTATCCACAGCGGCAAGGTACTGTGTGCAGTGCTGGGGCAGCTCAAGTGGCAGTTCGACCTGTGGTCCCGTGACGTCACCATCGCCAAACACATTGAGAGCAGCGGCCGGCCAGGGTAAGTTTTACTAGCTCACTAGCTGTGTAGATGGAACGACACGTTTGGCGCAGTGGCTGAGCGAGACTACAGCGCTGCGTGTCGCGGGTTCGATCCCCGCACGGATCAAATATTTGTATGGCCTACAGATACCTAGTTGTACCGGGTCTGGGTGTTTGCGCATGTGAGTTTAAATTTTTGTGAACGCACGTATTTTACAGGAGAAATTCCTAGTGTAAGTACCCACACTTGGAATTTCTTTTTTCGTTTAATAAAATAAAACAAAAATTAAAAACAAAATATTCGGCCTGCTCAGTCATTTCGCACTAAAATCATATAAATCAGTGACATCAGTTATTTAGTTTAATAATAATAATAATAAAAACGTTAATACGTGGCTCTGTAGTTTTCATCGTTTGTGGTAAATTAGGTAGATTCAGAAGCTAGACGTGTCCTAACCAAATCTAGCACTGGCCAGTGTTAGCAAAATTAAAACCTATAAGTAGCGTGTTTTTCTTCAATTAAGGAAAATATAATAACTGTATGTGTCGACTAGCACATTCTAGTCTCACCAAAGATTGCATCTACTTTATTACTTTTTCTAGTAGCGTGCACATTTCCTCTTCTACGGTTGAGTGCTTAAATGGAGCATTTAAAATGGAGCCAGGAGAGGGCGGGACACGAGACGGGTGCGCCAAAGTTGACCTAAAATTTCAACTCCGAAAATTGGAAATCCGAAAATGTTCTTCCTAACATTTTTCATCCTAACGATCGCAATTCCTAAAGTCTCTGTCTCTAATGTTTTAATTCCGAAGCATTCAACTTCCTAATGTCAGTAGCAATAAACATCTATTATCCTATTATTTGTTTTCCTATATTTTCTCAACCTAACCATCTTTTACACTATTATTCAAAGTCATATCTTTTTTGTTTATATTACTTTTTATTCATAATAATCAGTATTATAAAAGGTCCCATTAAAATAGGTGGACAAAATTTTAGAAATCATTTAGACCGCTAAAATAAGGACAATAGTAAAAAATAAAATAAGAAAAAGACATTAAAATACCTACTTTTATGGGATGAGTTTGTTCTAGAGTGCCGGCAATTTATTATTTTAAGTCAAAATAAAATCACTTTATATAGTGTTTTTTTTTGTTGTTTAGATGTCTTTAGTTAGGCTTACTTAAACGCTGTGTTAAAATTTGTCCACCTATTTTAATGGGACCTTATATGCAAAGATATCCATAGGTTAGGTTAGGTTAGAACTGTGACCAACTACGCGCGAGCCGAGCGAGCGAAGCGAGCGGTGCCGCGGCAGCGGCCGGCGAGCGCTACCTCGAAATTGGTCGCGAAATTTTTCTAAGTATTTTTTTCATAGTGTCCACAAGACGAGACTCTGACCTGACTTTCATTCATTTATTTCATTTCAAGACAAAAATCAGTGAAACGACCTTTAATCATTCTAAACAGTTGTATGAGTGAAAATATTATGGTAATTATGTTTAGGGATAAAAACGTTAGGATAAAAAACAGTAGGAGTTGCAATATGTTTACAATAACGATAATAGGAATTAAAATTTTCGGAAACATGAGTGTTAGGAACATCGCCAGTAGCATTACAAATAGTAGGAATTCAAACTTTAGGATGAAAAATTTTAGGAGGAGTGATCATTCGGATTACAAATCGTTAGGAAGAACAATTTCGGATAAAAAATTTTAGGTGAGCCAATATGGACCCACACGAGACGCATTTCTTGAAGAATACTGTCCCGTTACGTACTTCATCGAGAGCACGGAGCAGCCACTACATAGTACAGCGGCCTACAGGTGACTCTTCTCCTAACTCATTAGACTTTTCAATCATCGGACCATTCTGCCTTGATATTTTATTAATCTGCTTTTGTCAGGTCTTCTTCGTCCTGCCGGTAATTATTACCTTCTCTCTCTGTACCATCGTCAGCGGACAGTGTAGATCCCTCAAACCCTCAATGTGTAAGTGGAGTTGCACAAAAAAGAAGACTTGAAGAGGAATGCCATAGTTCGTGATTTCGTGAACCTTTTGATTTTTCTAATAAATTACGGTATATTTTCTTCGTTTCAGCATTGACATTGAATCAGAAATGGTAACCAAATGTGAATCGCAACTTTGGAGCCGCCACAAAGAAACGGTCGAAGAAGGTGACTGGAAGCCGGAGATGCCCTTTGTGAATGTACGCTTTTATGTTCTATTCCATGTCTCCATACCATACCATCACAATTCAATTTTCAATTCTCGATTTGCTTTCCATAATGTTTGAAAATAATGCTACAAACCCTGTAGGACACAGCCAAAATACTAAAATACTTAATCAGTCAAAAATGTTGGTAAACATGTCATCCATAGTAATAAGATAAACTAAAACTTTTCTTTTTATTGAGAGCAAATAATGATTATTTGGTAAAATTAAATAAATCATGTTAAACCGATGGAAATCGTAACTGTTGTTTTTGTTTGTTACAGTATTACCATGGTGGTGTTTATGAAGAGCAACCAAAGACTGTCCTCGAGGTACGTACGAGGAAAACTTATGTCGATCTTGTTGAAAGTTATTGTACTTTATTGAAATGCTTTTTTTATTATTAACCATTTATTTCGGACAGAATCCATATAAGTGTTAGTAACAATTTTCTTAAGATCTATGTTAGTAGGTACATAATATAAGTGTTAGTAACAATTTTCTTACGATCTATGTTAGTAGTTAAACAAGTTCATCACAACTTTCCCGTGACTATTCCCACCCAGTGAGCCTGTATGGGACAGTCGTAGCGGGATGCAATCATTTGCAAAATGCAATCATTTGAACGCGATTGTGACTGATGTAGGTTCTCTTGATAACCACGAGCACCAGTTTAAACACAAGTTCTAAAGCGTTTTTTCGGGAAATAATGATGGCAACTTTGTGACGTTCCTTCTATGGGTTCCAAAATACTGTACCGTTTCCGCCTTATTACAAAACGTAGTTAAACCTGGTTTAACTTAGACTTGGTTTATCTCGCATGACGTCTCACTTCAATAATATTCAAAAGAAAGTGACAGCATGCGAGATAAACCAAGTCTAAGTTAAACCAGGTTTAATTACGTTTTGTAATAAGGCGGTTTATGTTTTGTTGACTTGTTACTAACTATAATTTTTTAAAGGAGGACGACCATATACAGCACCTGATCGAAGCAAGCGAAGAGCACATTCACACGTTTTCGTTGAAGTTCAAACGAGAAGATCTGGAACTGTGCTTCGAAGAGGTTGATGGAGAAACGTTTAAGTCTAACGTGATGTGCTGCATGGTACAGTGGCTATTTGTTGTGGCCGTGCAGACTGTTGCGCATTACAAGTGAGTATTATTAGTAGGACATTTTTTTCTTTTTTTAATTATGTACCTCAAATGGACAAAAAAAAAACAAATCAAAAACGGAACTCTGATAGAATCACTCGTGTGTCTGTCTGTCTGTCCGACCATTCCCCCCGCCCCTTTTATTTCCGAAACATACAGAGCCTAAAAGTTTGAAAAAAAAACAGAAATTAGTTCAACACCTATAGAATAAAGGTAAACCTATAAGCAGTCTATGGTGTTAAAATAACATGGAAAATTTCTCAATATCTACTACCATGGTACGGAACCCTTCATGTGCAAGTCCGACTTGCACTTGGCCAGTTTTTTATATGACCAGGGGGTCTAAAATGGCCACTTTAGCAGATCATAATATGAATTGACCTTTCAAAATAGTAACTGCGTCTGTGACCATTTTACGAATTTAACGCAATTCAATTGTTTTCCTATTATTACTTACCTATGATCTATTTTCCGTAATGGTCCCTGACGCTGTTACTATTATGAAAAGTCATTTTACGCTTTTTGACGCAATTCATAGTATGATCTGCTAAAGTGGCCGTTTTAGACCCCCAGATTATCACTTTCTCTGCCAAATTCATATATAAATCATGCTTCCAATTTGTCATTCTAGGTAATAATTTGAAGACTTCTATAGCTACGTCTGGCCACGACTCGCGGGTTGTGGGCACACAAACGAATTATTGTTCGACACATACGTTGAGTGCTTGGCACAAAAAGTGTAATTGAATTGAGTTATCACACAAATCTATAGTACGCTCAAATTATCTTGGCAGCTCTGAACATAGGCTTTGCGAAATTTTACGCATGTAAACTTGGGAATAAAACTGTTATTTCCAGCTAAACCAATACTTAAACGATCAGAAAATATCTAATTTAAACAGTGAGAAATACAAATAAAGTAAATATCATAACACTTTAATACATTCGTTGTAACAAAATGACCTGCACGAAGTTCGGAGCTGCCAAGATAATTTGAGCGTACTGTACCTTTTTCTAGTGTCACGCGATTATAATAAAAATCGATAAAAATTGCTTCGTTCATAACTACTTACTAACACGGCGGACTAGCGCTTTATTTGTTTCCATGTTCTTTTCAACAGTTGCGGTAAACTGATGATTATTCTGATGGTGATGACGATACCTCTCACTCTCTGCTTCGTGCTGGTGATGATCCAAGAGTTCCCGAATCTGCAGCGTCACCTCGTTCAGTTTTCCGTCAAAGTGAACAACACTCACATCTTCAGGGTTATGGTCATCTGCTTTATTATTTCCATTATGACTCTATCAAGGTACTCCTGCAACTCAACTTAGATACTTAATACCTTAATAAACACAAGCCCTAAACACAAGTTAAATCTTACATTGGTGCCATGAGCTCATCGAAAACACTCTGTTACCCTAGGTGTAAAGCTGCATAGTGTACAAGTATAGATAAGGGTTTTTTGTACAACGGAATGTAATATAATCATTTTTTTTAATAATTGTAGCGTACCCATAAACAATTATAATCAGTCTATGATGTTCATACAAGGTGTAAAAGGATCCTTCACAAAGCTTTCAAACCAAGTATTCTATCGTGGGCGTGGCGTAAGCACAGAGCCACCGCTGCACGCTGTCATTATGTCGTACAGGAGCTCTTGAAATCAACTAGAACCTTATCTGACTGACCGTGGTTTATTTTGTTGCAGCACCTTGAAACTGTATATCTGTCCACCAGCATCCCACCAGCCGATGTCAAACACTACGAGTATAGTTATCTCAAGCTCTACGGATATTATGTCGAACATTGGCAATGATGGTAAATATCATAAGAAGAACCTACTTTTAACATCAATGATTGATCCTGAAGCAGTTTGATTGATTTTGATTTATCATAGGGTCACCGTTCCTCGTTTAGGTCACTGAAAGCATTTCTTTAAGCTCCTCAGCAAGGTCAAGGCTGCGACTTAAAATTCACAGAAATATCGTTTGATAAGGTTTAATAACATATCAAGTTTAATTCCTTTACAAGACGAGTGCCACCACCCAGAGTACGTGGTGCTCACGTGGGTGCTATGCCTGGTAGCGCTAACCTCGGTGCTCAAGCTGTACTTCCTCATCAAGACGCTGCTGGTCACTATCAACGTGGTGATGTACTGCATCCTGATTGTTCACTACTACATGAATTACCATGAGTCCAAGAATATGTGAGTTTGCATCTGATCTACTATATTTTTCAAACAACTTAGCTTAATTCATTCTCGACATTAGATTCTCAGAAAGCAGATGAACAAGATTTGTCAGAACGCCCGGCCCTACGCTCTCGGTGCATCTTATAAGACTCTCGGATCCTCGGTTCATCTAGTTTGGTATCCCGCTCTCCACTCCAAGACTAGTTCTGTCACCGATGGTCATGGCCAGCAAACAGTGTCTTTACTACAGTAGGTACATAATATAATACTTTAAACATTCCTTTGTCTTCCAGGTTCCCAGCACAAATGCTAGTTCTAATGTGCAGTTTCCTAGTTGTGGTGGTAATTCACGCCAGGTTGATAGAAGCCATATCAAGGCTGGCCTTTCTATGGAAACGACAAGTGAAGACTGACCTTGCTCGCATGGAGTCCGCTCAGGGCATGAACAAACAACTCTTGGAACATATAATGCCGGATCATGTCGTTAAATATTTCTTGAGCAGAGATTGGCGTCCTAATGTAAGTTTAATTTTTAACGAGGTTCTATTTTACATAACATAACATCACTTCTAGTAATCCCGGAAGAGGTGTACCAAGTAGTACATCCATATTGGGCTAGAATAAATTGTAAGTCTTGTGGCTACAGCGACATCTATCGCAACACATGTGAACTAAATGGCAAATCCTACATTGCGCTATCAAAGTTATCCGCGACATTAGATCAAGAAAATCCCGACTTACATATGTCGGGCGGGCAGTTAGCCCACCAGACACAAAACCCGTCTAGTTGGAGGATCGTTCCTTTTCTATGGGGGATGAGGAACTTAACACCCTGTTCGTCATACCCTCCAAAAAGAGCCCCCAACAGAGATTGATTGATTGAGATTGATTATTAGAGCCCTGCAATAGGAGCTTATTGCCATCAACCGGGCACAAATCCAGACTTCTACTGAGAAATTCGTGATGAAAAACCTCAATAACATTTTGCCCAACCCGGGAATCCAACTCATGACCTCATTACTCAACAGCCCCAATCGCAACCACCAGACCAAGGCGCTGCAACGGGGCAGTTCTATGGTCATATGGTGGTGGTAATGGGATCAATTTTTTTTGTTATTTATTTTTTTATTACCTATAATTATATGGGCTTGCTCTTGACTTCAATCTTGCTCTAAGGGCAAATATTAGGAGCTTACCCAGAAGAAGCCTATTGACTTAAATAGATTAGAGTTATAATTATGAACTCGGAAAAACCGACGCAGGCAGGGAGAACTTCCACTTGTTGGCTGTGCGCGTAATAAAGGACTTAGCAAAGCGCTTCGTTCGAATGTGTGGAACGTCGACTAGGTACGGGTGATAACCTGCAGTACGTCTAGTCTGTTATTTACATAAAATGTATTACCTATACCTAATCTTAGTTTAGGAAAATCATAATCTTAATAAGTACTTTTTATTTCAGAATCTGTATTATCAGCAACACGACGAGGTGGGCGTATTGTTTGCGAGCATCGCGAATTTCGATACGCTTTACGATTCGTGGAATGCCATAAACAGCGTGCGCCAGCTCCACAATCTTATCCGTAAGACCTCACAAACTCAAACTCAAAGAAAAACTATTCATAAAACAAAGCTACAGTCAAAGTCATAAGGCATATTAGCGTAGATCTATAATTATAGGAGAAGAACGGGCAAGAAACCCAATGGACACTTTTAAATCAGAATATTGTTACAAAATCTTGATACATTACATCATTCATGTTGAGATGGTAACGTATAATATTATGTAAAAACTATTGTAACAAGACGTGCAAGTTTAGAGCGTCCGGAGCCGGCATCACTTACCCACATGTCAATACGACAAGACGTCGTATCGACCCTCACGATGTCGTAAGATGGAATAAAGGCAATACAAGATTCTGCAGTTAGTTCGCTGTAATGTGGTCCCTTTATCGATTGCACTTGGTCCCGGCTGCCATACAATCTTTGGTAAGACTGATCGCCGGACTTTCAGTGCCCCGAGTCTGCTATTCAATAGTGTCAGAATGGTCTATCATTGATCTCATAATTGTTGATTTTGACAATACCAAACTTGGCAAAATCAACAATTATGAGATCAATGATAAACCATTCTGACACTATTGAATAGCAGACTCGGGGCACTGAAAGTCTGGCGATCAGTCTTACCAAAGGCTATCGTATTACCAAATAACAGAAGTCATCATCTGCATAACCTTTTTCCAACTATTTTGGGGTCGACTTACAGTGTAACTGGAGGCAGTCGCTCCATGTTAGTACTGGTACTGCTTATTAGCTGCATCTGGTTAGACTGGAAGCTGACCCCAACACATTTGGGAAAAGGCTATTAGAGAGATGATGACTTCGGTTATTTGAAAGAAGTGACTACAAGCAAAGTTATTGAGCTGTTTATTTAAACATGTTGAATCTTACAGTTTGCTTCGACGAATTACTACTGCAGCCAGAATTTAAATGCATTGAGAAAATTAAAACGATCAATGCTACATACATGGCTGCGTCAGGACTTGATACAAAACACAAGGTAAGATCCACTAGTCCCTTTCACGTTTATTATGGAGATATTTTTAAAGTTATTTAAATACAGAGCTATTTATATTATTCACATATTATCCCAAATTAAAGTTGAAGTTATGAGGGCCAGCCTATTGCCATTATAATCTTTCATCCAAGTATAATCGTCCCTCCATATTTTTTACAGCTAGGGAAAGACGATCATGCCCATCTGTACGCTCTATGTGACTTTGCACTTGCACTAAGGGAAGCACTCAAAGAAATTCTACAGTACCAGTTTGAAAAGCTATTTCCTAAGAGCTACTTAAGAGCAGGTGAGAAATATTCAAATATCAAACTGTTTACTCCCAATACTTTATCTTCTACCTAGCCTCTTTCCATCTATTTTGAGGTCACAGTTTCCAGTCTAAACCGGATGCAGCACCAGTGTTTGACATGGATCCGACTGCCTATTTGACCTCCACAATACAGTAGGTACACCACAGAAGAGATAAAAGAGGTTAGAAAGGAAATAGTTCCTGATTTGTATTAGAACGCGTGTCGCCGCTTGTCTCCCACTCTCTATATCCACTACATGCAAGACGCTAATAAGTACGCTAATAAGTACGCGAATTATGCACACAAATAAACCGCACTCACTTAGATCGCGAGCTTGCTACTGGTTATCACACTAGCGCAAACATTGCGTTTGACGTACACTCACACTTGCGTATATTTCTCATACATGTTACGGTGACCAAAAGGTCGATAATGTATATCGATAAAATTACTTGAGTTTTGTTACTTTAAGTTTTGCAGTTTTTGTTTTAATTTCGGGACGGGACAGAAAGAAAGAAAATAAGAAAGCAAAAATATTTACCTATTGGTCTCTCACACATAAAAAATTAAAGATAAAAAGTAAACAGAAAAGATTTTTTTCAAATATTGATCATTAAGTACTTGAAATTCAATTTCAATTCAGATTTTATTATTGTCTTGAAATAAAACGTATTTATTAAGTAGCAATAGCATGCGCTTGCTATCTTTCAAATTCGAATTTTTCAGAATAAAATGCAATCTCACACTAATATTTTTCCATAATAGCTTTAGTCAGGTCTGTAACATATCTGGATCTGTTGGAAACCTAAAAATAAAATTTAAAATGTATGTTTCGATTTATAAATGGCTAACCTCAAAACAAATTTTAGATGAAAAACAATCAATAAACAATAATAAGGTATTGATAGTATGGTCGATAAACAAAAGTTATTTTAATCAAAACATAATAATCATTTGAATGCATTCACACATACTAAATATCGACATTATTGACAACTTTGTACAACACTATCGAAACGCAAAGAGTAGGCAGAATTTAAGCTTTGGCTCGTCGCACGCGACGTTCGCAGTGAACGAAATGCATTGCGCAATCGCCCACGTAGTACAAGATGGTACCCACGTATTGCAAGCAATGTACATAATTTCGTTTCTGCTTGCGATTGTATCATTTTTGTCTGCGAACTACATAATACTATTGTAATAATTACAAATATCACTTTTTAGGTTTTTAGACTTACCGATGAAGAGAAATCCCTTCTCGAGCCACACTGCACACCTGGCTTCTTTTCCGACACGTAATAATTGCGCAACACGGCATAATTTTTTTTTTTTCGCGGAGCTCCGTTCGCTGTCACAATATGAGCGCGATTGTCGGTCAGTAAATCAATTTTTGTCGACATATGATCGTCTGATCATATAAGCGGCGCGCGTGCCCCGCCCACATGGCCTTTCTAACCTCTTTTATCTCTTCTGTGAGGTACACCTTGATAAGGACTAGTTGACAGACTTCCGGGCTTCCAGCTTTTGCTTTGTCAAAAGGTTTACAAATGACAGCCCGGACCGACCGGCGCAATATGTGTTTTCTGCGCCATGGAGGGGTGGGTCTCAAGGATTGAAGCGCGTATTAGGAGGGCGCCTAGGAGGGATCTCAATGATCGACTGCGTCAAGCGCGTATTATTATTATAATTTTATAAAGCCTCTTTTTTTGGGTGGGTGGTAAAGTGGTAAATCATCAAATAACCCCTTCCGCTCTTGGGCAGAGCGAAAGGGAGTGTGAGACTTCTACTGACTAAAAACCACCCATGTCCCTTCTTGGCCCTTTATGTCGAGGCCGCGTTATCTTTTGAACAACCCGCAGTCTCATTATAACCCGCAGTCTCATTATATAGCCTCGAGTCCCTTTCCATTTATTATTAACCATTATTCACCTGCCTGCTTGTTGCGCCGACCCTAACTAAATTGGTACCGTGTAGTGGTGGTGGTACCTATGGTCGGCGCAGCATGTCTTCTTATTCTATGCTTCTCTATTACAAACTACCAGGAGAACAGAATTATAAAGAAGTACAAGCCGTTGACTGTACTTCAAAATATAATATTATCAAACTCGAAGCAAAGGGAATCGGGGTAAAGAAACTCGACGTAGCGGGAATACAAGCGGGACAAAAATTATAGACTCGACGTAGGGGGAGAATAGAAGCGAGACAAGGTTCTCGGCTCGACGTAGGGGGAATGAAGCTCTCTATTAGTCACCATCTCAGTGGGCAGACAGTCCATCCGTCGTTTCTTTGGTCTTAATACTAACTGAATACCTACTTATCACATGCCATAAACATCAGGGATAAGTTGCGGTCCCCTAGTGGCTGGAGTGATCGGCGCTCGCAAGCCGGTATACGACATCTGGGGCAACACCGTCAATGAGTCGTCTCGCATGGAGAGCACCGGAGAGATTGGACAGATACAAGTTACCAAGCATACCCAACAGGTAATTAGACTATTGTCACAATCTATCTATACTTATAATAGAGCACCAACATTTTGCTGGGGTTGTGAAGTTGACATGGTAAAGGTCATATTGTATCATATTGGTGTGGGTGGTCATATTGTTTTGTATTGTTTCAATTGTAGTTTAAAAATGAATTTTGTTTTATGAATTTATGAATAATTTATTTTATGATTATGCATTTTTTGGTAGTATATGTGTTGTGTATTGGCCTTCAATTATTATGATTATTTTTTACTAATTCTTTAAGTACCTACTAACAAAATTATAGATCAGTGTTGTCTATTTTTACCCACGACGGAACGGAGACGGTTTACGCGTTTGGGGTGAGAGGTTGTTTGTTTGTTTGTGAGTTTGTGCAAATACATGTTGCCATTTTTCTCCAAAACTACTAGTCCGATTTTGATGCAGTTTTCAGTTATGGGTTCGGGTTTGATTGGTGCATGTTCTTAGATAGGTGTTACGGTGACAACTCACCAGGGGGCGTTGCAGCAAACCCAAGAATGTCCGTCGGGAGCTGAACATTGCAAAACTAGTTCATTTAATGGCAGCCTCCGACGGACATTCTTGGGTTTTTTTAAGGTGGGTGTTTTATGTTATTTTATCCTTTTTTCAATTAATTTTTAACAGTCGTGGGTTTTTTCAAAATTTTTAATTTTGCTTTTGAATAAATAAATTATTATTTTATTTATTATATTTTTTTTTTGTGGTAACGAGTTAGGCTACTTGCAGACAATTATTTAGTTAGAGAGATGATCTATCACATCCTAAAATATGGCCACAAACACACTGTTCAATTATATTGATGATGTGTTTCAACCTTTTTGTTTCCCTTGCAGCTACTGACGGATAATTTCGAGCTCGAGTTCCGCGGTGAAGTGGAAGTCAAAGGGAAGGGGCTTATGGAAACGTGGTGGGTCACGGGAAGGATTGATCCTACGTGGTTTGAATATGGTGACGTTATTAGGCCATTCTTTGTAACAGACAGTGAGCGCAGAGGATTTGTGAAACCACCAGTCTCCGACCCTGACGAGGTAAGTAGGTACTTTCGAAATCTACTTATCAAAATATGGTTTAAACCCAAATAGGTACTCTCAAATGGCTTAACAGATTTGAATAACATTTGGTGTTGAAAACTTGATGTTATTTTTAACCGACTTCCAAAAAAGGAGGATGTTCTCAATTCCTCAGTGTGTTTCTTTCCAAGTTCCAGTTTATGACGTGAGCAAACTTATTCACCGCGGGTGCGTTAACGTTACATTGGTTTTTTTTTTCAGTTTCTGGCAAGCAAGCGTCGCAAGAAAAGAAAGTGGTCTCTGAGGAAACTATTTCGTAGACACAGCTGGGAATGCTCTTCATTTCGCAGGACCTTCAAGGATCCGTCTTCGGTGCATCCTTTTAATGCGCTCTTAATGTCCGTTATACACACAAGACAACACACACGTACTCATCCGCTCTACACGGAATGAGAAATAACAAGTACTTATGTTTTTGTAATTAGAAGTATGTAGGTAAATCAATTATTACAAAATATGTAAACCATACCTAATCCCTAGATAGGAATAAATTATGAAAATATTATAATATGTGAAACGAATAGGTATTTCTAATCGATGTAATTACGTTGCGATAACAACGCGCGTGCAAGGGCTTCTGAACTCGACTTTATTATCTAAAACGCGTTCAAGAGCTGAAGTACCCATAGTGTCAAAATTATAATGTTATATTAATTGACACTTACCGATCTTGAATGCCAATTACATCTACTGATCCCGTTCAGTTTCTGGGTGAAATCTGGCCTAAGTATATTTAACTACCCGACAGGGAAAACTAGATTTGTAAATAAAACAACAGGTAAACTTTCCATATATAATTGATATAAACATTATAAATAGAAGCGTCTCACATACAGCATAACATCTTGCATACGAGGACCGACCACAGATTATTAAAGTATTCAATAACTTGACTTCATTTGATGTTATACGTACTGATTTTACTGGTTTATATTCTAAGACTGATAAAGAAATAATGAATGAACTGTGCGATGAAGGATGATATGGCTAGGAAGTAAGTTCTGCTGAGATGAGAAAAAGACGACCATAATAGTACATTGTTACATTAGGGGTGAAAGTAACTTATTTAGTCCCCGAGACGGGGTTTGGCGCATGAGCGCAGCGAGGGCGCTAATAGTTCGAGGGACTAAATAAGTCTTTAACCCGAGGTAAACACTGTGCTTTTCATTACGAATACAAGGAAAGTTGATGGGAATAGGCTTGCGCCCAATAACCTAAATCGAAAGAAAGAAAAAGTAAGAAACGTAAGAGAAACACTTAAAATCGATTAAATCTAATCGGTGTATGGCAATAGGCTTGCTCCTAATTACATCGGTTGATGGCAATAGGCTTGCTCCCAATTACCTACCTAAATCAGTGAATGGCAATAGGCTTTCTCCTAATTAGATTGGTTGATGCCAATAGGCTTGCACCTAATCACATCAGTTGGTGGCAATAAGCTTGCTCCTAATTACATCAGTTGATGGCAATAGGCTTGCTCCTAATTACATTGGTTTGATGGCAATAGGCTTACCCCCAATTACATCAGTGTATGGCAATAGGCTTGCTCCTATTAAAATTGGTTGATGGCAATAGGCTTGCTCCCAATTACCTACCTAAATCGGTGAATGGCAATAGGCTTGCTCCTAATTAGATTGGTTGATGCCAATAGGCTTCTCCACATTTGTTGATGGCAATAGGCTTGCACCTAATCACATCGGTTGGTAGCAATAGGCTTGCTCCTAATTGCATCAGTTGATAGCAATGGGCTTGCTCCTAATTACATTTGTTGATGGCAATTGGCTTGATCCCAATTGCCTACCTAAATCGGTGAATGACAATAGGCTTGCTCCTAATTAGATTGGTTGATGCCAATAGGCTTGCTCTTAATTAGATTGGTTGATGCCAATAGGCTTGCTCCTAATTACATCAGTTGATGGTAATAGGCTTGCTCCTAATTAAATTGGTTGATGGCAATAGGCTTGCTCCCAATTACCTACCTAAATCGGTGAATGGCAATAGGCTTGCTCCTAATTACATCAGTTGATGGCAATAGGCTTGCTCCTAATTACATTAATTGACGGCAATAGGCTTGCACCTAATCACATCAGTTGGTGGCAATAGGCTTGCTCCCAATTACATCAAATAATTTGACAGCTGTCAGTAGAAAGCGATTCTCCCTAGGGCTGAAAAGTAGTACTTTCAACCCGCTCCGCAGGCATGTTGTGACCTACTTTCAGAGTATGAGTAATGAAAATATATTTAAATTCCATACTTCTCTATTACGCGTCATCTCAGAAACCTGAGGGAAATCAAGTCATTTTATAGTATATAATCTGTGTACACTAAACACTACGGTAACTACTTGTGACACATTGATACCATTAAACAAGAATGTTCTTTTAAAGGTAAAAAAAATGGCGGAAATACATTGCTACTTTTGTATTGTTGAATATAATTTTAGATTTAGATATAATATGTAGTTAAAACATTAATGTATTGCATACACTGCAATATTATTCTTTCCCAAAAATATTTGTGATTTACTAAAAATGTTGAATTGTACCAAAATATTTGTTCTGATTTTAATAGACATAGTTTTGAGTGAAAACTTTTATAAATAAAGTGTAAAATTTGACCTTATAATCTTTAAAATAAGGTTGAAAATCTTATTAGATTACATCATCTACTAGCTTCATCGTCTACGCAATGCTACTTTTAGCGGATAACATGACATTGTGCGCATTCTCTTAACATTACATTTATTGGTTACATCTGGGCAATTAAAGCTCAAAATGAATGTAAAAAATATTTTGATCCAAACTCCTTTACAAAACTTCTAATCTGTCAAAGTTGTAGATGGCGTGACAATAGAGTCCCAAATTCGACCAATGATGTCAAGGTATTCAAAATAACTGACATTTAACACATTTTCAACCAATGACGATGCTCGGAACTAGGTACATTAGCGCCATTAGTTTGACAGCCACTATCACCATTCATTAACCAACTAAATTATATCGATAACATAAACAAATCTGCAATTAATTCAATTCTTGTGCTCCTCACACTGTTTCCATACGCTTATGTGACTAGGTATAAAATAAACAGCCAGATCCAGGACTTTAACACCCTTACACTCGGTTCCTGAAAGACTAATCAACTCAATAGCCAACTGTCAAAATCAAATCGAGTCATTTGATTGGCTGTTGCTATTTCAGACAGCCAATCGGAACAGTAGAATATTCACTGAGAAATCGGTAAATATAACCAAAAAATACGTACAATCGAGCACAGAACCTGTTTCTCAGCCTTTAGACTGGAGTATTGAGTGAAAGCCTAATAACTATAATTTGTTGATTAGAGTTTCAGAAATCGGGTGTCAAATTATAGACATAATATTATATTATAGTAAATTAGGACTCAAAAGCACCGATGACAAGATTACGTAAAATATTCACAAAATGTTTTTTAAGGGAATTTTATAGAGGTAGGACAATAAAAATTTAAAATAAATAAGAAAACGAAAATTAAGAAAATGTGCGATTTTGACAGTAAATGTAAAGATAGAAAGAAAAACACTGAAAGATAAAAAGTAATTAGCAGCAAACATAAATCAAAAGAATAAAAAATACAGCTTGTAATTTGAAAATCGCTTCAAAATTATTTTATGTAAGCTCTTTTGGGGCACAAATTCCACTTTCAAAATGAATTTTTATTAATCTCCATCAAATACCCTTATTAAAACATGTCTTATGTTATATGAAAGTTTAGTAATAGTAACAATGACAGAAATTAATATATAACTTGGCAATATTATAATTATAACGTACTACTAAGAGAGCCACAAATTGATCGAAAATCTTTTTAACAATTTCAGAAAATATCTTTTAGTGAATATAAGATATATTAAATATTTTACGGATTTTGGACGTAGTATATTATGTAGATATATAAGTTTTTAATGTTTATAATATTTTACATTAAGATCAATAATTATGTTATTTGTAAATAAAGATGAACGTTTATTTCGAACAATTACAAAAATAAATACATTTGAAAGAAAATCACAATATTTTTATATTCTTCGCATATAATATTTTTGCCAACTGTACGCTTACAAGTTACACATTCTAGACATTTCTACAGTTTCTACTGAACACGTGAATCAGGCGAGTTCGAACACTTATAGCTTAAGACGACACATTGACATAATTATATAAAAATTGTATAAAAAATCAACGAAGCTATATCAGCTAGCTTTTCGTTATAAAACATTATTTGGCTAGCAGACTTAAAATGTGGCATTTGGGAACGGGCTATATTACATTATATTGTGCCTTAATTTATTTGCATTAAAAATGCTTACAATAATTATAACTGCAACTGGTTGTATGTAGGTTCTTTAGCAAAATAAATTATTATCGGCGTATATGGCGTAATCATTTAAATATCCCATTGCGCTTCATGAATATTCCGTTGCGCTTTATGAATATCCCATTGCGATTTATGAATATCCCATTGCACTTTATGAATATTTCAATTATCTTTCTTACTTTTTTTTAAACGACTAACAAAAAATAGTTTATTTTACGACTGAAAGTCGTTACATTTGTAATGCAGATATTTGCACTTTGGTGTAAAGATATTTTAACAATTAACATTTTTTATAGTTATTTTTGGATTAAAATGCTCAATTTTTAAATCGGTTGTGCAAATCAATTTGTATAGTGATGAAACTGAGAAAATGGCCGTATAAGGTAACTTTTTTGGGTTAATAAACACAATAATTAAAAAATACTAAGCTGATTTATGCTTCAATAAATTAAAATTAGAACAATTTACACCATCAATATAAAAATTGAGCGGCTAAGCTTTTGTATTTCAAATACAAACAAAATACATACTATAAAAATGTAGGTGTATATGTATATCTCTGTTACAAAATGAGATTCAGTTTTAGTCTTGAAATGTACAAGATAACGTATATTATTATGTATAATAAATATTTTATAAAAGCGCTTAAATATATTATATGTACAAATAAACTTAAATTCCTGCATGCAGAAATTATATAAAAATGTTGCTTTATGTAACAAGAATAAAAAAGAATTCAAAACAGGAAGTTTATTTACTATTATTGACTAATGTCGCGCATCCCAATCTAACTAGCTTTTTTTAAATACCTATTTATTAAAAGTTATGTTTTTAAACTGAGCGGTTTTTTTAGACGACGTTACTGTATTTCAAATGAACCGCCTGAAAATCCTTAAGACTTGCATTAAATAATTATTTAATTCAAGCTTTTCATACAAGATTCCTCCATATTATACATCTTCTTTCATAACCTCCACATTTCTGATCACCATCTCTCTCTATAAATGACATGGACTCGTATTCTGGGGACCTGCCGCCACTTCTTGTTCATTGTAGTAAAGCTTTAGTGTTCAGTGTGGGAAAGAGATGGACCTTTACAGGGTGGTCCATCTCTCTCGCACACTACTGCTACTGCTACAAGAGTTGGTCGTGCAGCCCCTGATATGTCAACAAAACTTATTATCGCTTTAAGTACATTTTATAAATCAAAGATTCTTTTTGTGGGCATTTTTATAAGAGGTAATAAAAGATTTGTATTTTATTTTAACGCTTACTATATTTAAAGAAACCCTTTGGTTGTCAGTACAGCCCTCTTTAAACTTTATTTTAAAAATTTGTTCCTTAACAATTTTAAATTATTTAAACTAAACAAAATCACAAAATATTTAAAACCCAATGCATAAATATTTAAAATATTCCCTAAATAATTTTAAAGATCTATGATTTAATCTCAAAAAGTACGAAAATGAAAAAAAAATCGGAGTATAAACTAAGTAAAAAAAAAAGTATGAAATACACGTACGTATGCACTGTGCATTCAATTAGAATTTCGAACGCTCCATTCGTTACTATTCCGTGACAAACGCAAACATCAGTTATTGCACTATTCTCTTTCATTTTCTATCACAATTATTCAAGCACAAAAAATATTAACCTGAACCGCCAACATAACACATAGCATATTTTAACGCATATATGTAAGTAATCAAACTAAGAATTATTTTATGTGGCGGTCGAATGGCAAATTGCACCAATTTATCCTATTTTTACTAAATTAGTCAACGAAGCGTGTTAATCAAAACTTTTAACGTTTTAAAAAGAGTAGGTACTTTTAAAGTTTTAACTTTTATTTTAAAGTTTAAAACTCATTAACGGCAACATTATAATGTAACTTTGTTATTAAATAGGTTTTATATTAATTGCTATTACAAATAGCTCTCGCCAATAAATATAATATACAACAGTTTTGAAGTACTTTTGTATAAAACGATAGTATCCAAATCCACGGAAACAACTCAAAATTTCACCAAACCTCTTCAAAAAATCCTTTAACTTACCCAAAACTCCAATCCTTTAAAACAACGCCTAACATTAGGCGCATTACTGGAGCATTGCGCAATTATTAGACATGTTAGGAACAGGGAGCAAATGCAAGTAATTATCAAAACATCGCGAGGAAACAGGCATTGTGCTAGAACCAATTTTTTTTATAAGATATGGTGATATCTACCAACCTGTTCTGGGTCCGCAAGACGCCTTTTTATTTATGTATATCAACAAAAGTTACGGTATTACACAAATCTTCTACCAAACTGCAGGACAGTTTATCGGTAGTATGACTCCCTCTTTCATAAAGCAGGTTTTACCAGTACAGGCTACATATGCTTTTGCGGGGAATTGCGCAATGTTAGTGTTGGTCTTGCACCGCATCTGCCTCGATATAAATAAGGCACTAAACGTGTACCGGGGGCGGTTCGTCCATTACCTCCTCAACGATGACGTGTTTCCCAACGTCCCTGAGGTCCTGGTGGTCCCCGTGGGCTGCGAGATCGAAGTCCGACCCTGAGAGGGAAGCTATGTGGTTCCAGTTGGACTCGGTTGTGTCTCCTGTGGTTTTAGAAGGTTGGTCTTAGTTTTTTGGGTGGGAAAGATGCCGTGAAGTTTTAGTGGGTAGAGAACTTTCGAGTTGTACGGTAAGGGAAAGTTTGTTCTATCAAAATAGGTCACTTTTGTTCTGCCACTTAGGGCACAAAAGATGTCAGTGTTTTTGACCCAATCGGATAGAAAAGCAGCAAAACACGTATTATAGAAGCTAATTCTGAGATGCTGGTCGAATACATAATCTCCCTTTTTAGAAATCGGCTAAAAAGGTAAAGATTTTTTTCCATTTCCAAAAGTCGCTAATCCAAAACGTTTTATTGTATCGAATACAACCTCGAAAGTTTTTCTACACACTAAAAAGACACAGCGTAAATAATAAATGGTGTTAAAAGAATGCTTATTAAATAAAAATATTTGCAGTGGAAAAAATAGATGTAGCATTTTGTTATGGTAGGTACAGAGAATTTAAAATCAGCAGTGAATTGCTTAAGGCTTGTTCGACAATATTTGAATGGGCACTATCTACCATATGACTGATTTCTGAACTAACATGGTCTGTTACATTATCATTAGCACTGAAAACGATATTTACCATGTTTACTGTTTATTTCGAGTTCTCGGTTAGTGGTGCTTGCAATAGTGCCGAAATATCAGGAACTCGACACAAGCAGTATGTAAATAATATGGTAAGAAATATGTTTTCATTGATGATGATACCATCTACCATATAAACAAAGTGATGACTTGAATTCAGTGCATTCCCCGTTAACCATGATATTGTAATAACGTAATAAGTAGTGAAAATATATAAAAGATAATTTATATATTTTAAAAAACACACCAGTGAATGCTAAAATTATTATCCATGTGAGGTGTAAATGTGAAAAATATGTACCTATATAAATGCCAAAATTAGTGAATAATTACGTCCATTTTCACTAAACGCGTGAGACACCTAAATGAAACCCTAAATAAAATCAACATTCAGTAGGAATTTCAACACTCGACTCAGCGGTGAGAGTTGAAATTCCAACAACGAAGTAATATCAAGGAAACATTTAGGTGGTCTCACACAATTATAGAAAACCGACATTAAATATATAATTTCTTCAACCTCTACAAGCTTAAAGCTGCCTAAATACAATGGCATATTAAACTAAGCTTGGTTTTATGATTGTTCATTAGAAAACAAAATGGCGGCTGTCTTGTGTTAAAACTAACTACGTGATGTAGTTTGATAAGCCAATCTGTTATTTGTGCGTTTTAAATGTAGGAAAATTGAATTGCATTGGATTTTTTGCCTTTTGGTAAGACTGGAAGCCAATCCTCACATAGTTGGGGAGAGGTTAGGCAGATTTTGTGATAAACGAAGTTATTAATGTTAATATTAAGTCTATGCGTTAGTTGAAAATATAGGTACACAGCACAATCGCTGCGTAAACATTACATTAACAAAAACAACCCAAATTGTATCCTGCCTGTCTTATTAGATTAAAGACGCGTTTACGGATTCTCGCGGTAATTTGTTTTTTTTTAGTTATGCTACTACAAATATTTTGTGTTAATAATTATAAGTAAGAAAATGAAAAAGAAACGGAGTACAAACCAAAAAAAGTAACAACTACAAGTAAGTATGCAATGTGCATTCAATTAGAATTTCGTTTCGAACGCTCCATTCGTTACTATTCTGTGACAAACGCCGTTATCGCACAACTCTTTCATTTTCTATCACAATTATTCAAGCACAAACAATATTAACCTTTACCGCCACAAAACAAATAGCTTATTTAACGAACAAACTAAGATTTATTTTTATGTGGCGGTCAAATGGCAAATTGCACCAATTTATCCTATTTTTACTAAATTAGTCAACGAGGCGTGATAATCAAAACTTTTAACGTTTTATATATCCTGCCTGTCTTATTAGATTAAAGACGCGTTTACGGATTCTCGCGGTAATTTGTTTTTTTTTAGTTATGCTACTACAAATATTTTGTCATAGTCATAGTCATTTATTTCATAACAAAATACATTGTGTAGAAAAAAAAACTTAAAATTATATTAATATTAGATAGTAATGATAAAAAAATAATTAAAATCAAAATAAATTGTGTTCGTAGAGCTATGATTTTCAACACGAAGTGCAGCTAAAAAACGACACAGGTTCCACCCACAACGGTTGCAGAGCGCAGATTAAGTTTTACATTTAAAATTTTTGCGTAATTTATCATGACAGTGACCGCTAAAATGAACCTTATTGCAATCGTTTAAGATTCATCCGGAATAGCAAAAAATGAGAAAAAATAAGTTTCGGTTTTCATTTTTTCTGCGACTATACATAGCATTTAGCTTAAAAAAAATCCCATTATTAAAAATTGAGTATATTTGCCTACATACAGTATTTTTAGAAATAGTAAAATATGTTAATAATAGCACAAAAAATGTACCTAAACTCAACCCGGTGTCGTTAATTTTGTGGAAAATGGCAACGTAAGATCGATTTTACATTATCAAAGACTAAAATTTTCAATATTATAGTTCACATTATTTGAAGATGAAGAACCAATCTATACGAGGTAGTTATTAGTTATATTCGATTTTGTTGAGTTATGACATAAAATGTACCGAAAAAACAGCATAATTTTGCCTGATTTGTAAACGCGCCCTTAAATCTTAATATTTTTTTTAATGTGATTTTCACAAAGTATTTTGAACGCCAAAACACCCCAAAATCTGCTCTCTAGCCTTTGTTTAAAGACTAAGTTCCAATGCACTTCAACCTCCAATTAGTAAAAGTTTGCTTAAATGTAACATTTTAAGTTCATTCCGTATAGCCCAGCATGCTGTTATATTTTATTGTAAAATGTTCACTCACACAGCACCACACGGTTTCGGCAGCGACCCTGCTTCCTTCAGTCAATGAGTGTACGTCGACTTACCAAAACCTTAACCATTAAGGTTGAAATTTCTAGAGCAAACTTCGGCTTAGCTAGTAAATGTGTCATACGACTGTGACCAAAATTTTCATACGAATACGAACATTAGAGAAACACAAATAAGGTTCAAATTCGTATAACGTTCGAAGTTTGGGTAAAAGTTTCGCTCTATACACTTCAACCTTAGGACCTTATCGTATTAGATAATGCAAGTATTACCGTCAACAATATGACGCGACACTACCTACACAAGTTTAATACGATAAAGTCCTAACTTGATCAACGTTTTTGTAAGGTCACCGAATAGTAACCGAGCGTAAAAATGACACATTCGGGCTTTAGAAAGAGACTGTCAACAAGGAAGTGAATGAGATACAAATACGAACTTTTCTTACATTTTTTTTTCTAAAACTTTGTGCGTCTTATTTACGATCAAGTACAAGTTTTGTACTTAAAATTACTTAGTATTAAGCGAGCCTCAGTCTTATTAATGGAAACGTGTTGTTGGAACCTCAAGTGATATTTTTAAGTTTTTTTATACTTTTGCCAGACTTTGAAAAGGAATTCTATTAAGATTCACTTTTTTTAAGTGAATATCAAGTTCAGTATACTATCGTAATTTTGTTTAAAGTCTGTTTTAATCCCACAGCTGAGCAAATGCGATTCCCAAGTTAATAATGAAAACTGGAAATTATTAACTCACATAAAAATCACAGATTCAGGCACGCCATGCTTTGACTAGCCAACGTATTTTTCATTTGAAGTTCCCAACAATACGCGCTAAGACTGCATTGAACGTGTATGATACATAACTTTCTTTTTTTGAACACTCGGTTGAGCAGGTGTAAGATTTTGTTCCCCCAAAATGAATATTCCAAACTTTCGTCGAAGCACCAAAACCGGTCAAGATGTACCTATATCTTTAAAATCGTGAATATTTTGCGTTCAGAAGTATTTATTTACTTAGATATTTTATAAATGCCTGCTGGTAAAATTAAAGTATTTTTAACTTACGAAATTGCAAGTCCCTCTTGAACCGCACATGCCTAAATGTGTTTAATGCTAAACTTTTTGGAAACGTCGTTCTGTTTCAGCCCATTGGTTGAACATGACAAAGACAAAATGTTTCGCAATATCGAGCGTTATAATATTTTTTTTTTTCGTCTCATTAGCTGCGGTACAAGTGGGCTTAGTTTATGTATTATTTGTAGATTGACGTAGGCGGGATTAAAAAGTATTGAAGCAGACAGTTTTTACAATTTCACAAAAAGGGACCGTATTCCCTTATCATAAAAGCTAAGCCAGGATATATTTAAGCGGGTATTGGATAGCTTCGACCGTTACCAATTCGCACTACTCACTACTTGAAACCCAAATGTTTATTTTACAGCGAGGTGTCTCCCATGACCATAACTTCTGAGTGGAAGAGAGATGGAGCTATCTGTCCTGCATAGCGCTATCTCTTTCTTCTCTTCCTTCCCCCACTCAAGTAAGATTTAATATTGTTCTGGTGGTAAAGCTAGGTCTGAACATCGTTACTGCGTTGTATAATTAAAAGCAAAATTCGATCTCAATCACCAAATGCAGCGTGGTGATTAGCCATTATCACCAAATGTATTATGGTGATTACTAATAGTCACCGAATGTATCATGGTGATTACCAATAATAACCAAATGTATCTTGGTGATTATGAATCCCCATACAACGCTAATAACCACCTCACACAATATTTGGCACACTACAGGGGAGTTATTTCTACTTCCCAAAAGGGGGATTAATGGAATGACTCACTGTGTCAATGACGTCATATTGTAGGAGTATCAAACACACAAAACGCAGTCTTCGTACGGGAGTAGTTCACTGGCTATCAATTATTGAATATTTCGACCCAATAATACCCTACTATTATTGGTTCTAAATTCGATGTTCTTCTCGGTTTCATAACAACCTCGCCTGGTGGCTCGATTGTGAATTCTGCCTCGAATGCAATAACAATCTTTCCGAACTTATATCGAAATATACTATTTCGGCATCTCACACGTCAACATTAAGTTCTCGGCTGCTTTATTGTTGTCTATAGGAAACCATGCCTTCTTAAGGCTGCACAAAAATAGTATATTTCATTATAAGTGCGGAAAGTCTGTCATTGCAAAGAGTTCCGACAAATGTCTAGCCGAGCCGAGGCACAGCCGACGGCGAGGGTTGACAGTCGGAACAAGTTGCAATGACGGTTCCGCACGTGTACTGAACAACTATTTTTAATACAGTTGCGAAAAAATGAAGCAATTTAATAAAATAATTAAACTTGCAAAGAACATTTTTGAAAATGGCGCCTACCGTAAAAGAATATAAGCAGAGATTTTTTTGTTTTCTTTACCTATTCTGGGTAGGCAAAGGGAACTATGCCCATACAGCCAAGTCTTCAGAAGATTTTTTTTATTGATATGAAATAAAAATGAAATTGAATGAGATGAAATGGAATGAAACCTTTAACTCATTGAATCAAATAATTAAATCTGATATTGAAACAAATTAGTAGCTTCTTTAGAAATATTTGCATGAATCATAAAAACTTCTATGATTTTATTTAGTAAATACTTCGTGGTTGGTTTTTTTTTTAATGGACATTATTTTGACAGTTGGGAAAGAGAACGCACGAGTTCGGGAAAGGTAAAGAAAAAGCACGAGTACGTAATAGCCCACATCCCGAACGCTATACGTCCCTGCAATACGCCACTTTTTGAGCAACTGTATTAAAAACTTATTTTCATCAAGTAAAAAGCCAGTGAACACCTCCCGCGGTTAGTAAGTACAGAGAAGCGAAGCGACCGCGTGCGTACCGTACAGCTACAGTGGGGCGTGGCGGCACCTTGGTCGCGCACGGAGCGCGCGCGCGTCTCGTCCAGTATGAACGAGTTGATGACGTACGCCTCGCGTCGGATGCGGTCGCGGAGCTCGCCCGACATGTCCGGGATCGCCCACTTGATTATTATCATTACTAGTGCTACGACGTTCTGTGGAGTGTTTCGATATTGGTTAGAAAATGGGAGGTGTGAGACACTCGGTTGGAACAGTTTTTTTATTTCTATTAATAAAAAAAAGGGAAAATAAAGCTAAAAAAATAAAAAAAAATATTTTTGAATATTATCAATAATCACCGAATGTATTATGGTGATTATGAATCCTCAACTCTCAATTGACGATTGAAAAAGTTTTAGTTCCTAAAATGATCGAGAAGTGCCTCAAGAATCACTGCAAAAAGACGTCGGTTTTTGGTGTCGTTCTTTATTGTTACATATTTTTCGGTCTAGCCTCTCAGCCCGCAAAAAACTCAAAACGATAACGAGCTATAGGAGAAGGAACTCCGTTCCAAAAACCGACAGGTTTTTTGTGGGTTTTACACAAAGTGAAGTCATAAAGCAGTGGATTTTCTGGTGACATTCAATAACACAATTTATTTCAGTCAACTAAAGTACAAAGTTGTGCAACATCTACCTAACCATAACAAACGGCTTCTAGAGCTTTGCATAACTTATTTTCAAATATATATAGTATCCTCACCTCAAAAACGACGACGAATGCCAACCTAGCTCCCATGATATGCCAATACCAGTTACTGTGCTCATAGCTATCGCCTTCTTTGTAGTACCAGTAGCCAGGGAAACTGAGATAACACAAAAAAAACAACATTATGACAAGAGGAAAAGTATTAAGAACCGACTTCCAAAAAACACTAGAAAAAGTCGAAAATAACTTTACTTTCGGAAGTCGGTGACTTCGTTTCGTTTCATTGACTTTCTTGCCACAGAAAAATGTGATCGATCAAATTTATATTGGACCATTCGGAAAGTATACCCTTTCTTACAAAAAGATTTTTTCAAATCGGATCATAAATGACAGTGTTATATCTAAGGATCGAATTGAGCCTCTTTTAGAGAGAGAATCTTCTGCTCAAGTCAATTAAAAATACGCACTTAACGGCTGTCAAAATAGAGTCGATATTCACCTGCACATAGTCTCGTTGTACTGCGTTCTCAATGGCGGATGCTCCAATACAGAAATGTTGAAGTCAGCCAGCGTATGGTTCACGTATTGCTTCATAGATCCCGTTGAGAATTGATACACGAGCCGCGGGATAAAGTCCGATGTAAATGCTATGATGAAACCCTGGGAAAAACACGTTAAAATAAATAAGCAAGTTTATCCAACATCATGGTCGAAGAAATATGGAACCATCGGATTTGGTCATTGGTACGGAAAGAGAACGAATCGCAAGCGCGCTAGTAGCGGCATCTAGCGACCAACGTACAAGTCTACCCACACCTATAGCACGTTTCTATAGGGTTGTGATGATTTGAGCTCTTCGAGGGGACGACATTCTACTCACATAAGAAAGAATTATACTCACATTAGTAATAATGCTAAGCTTGCCAATAGAGTCGAGTATCCGGTACCAGACGCCGATATCGCTGACCCGCTGCGGCACGGGGCGGCGGTAGCACGTGAGGAACTTCTTGGCGTCCAGTCGCATCTCCAGCACGTTGTTGATGAGAGCGAACAATACACAATATACTCACATTAGTAATAATGCTAAGCTTGCCAATAGAGTCGAGTATCCGGTACCAGACGCCGATATCGCTGACCCGCTGCGGCACGGGGCGGCGGTAGCACGTGAGGAACTTCTTGGCGTCCAGTCGCATCTCCAGCACGTTGTTGATGAGAGCGAACAATACACAATATACTCACATTAGTAATAATGCTAAGCTTGCCAATAGAGTCGAGTATCCGGTACCAGACGCCGATATCGCTGACCCGCTGCGGCACGGGGCGGCGGTAGCACGTGAGGAACTTCTTGGCGTCCAGTCGCATCTCCAGCACGTTGTTGATGAGAGCGAACAATACACAATATACTCACATTAGTAATAATGCTAAGCTTGCCAATAGAGTCGAGTATCCGGTACCAGACGCCGATATCGCTGACCCGCTGCGGCACGGGGCGGCGGTAGCACGTGAGGAACTTCTTGGCGTCCAGTCGCATCTCCAGCACGTTGTTGATGAGAGCGAACAATACACAATATACTCACATTAGTAATAATGCTAAGCTTGCCAATAGAGTCGAGTATCCGGTACCAGACGCCGATATCGCTGACCCGCTGCGGCACGGGGCGGCGGTAGCACGTGAGGAACTTCTTGGCGTCCAGTCGCATCTCCAGCACGTTGTTGATGAGAGCGAATAGTGGAGCAAGAGGAAACGCCGCCACGAATATTGTCACGAAGCCGTATTGGAGAACTAAAGGTGGGAAATACAAATTATTAATTTATTTTCCAGTGGCGTAGGTACCCGCAGAAAAAAGGAGGCACAGCTCAATTAAACAACTGACTCCTCCCGCTCTGGACAGAGCGGTAGGGAGTGTCAGACTTCTACGGACTAAAAACCACCAATGTTCCCTCTAAGCCCTTTGTGCCGAGGCCGTGGTATCTCTTTCGAACAACCCGCAGTCCCGACGGGTTGGAGTGTACCCTTAGGAGCGCTATGGAGCGACGAATTTTTATGTTTCATTCCGTTTTATTGCGATATCGGCAGTTTTATTTTAAATCGCGCTGTTATTTAGTGGCTGTATAAAAAGTAAGAACATGGCTCAATAGAAAAGTAAAAACAGAACTAGTTTTTTTTTTTTTTTTTGCAGCTTTCAGTTGAAAGCGATTCTCCCTAGAGCTGCAAAGCATAACTTTCAACCCTCTCATCAGGCATGTTATGACCTACTTTCAGGGTGTGAGTAAGTAAAGTGGTGAAAGTTACTTATTTAGTCTCGAGACGGGGTTTGACGCCCGTAACGTAGTGACTAGTGAGGGCGCTTATAGTTCGAGGGACTAAATAAGTAATTTACCCGAGGTAAGCACTGCACTTTTCATTACGAATACGAGGAAAGTAAAAATAAGAACATAAATTATTAGCTAAAGAAAAAAACAGTGTTGATCGGATTGTCGCATTTCCGCATTTTTTGTTTAAAACTAAAGTAGGCTGTTTAAAAAGTTAGAAAAAGGTTCAATAAAAATGTGAAAATCGTTTTTTTTTTTAATATATTGATAGCTGTCTGTTGAAAGCGATTCTCCCTAGAGCTGAAAAATAGTACTTTCAACCCGCTTCACAGGCATGTTATGAGCTACTTATAAAATATGAGTAATGAAAAATCGTTTACTTACCCATTTCCAAGTACTCAGGAAAAAGTCCCATGTTACCGAAATCGACTAGCTTGAAATCTTTCACCCATTGCATAGGGCTTTTTATCCTGAAAAATTAAGTTTTTTTTTCGTAATATACAAAAAAAAAAGAGTAATTATTGTGTAGGCTGAAAGGGTGAAAAGAAAAAAAACGTGTTGCGCTGATACTAGGTAATACGGGACCAGGACAAGAAGATGATGGTGAAGTGCTTACTTTCTTTTCCTCCCAATAGTCCTGATGATGTACCACCACTTGAGCAGGTACGGCATCAACATCTCCACTATGGTGTTGATGAACTGCTTGCCTACCATGATGATGGCTAGTTGGATGGACAGCTCGAGGAGACAGCCTCCTGGGGCGCACTGAAAAGATTAAATATTAACATGCTATATGATGCCATAAAAATTATCGATGCAATACTTGTTACATAAACATCACATAATCCCTGAAAGGTTAGGCAGAAGTGTACTATAACCTTTTGACCGCCACAGTCAAGTATAGACGACAAGCCGAACAAGCTAAAAAGTACCTTAAGAGGACGCATTACGATGGATAGTCAAATCATTACTTTTTTAAACAAAAGTATGTTTATTAAATACAATGCTTTGTATTTTTAAAATGTTTTTGCGACGAATTGTAGGTAGATGTGCAAGGTACAATTCTTAAACTATAAATATAATTTTAGATATGTCCAATTTCTCAATAAATGTACCGAAGTAAATTTCACTTCGGTACATTTATTGAGAAACTGGACATAACTAAAATTTAAAAATACAAAGCATTGTATTTAATAAACATACTTTTGTTTAAAAAAGTAATGATTTGACTATCCATCGTAATGCGTCCTCTTAAGTCTATCGACTTAAGGTACTTTTTGGCTTGTCGTCTCTCGTCTTACTTGACTGTGGCGGTGAAAAGGTCATCCACATTTCGCCAGTTATGTTTACGTCCCATGTAATAGGGGACGACGCACGCTTTTGCCATTAACCGGGAACAAAACCACTCCGTTGCTGATACTGACAAATTCCTGATAGAAAAACTCAATAGCACTTCACTTCGCTTCTTCATGTATTCTCAGGAAATTGAGAGGTCTTGCTCTTGTGATATAGGAACTATAGCACAAGAGCCAGACACTGATATTTCAGAGCAACCCAATTGGGTACTTGACTACTGTTAAAAATGAACGAAAATGTTACGTTATTTCAGAGATCTAAAGATAACATCGATAAAAAAAATGGAATAGTTACACGCTTTAGAAGTTTTTAGTACGGGCATCTTCGCAACTATGGTGGTATGAGTTATAACGTCAGATCTTCATAGCGTTGTTTTTGTCTAACAAGTCATTTGAAATTGTTTAGATTATAAGCCTTTTTCGATTGTGACAGTACTACACTCATAAATCCTTCACTACAAATAACAAAGATACCTACCTCTTCCTGCCTATGTCCAAACAGGCGCACATAATCCCCAGGCCGTCCAATCAGCTTGCCTTTAAAGAACGCTATGTAGAATATAGACGCGTAGTAGTTCACGAACTGTAGGAGATATATCTTGAGCGTTAGAGAGTCGTCGAACTCTGTCTGTGTGCGGAGCAGTTCTTTCTCTGTTAGCCATTCTGCTAGGAATTGGTAGACCTGTAGAAGTGATTATATAGTTAGTTTAAGATCTATTCACAATATATACTCTAAAAAGATCTTAAAAACTGCAGGGGCTGTTGCCACGGTAAAGTAAACCTTCTTTGACAGGCTAGTTTTATACAAGGAAATCAGCTCCTTTTAAACCGACTTCTAAAAAAAGAAGGAGGTACTCAATTCGGATGTTTGTTTTTTTTTATGTTTGTTCGGGCATAACTCCGTCACTTGCTAACCGATTTGAAAAATTCTTTTTTTGTTGGAAAGGGTATACTTCCCAAATGGTCCCATAATTTTTTTTATCGAAATCGGACAAGCGGTTTTTGAAAAATCAACAAAACTCAAAAAAAATACTACATTGTCCACATTATGACCCATGAACATGTGAACCACTAAAAAGTGAAAAATAAAAACTTTTTTTTTTTGAAGTTGGTTTTATTTTTTGTTAAAAAGTTTTTTATAAAATGTAAAGTGCAATATTAAGCCGGTTTTGGCTATCATCTGAATATATCATTAGCAAATATCTGGACAGTTTATTTAAGCAAACACTGAAACAGCGCTAAACTGGGACCAAGAACTAATTAATGGCGCAGCTGGGTCTGCTGGGACAGTGAATTAGAAAATGGCGCCCAGCTGGGACCTTGATTTAGAAAATGGCGCCCAGCTGGGACTACGAATTAGACAATGGCGCCCAACTGGGATTATATATTCTTAATGGCGCCCAGCTGGGACCGTGAAATAGAAAATGGCGCCCAACTGGGACCAGACATTTTTAATGGCGCCCAGTTGGGACCGTGAAATAGAAAATGGCGCCCAACTTGAACCAGACATTTTTTAATAGTACCCAGCTGGGACAGCGAATTATAAAGGTACCGGAATACATTTGTATAGGAAATATATGAAAAGCTTACTCACATAATTGAACAAACAAATGAAGCACAAGTTAATACAGGCCGCCGTCGCAGTAGTAAACATGATCGGATTATACGTTGTTATCGCGTTTCCGTTCCTTAGTATATTCGCGCCCAACAAAGACATCCGGTATAGTACCACGCCCAGTACTGTAGCTAGTGCCATTAGCACCAGTAGTGCGATGACACTGAACGACATTAGAGTCGCTGGGAGACGCATCCGCCAGAATGGTACCATTGGCTCACGCTCTCCTGTGACGACGTTCAGCTGAGGAACAAACGATTTATTGAAGATAAACTTACACATTATTGCAATGATGGATTACTTATAACGTTCTGAACTTTCAATGGAAATTAACAGCACTCAGAATGTAACGCGACAATTTGATGCCATCACTGTAAAAATGAGGTTTATTTTTCGTAAAGACAAAAATCATTGTAAATAATTATGTTATTCAAATAGAAGATGATATTTACGTTTTATACGAAAATGCTGTCAGCTTAAATGCTCATTATTTCAAAGGAAACAAATTCTACCTGTGTTCTTTTAACGTGTGCTAATCTAGCGAGGTACTGTGGTCGTGGATGCTCTTCATACACATCAAATCCGGTTAGATCCCATCGATGCGTCATTTCTGCTGAGTATCTTTTCCATAGCTCTAGGAAACATGCAGCTGTGAAATAATCATAATGAAATATTAATTTTGAGCAAAGACTCGCACAGGTTTACAACAAAATAAAATGAGTTGAGTATTTTAGGAAAACCAAAGAAAGTTAAAGAAGTCAATCTTCTCATTTTTTCTCGTTCTCGTTAGTCTGCCAGTTAGGAAAGAAAGTTTCTTTCCATACAAACAATAATTTTATATTTCACGCTTATCGATAAGCGTCTGTGATACTATGGAATTACAAAATCAATGCTTGGTTTTGACTCAAACAAATAAATATTAAATAGTGACAAAAAAATACTTAACGTACCCCAAAAGCTCATGAAGATAGCGAAGAAAACAGTGGTAGGATTATCGAAAAGATATGTTATTCGGGATTGTAAACACGTCTTTTTTAAATCCCAGAAGTCGCAGAAATAGTCGCATTGTGGACACATCTTCACAGATGAATCGTAATTACATACGTCTTCACTGAAAATATGTAAGAAAATATTGTTAAAATCTCATAATTGTGTTAAATGAAGTTGTGCAAGAATGTTTCACCGCCAGGTCGAACAATTTCCGACAGGGAAATGGTTTATTTACCAAATAAACACCCATACCAAGTTACGTACTATTGTCGTGTCGTAAATACGGACTATTCAAGTTGGTAGTCAATGCTAGACAAGTTATTTTCCTGAATTAAAATAGCAGCTTACCTAGGTGTGTTACTGTAAACTGTGGCGGCCGAGTATATGACGCATATTAAACCTACTATTGACGCGGGAATCAGCATGTGTGTGTAGAAACCGAGCCATGCAAAATATAAACCTGAAAAAAATATTAAAACCATATAATTTTATAAAAAAAACACGATCAGCCTATAATAGAAGAAGATTTCCTTTGATGGGACACAGGGATCCTCTATAAGAGAGGGAGTGGACTGTAATCCACCACGCGGGCACAAAACGGGTTGGTAGACGTCACATATTTTTCTTCGCAGTTTTAAGTCAGTTAATGATACGAACCTATTTTAACTCCAAAATAGTCCTTGACATAGTCTAGAGGTTGGTATTTGATACATTTGGAGACTGCCGCCCATTCTGTGTATAGTAAATGCCTCATGGAACCAGGAGTTTTGAGACTACCCTGAAAAACAAAAGACACCAGAGAGAAATTATTAATAGCTAGGCAATTCTCACTGGTTCTCGCATAACGCAGGGCGATGACCGTATTCAGACTTATGTTGCGGTACCTATTTCAAAAGCGAGAATCTGGCAGCAATTAACAAATGCAAACATTTTGATCTCCTTAAATTCAACGGAAACGTAACAACATCTGCCGGTTACAAAATTGATCGATCATTGAATGCTCTACTTGTTATGCGGCCGCCAAACACTCGACGAGTGGCATGGGAAGTAGCGAGGAAAGGAGGCAGAGACTAAAGCCGCATTCATATTTGTCTGACGTGTTGTGTTGTGATGCATCAGAAAGGTATCGGTTTCATACAATTAATATGGTTGCGTTCACATTTCTCTGACGCAGTGTGTTGTGGTGGCTTGTGTTGTGTCGCATTAGAAGCGATCCCGGTCTGCGTCAGGATGGGTGAGGTGCGGGAGGCGGTGCAGCGACACGTCACAACTAGTGTGCACGCGCCAGTAACGTGTTGTGACGCGTCAGATGCGCGTCAGCAAGTATGGACGATGAGAACGGCGACGGAACAGTTAAAAAAATCGTCATAACGCGTCATATAGATGTGAACAGTAGCCATCATGACAGAGAGCATCACGACACAACACGTCAGACAAATGTGAATGCGGCTTTAGTGTGGAAACTTTACTCGTCATACCGCACGTCATGCTCCTCGTCCTGCCCACCGCTCCCTATTTTTCCTCCCTATTAATTGCGCGAGTAGAGCAGTGTGAGCAGAGCGGCAGCGCGAGGAGCATAGCAATGAGCAGTGCAAGGAGCATAGTGTGGCGGCCGCATTATAAAGAAAACCATTCAAAGGCATACTTACATCGTGTAAAGGATAGGCAGCGCTATAAGTACAATTAGATATCAGTCTTGTGATGCCGAAGGCGAAGTCATCGTTCAACCGCTCCGAGAACTTTTTCCGATCCAGAATGAACTGAACGATACGCGAACGAATGGAAGGCGTCCAGAAACATTCGGCTGCCGTGTCGAATCTGGAACGAATATTTAACAAAATAATTTATTTATTAACATAAAACATAACATCACGCCTGTAATAACCCCGAAGGGTTAGGCAGAGGTGTACCTAATAGTGCACCCACATTTTGCCAAGTTTAAGTCTTGTAGTATAGGGGCGAGCCTATTGCCATCAACCGGACACAGATCCAGACTCCCTGGCTGTTTCTGATAAATTCCGGATGGAAAAAGCCAATAACACTTTGCCCGACCCGGGAATCGAACCCAGGACCTCATGCTCAGCAGTCACGCTTGCGACCACTAGACCAACGAGGCAGTCGTAGTAGTTTATATTTTATTGTTTATTAAAATTCTATCTGTGGTTAATACGTAGTTTTAAGTACATTTACAGGAGTGTAAATGCGGTTTTAATCCACCTATGGGACATTTTGGAGGGTGGGATATCATCAAATGACTCCTCCAGCTCTGGGCGGCGCGGAAGGGAGTGTCAGACTTCTCTGACTAAAAACCACCCATGTTCCTTCTTAACCATTTGTGTCCGGGCCGCGGTATCTGTTTCGAAAAACCCGCAGCCCCGACAGGACCTATGGGGCTCTTCATATCGTGTGCTGCCTGTCCTGTTGTTTGCACATACCTAACATGGTTTGGGGAACGTGTCCAACTCATTGAGAAATTTCGAGTTGAATCAATTTAGATTGCCATGGACACGCTTAGAAGAATGGCATTGCGCATGGTAATTGGCAATAATAGGGTCTAATAATACCGAGTAAATGTATGCCAATTGTGTTGTGACTATGAGTGAGGCGCCCAACCAATTAAGAGAGGATCGACATAGTCCTTAACCAAGGTTCGCAGTAAAGTTTCGTTTGTTTTGTTTTATAATTACGAGTATTAGATCAAGTTAAGCCTGGCAGGAAACCACTACGTGGCGGGCCCAGAAGGAGATGGCAGGATGAGTAGGACTGTTCTAAAAAGATTGGCAAAAAACCGCACTTTCTTATAAATATTAAAAAGTAAATATTCTACATGGAGCGGATGCCTCTCTAACAACCCAATTAGTACTGGGTAACACGATACCCATTGGTAAGACTTTCAGGTTACTGAAAACCTGTAACGACTGTCAAAGATCTGAAATCACAGCCGAGATCACGTGCTTTCCGAAACACGGAGGAAACTTGGTACGTAATGGTTGCTCACCCATTTTCAGACCGACCTAAGCAAACGCAGCTTAACCTTGAACCCAGGCAGCTGTGATTAATTACCCACGAGCATATTTAAAGATAAAGATGCATTTATTTGTTTAAACATGTGTGGCATGATACATAAATATGCACATATGGATGGAGAACGAGTTCAGAGTTGTTGTTGTTGTGTTGTTACTTAGACAAGAATGTAAAAACAATCAAAAATCAAACGGTCACACAAATACTTACAAATACTCCTTGTCCTTCGAGTAAATGGCAGTCAGTCGGTGTCCCCTCTCGGGGAACATTTCGGTGTCAACGCGGACCTTAGCCATGAAGCGGTCCCAGCACGCGTCCACCTGCTCTATGAGGCTGTTCGTCTTCTCGTGCACGTCCTTCAGAGCTGAGAACTGATTCGGGATGTATAGAGGTTATTGTGTGAATGAAAATGTTGTGGGTAGTTTGTTTTTCGGAGCGATTTTCACGGAGGAAATTGAATGTGATCGCTTTAGTCCAGTTCAAACTTTATGGCGGCTCGGAAGTTAGCTGTGAGTGCCTGTGAGTGATGGTCTGCGCAGGTATAGCGTGTTCAAATTGATTGGGCCTCGGAACATCTAACGTATAGCTGCGCAGAAAACAAATTTAGGTATCAGCGGAGCGTATAGCATGCATTGTCTTGACTGTATAATGCGTAGACTGTCACTAGCAGCTAACTTCCGAGCCGCCAAAAAGTTTGAACAGAATTATACATCTAAACCGTGTTCCAAACCTGTCAGTGTAAATAATCTGTAAAAATAGACGTGCTGATCGCATCCAGTTTCAATTGTGAAATCGGCCCTTTTCGTTGAAGTTCTAAGAAAGTGTAATATTGTTGCCTTTGGGATTATGTCATTTGAATTCGTTTTGCTTTTTTATCCACATGCATTATTTTTACTGTAATGTTATGGACTGACATCAATTCCATTAAATTGAAAGGGGTTTGCACTTTTTTTTGTAGTAGGAATCGAAGTGCCTTAGTCATCCCTTCATCATTAAGATTAGATTTTTCTTCAAATGGTGTTAGGGTGACTATGCCACTACGGTTCTAACCTTTACTCCTTTAAACATGCATAATTTAAGCTTTGTTTATAGTTTTATAAATTTTGTTAAATATATTTAATCATATTGATTCTTTATGTTATGTTTATAATTTTGAAGCAATGCGGATAGCGGCTTGAGCACATTTACGATAAAATGATTTTTATTGTTCATAAATTAGTTACTATGGATGAACGATTTTATAATGTAGTGCTCCATCTCACTAGTGGGTGTAAATCAGCTCTATTTTTTAGCATTGCAGAATCAGAATCAGAATGCTTTATTTGTAAACATAGGTCAAATTACAATAATGATGTTACAGATAGGTAGATCCTCTATGTTTTGCCCATAGGCGTACAAATATATTGCATTGGATTGATTCGATACACTCGGCGGAAATGCTACTTATATTTGCAGATAACTAGCACCCAGCTTCCGGAACGAAGATTATCGACGCGTCGAAATGAAACGCAAATGATTCGTTTGCCTTTTAATAATTCATTCAACAAATGTGAGCATTTTTGTATTGAGTTTCGTTCCAGTAACAGGATGTTGGTCTATTTTAGGTGGAAAATCTGTTTAAGACGTACAATCAAGTAGTCACCTGTCTACTAATCAACTTTGCCGAGTGTACTATATTCCTTATGGTGATTAGTGTAGTCTGTATGTGTAGTGTACTCTGTTATTTACTTTTATAGTTTTAAATGACAATATTTTCTACTTTATGAAACTATAATGTATGGTAACTAAATAACTACCATAATTCAGCGTAGTGTCAAGTTATATACGATATTATTACAGTAGCACCTCATTTGGAGTATTTGCTAATACAAAATAGACCGAATCTACAAACAGTTAGAGCATGATTTGCATTGTGTTTTGGATATTCGCAATTTTACGCTAATACGAAGTATACTTTATTCTTATAGAGATAGGGCATTTTTGCATTGTACAAATACACCAAATGATCTTCTATTATTACAAATACATACAAATATCGGTGACATTTAAGTGTTCATTAGTTGGACCATGTTAATTTAAGTGAGACATCAAATAATTTCCCCAAACACCTAGTTAGTCACAGTATTACATCATCAATGTTTCATGAAAGCCATATTGCACCATAACAACAAACAATAAAGTTGAAATTGGATTGAACAACAGACATTGAAAAGCTGACCACCACAGAAATATAAATGTTGACATAATTATTCACATATTATCATAAAAATACCTGAAGTCCTATTTCCCATTTATTTGCAACAGTGCTTATTTTAATTATTTAGCTAACACAAAAATAAAAATAAATAGAGCGTACTACGCATCTCGACAGAAAAACAACAAAATAAAGTATTTTTACATGTTCTCGTTTAGCAGAAAATCTATTACTTTCATAATCATTGAAACGAGTTAAAGAAAAATATAACAGCAGGTAGTCTGGCAAAACTAAGTAATAACAGAAATAAAAGTCATTGTAATCTATCCTCAGAATCAATTTTACACTACTTTATTTTTACCTACCTACCTTTTTTTTGAGGGTAGGATTTCATCAAATGACTCCTCCCGCTGCGCAGAGCGGTAGGGAGTGTCAGACTTCTACTGCCTAAAAACCACCCATGTTCCTTCTTAGCCCTTTGTGCCGAGGCTGCGGTATCTCTTTCGGACAACCCGCAGCCCCGACGGGATTTACTTATCTACCTTTTTTTTTGGTGGGTGGAAAATCATCGAATAACCCCCCCCCCCCCGCTCTTGGGCAGAGCGAAGGGGAGTGTCAGACTTCTACTGACTAAAAACCAAACCCATGTTCCTTCTTCTTCGCCCTTGTGTCGGAGCCGCGGTAACCTTTCGATATCCACAGCTTACTTATCTACCTTACGTTCTGTCCAGCTCAAAGCTATCGCGCGCATCGTTGACTGTTGTCACTCCCTTGATCTACCTGCCTTACCTAGCATATGGCACGGACTCAACCAAAGCGAAGACGAGCGGAGCAGAAAGATATTTGCCAAATTCCACCAATCACAGAAGAGACAACCACATTGCATCCTTCGTCTGATTGATCAGTATTGGCTATTTGACTACTGTTAAAAATTCACGAAAATGGAATTTTATTTTAAAGAACTAACAGAAATAACACGATGTGTGGAAAAAGTTATAAAATCTATCAAAAAATGGCTTAGTTTTAACTGGTTTTAAAATGACGTGCTAGACAAAGACAGCGCTACAGAAATGTGAAGTCACATTTACCGCCATAGTTACGTAACTTACGTAGTACAAAGGGCAGGGTAGACAAGGATAGAAAGAAAGTGCCCCCACCAAAAACTTCTAAAGCGTTTAGCTACGCCATTTCTTTATCGGTTTAATTCCTTTTTTCACACATCGTGTTTTTTCTGTTAGTTCTTTGAAATACAATAACATTTTTGTGAATTTTTAACAGTATGTTATGTTGCTACTTGCGACACCCTTTATTGTTAAGAAGATGACTAACACCGCGCTGTGCGATGCACCGTGAGATCCGCCGTCTCAGCAATCCGACCATGGGATCGAAGATTGGGCAGTGACAAGTGTTAATTTTAGGTTTAGTGCTTCACTCTTGTTTCTCACATCGAACAATTGTCACGCGACTTAGAATTACCGATTTAAATGTAAATTCTACATTAATTAAATTTCATAAGTAAATTATAACGGTTTTATTTGCATCCTCGTCTGCAGCCGAACGTAATTAGTAGTCAAATAGCCAATTGTCACGTCTCCGTTTGTTTCTGCTTATGAGGAGAGAGACGATGGCTAAAAAGTAGATTATATCAACTGTGATTGGTCGGTTTCCGCACGTCTCCGCTTGTTTCGGTTACGGAAGAGTCTAGGCCAAAAACACCATAGGTCAACACCAAAACAACAAGACATTCAACACCAATGGAGCCAGCCAGCAAGCGGCGAGTTAGCAAAGCCATGCTCATACCTGATGCATACCTTAGACATATACAATGCTGCATTCAGTATCGCATTCGCCCGACCAGACTTCCTGATCTTACTGCATTCCTATAACACATGACGTGATGCAGTTATGACACTGTGTTGCACAACACTGTGTTCACACACCGTGTTTTAGTACACAACATTTAGGCGGACTTCTGAGATGATTTGAACCTTTAGTTGACTAATTGAGGTTTAGTTTCTATTGCAATTGTAAGTGAGTTGTAACTTTTGTTACTTGAAATTGCATTCTTATAACGCGTAACGTGTTGCAGTAACAATGTTGTGCTGCAACACTGCTTTAGTACAGATTGAATTTGCATTGCAATTAAATTGTCTTGTTTGTTGCCGATTTAGATTCACGTGAACTGCAGTTTTCTCTTTTTTTTATTATTAGCTTTTATGGTCTTTGATTTTGAACCTTGAAAATTGTACCAGCCTTTATAGAGCCGTCTTAAGTTAAAAATCAAAAGATCAAAACAGAATCTTTTATTTTTTTATCTTTGATATGACGGTAGAAAAAAACATCCCTACTCAGGGTCTCATCCAATGAACATACATGTTATATTAATAGTGCTGTGCCACAACATCGACAAACATCTAATATCGACATCAGATACAACACAACTAGGTAATGCATTTGTTAAAACTTTTAAACTAGTGTTGCACTCTAAACAAACAATATAAACATATCTAAGACACACGATGAAACCATTGACTAGACTATAATGGGTATAGTATATGACTTTATCGATAATATAACCCCATAACTTTGGAAATATTATTATTACGACCTTAGTTGTGAATGTTGTTGTTTTGGTAGGTGTAATGGTGTAAGAATATTGTTCGTTTTCTTTGTACTCAAAAAAGAGTTATCATTTTAAAGTTGTAGCCCGCGAAAATCAAATTGTTTTACGTTTTATGCTTTTACCCGGCTAGTAACAGGCTGTATGTTTGAATAGAAACAGAACGATGTTTTAAAACGTTTAGCGTTAATCTCATATTGATTGGTGGAAGCGGGCCATACATCTGGCTGTTTAAAATAAAAATCTACCCTCATAAATTTTTATACTACTCAACAACGAACAATATTCACAAGTAAGTAAAGAAAACACTTCTACCTGAAGCGAAGCCCTTGTTCTAGAACCATATAAAGCCATAACACGAGTTCTGCGCCTAAGGGGGGTCATTAGTTGTTTAGTACAAGAGAAATGGGGGTCATAATTACCTTCATAGGCATCCGAAGTTTGAGGATCTCGCTGTAGTCTCTTAGAACGGACACAGGAGCGTGGATCTGAAAGTAAAGTATAATAATATATAGAATAATAGTTGGTTGTGTGGTACAGTAACCACTAGCGTGGACCGATCACCTGGTGAAGGTTGCGAGGATCCGCTAGATGCGAGACGCACGGGACCGGTCAATGTGGCGACATGTGAGGAGGCCTATGTCCAACAGTGAACGTCTTTCGACTGAAATGGTGATGATAGTAACACACAGTATAATTTAATTTACCTGTTTTCTGTTGCTAATACACTCATTCAAAGAACAATAATTTAAGTAATTTGGTTGTCCATCAGTTTCATTGCAATAACTTATGAATTATCACTGGCTTTGGTGAAGGAAAACATCGTGAGGAAACCAGCATCCCTGAAAGATATTTCTCGACGGCATGTAAAGCCAATTCCGAGGTCCATGGGGGTCATAAAACTCTGACACCAGCCGGCTTAGCATGACCACCAAAGAAACAGGTTTTGTCGACGGAAGAATCGACAAAATGACAGATTGTAGCAAGGTTTCATGTCAAATTGTATGAAAAAATCTTTGTCTATTCTTGGTAGAATAGAGATAGAATCGCCAATCGCCATGCTACGGGGGCAGGTGAGGCAATTTCCACACGATAGAGAAATACTTGCAGTAACAGCTTTCATAGAGACTGATCAAAGACTGAGAAAACCTTTGTAACAACGGAGTGGAAAACAGTAAAAGTAAGTTAATATGACATGAGAAAAGTTCTGTCCTACAAAAAGGCCAGGTGAAGCTAAATGAAAAGGTAAATTGCTCGACACATCACTAACATAAAATACTCGTTTTATTGTCTGTTAGCGGCCATTAAACCGTCTTTTATTACTTCACCGGTAGCTATACTAGCTATTACACAATTATGAATGAACCATCTGTCTTTATAACATCGTAACAAATAACAACAATAGGTCAACAGCCCTTAATTATGCAGAAAAGTAGCGTATAATAAGCAGTAATCTTTTGCAATGGGTATCATCTTCTAGGTCTTTGTTTACTCGGGGGCAACAGTAATGTATGTTGTATAAGTGAGGTTGTGGGTCATGGTCATCGGAGAATCTGCAATTTAAAGACCTGAGGCCAGATACTGACGTGGTAGCACGAGGACTAGCCGACGGATGCGTAACGGATATGTTAGGAGTAGCCTACGGAGGCATATCCTCTTCCGTCCCGCCTTTTTCTCAACTAATTTGGAATCAGCTTCCACTCTAACCGGAAGGAATTCAGAACTTTCCATGAAGCCTCTGCCTATCTGAACACAACTCACGAGGTAACGCGATAACTCTTGGTTCGACTGGTTGTCAGACATTCGGGCCTCTGACTGCCCATACCGACTGTCTCACCCTCCCGAGGTTATTCGTGAGGAAAACATCGAAACAATATTCCTTACCTTAACAAAATTCAGTCCATACATGTTCTCCGGTTTTTCTCTTTCCAGCTGCAGTCCTTCCAGTTCCAGGTTCTGTTCAAACACCTTCCTCTGATCATGCGCCTCTTGCGTCATGGCATCTTCTTTTAAAGCCTCCCAAACTAGCACATAGTCTATGGATCGGACGCCATCGTTGAATGTTAGGGAGGGGTTGTTGAGAATGCCCCCCATCACTATCCTGTTTGTTTGAAATAATGGTATTAAGTAACTTGTCTTTGGTATGATTGGATTTGACGGTGATGAAGTGCGAAATGAGCGTAAAGTGCTAAGCTTCTAAGCGGTTTGACATTTGGAATCATTTGGTCATGGACATCAGTAGTCTCACATCAGAAGTAACCTACGCAAATTATTGGCTACTGCTAGAATAAGGCCACTCTTTTTTGTGGACTTTTGTACAAACTCTCATCGATACCTCTCGTCTGAGGAGATTGGAAGGATATACCAGACTCCCACCGACTAAAACCCCACGGTTTTTACTAATACGAAGAGCAGGCTTGTTAACGTACGGTAATCTCTTGAATGAAACCAGGCTAGCTAGACCTCTGCTAACTTTTTATCACCTACCTACAGAGACTCTTTTTGGTGCATCAAGATTCACTAAAACAACAACACTAACTATCAACAGTTTCTGGACATCCTAAATAAATAAACATTATTCAGACATAAGGGTCTTGACCTTGTTGAATCTCAGTCTACGTGGGAAAATAATTACGCTTCTCATTGTTTTCCTATGACCATTTAAACCTCTGTACTTTAATAGGTCTTTAAGCTGCCTGTAATTATGATTTACCAATTAATATTGCGGTTTTCATTAAGTACTGCATCACGATTATTTATATACCCTTACGTAGTTATTTTCTGGTAATGTACCTATGACTAATATTTATGCATAATACATAGGTAAATAGGGAATAAATTGTTTCCTTCCTTATTGTGAAACCCGTGATTATTATTTCTATTTGTGTCCCATGATTAGAACAAAAAAGTGATACTGATGAGTTTTTAATCACATTGAGTCAGTCACATGACTAGGTAATCAAAAATCTAAAACCACAGCAATTGATTTAATAAAATCTGAAGGAGGTCAAATAAAACACCCTTGAAGTAAATTATACAACATGCCAAACGTTATTTGTTAGCTAAACCCATGCGTTATCCCACACCACAACCAGACAATGACAAACAAAAAAAAAATTCATAGATTTAAATCATAGACTCTCCTTACGCGCCAAAATATGTTGACGTTGAGAAGTATTGTCTCGATCACTCATACTGCGCATCGCATCTTTTGTTTTATGTGGGATGCGCAACTTCGCTCATAGCATCCTAGACTCTTTTTCGCGCATAAGGTAAGGTAAGGCAAGGTTAGGTGAGGGCACATCGATGATTTAAATCTACGATTATTATAATAATGTATGAAGTTTCGCCAAGTGAAGGCCTAGTTCGGCAGACAAATCGTTTGATCAAAAATGTTCGACCAAATTACTCACGAGCAATGGTTGGCTGGAGGTTTGCCATTGCCGTTTGGACCAAGGTTTGTGGCAGGCTCACCACACCCATAGTCTTCGGCGGCACGGGTTGAGGCTTCGCTACCATTGTCCCTGAAATTATTCTATATTTGGGGACATTGCTGTGCCAATGCGGCATTAGGTACCTAGGGTACTTTGATTAGTGATGTTAATAAGTACGCGATAAAGTTAATTATTAGTTGCGCGACGTGTACGTGTTCACTGTATTGCAGCATTTCCAGTAAGGGCCAATTTCACAAATGAAACTAAACGCGACCAGTACGTCTAAACCACGTTTATGAGCCTTCACTGTCATTATTCGTACTGAACATTGACACTGGCAGCTCTTAAACGTGATTAAGAGCATAGACGGGCTGCGTATAATATACGTATATATAACTATTGCCGCGGCCGTCGCGCTGCGCTCTAGCAACCGGGCGGTATCAATATGTGAGTGCGATAGAGACAACTGCAGCTCAGAACGATTTTACCTATAAAAAACCTTGACCGATCGACGTTTCGTATTCTCCTGTTTTCTCCTCGAAACTTAAGCCAATTAAATTATATTTGGTATCAACATTTAAAGGAAGAATAGATCTATGCCCCTTTTACTTGTTTTTATTTTAAAAACTTTTCAACTTTCTTTGGTAGTCATCTGATTACGTAGGTAAAAACGGGGTATTTTTTTAGGTTTTTGGTAAGTCATATTTATTTTTGTAATAAATTTTTTGAAAAAAAAAATGACAGGGGCATGCCTTCAATAGACCTGGATTTTTATAAATAAAAACGATTACTCTAGAGGCATTATCCAGGAAGAGAATAGGGGAATGGAAAAATGCAGCCCGTCTACGCTCTTAAGATGTGCTGATTGCGTTCAATTTCAATTGTGAAAATTGCCCTTACATTTTCTTTCTTTTTTCTTGTAAACATTCAATAAAGTGAACCACATGTAGGTATGTAAATTAGTAAGTAGAATCACAAATCAACTGGTCAATTGTCAGTAGCGAAACAAAGCTGGTATGACGTCACTCAATTAGATTCTAGTCATTCATAGGAGCTGCATTATCGTGTACTTTGTCATCATTATAGACTTTTGCACTTTGCTACTAGGTATTTACTAATACTACGTTTTGAATTGATATTAACTACATACTTGAATACTTACAAGATGATTCTACTCAATTAAGTACCTATATAAATTACTTACAATGTATGTTGCGGTCTAAAAGCCCTATAAATAAAAAATCGGAAGTTCTAAATACCAACTTATTTCTATTTATTAACCGACTTCTATTGTTTCTCTAATAGGTACCTTTACAATATCGTTTGTTTTCAAAATTCTTATGGACTTATTTGAAAACTCGACTCGACTTGAGACTTGGACCACAGCCAAGGCTGGGTTTATTTGAAAGAAGCACCTATAACCTTTGTGAAAGTCTAGCTTTCAGGTAAAATGTAAGGCTCGTCATACTGAAAATCGATTCGATTGACCTATTTCTGAGCACTAAAAACTTGGAATAGAAATAAAAGTCGGAAGCTATTACGACAGCACCCTTATCGATCACGTTTCTCTGAAATTACCTAAGGAACGAATGAACGATATCGAACGACTTCCCCGGAATCACGGTTTATTCAGATTACGTGACGCGATAAATGCGATCCCAACATTGATGCATCAATGGATCCCAAATAGAAACTTTATGCCTTTGATATCCGTTGTAACTGTTGTAAGCACTTGAAGAAACGATGATACAATATAGACAGAAAAGTATGTTGAACAAACAGATATTTGTACAGACATTTGACCATCACCTGTGATATTTAAACAATTATTGGATTGTCATAAAATAAAAATAAAACATGCATCAAGATTTTAAGGCATAGTTCTGATGATCGCGCGAAATCGCGTCTACTAGTGTCAAATTGACAGATGACAGCGCACAAATACGCGCCAAAGTGGCTATGGGGGAGCGAAGTCGGGCGATCATGAATCTACCTGTAATTATAAACTTAAACTAACAGTAACTCTTTGAATACATTAAAAAGTCTTTACCCCTGAAGATACATAGGTACCACTCAACACAGCCCATTACAAATTCCCAGAATATTGGTAAACAAAAATAATAAATTGAAACAAAATTCAAACAGGAAGTTCAACGACACACAAGAACACAAAATCACACGGTGACGTAAGCATTTAGCATAGCACATAAATAGATAGGCTGAATACTTATTTGCAAAATTCACACCCGCTGATGTTATTTGAGTACTGGACTAAGATGTTGAAGACTATCAGAACAGTGCTTAGAACAATTTCTACAAGACTACAACATTAATGCTACTGAAAGCGCCAAACTCGTCACCAAATTTTGGGCCAATATAGTTTAAATTGACATCGACACGCTAAGAACAAGAAGCCCGGGTGTCCACCAAAGCGAAGACGAGCGAAGTTGTGTAGAAAGGTGCAAGATTTGACCAATCACAGAATACGTCAAGTAGATTTCAACTAATGGGATTGGTCGATTTTCCGATAGGTAGGTACGTCTTCTCTTAGCTCCGTTCGTCTCAACTTTGGTGGAAATCAGGCTTAAAGTGGAAGTATCCCGATATTACATTACTATGATTGTGTATAAAATTGAATCGTCAAAATACATCACGTTATCTAAATCCACTATTAATTAAATTCTGCAAAATTAATTAAATTAACTTTTTAAACTGTCATGGTCACTGAAAACGGGAAAACCATGTTTGCTGTTAGTGGTAAATATTCTGGTTTCAGGGTTAATGATAATTAAATTCAGTTACGAACAGTAGATAAAAACAATTAATTTATATCTTTATCATCGGTCTTATGTAGGTAGGTATTAGTGTATCGAGTGTATTAATATTTGTGTTCGTGCTATTTTATTAACGTTTTAGTTTTTCTAACTTTACTTATTATTCTCATCTTACTCAATCGATTCGTTGTGCCCTTTTGCATTGGAAATATCTGAAAATGGTGACTATTGGTGGAAGTACACGTACCATACGTACACACGGCTACACATCAAGCTATACAAAACCAGTTAATCTTGGCCTCACTTTACTAGATCTTTTCGCACAATGAACGATCAGATTATACTGGTTTTGTATAGTTTGATGTGTAGCCGTGTGTACATACATACAAGGACCTCGAATATCCGTTAAAATATCACCCAATTACAGGACGAAGAAAATGCGAAAGTTACTACTTAAAACAATCATGGCACTTTCAACACAAATATAAATATTATTTCAGAAGAAGGTTCTGTCATGTTCTGAACAAATAAATGAAAAGCTACTGTCAACATTCACAGGCGAAGTACCTATCTTAAGTTTAAAAAAATATATTAATTGGGGCTGTGTGTCACGGCCACATTATATTTCCCCAAAGAACTGTTATAGTATGGAACGTATAGAAAGAATTACGACCTACAAATACAATATTATTACATAAGTAATAATAGGGCTTCATTTTATCACTTCAGGTAAAAGCACGCGCTAGTAGACACGTGTTTTGCAATACCCGAAAACAAATACAATCTTATGAACCTTGAAACTGAAAAGAAGATATTCTTGACTCAGCAATGAAACCCACCTCTAACCATTTGTCACTTGTTAGCGACTTCATCGAGTTATATAACGAAAGAATGAACAACATAACTTCCGAAATACATTCAGTATTTCCAACACAAAAAGGCTAAAACGAATCGGTTTACGCGAGTCTACGATTGTTTTAGTCACAAGTAGTCACAACAAATACGGAATACCTGCCAAAATCGACGGTGACTCATAAAACGTCAGCGGTGGTTCATTTGCATTGCATTGTGGGACGTATCACTCACCGGTCGGTGTTCATGTCCTGCGATAGATTATCCTGGTACGTGCTGAGGACTGACATCGCCTGGAGCTCCCCGTTTTCCTCCTGGACCTCCCTCTCCGTCTGGCCCAAACAGTAAGCGAATCAGACACTCCCTTAGGGCGGGGGCACACGATGCGTTGCGGCGGCGGTGCGGCGCGATTTCGGCCAATCGGCGGGCACACGACCAGTGATACGTATATCATTGAAGGCCGATTCGTCGGAATCTTTGCGGTGCGGCGCCGCAACGCATCGTGTGCCCCCGCCCTTATAACAGGTTGACATTCAAGCTAAATTGATGTCTTTACATCTACACGTAAGAGCCATTGTTGAGTCAGAGATCATGTGCCATCAATGGTTCAACAACACGAAGGATACAGCACAGATAACAGAAAATTAGTGCAATTCTTGATAACACCCGCATATTTTGAATTTATGCACCTCTTCTTCAAGTTGTTAATTTCGTACAACGCTACGTGGAACACAATTAACACAGTTCTTAGTAAATCGCCTCATTATCATCGTGTTGCTCACAAAAACTGCACTAACTCTCAAATTACGGACACGTAGCCACTGACCTTGGTTCGTTCACTGTTCAACGCAGACTTGAGACTGAATCATCTGTGTTTGATCAAGGATCTTAGAATTTTAGTCAGAGATACGAGCTATCTATGTAGACTCATTCAGAACCGTTTCACTGATAATTATTAAACTGATGCATGTTGTCTCTGCTTTCAGTACTACATTATTCAATAATATTGAATTTAAAAAAGGTATTGACTACTGTTTAGGACTGTTCGATGCTAAATGTGAGTAAATGTCGGTAATCGTCACGCAATACATGAAGGCACTGTACACACAGCGCGACTTCGTGCCGGCGAATTGTCTAAAAACTTCGCTGGGTATGCATTTTTTACATAACATTGGGATTGCAGCCAAAAGTTTGGCGCAAGGAAACTTAGGTCAATGTCAGAACAGCGAATCTTGAACTCCACACATAACAAACAATAGGTGAATATTTAGGAAAATAGATCATTCGTAAAATGGTCACAGACGCAGTTACATGCAGTTACTGTTATGAAAGGACCATTTTGCGCTTTTTAACGTTCATATTATGATCTGATAAAGTGGCAATTTTAGACCTCCAGCATTAGGTGGCCAAACGATGAAGAAGACGAGAATTTTGATTCACTGAGGCCAATTCTTGCATTACATCCTTTACCCCGATATCCACTTCCCACGTGTTACTTTCAGGGTTGTCTGGCTACTTGAGGACTTGAACCTCGTTTCATATTCATGAGCTCATCATCAAACAGCATGAACGTTAGTCAAACTTCCGGGCAATCCCGACAAGAACACGTGAGTGAAACGGTAAACAAAATGTAGTGTACCTATGACGCAAATTATAATAAATCTTGTTTATTGAAATGCTACTCTAATGTCTATTTGGCAGTCGGTAACCTCGTTGTTCTCGAATGAACCCCAACTCTTCCCACGTGAATTGGAGGGACCAAATGAGTGAGTGTCACCATATAAAGTGAATGAGTGTACAGATTTATCATACCCGGAAAAAACAAAGAAATATACATACGTAACAAAAGGAATTAGAGGAGCTTTTTTATAACGGACGATCAGTTCCTTTCGGAAAGCAATCAAAGGCCCGGAAAAATGATAAAGAAAGTCAGCACTTAGCCGATAACATTTAATATTATGTCAAGTAGTTATCATAATTATTATCTTTGAGCTACTTATGTTATTAGATAATACTCAAGTGGGTACAGCTGTGGGTAAGATGTGCTTCAGTTTCTTTATCCTTTTACTCGTCTTCTACGACTCCCATGGGAGGTAGGGTAGGACAAAAACGTTTCACGCGACAATTTTGACAGTGAATAATCGCGCGGCCGCAGTGGTCTCGTATGACAGTGTGTGTCAGCCCTTATTTTAAAGTAATGAGTGCTAACTAACAGCACTTATCTTTATTACTATTAGCAAACCACCATTGAGATTACCGTGGCAAATTAAATGTAACAAACCTAAAAACCTAGCATTCGGGCCAATTGGCATACTTTATTTTTATTTTACGGCGCAAATGAGAGTCGTATACCTAACTCGTGTCATAAAATTTGGATTAGAAGATCTCTTTACCCTAGTGATAACAATCTATTTTGAATATAAATTGAGACTTCCACTTATAATTTTAAAGCTTATCTTAGTGCACACATACCTGTTACGGCACACAGAAATTTAAAAAAAAAAACGCGCGTGTATCAGTTAAATCGCGCGTTAATCTGAACCTAAGATAAAATGCCGTTAAGTACCTATCAGTAGATAATTACCTAATCAACTAATCATTAATGTGTGTTTGAACTTTTAATTACAATTTTGCTATGGAGCAGAACTTCTGTAGTCTGCACTGCCTATGCCTATTTGTAGCACATGGTATTTAGTTTTGCATTAAATTAACATTGACATATTAGGAAAACTGTAACAGGTCATCACCTATTTATAACAACAGGTATAGTTATATTTGTTTTCATAAGCTTATCAAAGATGGAAAAAGATGGAGGAGGCTTTTTACCCTACAGGGGCCATACAATAATATTTCTATACTAATATTATAAAGAGGTAAAGTTTGTGTGTTTGTATATTTGTTAAATTGTAAGGGGTAATTTCGGGATCTACTGAACCGATTTTAAAAATTCTTTCACCAATAGAAAACCACATTATTGCTGAGTGTCATAGGTTATATAAAAAACCGAAAAATAAAAAGGCTTTTACGTGGTAGTCCGTTTTGCAAAGTGAATCGGAGAAAAAGCCAAAGCAGCGGAGGGCGCGGGATGGTTTCGGGTTTAATTCGGTTCGCGTTCGTGCTGGCTTCGGGAGAAAGGGGGCGTGGACTTTTACATCTGATCTGGGAGGTAGGTACCCGCGCGGCTCAGTCGCGTGGTCGGCTCCTTACGCAGCAATTGAATTTTTCGAAACGTAATTAGCACACTTTCGACTAATTATGCCCAACGAAGTGGGCACGGGTCAGCTAGTATTTTATGTAATTTTTAGTAACTAAGTTAGTTTGTAATAGTATGGATAAATAAAGCTTAAATAAATAAAATATAGGTAATGTCCCACTGCAGGGCCTTCCTTCCACTTTTCGCGATCTGCGCGATTGTAGGTCCATCCTTTGAAACGCCTTTTATATGTCATAATGCTGCTTCTAGCAGCGGATATGTCCTGGACTATGCTATTACAACAACTTTGTGCCTATTGTATCCTATGAATAATACTCTTTTTTTCATCCACAGATCAGTGGTTTTTGCACTACGAAAACCAATCTTACAGCTACAAAATAAAGGTGCTATCTCCATCAAATTGTTAAAATTAATTTTGCAAAGAATGTATGTTACATTGAGTGAGTTGAACCATTGAGTTCTTAGAATACTCTAACAAGAGTATTTCTGCTGATTATTATTTTTTGCACAATGTTTTGTTTATAGTTAATCCATATGCTTTGTAGAAATATTTTGCATTGTTTATTTATTGTACTATCTTATGTACGCAATTAAATGAAAGTGAATATTTATTTCAGGGAAGAACATATATCATTATATAATTTTATTAATGTAGAAGTTCATGAACCGCTCCCAATATTAAATCTCCTGTTTTCACCATATTATGATTTATTTTTTTCTAGTCTGCTCTTTCCCACTATAACATTTGAGTTTTGAATATTATTTACCTAAAACTATTTGCTGGTGTAAACAACTTTACAATACTTATTGAAACTAAACTAATGACTGTGTTAATGAGGAATTATCAACAGTAATGAGCAAATTATATTTATGTTAAATAACTAATAGCTCATAAATAGATTAGGTGTTGACATAGCAATAATAGGTACAAATGGGTTTGTGCCTATTATTATCAGAAACTACACTCAGATTTATCACAATATGTAAAAGCAGTTGTGTTTAAGGAAAAACATAACTGGTTTTACATATTGTGATCCTGTCACCAAAATAATAGGTAGGGAGTTTTTTTTTTTTAATTTTAAGAATAGTTTACCTGCTATAACATTGTTATTCTATTTATTATCACAAACATTGCCTGGATATTATATTTATATTTTATTTTATTAATATTGAAGCTGTGTTTTGTAACTTTCCTACCTCATTTTAAAGTTCAAATTGTTCTGATTCTCAGGTAAACTTTAATAAATTACAAACAAAGACTGGAATCAAACAAAATGACTCAACAAGTGGCTCATCAGTAGATTGAATAAATACCCAACACTTTATTTTGACGGGCACCCTGTGGCTTAAGTAGCTATTTCATCACAGCTGGATAGCATGTTAGAAAAAGGTTTTATTCAGAGTATTAAATTGAAACCTATAACTATGAGATTGAACCAGTATCTTGGACACTGTTTCTTGGACTATTACCAGTGGGCTGCAATTTTTATAATATTTACTTGTATTTTTTTTATAAGTATTGGATTAAAAAACATATTATGTACATTGTATGAATTGAGAACCTCTTCTAAATAAGAATAATTAACAAACAATCCAGTGAACTTCATAATGTAGTGCTCAGGCAGGAAAAAATAGAAATGAAACATTTCATAATTTTTTCCCCATTATACAGTTCAGTTAGACTTTAGAGGCTCACTGGCTTACTATTTTATAAACAAGCTACAGGTTATAATATTTTACATAAGCAAGACATACGTAAATATTTAAATATGTAGAATTCTGAAATATGTTGTTATTTTTAAACAAATTAGCTAATCTATTATTTAACAAGCATTGAAAATGTTTGCAAACAGTTTAAAACATACTACTGTTGATATGTGTGGAGGTACTGATAGTGTTTTTACTTAACTTGAGTAAAACCAACATATTTTTAAGTTTCACTTGCTATTTAATAAACTTGACCCATATTGAAACATCATACTTGTTGACCTTTGCCATTGTTTTCAATGGCTCAATATTGACTAGCTCATTTTAAAATAAAAAAACATGTTCTGCAACACAGGTAATTTTAACTTACATTACCCTTGAATCAGTTAATCACTTACCACTTTATTACAAAAGGTAGATAAACCTGGTTTAACTTAGACTTGGTTTATCTCGCATGCTGTCACTTTCTTTTGAATATTATTGAAGTGAGACGTCATGTGAGATAAACCAAGTCTAAGTTAAACCAGGTTTATCTACCTTTTGTAATAAGGCGGTGAAAGGAAAGTTACAGAAAAAGATTTAAAATTCTTAGAAGAACCTTTAAAAGAATTTTAACCCACAAATTAGTAAGAGAGAAAAATATTATTCATAGCCTTAAGTTCTTAATGCCTCTGACAACAACCTGTACAGCCATTAAGATATTAAAAAAAATACCTCGTGAAATGCTCCAGCTCCATCCCCATCCTGGAATAATTGTTGGAACGCAAGCTCATTTCTTTGTGCGTCAGACAGGAAGGATTCCGTCTCCCCGGCGTCAGATCTCTTGTGCTGCAGCTTCACACCTCCCGTGTAGATCGGAGTCGTTATCTTCGGCGTAAACACATTTGCCTCTACCTTCTCAAGCAGAGGTTTAGGCACGTCTTCTTCGAGCGAAGGATCTCCGTCAGACATCACATAAAAATAACGCGCCAAATACTTTCACACCACTATTTAATTTTTCACACGGTTCATATCCAAGACGATCTTCCTTCCGAAGTATTAGTCATAGACGGAACCGATCTGGGTACAGATTTATCTCCTATTCTTTCACACAATAATTAACTTTGAACTGAAACTGAATTAAAAATATATAGGTATGTTTGTAAATTTGTAGATTCACACAACAGGTATTTGCACTATATTATTTATGCTACGTGGTTTCGGTAAGAACGGACACCGATCAAAAGTATTTCAAGGGAACGACAAGACAAACGACAAGAAAAGAAAGATCTTTTGAATAGGAAGGAATGACATATTATTTCACAAAGGCAATGAGGTGAGATAGCTGTACACGATTCTTTAAAACAAAAAAGAGACAAAACATAAGCAATGCTAAAGATGTAATTTGTCTGATGATCGATCATTAGTAAGGCTGCGGTTTAAATTGTACGATCCTTTACAAACGTGCCAACGCTACAAACTAGCTGTTCAAATTGAATGTTTACCATCGGTACACTTTCAATTTGAACCAGTCAATAGCCCTGTAATGTCACTTCTGTCAAAAATTATAACCTCGGAACTAAGCCGAAAGCACAGAACATAATATTAAACCCCTCTCGGAATTATTTATTTACGTACTGCGACATTTTTCATTGAATAATATCTAAATAACGGTGCAACAACACACAACATCTAAAAGCAAAATAAAAACAAGTCAATTGCTTTCCTTGACACTTGTCAAATTCGAATTTGACGTCTCCGCACACACTGTACTACCAAATTTTTGTGTGCGCCGTTGGTAGCGATCGATGACGTCAATCATGACGTCACACTGCTAAGAAGAGCTCACGTTTGTACAAAATAAACCGATTTTATGCACGAACACAGTACCAATAGCGCACATCGTACAATATAAACCGCAGCCTTTGATTGATTGACAGCAGCTGTGACAGAAGATTAACCCTTCTTTGCATGATTTTTCCTATTTAAAAAAAAAAAATCAGGGTGATGTAATTAATGCTCTAGATTAAAGGAAAAATATAAAAAAAAATCCTAATGTAAATAAAAGTATGTATTATGTAAAAAAACTAAAAAAAATGTAAAAAAATAAAAATAAATGTAAATGTAAACAAAATAAAAAAGAAAATATAAATAAAAATAAATAAATAAATAAAAATAAATAAAATAAATGTAAATGTAAAAAACAACATAAAATAAAGATTTACAAAACAAATTTTGCCATACATTACAAGTGAAATTACTGCATAGTGATGTAAATTTCCATCACATAGTTTTGAGAAATTTATTCACAGTGTTTTGATATAAATTGTACATAAAACAACAAAAACATGAAAACAAACCTTTTTTCCACTCATTTTCACTTTTACTGTATTTTCATATCTCAGTTTATTTCCTTAAAAAAAACTAAAATCTCGCTCCTTTTTTCCAGTCGCAACAAACAGCGGAATGACAAGTTCTAGGCCTGGTAATTGACAGTGACGTTTGCTATTTTTTGACAACTGCGTTTTGTTGTACGCAATAGTCGCATAAAATGTTGCCAGCAACAACAAATTTACAGTACTTGGGTTTTGAGTACCTTTTTTTGTTGACTAAATATTATGATTGAAATTTCCATCACCATGCAAAGAAGGGTTAAAGTCTAGGTCATTAAGCCTTTTTAGTACCCTTCTCTTTTTAATAAAAAATAGGTTTTACACTCATCTATTTTAATGATTTATTCGTATTACCAATAAAAATAATTATTATGTACAAAACTTTCATAATTTACTTTTTAGTATGGCAACAAATTATGCCACGCCGCTCATGATCTGTCAATTCGCGTCGCCGAAAAAGCGAAAAGGGATAGGTTGCCGGCGAAACATTTCTATCAATAATTTAAAATAAGTAATCCACAGCGATATTTATGTGAAAAAATACAATCAAGGAAAATATAACAAACCCAAAATGACGGTGGAGGTGCAACCCAAGACGAGGCTCCCGCAGCTATCGTCTGACAAACAACTAACGTTTATAAAATTAGCTGTTTTATCAATGGCAGCAATATTATGTGAGTATTTTTAATAGGTAATTAGCATTTACGCTTGTATTAGAAGGATTCCATACAGTGTCCATTCGATAAAACATAATTTAGATCGATTATTGTTATGACTTACGTGGTCCTATTGTGATAAGCAATGGCGATAAAATGTGCTGATTTTAGAAAAACACAGACCGCATCGTGTTTTGCCTTTATCAAAATATCATCTTGCTCTGTTTATAACTGCAAGATAACACTAAGCATCGCTTTGGGACAGTAAACATGCTTCAAAAAGCGAAAAACCGGCACCCGAACAACATACAGAGTGCTGTGCCATTCGGCTTCTGGCAACAATTCTCGAATAAAGTATTTTCTGTATATTCAAATTTCTGCCATCCAAATTACTTTAATAAAGACTAACTGAAATTATTTCTTTTCAGCCTTTGGAACGCGTCTATTCTCAGTGCTACGTTTTGAGAGCGTTATCCACGAGTTCGACCCTTACTTCAACTACAGAACGACCAGATACCTCACCGAGGAAGGGTTCTATAACTTCCACAACTGGTTTGACGACAGAGCATGGTATCCGCTGGGACGTATCATTGGTGGTAAGATTTTACTTGATTACTAAGACATAACAAGGAAAGTTGGACCAATGGGAAAAAATGGAGTGAGCCCTTTGCCCAGCCGTACAGACCTGTTATGATAACAGTTATAGTGCGCGCGGAACTAGTTGGCGACAGGGGTGAGGGGGCGGGTTGCCTACAGCTCGCAATGCACAGGAGACTATAATTAGACAGTGATGACCAATCTCGAGATATCGTGAACAATGAAGTGAATGAAAGTGATTGTTCAATTTATTGAAAAGAATACTTAAATAAAAAACAAAAACATGTTTATGGCGCGGCCAACTAGTTCCGCGCGCACTATAGTATAAGTACTACGGGCAGGTGTGATTATCACTTGATGGCTCTGGGGAGGGTTAAGGGGTTGTTGACTATTTGAGGTGGCTCAGAAAAGCCAACAACCCCTTGGTCTTAATGATAACAGCCACAACCAAGAAATATTGTTTGGTGTTGTTGATTTATTACATTGCTGTCTGAGTGAGCTCACTTCAAATGCATTGTTTGTAATTAGTTACTAAACTTAATATATTAAATAGTAGGTAAACCTGTAATGATGGTTGTAAGATGAAAAAAAACTTGCTTCAAGGACCATCTTTATTTTCGCTTTGAGTTGTCCAGGTTCATTGACAGTAACAAAATATTTTAAAAGATTTATAATCAGCAGAGCTGCGGGCTACGGAGTGCCTAGGCCTAAGCTTTATGGCAAGCTTGGCCAAGCTATGTCACCAGACTATTCTGTAATGTCTAAATTATGAAGAGTAGTAAGCTATATGGGCAAACTAGGCTTTTAGGCTTGTGTCAAGGTACTGACACTGATTAAATAGTTTCTTACCCATTCTCCTCTATAAAAAACTACTGTTTCAAATGAGCCAATGGCCTAATAAAAATAAATAGTGTGACATTGACTTTGCAAAGAAAGATACCCAAACACAGTTGTCAAGAAACTGCATTATTCATCTGAGTAAACAATAGTGAAACCATGACTTTACTTTGAACTGTATTTATCTTCGAATACAAGACTACCTAACTCCCTGTAATCCAGCCGAAGGTTGTGTTGAAAAAATCAGTTTTACCAATAAGCATGCTATTTAAAAAGCAACTTTATTTTTCTACTGTTATTTGTATGGTTCACAGTCACAAGCCTACCTAGTGACTTTTAAAAATTATTTTCTTCTACTGAATTGAGTGTTATGTCGTTACGGAGATAGCATTTATGAACTCATAGTTTTACAAAATAGGTCTTAATTTGGAGTAGAAATGGATGTTTCACAATAAAATTGAATTTGAATATTACTGCGTGTATTCATATTAATATTATATTCATCTACTCTTAGAGACCAGTAATATATTTGTTTTTTTGTCAAGGTACCATCTACCCTGGTTTGATGGTGACATCGGCCACCTTGTACAATGTGATGCAGTTCCTGAACATCACCATAGACATCAGGAATGTCTGCGTGTTCCTCGCTCCATTCTTCTCTTCACTGACTACTATTGTCACCTATCTGCTGACTAAAGAATTGAAGGTTTGTATTTATAAGCTTTTATTTAACTTGCCGTATTAGCTTGTAAGTTTTTTTACCTTCATACCTAAACCTAATAATTCATGTCTTTCTCCCAGGCCTATCCACGTAATAAGTCTATTTTTAATAATTGTTGTTGTAGGTACTCATTTGCCTTCGATGTTTTTTCTGGCTAAACCCGATTTCAGGCCAAACCGATTTACTAGTTGATTGTGTCACAATACTCTAAATTATTAACAAAATTCGATTTTAATAGGGATGTTATGTTTTTATAATATTTTCACACGCATTTAAATGACGTATCGATATACATTTAAATATCGAAGCAGTGAAGGACAATAATGAAGAAACTGTGTTCTTACAACTTAAAAATTGAAAAACCTCTAATTCACTTAATTATACTGTTCTAAATTATTATATTAAATACCCCATATCTTCCACAGGATGAAGGAGCTGGCCTGGTAGCTGCAGCCATGATAGCCATAGTACCTGGCTACATCAGTCGTTCCGTAGCGGGCAGTTATGACAATGAAGGCATTGCCATATTCTGTATGCTGCTCACCTACTACTTCTGGATCAAGGCAGTTAATACTGGAACTATCCTGTGGGCCACTATGACTGCGCTTGCTTATTTCTACATGGTGAGTGATTATTGTATTGTAACTCCACGTCCAAAGTGCGTATTACATACAGGTGGGAAATTTATTCTTTCCATCCCAACTCCTTCAGAGAGTCCAGCAACTTCTTGGTGTCACTGACGATCTTGCAGAGAATACCTGAGTTACCGAAGTACTTTAACCTGTACGCGGCAACCTCTCGGCCGTGCAGAAGCATGTGGGCTGCTGTCTTATATAGTGGAGTACAATCCAGTTGGTTTTCCAACAGAGGGAAATGGGGAACATTGTAAGGTCTTTACTGTTTAGGCTATGCAATCTTGGAAAATAGGATCTTGGTAAATTCCTAGTGTCGGGCAATGTTAAAAAAAAATGGGTGGTAACTTTTACCTCACCTAACGTGACCTGTAGACACTGCAGTTCTGCATTTCGTAAGCAGCATACTTTCTGTTAAGTATCAAGATTGAAGAAAAGATACACACATGGTAGACTAACAAGTCAAACACTAAAAATAATCCTTGTATAAATAAAATATTATATCATTACAAAATCTGTTAGTGTATAGTAAACAAGATTACAGATTATATTGATAAGCTTCAGCTATTATTATTGTTTGATAAATACTGATTGGCTCTTGCTATATAATGCTTGCATTGTGAAGATATCTGTGTTTTAATCAGATTATCTTAAAAGTCAATCACAGAATATAAAGATGACAGTTTCACACCAATAAGTTTCTATTTAACTTTTTGGTTTTTGCCCTGTTGTACACTCTTTCTCTCCCTACGCAGACGCAGTTATTATAATGAAAGGTCCATTTTACGCTTTTTAACGCAATTCATATTATGATCTGCCAAAGTGGCCGTTTTAGACCCCCTGGTCGGAGAGCAACGGCCAGCGCTCTTCTTTTCACACAGACCAGCGCGATTTATGCGCTTGGAACTGGCCGAAGCCGACAGCCGTTTTACATAGACCGGCGGGAAAAGCACTATTTTTAAGCGGATGCACCGCCGGACGGAGGCGCTCGTAGCCGACATCCATCAAAACAGCTCGACCGATTTTAATGTGTTCTTTGTATATTTGTTAGAGGTTTTAATCCTTAGTTTTTGCCGCTTAATATAAAGACATTGTAAAAGGCGAGTAATTAAGTTCTTATCAGTAGAATGACAAGGCCAGGTAGAAGTTTTAAATACCATGCAGTTTTATTTTAAAACAAGTCTGTAAATTACTGTATCAGCGAAACATTCACATAACACAATAATTTGAAATGTCGGCCTTTTACATTTTTTTTTCTTTTGATTGAATTTTTTTATCTCATCAGATAAAATGTTACTATGGCATGGTTTGCAACTAGCACTATGCCCGCGACTTTGTCAGCAAAAACAGAGCTAGCTCAGCTAATATGAATGGTATAAATATGATTTATAGACTAAGCACCCTTGAATTTAAGCTGTTTGCCAATGAAGGAATTTTTAGAATTTGATCAACTGACAGTTTCGGTGATTACTCTATACATACAATTTATCAACCAAATTTTATGTCTTCATAATATTAGTATAGATACTAATGATATGGTAAGAAAGGAGGTGTGTCATGTGATGACGAGAAACACAGAAGTATGGTAGAAGAAGACATGCTGCGACGACCCCAAATGAATTGAGATAAAATTAAATTTATAGATCTACTAGCTTTTGCCCGCGACTTCGTTCGCGTGGAATAGTGACTTCCGGCAGATTATCCTATGTCCTTTCTCAAGTTCCAAACTATGTCTGTACCAAATTTCACACAAATCGGTTCAGTAGTTTAGGCGTGAAGCAAAGACAGACAGACAGACAGAGTTACTTTCTCATTTATAATATTAGTTAGGATGGTAAAAAAATATTAACAATATTTTGTAGCATCGTGTGCGATACAACTTTTTCCTTCTTTCTATATAGAAACCACGTTCGATCTATAAAAACTAGACCTCTAAAATGTCTCAATCGTCCCACAGGTCTCATCATGGGGTGGCTACGTGTTCCTAATCAACCTGATCCCTCTCCACGTGCTCGCACTGATGCTGCTGGGTCGGTTCTCAGCGCGCGTGTACGTGGCGTACAGTACCCTGTACTGTGTGGGCACCATACTGTCCATGCAGATCTCCTTCGTTGGCTTCCAGCCGGTGCAGAGCTCGGAGCATATGCTGGTGAGTTTGTATATCTCATGATTACTGATTCTTCTTCTTCTTCCTAAAAAGGGTAGTTGAATATTCCGTCAGATAGATTTCCAAAAAATATTGGACACGTATTTTTGCTTTTTTCACGTAAACAATAAACGAAGACGATACAGTGCTTCGAAAAGTTGCGCGACGGCGACGTCACAGTTTGGTAATATTTTTACCAGAAAGACATCTTTGAGACGTTTTATCTTCGTCAATTTTGATTTATTTGATAAAACAAAAAACACGTATCCAATATTTTTCGATAATCTAACAAACGGACTAAACAGAATCATATTTTTTTTAGTCAGTCAACTACTGTATACCACTACTAGTACAATTACCGGCACGGTTCTTGAGTGCTCGGCGGAAGAGTGGGGATCGCTGTGCGCATCGTACACTTTATGACAAATAAAACGCACACCCGTTTATTATTTATTGGTCGTGCGGTAAGTGCAGCAGGAGTAAAGAACAAATCCCGAGTGACGGCTATGACGCGATGCGCTACGGGCCAATCACTGCACTATCCCCGCCCCGCGTCTCACTTCATACCACCAAAGGGACCCAATAACTCACTTTTGCGTCAGCGCTCAAGAATCGTGCCGATGCTAATATACGTAGTACGTGGACAGTTTTGACGTTTACTTCATTCAAGTCCTGCAGGGTGCAGTTAGTTGTGCACAGTGGGCAAGAAAGGAGGTGTGGTATATCCTGTGTTGGGACTCATGCTTACTGTTACACATGTTACGAATTTTGCGCCCGCATATTTGGAATCGATCAATTTCTTCACTGATAAATTAGATAATACGGGCAAGAATGATAAATGGAAGGACAACAAACCATGTAGCTAATCGAAAGTGCCAAAAATAAGTATACCAGACATGATAATGGTTAAATTATGTTAATATTCAGACCATTTGGTTGCATTTGGTTTTCGTTTTAATTTAAATACAGAATGTTTTCATATTGCCTAAATTCGATCAGCGCCAAATAGTAGATTTTACAACAAGTGCACAAAACGAACCATTTTCATCCGAGACTTTTAGCAGCCCGCAGCCGAAGGCGAGGGCTGATAGTAATGACGAGGATAAAAATGGTTTTGTGGACGAGTTATAAATTCTGCTTTTCACTTCGAATGCGAGGAAATAAAACAGTAGTATAACATATTTCTTTAATTAAAATTCAAAGTAAAATTCGTACAGTTTTGGATACTGAAAGAAATTGTTTCTTTTTTATCTTACGAAATTGATATTAGGCTTGCAGACCTATACAGCCTACTATTAAATTAATTTTGTAACAATATTTTTCGTACTTGAATTTAAATTTTAATATCTTTTAAGTCTTAAAAAACACATAAGGCAAATAAATTAAAGTAAATAGGTATTATAAAATAACAAATTCTATCTATGAACTTCTTATTGTGTTTGGCTTGGCTGTATGGCTCATTTTCTTTGCCTTAATAAAGATACATTTATGAGTAGATACGTTAATGCCCTTGTGCACAAAATTCGATTTTGTGCAGCCTATATCCTGCACAAATAAGCACTTTCAGAGCATGAGAAGTGAAAAAAATATTATATTCCACTCATCGATCACCTAGCGTCTTCCTATGTTGGGGTTGGGTTCGAGTCTAACTTGATGCAGCCTATCTAACGTTCACAACCCAGTTACTGGATATTAAGATACCTATTGGTAACGCAAGTTACCAATACTTTCGGGCTTATCGGTAACGACAGTCGGATCCACAAGTGACAACCGGGACCAACAACGTAGCGTATTTTCCGAAGCACTGAAGGCAATCGATATGTAACAGTTGCAAAACTATAATAAGAAAGAAAGAAAACAAATTGAATAGCCATTTCCTACTCCTCCGCTATTCTTTTCTGATTAATTTCGTTGCGGGATCCAAGACAGTTAAATTATTTCTCTGGGACTTCGTCGAGCTTCATTGTCTCTGCGCTTTTCTTGTGGTCGCCACTGTTGATTCTGGCTAACAGGAGTTACAGTGGTTTCGGAATAGTGTGGCGGGCTTGTCCCAATAAAAAAAAAATTGAATAGCACAATCATGCCACAAGTGCACACAATAAAAAACAAATCCAAACAGAAAAAGAGAGAGCGTGCATCTCACGGCTGCGCCAAATAGGACCAGTTCAGCAAACTGGTGAGCAGTTAGTGACTTTAACACATCATGAACAGTAACTTTTCTTTCACAGGCGTTAGGAGTGTTCGGTCTGTGCCAGCTGTACGCGTTCACGCAGTACTTGCGCGAGCACCTGTCGCCTGCTAACTTCGAGCTGCTGTTCAAAGCTCTGATCACTACCCTGCTGTCTACGTTGGGAACTGCCTTGGTTGCTCTCACACTTACTGGTAAGATTTGAAGAACCTGTTGTTTCATAGCTCAAACTGTTCTTGAACCTTAAGTTTCCCTGGTTCATCAGTTTTATATTCTACTAGCTGATGCCCGTGGCTTTGCCCATGTGGATGTCGGTCAAATTATATACTATAAAACATTCCTCGAAAACCACTTTATCCATTGTTACAAACAGCATAAAAATCGGTGCAGTATTTTTGAGTTCATCGCGAACAGACAGACGGACGCGGCGAGGACTCTGTTTTATAATAATTAAGTAGTGATTTCTTGGTTTTTGTACAACTACTATCCCTTTCATATCTTCAATTGTAATTTGCTAACAATTGTATTTATTGTTGTTACAGGTAAAATCTCACCATGGACTGGACGTTTCTACTCTCTGCTCGACCCCTCATATGCCAAGAACCACATTCCTATTATTGGTGAGTAATTTCAGATGAGCTTTTATGTTTAACAAAATCTCGTGACTTAACAGCGACATCTAAATTATACCTTATCACCACTGAATAACCCTCATTTCTCCTCAGCGTCCGTCTCTGAGCATCAGCCCACATCGTGGTCATCATTCTACTTCGACCTTCAAGTCCTGGTGTTCCTGTTCCCCGCTGGACTGTACTTCTGCTTCAGTAAGCTGACTGATGCGAACATCTTCATCATCTTGTATGGAGTACTTAGTATTTACTTTGCGGTAAGTTTATAATTTTCAAGTTTTAGAGTTTGTTTCTTCTCAGAGTGCTCAGGTACAAACACTGACCTCATCTTGTTTTAAAAAAGACAACCTATTTGAAAAATGAACATTATTTCAAAATTTCAATCCAATCATTTTTTCAAGTAAGTTAAAATTACTACTACCAGAGTAACTTTGTAACTAAGAAAAAAAGTTTAGGTAATTTAAATAACTTGATCCATACAACAATTCAGATACATTTAATTCAGATAACTTGACCCATGTAACACTACTACAAATATTATGTGCATGCCCTAATATGTGTAAGCTTTCATCGCGTTCATTTTGATTGGTGGTTCCCCGCGCAGATAGATGGTGTTTTCCGGACTTCTGAACAAAATGATCACGATGATAGCTGATTACTTTTTAGAAGGACACGGTCAACAGTCCCTGCCCTAAAAGATACCTCGATATTAACACTTATGATGACACAAAAAGCGTTGAGCGCGTCGAGTCAACGTTCGAGCAAGCACTCCGTTGACTCCGCCCATGATCTTTACACTTTGATCGCTGACAACTCCCATACAACCTCCTCCCCCACCGTACCCCACCACTTTACACTCACAGTCCGATCTTCTCCTCAGGGTGTGATGGTACGTCTCATGTTGGTGCTAGCACCAGTGATGTGCATCGTGTCTGGAGTAGCTGCGTCTAGTCTACTGAGTCTACATGTGAAGGATATTGAGCCGAAGGTCGAAAAACATGAGAAGAAGAACAAGAAACATGAGAATAATTTGGTGTTTAGGTCTGAGGTATGTAGAATTTTTTTAAATATTTTAGTACAAAATATAACTAAATTTAGGTCACAGGGCACAAATCCAGACGCCGTGATTGCTACTGAAAAATTCCTGGGGCTCAATTCTATAAAATAATCAATTTGTGAATAGTGTGTCGATAGTGTGTAAGCAGTGTCTCAATAGAATAGTCATTGACATTTGGTATTCTACAAATTATTTATGGTCATTGACTTGCCACTGTAGTGACATTGAAACGCCATAGTAGGACTGTATGGTAGTCTGTAAATATATTTCAAGTGAAATCTGACAGTTGTGTCAATCGTGTTTGGCTATCGAACTGCCATTGTGAAGCCATCGAATACGACACCTCTTTTCCCTATTGCATAATAATGTCTGTAGTGTGTCAATAGAGTGTCAATGTCGTGTTGCTTATCTCTAAGTTACAGAATTGGGCCCCTGGTGATAAAACGCAATAACACTTTCGCTCGAACTTAGAATCTCATGCTCAACCGTCGCACGGGCAACTATACCAACGAGAAATCACGATTCAATCAGCACTTCTAAACGTGTTGGAGAGCTTTTCATATACATATTCCATAGCATTGATGACATTGACAGATCTCTCATATTACTATGTGCTGATCATGTTCAGTCAGTATAGCATTGTAGCTCCAAAACGGATGATTTCTTTTCAATGGCGGGCTAGTATTAACTCATCATTAGCCTATAATGTTCCCACTTCTGGCACACAGGCCTCTTCTCTATGAGAGGAAAAGGGCTGTAAGGGTTGGACCACATCTGGCAGCACGGAATCGCATTTGTTCCGCCTGTGCTACCACGTGCTGCAGTATGCTGCCGCATGCGAACGCACGCTGTCGCATTCCGCAGACAAAAAAGGCGATAGCGATAGCAAGTGATCGGCGGTGAAAGGATGCGTTAGCATGCTATCGCGCGCTTCAGCGTTCCGGAGTCTCCCTGCCGACCATTGCATTTTGTCCGTGATGCCGATCGCCTCGAGGATTCCGCCGCGTGCTATCGCATTATGCTTTCTGTCTTGGTCTAGCAAATGGCAGTTCTAAGCGACAGAAAGAGAAAGGGCGACGGAAAAAGGCGATTCCGTGCTGCCAGATGAGGTCCAACCCTAATCCACCACGCAGGCTCAGTACGGGTTGGTAGATGTCACATGTCTTCGAATTTTTTGGTTCTAGGACATGCCGGTTTTCTCACGATGTTTTTCTTCACCGTTTTAAGAGCAGTGGTGATGAAATAAATAACACACAGTAATGCACCTGTCTCGGTTCGAACCCTCGATTTACTGCTCGGAAGTCAGGGCCACCGCTGGCTATCTACATCCCCTTAAGGACGCGTTTACGGATTCTCGCGGTAATTTGTTTTTTTTTTAGTTATGCTACTACAAATATTTTGTGTTCGTAGAGCTATGATTTTCAACACGACGTGCAGCTAAAAAACGACACAGGTTCCACCCACAACGGTGGCAGAGCGCAGATTAAGTTTTACATTTAAAATTTTTGCGTAATTTATCATGACAGTGACCGCTAAAATGAACCTTATTGCAATCGTTTAAGATTCATCCGGAATAGCAAAAAATTAGAAAAAATAAGTTTCGGTTTTCATTTTTTCTGCGACTATTCATAGTATTTAGCTTAAAAAAAATTCCCATTATTAAAAATTGAGTATATTTGCCTACATACAGTATTTTTAGAAATAGTAAAATATGTTAATAGCACAAAAAATGTACCTAAACTCAACCCGGTGTCGTTAATTTTGTGGAAAATGACAACGTAAGATCGATTTTACATAATCAAAGAGTAAAATTTTCAATATTATAGTTCACATTATTTGAAAATGAAGAACCAATCTATACGAGGTAGTTATTAGTTATATTCGATTTTGTTGAGTTATGACATAAAATGTACCGAAAAAACAGCATAATTTTGCCTGATTAAACGTAAACGCGCCCTTAAATTCTTTTTTCCTCAGGTGGGAGCCCTATTCGTATGCGTGCTAGGCTGCCTGCTGATCTCGTACGTGTTCCACTGCACGTGGGTGACGTCAGAGGCGTACTCGTCTCCCTCCATAGTACTGTCTGCGCGCGCGCATGACGGAGCAAGGATCATCTTCGACGACTTCCGCGAGGCTTACACGTGGCTTAAGATGAATACTCCTGAGGTAAGTTTACGTTATGTTTGGTCGTTGATGTTGTAAGGAAAGTGTAGGAAATGAGTTCAGAAAGTAAGGTTTATAGTGGAGTGAGAAAGTATTTCTGACAATAAATTATGAGGAAAAATCTTGTAATATTGTAAAAAAAGTCTACATAGTGTAATATGACTTGAATATTTCAAGAAGAAGAGCTGTTCCTCTCTCAACTTGTATAGTTTGCTGTGCCAGACAGGGTCCATAATAGGGGATCGGACAGTTATCAGATAAAAATCTAAAATGTACTTATAAAAAAAATACATAAATTTTAACGATTATTCATCGAATTTTTTTGTGAAAATATTAATGATTACTATTTTTAAATATTAAATAAAGTTTTGAAAATTACAATATTTTTAATCTGTTTCTCACCTCAACCGAAACACCAATCACAGTGCGTGACGTCATCTGTGTTGTAAACAAAACCATACTGATACGTATCTCCACGATTTTGCTTAGAATATAAAAGTTTATACTAAATAACTGACAAATTAAGAAATTGTCAAGTATTGATTCCTCAGTTTTAGCCATGGAACCAGGATTTACGAAAGCCGACAATCGAAATCTTCCCAGAGTGGATATCATAATGATCGGCAATTTCTTCTCAAGTAATTCTGACTTTTGTGATGCTGAATTCAGAAATGTGAAAACCTCTGTGTAAGTACCTATTAAAACTATTCATTAATTACCTTAGGTACTCCAACTTGTAACTATTGTTTTGAAGTAATAAACAAGACATAACCTAAAAAGTTTTTGTTTTACATTTTTTCAGATCAGCAAGACAATCATACGGTGATGATGCAATAGGATACGTACAACTTTGTCGTGATTCCGACATGTGTACCATCAAATGCAGAGTGTGTCCGGAACACAAAGTTCGTTCCAAGTCGTATGCAGCGACTATGATAATAAATGAAAAGGAAGAAGAAATTATAAGCGTTGAGTGTCATGATTGTGCTGCAAGTACAGGTGGTTGCAAACATGCAGTAGCTTTCCTGATGTGGGTGCACAGAAGAAGCGAGGAACCATCAAGCACTGATATCCAGTGTTACTGGAAAAAATCAAAACTGGCTCATGTTGGTACTAATATTAAATTAATTACTACCAAGGATCTGTCCACTGTAAAAAGACAACAAACTACACGAACACGAACTTTGCAAAATAATTTTATGGAACAATTTCTCCAAGAAGCCACAAACCGAGGTCTAACTACATGCGAGTTCTTAAACTACAATAACTGTAGGGCGAACGGGTTAGTGCATGTTTACGTACGCGCGGCGCGGCGTGCGGCGCGGCCGGCGACGCGTCGAGCGACGCGTCGAGCGAATTTTGTGTTCACGGACAGGCGATGCGTGCAGCGGCAGATATCATCGTTCGCGCAAACACAAACGTATGGCAATGTACGACGGTGTACATAGAGACGCGGCGCGGCGGCCGCGGCGGCGGCCGCCGCGAATTTTCAAGGCCAAGTTCCGTCGCGGGCATCGCTTCATCGAGAATAAACCGCCGCGTGCATCGCCGCGTCCGTCGCCGCGGCCGCCGCCGCGTTCGCCGCCGCGGCCGCCGCCTCAAATTCAAGCAATCGCGTATAAATTCGCTTCTCCGTGAACGCACTCATACACCGCCATACGTTTGAATTTAGTGCGGATCGCGTCGCCGGCCGCGCCGCGCGCCGCGCCGCGCGTACGTAAACATGCACTTAGAGAAGTTTTCACTGCACTATTTAATTTTGGAACATAGCGATTCCGGTGATTGTGGTTCATTTTTGAAAAAAATATCACAGTATTTTTCAAAAAGCAATATTGATATGATTGAAGAAAATACTCGGACACAGCATAAAAGCAGGTTGTGGCATGAGTTAAGGTACGGGCGAGTTACAGCGTCAAAAGCATACGAAGTAAGCAGGTGCCTTACTGCGGATGGGTCGTTATTAGCATTGATAATGGGAGCCAAAACTCCAGACACAAATGCCATGAAGAGAGGTCGTATATTGGAAAATAACGTAAGATTAGCAGTGGAAAAGAAACTGGGTAAAAAAATTCAAGAGTGTGGCTTATTTATATCCTCTGATTATCCTTTCCTGGCTGGCACACCTGACGGAATTTGTGAAAATGTAATTTGTATTGAGATAAAATGCCCCACCAGTGAAAAAACATATAAAAATTATATAAAAGATGGTAAAATAGCAGGAAAATACATGGCTCAAATACAAGTGCAAATGTATGTGACAAATTTGAAAATGGCTTATTTTTGTGTTGCGGACTTTAACTTTGAAGTTACTAATAATGTGGAAATACTGTTAGTTAACTATGATAAAAGTTTATTGACCCACTATATAACAAATATACTCAAATTTTGGGAAAAAAATGTATACCCTAAATTATATGACAGTACAAAATAAAAGCAAAATTATCATACTTTATTTGTTTTATTTATTTATTTACACAGTATACAAACATATATTGCTAGTCTCTAGAAAAAAAAAAAAATCTTAGGCTACTACTAAACTACAGGTTGCTCTCTGCAGGCAGGGTCTCAAGAAGAATATGACATCATTAAAAGTCAAAATCATTATAGGTCAACTTGTTGAAGATCAACTAACATATGATAATTTTTTTGTCATAGTATACCCATTACATAAGGAAAACTGGATAATCCAAAACAAAATACGTTAAAAAACTTAGTCTAGAATGTTGAATGGAATTTATTTTTATTCCTTTTATTGTAAGTACTCTTTAAAAAAAATCACAAGTCATTTATTCAAACTAGGCTGATAATCAGCACTTTTCGAACATCAAAATTTATTTATTTACAAGAGACAGTCCCTCAAAACGTTCACCCTTCGACACTCCTAGTGTTTTAGCTGTTCAGTAGTTTCTCAGAACACTGTACAGGAGATATATTTTCACATATTATGTACCTCTAAAACTGGTTTAGTGTACAATGCTGTCCTGGAGATTGATAAGAGCACAAGCTATAATCAAACATTCATCCAGCACACTTATCAACTTAGAATTTAACACCGAATGTGGTTTTAACATGGAAAACTCCCGTAATCTTCGAATAACCCTTTCAATGTGGATCCTTAAGCTTGCAATCTGTTTTGTTTGATGAGCTTCTTGCTTGCTTAGTTTAGTGCCTTGACTTACACTTGGGGGTCTTAAAAGATGGCATTTGTTTTTGATTAATAGTTGTTCTATGTGCTTAAAACCACGGTCAGCTAAGACCCAACTTTCAGGGTCAAGTTGGTCAAGAAATCCACAGTTTTCTACAAGTAATGTGTCACTTATCCGTCCTCCATAGCCTGATGAGATATAATTTACTAACCCATTTGGTGTACTAGATATTAAGTATTTTATTGTATTGCATTTCTTATATTCAGACCATGTCAATGCCTGATGTACAGCTTTAGAAGGTTTTTCAATTTCAATTTCAAAACAGTCTATAATGCAGTTGACTTTATTATAGCGATGCCTAAATGCGATTGGAAGGGATCTCTTAATTTTTTTCTTATCAGGTTTTACAATTAGTTGTCTAAGAACATCAGAAATCACTGGAATACATTTTCCAAATATTTTGCCTGCATATGATCCAGACATTCCAAATTGATCTCCTAGTTCAGAGAATGATGTATTCATTCTAATTTTTTTTAAACACAGAAATATTTGTTCAATGCATATGTTGGTATTATTTACAATCAGATCTAATAAAAAGTAACACTCATTTGTGATCCCAATATACAAGCGTGGTTTGGCTTTAATTTTTTTACACATGTCTTCGAGAGATTTTCTTGCTTCTCTTTCATTTTCTACTATAGCTTCCTCTTCATTTAAGCTACTGCTATCGGATATTGATTTTAATTTTAATGATTGGACTGAAGGTGACGATCGTTGAATTGATGATGATGATTGGCTGTACAATGATGTTTCACTATCAGGTCTGTCCATAAATAATTTTCTATTAATGTTGGAAACACTTGGCACAGCTGGTGTTACATAGTCTACTTTGAAGGGAGATGTTGACACAGTTGATGTCCAAGTTGTAGATGGTGATGTTGCAATGTTCTTGGATTTAAAATGTGTTTGCGTTGACTTGCTTCTGAAATATTTAGTCTTTACAAAAACTTGAACTCCTTTATCCTGAGTTTTTGGTTGATGTACTACCATGACTTCTGTTGGCAAACCTAAAAAAAAAGATAGAGATCTTTATTGTTAAACTGTCAATATCTCAGGAGCGAGTAATTAACACACTCCAGCGATAAAATATATACAATTTGGTTCTGTTAAGTAACTTACTTGGAGACAAGGTAGTGTTTACTTCTTCGGTTTCCCTTTTCAATATTATACTCTCTTCGAGAGCTTCCTTTATTGTAGCCAATCTTTGCCTTTTGATAGCAGCGGGGCGAGATGTTATAGTTGATGGCAAACTTCTTTTTCTGTCACTTTGGCAATGGAATTTTCTAGGGAGGCAGCCAGGTTTTAACATTATTTTACCAACAAAGCCCATTAAATGGTATCGCATGTAATTTTCCATATCATTCGGCAGCTGAAATAAGTAAAAAATGATGAGTGTTTTTGTAAATATAACCTCTAACATTTCACAATCAATGTTTACTTTTACCTACAACAAATAATGTAATTTATACACTTCATTCAATTTATTTGGAGTAACTATTGGACACTTACATCAAAATGATCTTCACAAAAGTAAATTGGTGAAGTTATAGACATCCCGTCGCACTTTCTTCTTGCTAAGTCCAACCATTTTTTTCGTATGTCTGCTTTTCGGGGCACATCAATGAATAATTTATCTGGAGTAGTTTTGGATGTATTCTTACATTGAGGCACTACACACCAATGATATGTTTTTCGTTCCATATCAACAATTATAGCATTTAAACGACGAAAGAAAACAAATCACGTACATAAACTGCTTGCAGTTGTTTTGTTTACAACACAGATGACGTCACGCACTTCGAGATGACATAACATGCCGTTTGCGCGGCATTTTTAAACAATTATTTTTAAAACATGATTTTGAGTACGTAAACGCTTTATTTAAATAAAATTATATTTTTTAGAGGAATAAGTATCCACGAAGACTAAAATAAAATACTTTCTGAAAATTTGTCCGATCCCCTATTGTGTTTAGTTTTTTTACCTATCACCTGAAAATGTACGTTATGGATTGCAATAAACGATTTGAATTTGGAGATAATCTGAAAAAGCTAATTCGTCATCTGCCTAGCCTATTCCCCAAATATTTCCGGGTTGATTTCCAGTCTAACCAGATGTAGCTGAATGCCAGTATTTTACATGGAGCTACTGCCTATCTGACCGCTACAACGCAGTTAATACTGGCTAATACGATAAGAACGACTGGCAAAGATCTATAAATTGACAGCCAGCCATAGCCGTTCTTTTTAAACGAACAATTAAGTTTGTGAAATTATAATTTTGTGCAAATATACAAAAATCTTTTAAGCCGCGTATCCACTAGGCAACAATTGACGCGCAACATGTTACCCAACATGTTGAAAGTCAGCGCGGAACTTTTGTTGAACAACGTTGTTTGTCTACACATCTACTACTTTACAATGTTGCGCACCAGCTGGCAACGTCGCGCGCTGTCGTGCAGCGTTGCCGTACATGTTGAGCGTCACGTGTCGCGCGCCAAATGTTGCATAGTGGAAACGCGACTTTATCCCGCTCACAATTAAATATCATCCTCCTTTTTCTAGGACTCAAAAGTAATGTCATGGTGGGACTACGGGTATCAGATAACAGCGATGGCGAATCGAACGGTGATAGTGGACAACAACACTTGGAACAACACGCACATATCCCGGGTCGGGCAGGCCATGGCCTCCACTGAGGACAAGGCGTACGAGATCATGCAGGAGCTGGACGTGGACTATGTGCTCGTTATCTTTGGAGGACTCGTCGGGTATTCTTCTGATGGTAAGACAGTTTTTTGTGTGGTTGATGAGTTAATTTATTGAGGAACTAGCTGACCCACGCGGCCACGCAACTTTGTCTGCGTCTCTATATACTCGTATAACTTATAACTTTCCTCGATAAATCAACTATCCAACCAAAATTATTAAGTTAAATCGTAACAAACAAAAAAAAATTACCTTTCCTCTTTATAATATTAGTTTAGATTATACTAAAATGAGAATTACTATAGATATCTCTTACTGTTAAATATACGATGTCGATAACACCCTGTACTTGTAAACATTATAGTGCAGTAAATATTTTGAATTTGAATTTCCCGGAGGCCAGCCAGAATCCCCCGTACCTACAATGCGACGCAACCCGCGTAATTATTTTTCCGCGCGGGTATTTTTACATTGCGATATCTTCTAAGATATTTGTATAAACTGTATAGAGTTAAGCGCACAAATATTCTATATTAAATTTCCGTTCTAACGAACACGTTTATTTAGATATAGATTAATACCATATGGGTTAAATAAGCTTCGCAAAAAATAATTCTTTTTAACCTAACATTTTAATAGTGAAAAATGGTTACAGTGAGTCAATCTTAAAAGATAGACATATGCTGTCGCGGACTTTTTTTTAGAACTTTTAAAGAGGAATAATTACTTCATACATGATTTTCTCGTAACTTAAACCGTTTTCGCAGCGCACGCAACGGAAGCTCTCAGAAAAGAATTTTCTTTTCCCGTTTTTGCAACATTTCTCAATTATGCTCCGCTCCTATTGGTAGTAGCGTGATGTTATATAGCCTATAACCTTCCTCGATAAATGAACTATCCAACACAAAAAGAGTTTATCGCGTTCAAACAAACAAACAAACTCTTCAGCTTTATAATATTAGTATAGATGTATAGGTAGGTACTATTTTGGAAGTTCAGCCGGCGGCACCTGTGTTCCCTCCCACATTTAGCCCGTCTACCATAAATCAAGATTGAACAGGCATCTCTTTAGCTCGTTCAATCATAGATCCTGTCTGATGGCAAACCGTGGACGGTTTGCCATCAGGCGTGATCGAAGTCGAACCCAGGCCCATTTAGCAATAAGAAAATAGAATGTGTTATAGGAAGTTATGTTTGCCATACTTTAACTTTTTCAAATAGTTTATTATGATTTTCTGGCTATGTTTGCGCTAATGCAAATTAAATAGTTCAGATTTATTATCTAACTTATAAAAAGTAATATGGAAATATGCCAACCAATGCATACTTCGAGTCTATGAATACAAACTGGATTTCAAGATGTTTTTTTTTTCGCAATTTGGCCTTATTAGTGATAGGGGAACTCAGTAATTAAAGTCATTATTAGATCATATCACGTATAATCAGGATTATCATATTATTATAGTATTGCACTCGCGAGAGGGACCGTCGGGATCGAAAGCGGACGTGCTCTTGACCCAATTAGCTTTTCACGACTGAAGGGGTTGCGCAGCCGCCTGCCGCACGCTCGCAGCGGCGCCGGGCGCCGCGCCGTCCCTCGCCCCTCGCCCCGCGCGCCCGCGCATGGGTAGACCATCCCTTGGCTCTTTCATTAGGTACCTTTGTACCTAATCCTCCATTATCAGCCATAAGACGTCCACTGCTGGACAAAGGGCTTCCCCATAGAACGCTATAACGAACGGCAACCTGCCGCTTGCATCCACCGGTTCCTGCGACTCTCACGATGTCGTCGGACCTAATCCTTTCTAGCGTGATTTAATGTTTTTCCCTCTCCCAGACATAAACAAGTTCCTGTGGATGGTCCGTATCGGCGGCAGCACGGACCGCGGCGCGCACATCCGCGAGGCAGACTACTACACGCCGTCCGGAGAGTTCCGTGTCGACGCGGACGGCTCGCAGACACTGCTCAACTGTCTCATGTACAAGATGAGCTACTACAAGTTTGGATTGGTGTATACTGAGGGTGGTACGTGGAGAAACTGTATTGCTTTTGTTGATTGGCCTTCTGTAGTTGACGGGTGGACATTTTTGACAATTCAGCTGGCCCAGCGTAGCACGAAGTTTTAGGCCGCTTTCACATTAGGACGTTAGCAGCGCGACAGTCGCGAGGCATGAGCACATTCCTTCACATTACTTAAGAAGAGCCGTAACAACCCGTTAGTATTTGTTTATAGTCGCACGACTGTCGGGCTTATGCGAAAGCAGTCTCAAAGAATACGAGGTGGCCTAGAGATGTAGATCTACGATTGAAGAACACACAAACGTACACGAAATATTTTTAACTCAAATGTTTGAATATGAGAACAAATAATGGGAATTCCTGATTGGACGTAGCTGTAAGCTCGCCCCCTATTACATGGTACTTAAACATAACTGGCGAAATGTGGGTTTACTAATGGGTACATCTCTGCCTAAAACCCCGGGGATTACAGGCGTGATGTTATGTTATGTTTAAAACTAATCAATTCTCCGTACCCCAGGTCGACCGCCCGGCTTCGACCGCGTCCGCAGCGCCGAGATAGGCAACAAAGACTTCAACTTGGACGTACTAGAGGAGGCCTACACCACGGAACATTGGCTCGTGCGCATCTACAAAGTGAAGCCGCTCCCCAACCGGGGCGTCTGAAGTCCGCGCCCCGCCGGCCTGCCCGGTACATATCTCTCAAGTTTATATTGGTATCAGAAGATGTACCACATGAAGATCGTGGACTATTTGAAACAGTGATTTGACTAAGACTTTATGTGCTGTCAAGTCTTTTATAGATTTCCCTCATAATTATTTTTAGTGACATATCCTATTGGGCAATGGGGGCACACAAATAATGCCCTTAGTAGCTAACGTTTGATTGCTGTAACTGTATACTCTCGGAACTAAAAATTTAAGCATTAGGTCTAATTTTGCTTGTGCAAAGCAAGAAACGAACTATGTATTGTAAGTAGAACTTTACATGTGTAGTAAGACATCATTTTTACAACTAAGCTTTTCGTTCCGGGAGTGTACAGTGCCGTTTCAAGATATGGATTTGTTGTAAAATTGCCGGATACTAAATTGCTCAACTCACGTAGGAATAAATTTATTAAAAGCTCGTTAGAAACAAGACCGCTTAGCAGCGAGTTTTGAATTAGCGTCTGTACAAAAGACTGTTAAAATGTAGTTTATTTAATATCTGGCTACGAAATTCATACATCATCTGCCTAGCCCTCGTGTGGAGTCGGTGAAATCAATACATTGGATTAAAATAATCAATTCAATCCACAATATAAACTTTTGTAATATTTACCGGTCAAGCCGAAACGAATGTAAAATAAGAAATAAAGTGATAATTGTTGGAAATATTTGTGCTAAAAGACATACGTTTCTTTTTTACATGACTTCGTAAGAGTGCGTTATACGTTGAAAATACTATTGTTGCAAAAGTATGCTAGATGTTAAACCACTCCTCGCTTTTTGGTTGGCCATGGTTGCTAATAAATAATCTTCGTCTTAAATGAAGAGTAGACCAATTTCATATTAAAAAAAAAAGCTATCACGTTCGCGGGAACATACTTGATTTTGATATATTGAGCAGCGACTAAAAGCGATGGGCGCATAATAATTCTGCATACAATTGTGTCTTCAACGTATTTTCATTAGACTTAGCATCATTTTTATATTTTATACTAAGCGTGTTGAGAATGGAAGTGAAACATGAAAGTTCAAGAAAAAAAGGAAGAAAGAAAATACATGTTTAGTGTGCTAGCCAGACTGCCTACCTGTCAGAGTGCAATCTTGTATGGATGTTATGTCTTACTAATAAGTTTCAATTGACTGGGACTAGTAATAAACATGGATATACAACCCCTTTATTCAAAAACAATAATAAACCCAGAGCCGGTTCACTATTGCATTCAAACATACACAATAGCCCTGCAGTAGGGCTATTGCGTATCATTTTAATGTCAGTGGCTATCATAAGTGTCCATAGATTAACTGTAAATTGGTTATGGTTTGGTACATTTTTTTCTTAAAAACTCACCATTTGACAGTTATTTGATAGACATTTTAAGTTATCCACTGGCACTAAAAGATACACAAAAGCCATGCAGGTATCTTCTGGGCACGCTCTTTCTTCATAGACCTCATCCGTCGCTTTCCACCAGGTGTGATCGAGGTCAAGAGCAGGCCCATTTTGCAATAAAAAAGGGGAATCACAACTTGCGGATCCATTGAGTACTAATAAAATTACTATTACTAATTAAAACTAATGTTTTTTTTTTCTCATTTTAATGTGGCTCTATAGTTTCGCTGTCTATAATTTTTCGTTAGTTTTAATTAGTAATAGCGCAAGCCGCTGCTTTTAAGGCTGAAAAATAATTGTATATAGCCTAATGTTATAAATTTTATGCGCGTCTTTGTCAAATACTACCATTGTAATAAGCACTTTGTAAGAACTTTTGTAAAAAATCCGATTCAAGATTTTGACTACTAAAATGTAACTTATTGGAAATCTATTACGAATGTACGAAATGTTTTTTTCTTAATGTGCGTACAGGTTACGTAACATGTTGTATAACATGTTACATTGTTTTTCAACATTGCAACATGTAACAACACATACATTAGAATAAAAATGTTACATCATGACATTGACATCTCGAGTACATGTGTAAGTATGCATGTCATATAACATTTGTAACATGTTATTATAACACGTTTTATAACATGTTATATGATCTGTGCTCACCTTAGATTTGCATTTTTAGCTGACCCCTTATATACGTTTCAAATATTCGCAATATATATCCTAGATCGCTAGTTTGTAAAACTTACCATAAATATAATCTTTTGTCTCTAAGACTTATGTCTGTCTACAATTTGATTATAGCGATTGATTAGGAAATGCACTTGCTTGTTTTTTTATATGCAATGCACTTGCAAATAATCAAAATGTAAACAGACTCGTACAGACTGAGTCCTATTCAATGCGTAGTTTCATAAAATATATGTAACGATAGAGTAGATGTATTTTAAATAGTGGTTATTACACTTTTGTATGTCTACCTCTTTCTAGATTAAACGGAGATACGCACAAATAGAATTCGTCACATTATTTGTAGACAATTAACTACACTTGCCTGAACTAGACTTGATTCGGTTACTAAATGAAATGGTGTAAAGGAAATGTTGTATAAATTCAATTTTTATTTTATTTTAATTAAAGTTTATTGATAAATGTCTGTGTTTCAGTTGTTATGTATGACCCTAAGTTATCCAAGTTCAAATGCGCATAAACAGCGTGATTTCATCAAAATCATAATACTCATGATACTGGGTGTCCAAATGGAAAGAGCATACACATACACAAACTTCTCACGCCTCTTTTCCAAGGGGTAAGGCAGAGTCCAAAGAACACTACTTTCTACGATCTTTGCATACTTCTTCTGTTTCGCCAAACCACGCCAAACGTTCATAAAACTCACATGTCAGTAACAAGTTTGGTCGAAAAAGGTAATAAGTATACAGCCAGTTAACTTGCATTTACTTTTATGATTACACAGACATAATATTTAGATACTGATGCCAAATTATACAGCGTATGACATATATATTTCCAGTGTAATCTTATACATTATATATTTCTGCCTGTATACTTAAATAGCTTGTTTGACTACTATGCACCTGACCCGTCTGAGAAAAACTACACAGGTCTGTGTGCCCACACAGACCTCATTAGTGATCAGTGGCAGATGATGTCTATCACATTTGCCTTGTAAATATTTATGTTAGTTGCAAAATCGATTAGCGTTATACATGAATCTAAACACCATTTTTGTAACTTATCTCATTTATTTGAATAATTACAAATACGATCACTGGTTTAAAATACTATTATGTACACAATAAAGGCTGACGCAGATTAGCGCCGCGTGTCATTACAAAATGTTTGCTACATACATTTTTCATATTGTTTGATTGAACTCGTGCAAATTACTAGCAGGTATCTTTTTGGGGGATTTAAAAAAAAAAACTTATAAACTAAGAGATTACTTGTTAACAGCACCCCTTGTGGGTGTACCAAACTCTTCCTAGAGCTTCGGCGGGGTAAGGCACTGGCTGGATCGAATCAGGCAATAGGCGGATTGCACCACTTTTTTTCCGAGTTTTATTCGATATCGCTGTGTTCGGAAACGTCTTCAGGGAGAAAAGTGTCGTCGTTGTTGTAATCTCTGTTCGGGGCAGTTCGCTTGTTGCGGCGACGAATTGGTTCTGCAGGACGAGTGCCCACCTGAAAAGATAATGAACATCTTAATAACTTTATCTTTCACTAGCGGACGTCCCGCGGTTTCACTCGCGTAGATCCCGTTCCCGTAGGAATACAGGGATAAAAAGTAGCCTATGACACTCAGCAATAATGTGGCTTTCTATTGGAGAATTTTTAAAATCGGTTCAGTAGATCCCGAGATTACCCCTTACAATTTAACAAATATACAAACACACAAACTTTACCTCTTTATAATATTAGTATAGATACATAATTAAAAAATCTTCCAACACGCACTGGGCTCATGTGGTGCGCGCACTCTCTAACAGAGAGGTCTCGGTCCCAGCAGTGGGAATATTTTAAACAAGTCATGTTTCAAGCATCCGCGAAAACTCGCACGGGTGTGGTCGTTTTTCTATATTGAAAAGGACTAAGTTGAGCTACAAGGCGCAGACGCGTGCAACATGTTTTCTAAGGTTTTTACAAGGAGGGCACGCGCGTGTTCCAGCGTACGCACATAATCTATACTACCCACGTTTTTCTGCTGTTTTAAACCTTTTCAGCACTAACAAATTTGACACGTTACCAATAAATAGTGTTTGCAGACTTCAAACCTGATTCTCTATAATTATGTGTGTACAAAATAGCCCACCTGTTCTACAAGTTTGTAAGGTCCAGCGCCATCAATGAAAGCATCTCTAAAGGCTTTATCCAATGGCTTCTTTTTGAAAAAGATGCACTGTTCTTTGATCACATCTATTGCATCTTCAGGAAAATCCTCTGGGAACAAAACAAAATTATCGGGTGGTAAACTGGTAAGATATTGTATTTTTTGTAAATTAATTTATACTGAGTAGACTGGACACCGATATTATAATTATTGTTACCCTTACCATGTATTCATTACATCATTCTGACCCACCCTCATAGAACTTTACATCAATAATTTTAAAAAAATGCTGTTCCATACATTTTGACCGTGTAGATCAACGACCATACAGCCACTAGACGCCTAATAACAGGCGACCAATGTCTGTCAACACATTAGGGCTATAATTCTTATAGCCGTCGTCACTCACAAAGTTCGCATTAGTATCGACCACTCCTGTGGCCGTAAAAATGCAATGACCTTGAAAGGGCCAATCAGAATGCAGTACCCCGTTCCCCCGCACCTCAGCGAGTTGACAGAATTTGTTTCGTGCGTTAGATCGAGTATTAGGCGTCTAGTGGCTGTATGGTCGTTGGTGTGGATATTGCAGTTTTATATGAAACATCTGTTGATTATTTAATAACTGACGAAACAATTCTATTTTGGCGGTTTTTTAACATAACACATATTAACATTTTTTAACACTTGTTTGATTTAATTTGAGAGACTATATACCTGTCTCTTTGAAAGAAATAAGTTTAGGCCTTATATCGTAGAGCCGGTACTCCAACATGAGCACCACGTCGAAAGGCTCTAGACTCTCATCCATGATCTTCTGAGCTACAAACGACACCTCCATGTGAGAACCGTCCAGGATCTTGAAGAGTTGAGCTTCCATCTTCAACATTTTCTGTGAACAACAATAAAACGTTGTTTGATACACGTGGGGAGTTTTTACTGCAGTTCTCGGCTACAAGTTCGCAGGGCTCTGTAGTAAATTCTGCCGTAAATGCAATAACTATTTTTCCCCACTTAAATATATCAAAATGTACGATTACAATGCAATAATTTTATGTATGGATTCCAGATTTCCAGCTATTGATTGATACAGGTTTAGTGCGTGTCTGTTATTTTGAAAATAAAGTCTAAAATGGTACAAAAATTTTCTTTTGTGAAACGTAAAAGAAATTGCATTGTGACCACATTACAGTATTCCGCTCCCTAAATATTATGTTAAATCCTAGTTTAGAGTTTGCAAGCTATAGATTTCATGAACCAAAATGTTCATAAAAATTGACCCTAACATAGGTGAAGGCCGCGGGTGTTTACCCAACCAGACATTATCATATTGTATCATAAGGCTCATCTTAAACATATTATGAGAGAAAAACTTTTTTTTTAAACTTTGCCCCACACTAGGAATTTCTCCTGTATCGTGGGTGCGTTTACAAACATTTAAACTCGCATACACAAACACACCCAGACCCGGAACAACTATCCAAACAAAATATTTGTACCGTGCGGGGATCGAACCCGCGACACGCAGCGCAGCAGTCCAATCGCTCAGCCACTGCGCCAAGTGTGCCGTCATATTTATTTGGCACATGTCACAAGTACACACAATAAAAAATCTAAACAGTAACACGAGAGAGTGTGTTTCTTACGGCTATAGAACCAAACCAGGCAAATAGAACCAGTTCAGCAAGCTATACTCCTAGGCAAATAACTTGACACAAAATGGCGTCGTTCTGCGCAGGTTCTCTGCTTGATTTGTATGGGACGTCGAAAAAACGACTACTGCGTAACTAGTATAATGTATAATTATATCAACTTACTTTCAATGCTTCAAACTGTTCCAGTCTATTGTAGTAAGCCACTAGAGCATTCCTGATGGCACCCAGACATTCAGGCAGCATGATGTTGTCAAAGTCCGCCATCACTGCATTCAGGTTGAATCCCAGCGGCAGGTTTGATTGGGACAGCTGATTAGCACCTGGTAATTGTAATCAGAACAATTAATAAATAGCCTGCGTGTATAATATGATGGTTTCCAAGATGGCTATAAATTGAGATAGTCTGTGTGGAGTAGGTGGGTGCTTAAGGACGCATTTACGATTGATAAGTCAAATCATTACTTTTTTAAACAAAAGTACGTTTATTAAATACAATGCTTTGTATTTTTAAAATGTTTTTGCTAATTTTAGATATGTCCAGTTTCTCAATAAATGTACCGAAGTGAAATTTTTTTACTTCGGTACATTTATTGAGAAACTGGACATATCTAAAATTATATTTATAGTTAAGAATTGTACCTTGCACATCTACCTACAATAAGTAGCAAAAACATTTTAAAAATACAAAGCATTGTATTTAATAAACATACTTTTGTTTTAATAAACATACTTTTGAAGTGAAAAATTTTTACTTCGGTACATTTATTGAGAAACTGGACATATCTAAAATTATATTTATAGTTGTTGTTGTGGTGACTGTCTTATAAAAAATGTAAATACAGTGAAACCTGGTTAAAATGTGTCTCAGATATTCAATTTGTTTCATGGGACCCCAGTATGAGTTCCAGTTATAGAGATTTCTCACTTATCCATGTCCCAGTTAGCCAAATTTCACTGTAGTAAAGTAAAGTAAAGTAAATTTTGACCTTCGAAAAGTGCTGATTATCAGCCTAGTTTGAATAAATGAATTTTGATTTTGATTTTGATACTTTTGTTTAAAAAAGTAATGATTTGACTTATCAATCGTAAATGCGTCCTTAAAACAAGTTGCAATTTGGTTAATAATAAACATATCTAAGGCCTAAAACACACACAAGCGACGTAAGGCGAAGGTACGGGGCAGGCGTGGCGCAGGCATGCGCCGCTTCAAAACGATTTCATACAAAATGTATGCAGGCGACGTTTATGAATTATACTGAAGCGACGCGGCGCAGACACGCCGTTTCGTTGCCTGCGCCGCGTCGCTAGCAGACGGTTCTCGTAAGGAGCACGTCGCTTGTGATACGGTATGCTCAGTATTTATTTACCAATCTGTAGTCGCATCTGAACGTTTCTTGCCTGTTCCACGCCTCTTCTGATATAATTCAAATCGCGTCTGCGCCGTATCTGTCCCACGTCTGCGCTGCGCCTGCCCCGTGCCTTCGCCTTACGTCGCTTGTGTGTGTTTTAGGCCTTAGGCCTTACTGCCTCGTCTCGTTGGTCGCAAACACGATTGCTGAGGGTGAGGGCCAGGGAATCGATTCCCAGGTTGGGCAAAGACTTACTGGTCCATCAGGAACTTCTCAGTAGCAGTCAAGTCTGAGGTGCAACCCGTCGGAGCTGCGGGTTGTTGGGTTGCTGCGAAAGATACCCCGGCACTGCGGGTTGTTCGAAAGAGATACCGCGGCTTCGGCACATAGGGCTAAGAAGGAACATGGGTGGTTTTTAGTCAGTATAAGTCTGACACTCCCTACCGCTCTACCCAGAGCGGGAGGAGTCATTTGATGACTTCCCACCCCACAAAAAAAAGACAGGTGATGCAGGTGATGCAGCAGGTTGCTAAGCAGCTAGATTTTAAGATGTCTTGAGCTGTATCCAGACATCCATAGAGATCTACTACCAGAACTTTCACATGTTTTTATACTGACTGTGACTGTAACTTCATCCTCCATCCTGTAATGGTCGAGTTTTGCGAGTTCTTTACAAAATCAATTGACACATACCATTTTTCAGTTCTATCCTGAGCCCATGTTTGACCTCATGTTCAGAAGCATGCTGCATGTTGAAGACGATACAGCAGTGGTCATGCAACACGTAGGACTGCACTTCAATGCCTGAAAGCTCCGATATCAACTCTAGGTCCTTCTTCAAGTGCTCCACTGCATTTGTTAATACAATTGCCTGGAATTATGTAAAATGTTATTAAAGCTCATAGATATATAATAACAGCTGCTTGGGACTATCTTCAGGTTAAGCCGTGCATGCCTGACTTACTCTATGGATGGGTGACACTGACTGGGTAAAGCTGTTGGTCCCTGTCAGTGTCTGGCTTTGTACCCAGTTGATGGCAATAGGCTCACCCCCTATTACATGGGGCTGAAACTTTAGAAATATGCTGTACATTTCAATTATAATAAACTAGCGGACGTCCCGCGGTTTCACCCGCATAGATCCCGTTCCCGTGGGAATACAGGGATAACAAGTAGCCTATGACACTCAGCAATAATGTGGCTTTCTATTGGTGAAAGAATTTTTAAAATCGGTTCAGTAGATCCCGAGATTACCTCTTACAATTTAACAAATATACAAACACCCAAACTTTACTTCTTTATAATATTAGTATAGAAGTATAGATTACCTCTGGTCTAACAAAAGAGTCAGCCATTTTCTTGACAGCTGTAGCCTTGAACTTGTAACTGTTCCTTTGTAGCTGAAACCACTCATACTGCATCCCTTTCAGCTGCATTTCAAGCTCCTGTATCTCTTCTTGAAGCTTGACATGTTCCTCATTCTCTGGGAGTTTTCTCGCTGAAAATAAATATGGAAGTTTGAGACTGGATATAAAATAAACAAAGTGCTAATCACCACTAGACTGGACCCTTGGCAATCCAACAATAGTTTCGCAGGGCAGTTTCGTTGAGTTGATTGTCGTGAGTTTGTTTGAATACATATATTTATTTTTGTATTTGTTGTTATAGCGGCAACAGAAATGCATAATTTGTACGGGATTAGGTAGAGAGTGTATTACTTGTGGTCCACTTCATTTGTATTTTTATATTTATCTAAGTATTTAATTTTATTAAGTATCGACTATTCTAAACTAATGAGAAAGTGAAACTTATAATTGATATATCAGTCAGTCAGGACTTTGAATTTTAAATGCATAGATTTAATTGTTTATAATTAAATTATTGTGATGGCCTGAAGCACAGGTTTATTTTTAAGTACACACGGCTACACATCAAGCAGATCAGATTATACAAAACCAGTATATTCTGATCGTTCATTGTGCGAAAAGATCTAGTAAAGTGAGGCCAAGGTTTTGTATAGCTTGATGTGTAGCCGTGTGTACCTAGATCTGGCAGATTGCTACTAAATATTTGAATTAAAAATTATCACTAACTTTTAAATATAATTATTTTAGTTAAAGTTTACTAAAAGCACGGTCAGTGGGTCGTCATAGGGCACTAATAATTAATCCTTTCTATGAGAAACAACAAGACTGCGCCGAAACACTTGTCAGTATCTTGAAAAGATTATTCTATTCTAATGCAAAATATAGTAAGAACATGAACCCGTATTACCTCCTCTCTCAAGCAGTTTTGTTATTTTTAACTGCTTGGTATTCTTCATCATTAGTCTATCAGTATTAAAGTGTGATTATAGTCACAGAGTACATTTTTATATAGGGTAATTATAGTGAAAATATGTGGAAAAACAACTTGAATCAAAGAATAAAAAACAATCACTCAACCATTGCAAGTCAACGGAAAGTATTTCAACTTTTAGTTTGACAGTTTGTTTCGTTGGGTTGGCTAAAGTTTGCATGAAAAACAATGTTTGGATACATCGGATATGCATCTTTATACGATCAATGGCATTATCGTATAATCTTAGATAAAAGCAAAGTATCCTTTTTATATGATAAATAGGTATTTGAATATTACTTTAACCACGAATTATACAGCGGCAGATGTAATGCCATTATCTTATTAAAGCTATAGCCCAACGATATTATAGAGGGAAATCCAAAGTAATTATTTTCTTGGCTCTTCCCCTTATCCCAATTTATTTGGCGTTGGCGCAGCATGACTTCCTCCTCCATACTTCTCCGTTGCTCAACATCAGATCTCATATCTTGCCAAATCATTATTTAACACAGTCCATCCCTTGTTTCTTTGGTCTTCCTCTACTCTTGGGGGGAGAGAAATTATCAACTGACTCCTCCCGCTCTGGGCAGAGCGGTAGGGTGTCTGTCAGACTTCTACTGACTAAAAACCACCCATGTTCGTTCTAATCTTAGCCCTATGTGCCGAAGCCGCGGTATCTCTTTCGAACAACCCGCAGTCCCAACGGGACGTGTATACACCCTAACGCAATACTGTTAGAATATGATCTATGTAGGTAGGTATAGGTAGTGTGATAAAAAAAAACACATTAATAAGTTTATTGTATTTTTCTTTTTTAATGCTCATAGGGCACATTTATTGTTAAAAATATATTAGGCCCAATTATTGGGCAATTATACTTAATTATATTATATTAAACGTAATTTTCTATTTAATATGGCCCACTTATTGCCACAAATTAATAAATACTTTCAACACTAAACACATATAAAATATCCTTTTGTCATCTTCACAATATTGATGGAAACAAAACGATGTTTTATTTGTGTAGCGTAAATTCTCATAATTTTGTGGCTAAAATGTTGTTTGTAAAGAAATATTTACAATCTAGTTACTCCAATAGATTTCAAGTGTTCTTGGGTGATACGGCCTTCGTTCCATTTCACTAGCAACCTGAAACAAATAAAAAAAACTTATTTAGAATAATAAATGAAAATGTTTGGCATAATTTATATTTTAAAGTTTATTTTCTAACTGTGGCTACTTTGAGTTTTTAAATAAATTACTATTGATATTCATCATCAATAGTGCTGTTTCTTGACTTCATAAAATAAGTTGTTTTTTGAACATTTTAATTTACTCATAAAAGTAAGACGTTGATGTGATTCAAACGAAGTTTGTTATAAAAATGTTTGATAACGTCACGTTTTTCTGGTAGAGTTGTCAGTCCTGTTTGTATAAGAACATGGTCAGTCAGAGATCAAAATATATGAAACATTTGATAAAAGGCTCGTACTTCTCTTCATTATGTTTGGTGGACCAGAGAGCAGGCATGTGCTGTGGATTCATAGAGTTCAGAAAATGTTCGCGCCACAACTCCTCTAAGCGGAACAGACCGCCGTTCTTGAAAAAATACTCTATTATCTTCACACCGTGAGTCTCATATTCTGAATGCTCGAACCTGGAATACAGAAAATAATTCCTTCATAAGAATAAAAATAACGAAGAAATGTGACATCTACCAACCCGCACTGGGCCCGCGTGGTGGATTATGGCCCATCCCTCTCCTAGAGAGGAGGCCTGAGTCCCTGCAGTGGGAACATTATAGGCTGATGATGATGATAAAAATAACCTATGGTGCATATAACTATCATCAAGAAGTCCAATCTCAACTGAAATGGGACAGGGCAGTCGTGTCTGTTAATGCCGGAAAACTGTGGGCCAAAATAGTGCAAAACTGGTGCCCTGAGACAGCGAGGCGGGATCACGGTAGGCCACAAAGGAGATGGTGGGACGAACTTGTCAATTTCCGCCAGAATAGGGAATATTCATGTTTTTCTTTTTTGTCTTAAATGAATAGTTTACTATTTTATAACGTAGAAAAAAATATTAATGGGCTTCAAAATACTCTAGATATTTTTAAAAAACACTTTTTAAAAATGTAAGCAGTTCAAACGCCGCCATTTCGCGCGCGCTTTGGGTGACGTCACATGACACGTCCAGTGGGTGTTTCACAGAACATTTCTAGACCTTAACGTTACGGGATACAATATCGTGTCAGATGACGTCACATTTCGTTCGAACAATGGTGGCGCGTTTTGGAAGTTTGAATTTCGCTCCCATAATTTGCACTTTTTGAATATTATTTTAGGGGTTTAAATAATAAGTAAATAAAAAAAAATCCTTTTCATTTTATTATTACGATAATAAGTATTCGAGAAAAAAATATTTTAGGCCATTTCAAATTTTATGTATATTCCCTATTGGAAGGAGTACGTGCGGGTTCGTAAAAAGTGGAAATAGAGAAGGGAGGCCTTTGTCCTAGGAGTAGGTCAGAAACAGAACAGGGGCCCTACTATGACGTCTTAAAACAGTCCTAACTTATTCCTAATCCATTGTGGAGGAGAGATGGCGCTAGACACCCTGTATAGTTCTGTCACGCTTCCACACTGGAATAATATTAAGTTAGGACTGTTTTAAGACGTCATAGTAGAGGGCCAGGCTAGGAAAATATATGATGGAAAAATAAGGGGACTAATTTCATAAATCTATACTAATATTATAAAGAGGTAAAGTTTGTGTGTTTGTATATTTGTTAAATTGTAAGGGGTAATCTCGGGATCTACTGAACCGATTTAAAAAATTCTTTCACCAATAGAAAGCCACATTATTGCTGAGTGTCATAGGTACATCCATACTAATATTACATACTTTACATACTAATATTATAAATGCGAAAGTAACTCTGTCTGTCTGTCTGTCTGTCTGTCTGTCTGTTACTCTTTCACGCCTAAACGGCTGAACGGATTTTGATGAAATTTGGTATGGTGATAGATGATAACCTAGAAATGGACATAGGCTATAAATAATCACGCCATCGTTCTTAGGGGGTAGGCAGTAGGCAGTTAACTAAATTGAGTTAGTGATTTTAGTCGTTTTTGTTGGGACTTTTGCTCTTTCACGTCTAAACGGCTGAACGGATTTTGATGAAATTTGGTATGGTGATAGATGATAACCTAGAAATGGTCATAGGCTATAAATAATCACGCCATCGTTCTTAGGGGGTAGGCAGTAGGCAGATAACTAAATTGAGTTAGTGATTTTTTGTCGTTTTTGTTGGGACTTTTGCTCTTTCACGTCTAAACGGCTGAACGGATTTTGATGAAATTTGGTATGGTGATAGATGATAACCTAGAAATGGACATAGGCTATAAATAATCACGCCATCGTTCTTAGGGGGTAGGCAGTAGGCAGTTAACTAAATTGAGTTAGTGATTTTAGTCGTTTTTGTTGGGACTTTTGCTCTTTCACGTCTAAACGGCTGAACGGATTTTGATGAAATTTGGTATGGTGATAGATGATAACCTAGAAATGGTCATAGGCTATAAATAATCACGCCATCGTTCTTAGGGGGTAGGCAGTAGGCTGATAACCAAATTGAGTTAGTGATTTTTAGTCGTTTTTGTTGGGACTTTTGCTCTTTCACGTCTAAACGGCTGAACGGATTTTGATGAAATTTGGTATGGTGATAGATGATAACCTAGAAATGGTCATAGGCTATAAATAATCACGCCATCGTTCTTAGGGGTAGGCAGTAGGCAGATAACTAAATTGAGTTAGTGATTTTTAGTCGTTTTTGTTGGGACTTTTGCTCTTTCACGTCTAAACGGCTGAACGGATTTTGATGAAATTTGGTATGGTGATAGATGATAACCTAGAAATGGTCATAGGCTATAAATAATCACGCCATCGTTCTTAGGGGGTAGGCAGTAGGCAGATAACTAAATTGAGTTAGTGATTTTTAGTCTTTTTTGTTGGGACTTTTGCTCTTTCACGTCTAAACGGCTGAACAGATTTTGATGAAATTTAGTAAGGTAATAGATGGTTACCTAAAAACGGATATAAGATCAAAATGATCACGTCATCGTACTTAGGGGGTAGGAAGTAGGCAGAAAACTGAATTGAGTTAGTGATTTTTTTATGGTTTTTGCTGGGAGTTTTGCTCTATCATGCCTAAACGGCTAAACGGATTTTGATGAAATTTAGTTAAGTGATAGATAGTGGTGGGTAGTGGTTTCTACCTAGAAAAGGATATGGGCTATTAATATTCATGCTATCTTACTTAAGGCGTAGGCAGTAGGCAGAAAAGTAATTAAGTTAGTGATTTTTAATCGTTTGTTTTAAAAGTTTAATTTTTATAAGACTTGGTTAATATAAAGATAGGATCCTAGGCACGGACACAGGCTACTTTTTACGGCGGGAAAATACCTCATTCCCGCGGAAATCTAGCGTGATCGTGTCAAGAAGCGCATGACGCCATAGCTACTGAAATGATTTTGATGTTTTTTTTTTAACTGAGTGATCAAATACTAACTTGAAGTCTTAGTAGACTTCAAGTTAGTATTTGATCACTTTTCTAACTTAGAGGGTCGGTAGGCGCCATAATTTAGGGAATTTATGATAAGATTTTGATGCAACTGTCTTTATTTAACAGTTTTACTTGGATCGAAACTTAGCGACATTCCATCACACTACTTAACTTATAGGGTAGGAAGGTACCAAAATTCAGACTACTTTTTACTTCGGAAAAATAGCTCATTCCCACAGGAACCTATACACAGCTTCCTATCTATAACATTAAAATTCTGTCTAGAATCACATTACGCCAAAACTATTGATCTGATTTGTATACGATTTTTTATTCAACTGACTGTTACATTACATACAGATAAAATCTAATTACCTACACCACAGAATTAATATAGTACTACATAACTAGCTACGCTTTAAACTTGAGGAGGTAATTAGATAGACATTTATACGAACTTTAAGCTCAGTAATCAATCATAGTGATAAGTTAATACTCATTTTAGACAAAAAAACGGATAGGTAATCAGTTCATCACCGAAATTATAACACCTACACTTAGTTTGTTTACTATTCAACGAGGGAAAATCCTGGATTATAAATGCGAAAGTAACTCTGTCTGTCTGTCTTTCTGTCTGTCTGTCTTTGCTTCACGCCTAAACTACTGAACCGATTTGTGTGAAATTTGATACAGACATAGTTTGGAACTTGAGAAAGGACATAGGATAGTTTTTTTTTTTTTTTTTTCTCGAGATAAACCAAAAATCTGCCGGAAGTCACTATTCCACGCGAACGAAGTCGCGGGCAAAAGCTAGTAGGTTATATAAAAAACCGAAAAATATAAAGGCTTTTACGTGGTAGTCCGTTTTGCAAAGTGAATCGGAGAAAAAGCCAAAGCACCGGAGGGCGCTAGATGGTTTCGGGTTTAATTCGGTTCGCGTTCGTGCTCGCTTCGGGGAAAGGAGCGTGGCCTTTTACATCTGATCTGAGAGGTAGGTACCCGCGCGGCTCAGTTGCGTCACGGTAATATTATCATACAGTAGTTCGACTTCATACAAACGGACGAAGCGCGAGCTATGCCTACGCGCCTCGATTAAGGGATGCGCCTGGGATGCAGACAGTCGCGACTGTGCCGCAGTGACGTGCGGACGGTATGTTGTTTTTTAACAATAAATGCGCGATGTTTTCTCTAAAAATAAGACAAGTACATTTAATTTACATTTTTTGTGTTGTTTTTGGTTTTATGAATTCGTTAATAACGTATCCAGAGATAACTTTTTTTTAATTACCTGGAAACTTTGAAAGATAAGACTATAAAATAATTTCACTTACTAGTAGGTAGGCTTATAATGTGTGTCTTTTTAATGGATAAGTATTTCTTTATATGTCCCGAAAAAAAACATGGTTTTTTAATTAAATCTATCAATCAAAAAACAACACGCATGTTTATTGAACACTTTCTATTCAATTCACAAAGTATTTTATTTGTTTTAAAAAGTATATTTACGATCACAAAACTAAATGGAAACACAAAATAAGCACATGTAATTAAAATACTGGAGGCGGGCAGCCCTTACGCATGTTTACGTACCACGCGGCTGTAGGCATTTATTTCAAGGACACGGCCGAGTCACACTACTGTACATATTTATACTGTGGTCGCGTGGTCGGCTCCTTACGCAGCGGACGTCCCCGAAATTGAATTTTTCGAAACGTAATTAGCACACTTTCGACTAATTATGCCCAACGAAGTGGGCACGGGTCAGCTAGTGTATATATATTTCCAAAGATGGGACTCGTATCGTGTTCTCATTTCTCTGTACTTATCAGGAAGTCATGGACCTTCCTTACTGAAGATGCTAAACTCTTAGCGGGATTCTGGTCTGATTTTAGATTGCTATCAACCAAGAAGGATAATTTAAAAGCGATGATGGCGAAATACCGATTGTCTAAAAAAGCTAGTAAGGTTTTAAATTAAGATGGCACGGTTGGTGCAGTGGCTGAGCGATTGGCTGCGTGCGTCTGCGTCTCGTGTGTTCAATTCCCGCACGGAACAAATATTTGTATGGCCTACAGATAGTTGTTCCGGGTTTGGGTGTGTTTGTGTAGTGAGTTTAAAATTTAAATGTTTGTAAACGCACCCCCACGATACAGGAGAAATTCCTAGAGTGGGTCAACGTTTAAAAAAAAAAAAAAAAATTAACACTTTAAAACTATTACAATTATTTTACATTAAAAAGTTTATCTCTCCGAAAAATCAACTTTCATCCATAATTTCAACGACTTTTTCACCATCATCATTACCAGAACTATCATCGCCAATCTCTAAAACTGATACGATAGGTTTATGGTAGCTGAAGTAAGAAACGAACAGTTTTGATTCGAACTTATTTAAATGTCTAATAAAGACCGCATCAATAGTAGTTTTGTATTTCGTTGTGCTAAGATTGCGATCATTCGACATAGTTAAACCAAATTCATTATTTAAAAATTCAATTATTCCGCCATAACTATGCTAACCCATTTGTTTTGTCTTTCCCTGTCCTCCGATCGGAACTCCGATTGGTAGGAGGAGCGGGAATATTTTTTCCCATGCCTCCGATTAAGCATCATAAAAACATTGTACAGTCTAGTTCAAAATAAATTATTTTTGTATTTTATTGACTGTACAGTCGACATCGTTAACGTTCAGGGTCAAAATGTCCAACTCCCACACGACTAGTCTAAGATCGATAGTTTCCGAGATATAGCCGTTTCAATTTTGACAGCTGTCATCCGAAATGTAGATCTCATTGAGATCTATCACTTGTCCCTACACACAACTAGTCTAAGGTCGATAGTTTCCGAGATATAGCTGTTTCAATTTTGACAGCTGTCATCCGAAATGTAGATCTCATTGAGACCTATCACTTGTCCCTACACACAACTAGTCTAAGGTCGATAGTTTCCGAGATATAGCCGTTTCAATTTTGACAGCTGTCATCCGAAATGTAGATCTCATTGAGACCTATCACTTGTCCCTACACACAACTAGTCTTAGGTCGATAGTTTCCGAGATATAGCCGTTTCAATTTTGACAGCTGTCATCCGAAATGTAGATCTCATTGAGACCTATCACTTGTCCCTACACACAACTAGTCTAAGGTCGATAGTTTCCGAGATATAGCCGTTTCAATTTTGACAGCTGTCATCTGAAATGTAGATCTCATTGAGACCTTTCACTTGTCCCTGCACACAACTAGTCTAAGGTCGATAGTTTCCGAGATATAGCCGTTTCAATTTTGACAGCTGTCATCCGAAATGTAGATCTCATTGAGACCTATCAATTGTCCCTACACACAACTAGTCTAAGGTCGATAGTTTCCGAGATATAGCTGTTTCAATTTTGACAGCTGTCATCATTATTATTATTATTATTAATTATTATTATTATTATTAATTATATTATTATTAATTATATTATTATTAATAGTTATTATTATTAAGCGCCCTGCGCTGCCTAAACGAAACAGTAGGCCCAGGCATACATTTTCGCCGCGCCGTAGAGAGGGGATAGCTGTCTACTCTCCATCCGTCTTATTAAGATTTTATACCCATCACAGAACAATTTCCCAAAGTGCTCAACGCCGCTAAAGAAGTTTTCACTTCAAAAACTTACGCTAATTTCGTATTAATAACATTTTGCAACAGCTCGTCTGTAACCACTTCTTGGTCTGGGAAGTTCTTCAGTAACGTGTCTTCCAGGTCCTTCCGTCTCGCTTCAGGCATTTTCTTAGAGTGGCAGAGAAGAGCTCGCGCTATGGCCTTCATTTTTCTGTTGAAAATATTTATTTCATTATACTCATACTCGGACAGTAGGTCTGTTGTTGCCTTAGGAGCGGGTTGAAAGTAATACTTTTCAGCCCTAGGGAGAATTGCTTGCAACTGACAGCTGTCAAATTATTAAAATAAGTGTAATTGGAAGCAAGCCGACGGCCATCAACCGATGCAATTGGGAGCAAGTCTATTGCCATGAACCGACGTAATTGGGAGCAAGCCTATTGCCATCAGTCGATGTAATTGGGGGCAAGCCTATTGTAATAGTGGTGAAGGTAAAATACTCACTTGAGAACAAAGTCATTATCCTTCATGCCACGTTGATTCCACGCAATGGGCGCATCACACATGACAGCTAGTCGCTCGCGCATGGCGTGGTCACGCATATTGCTGAGTTGGTGACATCCGGCGCACAACAGTACCACGTCGTGGGAAGCGTGCTCTTTCATGATATCTGCAATTAATTCCCATGATAGTCATGATACCGACAACGATATTATCATAAATTACGCCTGTATTCCTCGAAGGGTTAGGCAGAGGTGATCTAACAGTACACCCACATTTCGCCAGTTGTGTTTAAGTTCCATGTAATAGGGGGCGAGCTTATTGCCATCAACCGGGCACAAATCTAGACTCCGTGGCTGTAACTGAGAAATTTCTGATGGAAAAACACAATAACACTTTGCCTGCATGCTCAGCAGTCGCGGTTGTGACTACAGTAGGCCAACGAGGCAGACAATGATCAAGATTCATTTATTGACAAGACTGTGGGTACTTGGCACTACTTGGGCTAAGAAGGAACAGTGGTGAATTTTAATCAGTAGCCCCCTTATTAATAAAAAAAAGTTAAACCTGGCTTAATAGTCCGGTCAATATAGACATTTGAAATAACAATAATTCCCACAGAGCCAAATATTGGTGGAGAGCTGGGGTATACCATTACAAACAAAGCCTTAAAAATCCCCATCGATCCTATGAGTACTACAAAAGTTATTCGGGGTCAAAGGTCAAAATTTGAGGATTTTTGAATTTTTCTCGAAAACAGTAAGTTTTATCAAAAAAAAACTCAACCCAAAGTTGCAGATCATAAAATTCTCTACAAAAATGTTCTACATTATTATTTTCTAAGAGTTACCATTCCTGAGATATCGCGATTCTAACAGTCACATTATTCTTCACTACATAGTATAAAATAAAGTCGCTTTCTCTGTCCCTATACTACGCAACGGATTTTGATGCGGTTTTTTTAAATAGATAGAGTGATTCAAGAGGAAGGCTTATATGTATAATAACATCCATTTGCACCCGTGCGAAGCCGGGGCGGGTCGCTAGTTATGTATAAAAGCGAAAGGTAACTCACTCCTCACGAGATCTCGAAAACCGCTGGACGTATAAAGATGATTTTTGGACAGGAGGTAGTTTATAGTTAGTAAACATCCGCTAGGAACGGATTTTGCAACAGGGCCGTATTAGGGTGATCTTAGGGCCCTCGCAAGTTTGTATGAAAGTTCTTCATTTTTTGTGCTACAATCTTGATTTTTGGCAGAGACGTAGTTTATAGTCAGTAGACGTCTGCTATGCATTAATTTTCTGACAGGGCTGGATTAGGGTGGTCTATGAGCTTTTGCAAGTTCTGATTCCTGCCCTTAGACCACCCTAATCCGGCCCTATCGCAAAATCCGTTCTTAGCGGACGTCTACTAACTATAAACTACCTCCTTGCCAAAAATCATATTTATACGTCCAGCGGTTTTCGAGATTTCGTGAGGAGTGAGTAACTTTTTGCTTTTATCTATAGGCTCTTAGAATCGCGATCTCAGGAATGGTAACTCTTAGAAAATAATAATGAAAGGCATTTTTGTATAGAATTTTAAGATCTACAACTTTGGGTTGAGGTTTTTTTTGATAAAACTTACCGTTTTCGAGAAAAAATCAAAAAATCTCAAATTTTGACCTTTGACCCCGAATAACTTTTTTAGCACACAAAGGATCGATGGGAATTTTTAAGACTTTGTTTGTAATGGTATACCCCAGCTCTCCACCAATATTTGGCTCTCTACTTTTATGTCTAAATTGACCGGACTATAACTTACGCTTGGTTTATCTCGCATGCCGTCACTTTCTTTTGAATATTTTTGAAGTGAGACGGCATGCGAGATAAACCAAGCGTAAGTTAAACCAGGTTTAACTTTTTTTATTAATAAGGCCGTAGAAGTCAGTCACTCCGTTACGCTCCACCTGAGCGGGACCTCATTTGATGATTGGTCACAAAAAAAACCGGCCAAGTGCGAGTCGGACTCGCGCACCGAGGGTTCCGTAAAAAAAAATATATTATGTGATGTAACTAAAAATTTATGGTTTTCGTAATTATTCCTTTATCTATGCTATAAGACGTTGCTTCGTACCAAATTTCAAGATTCTGAGTTCACGGGAAGTACCCTGTAGGTTTTGATTCCCTTGCGAGTGTCGAAAATTTGCGGCATAAACGGGAGTATCTTGATGTAACTAAAAATTTATGGTTTTCGTAATTATTCCTTTATCTATGCTATAAGACGTTGCTTCGTACCAAATTTCAAGATTCTGAGTTCACGGGAAGTACCCTGTATAGGTTTTGATTCCCTTGCGAGTGTCGAAAATTTGCGGCATAAACGGGAGTATCTTTTGATCGCGTTGACTTAGAAGTTTGATTTTTTCACAGCTCCAAGAGACCATAGACTTGAGTATTTGATATGAATTTCAGCTTGATACCTCCACGCGTTCCTGAGAAAAAAGGTCTTGACAGACAGACAGACGGACAACAAAGTGATCCTATAAGGGTTCCGTTTTTTCCTTTTGAGGTACGGAACCCTAAAAAGAGCACCAAACTAACCTGGAAACATTTTCCTATACTCTCTGGGCACGACGTTCTTGCGGATGTAAGAGTTAGTGTTGCCGCAGACGACACATTTGTTTTCCTTCTCCTGCTGGTAGTAGCGGCCGACGTCGCCGACTGCTCGACCGGCTGGCTCGAAACGTAAACGTACGGTGAAGGGATCCTCGCTCACTATGTCGCCTAGCTCTTTGTGTACGAACCTATGTAATTAATAGGGGGTCCTGTTACTGGGAAGTCGGAATCCTTTGACAAAGGGATCTAACGGCATTCGTGATTCTTATGTATAATTAAATTAATGTTAGACATTAATTTAAGCGGATAGAAGGATACTTAGCCTTTAATTTGCGTGGGCGATACGCAAATTAAACGTTAGTGAAACCGATATTAGGGTGAGTTTCAGTCTATTCTTTGATTTAACAATCTAAACCTTACGCTCGGAAAAATAAAGTTTGATAGAAGTTTATCATTTGTATGAAGAATTTCAAAGATTTCTAAAAATTGGTATTTACATGCCATTATGTTCCTGAAGGTAATTCAAATTTAAACTACTGTAAAAGCAAATGTGTCTCACCACATGGCCTTCTTATTGTCGCATCTACACAGCAGTTCACCATCAGGTGCTTCCAAGTAACCGTTGCTGTAAAGAGGCTTGTTGCGCAACGAGAGGATATAACCCTTGGTTGGTACCTGTGGCTGCTCCTTGGACCTTCCATCTTTTTCTTTGGCCCTGTTGAAATTGGTGGTAAGTAGGTAATTAAGAAAACCTTTTAGAAATAATAAAGGAATCTTTTAGATGTTCAAGCTCAAAATTATGTACTTTTCAACTTTATTGTCTGCTGAGCGATAAAAATAGGGCACTTAGGTTTAGATAGGTAGGTACATAGGTATGGTGTAAGTACTTAAATAATAAGGAAAAGATATAATTGATTATTATGTTGTTATCCTATTCCACCTCTATTCATCTAAGTACTTGCTTTTCACTTAAAACTGAAATCGATTAATTTCAAATTGGCTGCATTTATCATAATTATGTAGTTGCTGAAAGTGTTTTTTTTTTTTGTTTCTCTCTTTACTACAATCTGTCTCCTTCGTGGGACATTCAGCAGTATGTTGGTTGGTGCTATTGCTGGCGCGCTCAGTATGTGACCAGTGTCACAACCTCATTGTTTATACAGTATGTTTTTACTGTGATTGGGCTACATTATCTTGAGGTATTTTACGCTTTAATCGTGGCCGAGCTAGAGCGTTTGGATGTTTCTTGATGCGTTCTTTATAGGACTTGGTATGGCGTACAATTTCCTGCCTTACTGTGGGTATTCGTAGATCACGATGTAACAGTTCGTTGGGTACAAAGTACAAACCAGGGAGCGTTAGTTATCATACGCAATGCTTTATTTTGAAATCTTTGTAAAATTTCAATATTTGAGTTGGATGCAGTGCCCCATAATTGGATCCCATACGTCCAGACGGGCTTCAGTATTGCCTTGTATAGGAGTATTTTGTTCTCAAGTGATAGTTGAGATTTTCGCCCAATGAGCCAGTAAAGTTTTCGTGTTTGGATACCAAGTTGCTTCCTCTTAGTAAAAATGTGTTTTTGCCAGGTAAGTCTTTTGTCTAAGTGCAATCCAAGATATCTCACATGATCTGCCTGTGGAACTTCAATGTTGTTTAATGTAACTGGAGGGCAAGATCCTCTTCTTAAGAGCATAGACGGGCTGCATTTTTCCATACAAATGTATTCCCCTATTCTCTTCCTGGACAATGCCTCTAGAGTAATCGTTTTTATTTATAAAAATCCAGGTCTATTGAAGGCATGCCCCTGTCATTTTTTTTTTTCAAAAAAAATATTACAAAAATAAATATGACTTACCAAAAACCTAAAAAAATACCCCGTTTTTACCTACGTAATCAGATGACTACCAAAGAAAATTGAAAAGTTTATAAAATAAAAACAAGTAATAGGGGCATAGATCTATTCTTCCTTTAAATTTTGATACCAAATATAATTTAATTGGCTTAGGTTTCGAGGAGAAAACAGGAGAATACGAAACGTCGATCGGTCAAGGTTTTTTATAGGTAAAATCGTTCTGAGCTGCAGTTGTCTCTATCGCACTCACATATTCATACCGCCCGGTTGCTAGAGCGCAGCGCGACGGCAATAGTTATATATACGTATATTATACGCAGCCCGTCTATGCTACATTGACTGATTTAGTTTCATTTGCTTTTATCCGCCACTTTTTGAGCCAGTGTGATATGTCATCTAGTCCTTTTTGGAGAGTCTCTGCGGCTACATCTGGGTCGCTATGTACAGCTAGTAAGGCAGTGAAATTGACAAGTCAATTAAATGACCGCAGTCCGTTATATTAACAAATTAATAATTAATTACCAGTATTTCTAGTTGTTACACAAAATTAAAGTTACAAGCAATCTATATCACACTTACCCATCTTTCAATTTAACATGTTTCATTTTATATTGCACATCAGCATATTTTAAGCAATACTCGTCTAAATTGGACCAGACACTGGGACCATCGCTGGAGCCGAATTGCCAGGCTGTTTGTTTTCGTCCAAGCTGTTCCAATAAAATTGCAAAGATTTTGATAGCGACATGTGCATCTATTGCTGCGTATTCCACTTGGTTCTCTGATAATTCATCTGCTTCCCAATCACTGCATCGAATCTGGTGGAAAAAATCATATTTTTTTGTGATCCTGTTGGCTACAACATAATTTAGTCAAGTCGAGAGTAGATTAGTCGTGATAGCGTGCCCCACCATTGCCCACATCCTGGCTTTGCTTACTATCAAATAAGATTCAAAAAGATTATAGCAATTGATACAATGCTCAGAAATTAATAAAGGTAACTAACAATAATGCATAAGTACACACTCCAAATTATGTTTAGATAAGGTAAACAATTTATTTATTATTGTAATCATCAAATCAATTGTAGCTATCTTATCTAAAATTCTTCATAGCAATAGTAATTGTTTGCTGCTTGAAGCAAGATTATCAGACGAAACATAAGTGTATCAATCTAGTGATTGCAACATGTTGACCATGTTGTTGTAAATTGCTAATACAAAGAGTAAATGAATTCGCATAAATGTTTGACAAACAGATTATGTTGCATGCCTAAGGAACATTATTCCTAATCTTACCCTCCAACTTTTGTCCAGGACAATGTCTAGCAGTGTGGAAGACAGTGAGGCTAAGCCACCAGCCTCAATGCCATTCAGCTCAGCCAAATGTCTTATGTCCAGGGTAGACTTTAACACCGCTGAGTAATCCTGGCTCAAATAGTTGCCATCAGCGTCAGCCGCAACACCTACTTTGTAGATTGTTTCATCTTCTAACAGTTCCTGAAATATCATATTGTTTAAAGAGTTTTCCATGTTAAACTGGTGACATTTTCCAGCCTAATATACTTACTTTTAAAGATGCAGGAATTGTTTTCATCTTACTTAGCCTGAACAGGCCACAGTACCCATCAAATGAAGATAGCTGAACTAGGGCTACTGGCTGCCTCTTGCCATTGTCGGTCACCCATTCACAGTCAAATCCTAATGCTCTGTGATTCCGACATCGCCTGAAAATGGGACAGTTTGGATTGTGTATTAATTTAGGAACACACAAGATTATCATCATCATCACTTCAGCCTGGAATCACTCACAACTGAATATAGGCCTCCCCTGGTCAATGACAGGCTTTCCTGATTTGTGAATACCTCACATAGGTGTTTCCATTAAAATCATAAATACAACAAAGAGGAATAATTAACATTTATAAATATCTATTACTTCATACTTTGTAAAATAAATCCTTAATTCATCATCTTCATCCACAGCCCGCATTGACCCACAGCTGGGTATAGGCCTCTATTTTCTAGTGCCAATCTCCATGTCCCTGTGTGAGTCTCATGCAGGTTTTTTAATAATAAAATTTTAAAAGTTAAAAATGTGAATGATGAAAATTACCTTCTCAACTCTTCGACAACTTCATCACAAGATTCTTCAGTGGTGACAGTATTGATGGTCAAGTAATTAAATAATTCCGCAGCTTTTCGGCGCCTTCTTGTTAGTTTATAAATTACGTACGAAATAGTACATCCCACAGCCAAAGCTGCTGAGGCGGCGTACAAATCATAATATTTTGTAGACGATTCCATTTTAACTTTTGTATTTAAATTTACTAAGTACACAATTCACATATTCATAAACAATGTTTCTGTATTACTGAATGTCGTGAACGAATTTTGTGTTTACTATATAGATCTAATGACGTTACAATTTTTGATAATGATTTGTGTTACGGTGATTGGTATTTACCAAAGTTACCTTCCCATTCGTAAACAGCAGTAGCACTATTTATTTTGGCTGCCCAGCCACAGCTGACAGGTAATCCGTCATGTGTTAGGTGCATATGTGTCATTGTCAATTTGACATAAGTCTGTCATCATCTGATCATAAAACAACAAACAATAAAACGCGGATTATACAAATGTTTGAGTTTGCTCAAAGTATAAAATTAGTTTGCTTTACTAAGTTGGCAATCCTGATCGATTGAATGATGAATGAATGAATCAAGAATGATCATAAAAAATTACGTTCGGATATTTTATAATGGGGAAGAAAACTGTCAAATAGTTCCACGTAGAGGGCGCTGTACATAGAGTATAGTAATATAGATTGGAAATATAGTAATATAGATTGGAAATAGAGAACCCACTTCGGTTTTTTTCTGCAACCTTCAAACCATATTTGAAGCGCCATCTGGTATCGTCCGCCTAAACCTATCGTTTGCATGTATAGGTCTACACACACATATACACCAGTATAATGTCTGCAGATATTCTATTTAAATCTAGGGGTAGTCGTTCATGCCTATTAGGTACTTCACAAAATGTACACTTGTTACTAAATCAAATAATAATTTATTGAAATATGGAAATACAATACCTACGGATTTCTACAACAGAACCGAACAAAATTATGTACATTTGGAAAGTACCTAGTAGGCAACCTGGAATAAAATAAAAATCATATTTATATAAGTTTATGTTTATTGAAATATATTTGCATGATTTTGCACACACACAAGCGTCTATCACCGCAAATAACACAATAACAGCGTCTATTTCGCAAATATCACAAAAATAAAGCGTCTCGTCGCAAATATCTTTTCGCAAGTTAAGTGAACACATAAAACAGAAGCGCAAAGCTCAACGCACTCACTAATTCACCGAAAACACTCCACAGCGGATGAGTAAAAACTCAAATTAAACGCAAACGCACGTCAACAGCAGAAAACAAATAAACTGGTCGAAAACTAGTAACTATAACTAACTACAAACACGCAAATTGTAGGTACCTACTCGCCATTGTGAAAATTCGATTGAATTCGATTTCAAAAATCTTTGACAGTGTTGGCACCGTTATTACCAGACCAAAAAATAATTATAGCTCGAATGAAAAAGCTTTGATAATTTTTTATTTATTATTATTATTATTAAAACGTTGTTATTTGATACTCATCAATAAATATAAAAATAATTTAAAGACTTCCATTATTTATTATAGAGATATTTGTTTGAAATTGACTTTTTGATGAGAGAACCATCTATTGTTAATTAAATGTACTAACTATTTTACGCAGACGATAGCAGATGGCGCTTTTATAAACGTTTTTACCGAAATCTGGTCAAGTACGGCAGTGACCAGCCCCGTACGTTGGCTACAAACAAACTGTCTAACTCCATAGAAATTGAACAATATCTTAATATTTTGTGACTTTTTCAATATTTTGGGTCGTTGTGTAGCCTTTGAATGCAAAGAAATAGGCGTTGTCAGATTTCCAAGAAATTTGCGCATGAAGACAAAAGTAGGAAAAGGCACTGAAACTAAAAAAATTCAAAACAAGTAATTTTTCGAGGTTATGTGGGAAACATTTCAACGAAACAGACTACGAGACCACTTGTAAGGCGACAGGTTAGTACGATACCTATTATTAATTCTGACTTTTATTATTAATTTGAATGTGTGGGAGAAATAAGGGTCGAACGTTGACTCGGTTTCTCCCACTTCAAGTCAACGTTCGCTCATGGGGGATTTAAGCCGCACTGATATTTGCCAAGTATTAACATTACCCAATATTGTTTCAGGCTTTCCACTCCAACGCAAAATTTTGAAGAAATCTGCTGTGCCCTCTATATTTTGTTGGAATGAATCACAGAGTGTCACCTCAGCTCGAACTGAGCGATTGCAACAAAGAAATGCAAGGCGTTGCTTATTATCAAGCCCTATATTATCAAACGAACCACTGCCATCTACCAGCTTTGATCTTATTCCAGACATGAACATAGAAGAATTGGTACTTTTCAAATAACTATACTTACATTTTGTAACATTTTAACAAATGATGTATTACCTACCTTAGTTTGTTTAGTATTAGATCATTAAAAAGCAAAAAGTTAGTGAGTCAAGTTTATTTTACAACTTGTAGAACCATAATATTGCCCAGAAAACAGTTAAAAGTCAATAAAATGTTAAATCTATTGTAGCTTTCGACAAGCTCCGCTTTCTTTACTTGTTGCGTTGCTCCTCGTTTTTTCAATTCCTCCTTCAACTGGGTGATACGCCAGGTAGCATACATTGTGCAGCGACAAATTGAGTTAAAAAACCCGCGCAAATACTTAAAAAATCGTCCACACAATGCAAACGTTTATTTCAAAAAATTTGACTTGTGTAGCCAAACACCAGCGCCATCTCGCGGCGAAGTTTCCAGGAAACAACCCCATTGGAACAACATTTGTTTACGGACCAAGTCGTTCATCATAATCACATTGACCAGTTGATAAACTTTATTATCATCGGCACGATTCTTGAGCGCTGACGCAAAAGTGAGTTATTGGGTCCCTTTGGTGGTATGAAGTGAGACGGGGGGCGGGGAAAGTGCAGTGATTGGTCCGTAGCGCATCGCGTCATAGCCGTCACTCGGGATTTGTTCTTTACTCCTGCTGCACTTACCTCACGACCAATAAATAATAAACGTGTGTGCGTTTTATTTCATCATCATCATCAGCCTATATTGTTCCCACTGCAGGGACTCAGGCCTCCTCTCTAGGAGAGGGATAGGCTATAATCTACCACGCGGGCCCAGCGCGGATTGGTAGATGTCACATATCTTCGAATTTTTTGGTTCTAAGACATGCCGGTTTCCTCACGATGTTTTCCTTCACCGTTTTGAGAACAGTGGTGATGAAATAAATTACACAAATTAATGGGCCTGACGGGGTTCGAACCCACGACCCACTGTTCGTAAGTCGGGGCCGCCACCACTGGGCCACCACTGCTCTCGCGTTTTATTTGTCATCATATAATTAAAGAGAGAAGTCCTGACTGACAACCCTTGGACCTAACCTATAAAGCTGAAATTTCGCACAGAGGTTCCCTTTATAATGTAGACAAGGAATAAGGAAGGATTTTTCGAAATTCAACCTTTAGGGGAGTTAAATAGGGGATGAAAGTTTGTATGGAAAATCGTCATTTTCACGCGGGCGAAGCCGCTGGCAAAAGCTAGTTTGTCATAAAGTGTACGATGCGCAGAGCGATCCCCACTCTTCCGCCGAGCGCTTACGAACCGTGCCGGTGATAATACGCATCATGTGGCCTCACCCGCTAGAGTATATATTATTATGTTCTGTGGGCCTCACTTTAAGGGTTCATACACACACATCCCGTCGGGGCCGCGGATTTTAGTACTAGATGACGTGGCCTCGGCGCAAGGGCAAAGAAGGAACATGGGTTCGGTTTTTAGTCAGTAGAAGTCTGACACTCCGCTTCGCTCTGCCCAAGAGCGGGGGGGGGGGGGGGGTCATTCGATGATTTTCCACCCACCAAAAAAAAAAGGGTTCATACACATCAGAGGGTAAATGCAGTGCCATGTGCCATGTCTTGTGTCACGACCTCACAACCTCGCACACTGCCAGGTAAAACCGGTCGTGATTTCAAACACTGCGGCAGAAATAAACAAAGGGGGGTAACTGATTACGAAATAAAACAATCCTATCAACGTTTACTTTAATAATTATTCTATATTTTATCTCATTAAACTTATTTTTATTTGAATATAAACAACAATAAAACATGTCTTTTATAATTCATATTTTTAAATCTAAAATTAGGACGCAGTCCCTTTGAGCGGTGGGTAGGATTTATTGACATTCATTACAAATAAAATTCTGGAAATACAAATATGTTTGGCTGTAAAACACCTCACAATTTATATAAATACATAGTATATAGACGCAGTTAAATATACCAGGTATCAAAATATACTCGCTCATACATTACTGTACAATCAAGAGTGAAAATATGTTACACTACGCAAAATCCTAAAGCGATTTTTTTGACATAACGATTGCAACTTCTGAAAAGAAGTTGAAAATACGATGTTTGTAATAACACGCAAATTCTATCAAAATTTAAGGAGAATTTCGCTTCTTTATTTTGAAAAGTTTAACGTTAGTTCAAGATTGTACAACATACATCAATAAATTGATATAAAAATATACACCAAAATAGATAACTGATCGAAATACTCAACTCATTCATGATTTGATGACTATTACTAACTCAAATATTGGAGATGACAATGCTGCACCAACCAGGGCTCGGAAACCGGTTAAAATTCTTAACCAGTTATTATACGGTCATTGACCCCAAACCGAGGTTTAGGTTAAAGGTTGTACTTTACCGGTTTATATAGAAAACAAAAAAATAATGAATTATTGAATTAACCGGTTAAATACGGTTTTAAAATCGTTTTTGGTTATGTAAGCGGTAACCTTTATCATTGGGATATTCGGTATTTAACCGAAATTAACCGCTCTTTTTAAACCGGTTCCGAGCCCTGGCACCAACCCCAAATAGGATCGAAACACTTTCTTATTCATAAACGTTGTTAAGGCATAACCAGGCAAAAGTAAACCTAAATATAATAAAAATAAAGACAAAATTTATTGGAGTAGTGCCCAGCATTACTGGGTAAGAAAAATAGAATTCCATGGGCTACCCAGTACTAGCACCAAAATTATTTTTTATAGCCACAAGATTTCTTACGATTAAGCTTTGTCTCACTTTTTCTCTTTTATTAAATTATATATTTTTATTTAAAAAAAACACGAACGTTTTAAAGTGTAGTCAGTCCAATGGGTTTCAGGTCTTCTTCGGTGATAAGCCCTTTTCTAAATCTTTCTCGAAAGCTGAAACAGAGAATGATCAATTTTACCAAATTTAATACTAACTTACATTTTGTTGAATGGAGGGAGGCCTTTGCCCAGCAGTGAGACAATATGGGCTAGCTATAATAATAATAATTGTGGGTTGTACATTGTACAGGTTAGAATTTTGAGATAGGATAGCACCAAGTAGAAAAATCCTCAGATAATGTGTCTCATCGCGCGCGCGCTTAATTGTATGCTTAAAAGCAATACTAATACAGTCCTTTATTCAATGGCACCAAAAACGTTCACCAAATTTTTTTTGAGTGGGCTGGCCACTCTTGAGACAAGCGTGGCCAGAAATTGCACAAGCTAGAGGGGTTTGGAGGGAGAAAGGGCAGGCCATTACCCTGCACACGACTACGGAATATTATATTATATCGTGTGGGCAGTAAGGTCTAAACAACCCCACACACCCTAGTGTCAGAGTTTCTAAACCGCCGCAATGGCCACTGACATGGTTTGACGACCGCCATTTGGCGGCCGGAACCACCGGCTTATACGTGCCTTCCGTTGCACCGAACCATCTTCTTATCAGAAAGTCAGGTGATACAAACCTGCAATGTCCTAACCAAACTGGAAACAACTTTACATAGTATGCTTCCCACACAAGGCAAACCGTCACAAGGCAAACGCCTAAACCACTCAACCACGGAGGCAGTTGAAACCATTCCTACAAAAAAAAAATAGTTATTTCCTTACCTATCTTCTGAGTGTGTGGCGGACCATAGCTCAGGCATGTGTTTTGGCTTCATAGTTTTCAGAAAATGGCGGCGCCACATCTCCTCAAGTTTAAGTAAACCCCCATTCTTCACATAATAGTCCACTACCCTCGCACCATGAGATTCAAAGCCTTCCTTGTAAAACCTGGAAAACATGAAAATAATAATTTTATCTAGCTGTTGCCAGCTGCTGCTGCTGTTGCTTGTTGTAACTTCAGTTACTCGTAACTGAAGTTACTGTGTTATCATTTACGAGGGTTGCATTCTTCTGCCACTTTTCGATATTGACGATATCGTCAAGTTCGCTCCATGGCTTCTGTGCAAATCATATTGAGTAAACCGTCTCCTTTGTAAAAGATTCAAGCAAAACTATGAACACTTACACGACTTGGATTTGAGAAGCTTCGTCCAGCAAGTCCTCGGTGACCTCCACCTGGTCCGGGTAATGTTGCAACAAGATGTCTTCCAAATACTTCCGCCTATGCGGCGGCACGCTGTTGGAAAAGTACTTCAGGGCCCGCGCGCTAGACCGGACTCTTCTGTTGAGAGAAAAACTTTATTGTAGAATCATCATCTGCTGAACTTTTTACCCGACGGGCGGTTAAGCCCAAAAGGAGTGTGTTTTTACTAAGAGGTTTGGAACGGCTATCGGACTTGGCACGGAACAGTACTAAAATAACCCTCCTTTTGGGCTTCGCCGCAGTCGGGTAAAAAAAAGTAGATTTAAGTTCCAAAATGAATTGTGTATTATCTGAATATGACTCTTCTTTTGTATCGACCTACAATCAGGCTGATATAGTCAGCAATTTTCAACGTGCTTAGTAGTTTGAGTTTAATCATGATAAGACCTTAAGACCTGACCCAATAAGAAATTCGATACTGCGTTCCAAAACTCAAATTGCCGACATAGGTCACACGGCCGCCAAGCTTAAATGGAACTGGGCTGGCCACATCTGCCGCATGCCGGAAGAGCTATGGGCTAAAATAACCACACAATGGGTCCCAAACAGCAGTAAACGGCAACGCGGCAGGCCCAGAAGAAGATGGCGAGACGAACTCGACTCTTTTCGCAGGGATTGGCAATCAACAGCATTGGATAGGGATAAGTTGAAAGAGGGAAGGGAGGCCTTTGCCCTGCAGTGGGACACAAATGGCTAGTAATAATAATAATACCTTAAGGATCCAGACGGTAGGTGAAATCGCGTGCAACTATATGCTAGCTAGTGACGATATGTCAAAAAAGGTGAGACCTCCTTACTTTTTAATGAAGTCCTCATAAGTCTTCTTGCCTTTCGCGACATCGGCCATCGGAGCATCGCACTGGTCGGCGAGGAAATGGCGCATCGTCTGGTCGAACTTGTTGCTTTGCTTGTGACACGGCCCGCAGAGCAGGACCACGTCGTGGGATGAGTGCTCTTTCAAGATTTCTGGAATTTATACGTTTTTAAACTGACATGGTCACTAAAACTGTCATAACAGAGAAAATGGGATATTTACTAAGTTTACTGTGTGGTTCGAGCTCCCGAAAAAAAAAAAAACAAAAAAAAGTAAACATGGTAAATATCCCTTTTCAGTGTCTGGAATTTAGTTCATTCAATTCAGCTTTGTTATAAGCTGACCTTGTTATATCGACATAAAAATAAGTTAAGGTTCAAAACTTAACTTTCAGTTGAAACTGAATGAAAATATTGTATAGCCCAATGCAAACCTGGGCTGCGGGCCTGTTCAAAAGAGATACCGTGGCCCCTGAACACAAAGGGCTAGGAAGAAACATGGCTGGGTTTTAGTCAGTAGGTAGAGGTCTGACACTCCATTCCGCTTCACCCGCGATATTATTTAAATACTAGCGACCCGCCCCGGCTTCGCACGGGTGCAAATGGATGTTATTATACATATAAACCTTCCTCTTGAATCACTCTATCTATTTAAAAAAACCGCATCAAAATCCGTTGCGTAGTTTTAAAGATTTAAGCATACAGACAAACAAACAAATAAACAAACAAACAAACAAACAAACAGACGCGACTTTGTTTTATACTATGTAAGGATTATTTATTTAAACTTCATGCACAGAGTGGTACATAGGCGAACTTAATGCCACAAGGCATTCTCTGCCAGTCAAACTTTTTTTTTTTGGTGGGTGGAAAATCATCAAATGACCCCCCCCCCCCCCCGCGCTCTTGGGCAGAGCGAAGGGGAGTGTCAGACTTCTACTGACTAAAAACCGAACCCATGTTCCTTCTTTGCCCTTGCGCCGAGGCCACGTCATCTAGTACAAAAATCCGCGGCCCCGACGGGCGTAAGTCCCCGACCAGTCAACCTTAGGGTTAAATAGGACAGCACTGTGGTAGAGTACAAAAATAATAATAACAAGGAGAAAACCATTGAAATAAATATTCTAGAATCAAACTCACCAGGGAAGTTCTTCCTATAGTCCCTAGGCACGACATTCTTTCTGATGTAAGTTTGAGAGCCCCCACACACCACACACACGTTCTCTTTCATCAGCGTGTAGTAGCGCTGTGGGCCTTCCGGTCGACCGGCTGGCTCGAAGTTCAGCTGGATTGTGATGGGATCTTCCTTCAGTAGTTTGGCTAAACCTTTGTTTACGAACCTGTGGAGACGGTGACATGTTACAATTTGAAAGAAAGAAAATTGTGTTTATTTGGCATTTTTAACAAAAACCACCTTTAAAATTACACAAAACAAATTTTCGGATTCGTCATCATCAGTTCATCACCCTATAATGTTCCCACCGCTGGGACACAGGCCTCCTCTCTATGAGAGGAAAAGGGCTGTAATCGAACACGCAGGCCCAGTGCGGGTTGGTACTTTGGTAGATGTCACATGTCTTCGAATTTTTGGTTCTAGAACATGCCGGTTTCGTCACGATGTTTTTCTTCACCTTTTTGAGAGTAGTGGTGATGAAATAATTTAGAAGTAGTCCGGGTTCGAACTCACGACTTGCTGCTCGTAAGTCGGGTTCGCCACCGCTGCAACGGGGACTACAAGAGTGAAAATGTTCGCAAGGAGGTTCTAAAAACAAGTGTACTCACCACATAGCTTTCTTCGTATCGCAGGTACACAGTAGTTCACCATCGGGAGCATGTAGGAATCCGTTGTTGTATAGAGGCTTTTGACGCATAGGGGCGTACCGCATCGACGGCACCAAGTCCTTGACACGCTTCACGTTTCGCTTTTCTTTGTCACTGTTGAAAAATATTCGTATTTGGATAAAGTTTGTAGGAGATTATAATTATTTTTCATTACTCATACTCTGAAAGTAGGTCAGAACATGCCTGCGGAGCGGGTTGAAAGTACTACTTTTCAGCCCTAGGGAGAATCGCTTTCTACTGACAGCTATTGTATTGTATTGTATTGTATTTTTTATTGTAAAACATGAGTATACATCAAATAATATGTGCAAGGTCTTAAAATAAACAGGTTGATCTGCATGTTTTGCCATTTAAGGCGTACAAAATAACATATTTTTTGGTCAAAAAAATTTAGCTGTCAAATAATTTGTTGTAATTGGGAGCAAACCTATTGCCATCAACAAATGTAATTAGGAGCAAGCCTATTGCCATCAACTGATGTAATTGGGACCAAGCCTATTGCCATCAAACAATGTAATAAAATTAGGAGCAAGCCTATTGCCATCAACTGATGTAATTAGGGGCAAGCCTATTGCCATCAACCGATGTAATTAGGAGCAAGCCTATTGCCATCGACCGATGTAATTAGGAGCTAGCCTATTGCCATCAACTGATGTAATTGGGGGCAAGCCTATTGCCATCAACCGATGTAATTAGGAGCAAAGTCTATTCACCGATTTAGGTAATTGGGGGCAAGCCTATTCCCATCAACTTTCCTTGTATTCGTAATGAAAAGCACAGTGTTTACCTCGGGTTAAAGACTTATTTAGTCCCTCGAACTATTAGCGCCCTCGCTGCGCTCAGGCGCCAAACCCCGTCTCGGGGACAAAATAAGTTCCTTTCATCCCTAAGGTAACAATGTACTATAAAATGTATCTCATCAACAGCCTATTAATGTTCCAGCCTGTTAATATTTTAAATCGCTCGATATTATGGTTCAGAAGCATTTCTAACGGCGAACCGAAGTAGCGGAATAAACACTTCTCATTTCAGCAAATAAGCAGAGTCCCCAACTCACAAGCACGCGTGTAATATAGTAAGGAAGTGATGACCTAAACTGGGTTATCGTCCCTTTATCAAATATCGGACTTCCCTTCCTTACATAGTATAAAACAAAGTCGCGTCTGTTTGTTTGTTTATTTGTTTGTTTGTCTGTATGCTTAAATCTTTAAAACTACGCAACGGATTTTGATGCGGTTTTTTTTAATAGATAGAGTGATTCAAGAGGAAGGTTTTAGTATATAATTTGAACGACATCCACGCGGGTGAAGCCGCGGGCATCAGCTAGTTTATTTTAAGCCGAAATCGACATAGAGTAAACATTCATAAAAAGTTGCTAAATATTGCTTGAAACTGCATCACAAAATCCGTCGATCTTTTTCCAACTATAATGATGGTGTCGGCGTCCAGTCTAATCCGATGTAACAAGGAGTCCCTTCGAAGTGACTGGCTCTTTGACCTCACATCCCAGTTATTGGGTAACCCGACGATACCCGTTGGGAACACTGGTCGTCAGCCTACACGTCTCGGTTGGCAAGGATCTACTAATGATCGCCGGAACCAACTGTTACTTACCGAGACCGGGGTTGGGGGGCGGGCGGCGGTGTGCTTAAAGCAGCGAATAAATTGGAAACTAGCTTTTGCCCGCGACTTCGTTCGCGTGGAATAGTGACTTCCGGCAGATTTTTGGTTTTACCCACATAGTTCCCGATCTCGCGAAAAAAAAAAAAAAAAAAACTATCCTATGTCCTTTCTCAAGTTCCAAACTACGTCTGTACCAAATTTCACACAAATCAGTTCAGTAGTTTAGGCGTGAAGCAAAGACAGACAGAGTTACTTTCGCATTTATAATATTAGTTAGGATAACGTGGAGGAAAGCTCAGTAGCAGTTGCTTGATGGCAATAGGCTTACCGCATATTACATGGGACTTAAACAAAACTGGCTAAATGAGGGTGTAGGTACTTATGGGTACATCTCTGTCTAATCTTCGGGAATTATAGGCGTGATGTAAAAGTTGAGGACAAATTTTTCAACCTTATGTCGCAATGAATATGAGGCTTAAGGAACTGAGCAAAATGACTTCATCTTAAAACTTTGGTACTTAAATAAAAAAAGTAAAACTGCCGTATGAGAACGCGGGTATTGCCCAATAATTGTTAACCCCCTTTTAGCAAATAGTAGGAAGTTTACTATGATTCAACATTATTTCCTCTAACATTATTGATGATTCAACTTGTCATAGGTGAAGTACCTATTTCACCCGATACTGAAATATTTTCATAGAATCGTGAGTATAATCATCGGCACGATTCTTGAGCGCTGACGCAAAAGTGAGTTATTGAGTCCCTTTGGTAGTATGAAGTGAGACGCGGGGCGGGGAAAGTGCAGTGATTGGCCCGTAGCGCATCGCGTCATAGCCGTCACTCGGGATTTGTTCTTTACTCCTGCTGCACTTACCTCACGACCAATAAATAATAAACGGGTGTGCGTTTTATTTGTCATAAAGTGTACGATGCGCACAACGATCCCCACTCTTCCGCCGAGTGCTCAAGAACCGTGCCTGTACTTCAACGACCATATCAGCCACTAGACGCCTAATAACAGGCGACAAATGTCTGTCAACACATTAGGGCTATAAATCTTATAGCCGTCGTCAGTCACAAAGTTCGCATTAGTTTCGACCACACCTGTGAGCCGTAAACACTTCCGCACTACACCTTTGAAAATTCGAGAAAATAAACATAATACGGCCCCGTGTACAGTACGTTGGTGTGATAAAGAAAGCCGGACTTCAAGTTTCCTGAAAGACGGTATCACATTTCATCGGTAAGTTAATGGTTCCTTAATCTAAATAAAATTAATTTTCTGACATTATTTTTCGGAGTTCATCTTAAACTGGTCATACTTGTATGCAGTGCACATTCTTGGAGCGCGCGTTGATGTCTTTTATGATTGCATCTCTTTCTTTTGAGAGTATTTTTTTTGCCATCTCTTTTCCTCGATTTTAAGTAAAAATAAATTAGTGATGCTCCAAATCGCATGACCACCCCTGTTATCGATAAAGCAAAAAAACCTAACTATTTAAGTAAAAAATATATTGTTAGTAATTAAAAATTACAACAGGATACAGCTAACAAATTGTGAAACTTTAACGATTAATTTTAGATACCCACACGATCCAGATTTAAAAAAAAAAATGGGCAATTGCAACCAAGCGATTTTTGAATGTTCTTACATGATTCAATCATATTCAGAATAAAGAAGGTACTTAAATGCAAGTTATTTATGTAAAATGTAAATACATATTTTATTAAATACAATTAAAAAATATCGATACGTTCTTGTTTGATTTAAACCTGTCTCATCCCTATGAAATGCAATGACCTTGAAAGGGCCAATCAGAATGCAGTACCCCGTTCCCCCGCACCTCAGCGAGTTGACAGAATTTGTTTTGTGCGTTAGATCAAGTATTAGGCGTCTAGTGGCTGTATGGTCGTTGCTGTACTTATACCAGAGTACGTAGACCAACTTTATAGGAGTCGGCTTCCCGTCTTACGTGTAGGTACCCGATGCAAGTTGTACTCGCATTTCATCCAAACTTGTTAAAAATGCGTTGCTACCCAATGGCTAAAGAATTTGTAGGGCACACAACCCGGTCAAGGAAAAAGTATATAAATAATGCCGATAAAGATATAGTAAGATATGTAACTACTAATGATGAGTAGTCAACCACTTCTAGGTAATGAATTAATTTATCCTTACATTTTATCTATGTATGCATTTTACTACATTCTTTAACGTTTCGTAGAGTTTCATAATACATCGGTAAATAACCTAAGCAACGACAAGGATCTATAAAAATAATACAAAAACGTCGAATAAGTGGGAGTTTTACATTTAAGAGCATGAGCATTATATATGACTGAATCTGTATAATGGATCCTAAACATTACAATTTAACAGGCATTTGTCTAAAAGAAGCAAACGATAGAGCTGCTGGTCGGACAAAATGAAGTAAGCTATTAGAGAAGAAGAACCATTTCGCTTGCGTTTAAGTCAGTTTTTTTTGCAAACAAGTATTATCTGAGTGTCATAGTTTATCTGTGTAAGTACTAAATTTCATCCAAAACTTTTTCAGCGTGAAGGAGTACAAATCATACACACGCGCACAAATAAACTGTCGCATTTACTTATATTAAAAGTGTGATTTACATAAGTTCTAGTTCTCATCAGAAAATCTGATGCCCGCAGCGTGTACGCCTAGATGTTCTTTTTTTAACGCAGCAACCCAATCGTCTAGAAAGAGTGCATACTGAGGAGTTGGTGTACCTACGTATATTTTTTTTATTGGATGCATGAAATCTAATAATTTTCTAATTTAACTCAAGCAGGGAATGGAGTTTAAAGGTGATCCGTCATCGGAAGCATTTTTAGATTACAGCGTTACATCAGTTCGTGAAGAGAAAAGGGCGTCTAAAACGGCCGCTTTCAAATTATTAAAATGGTCACAGTCGCAGTTAAAATTACGCATTGTCACTTTGTGACCATTTTATGTAACGTAATTTATATTATTATCCTATAATAATGATTCTGCTAAAGCGGGCATTTCAGGCCCCTGAGTTTTCAAACGCGCAACTAGTGATGTGCCTGGTGGCAATATTGCCACTGCCGGTAAAATACCAAAATTGCCAGCAGCATTGGAAATATTGCCAAAGTTGCCGGTCAATGTAGATTAGGGCCTATATTTGCTAATTATAAGCGTATTATAATAGTTTCCGTACTTAATTTGACTTATACCTAATTAAGAAATATTCCCCGAATATTTCCATTCCCGGCAATATTCCCGTCAATTTTGCCACCAAAATTCCCACTTCGGCACATCTTTACGCGCAACCTTTAGCGAAATAATTTGTAACACTCACTTTTTTCTTAATAATTTGACACGTGGTTTCATGTGAAATTTGTAGTCAGCAAACTTAGAACAATACTTGTCTAAATTATTCCATACGCTGGGAAAGCTGGTGCCAAAGAGCCAAGATAAGACAGTATATTTCTTTCCCAGCTTTTCTAATAAGACTGCGATGATTCTGGTAGCCACGTGTGCGTCGATAGCTGCGTAGTGTACTTGTCTTTCCGTTAATTCTTCGGCCTCCCAGTCACTGCAACGAACCTGGTGAAGAGATGAGGAGTTAGACAAGTGAAAACAATCATTTACGTGTGATAGTTCATACAATATGTACCTACAGTACCCGGCGATAAATATTGCACATCGACCTTAGGTAAAAGACAATCGGCTAATTTCGGCTTCGTAGAGCGTTATCTCTGTCGCACGAAATTCAAACAGTCCGGTATCTATTAGGAGCTGTTAAAACAATTATGATTTGCTTCTTTTGATAATTATTTTTATTCTTTATTTATAAGACACCAATTTTTCTTTATGTGATGACTTTATGTTGGGGTAAAATAAAATAAAAAAAACATGTTCACATTATGTTTATGTATTTAATTATTTTGGAAAATTACAGCTGTAGTGTACAAAATAAACACCATTAGAAATAATAATAATTCTCAATTATTTCCAATTCACTATCTGTGCTCTCAAAGAGGTCAATATCACTGTCACTGTCAGGCTGTCAGCCGTATTTATCACTAGTCTATCAGTGTAATTGTCTAAACCATGTTGAATGCTTCTATATTCGTTCTCACATTTGATTGCATGATCGCAAACCTTTTTCCAATCTTCAGTCCCGATCATGTTTACTTTTTCAGTCAGTTTTTACTGTAGTTAAATTCATACCCACATTTCTAGAGGCTACATAGCCTTTCAGTTGAGACCATATATTTTCAATTGGATTAAAATCCGGATGATATGGTGGCAATCGCAACACAGTGTGCCCATGTTCAGCAAGTACTTTGTCCACGGAAAACTCTGTATATCTCTCTTTGTGCTTACATATAATAGCGTAAATCTGGGTTTTTGTTAATTTTGGATCAACTAAAATTTCGTGTCTGTTTAACCAGTTGATCATTTCCTGTTTAATGGTGTTTGAGTTGGGGGGTCTTTCAACATATTTATTGTGATAGGGTGCGTTGTCGATGACTAGAACAGAATCACTGGGTATATTTGGGATTAATTGATTAACTAGCCATTTTTCGTAGTTATCGTTATTCATTTCATTGTGATAGTCACCTGTAGTGTCCGTGGATTTATACATTAAAATGGCACCGGGTACAAAGCCTTTTTCATTTCCCGCATGAACTATTATCAAACATTGACCTTTTGAAATTGGCTTTTTTAACCGACTTCCCAAAAAGGAGGAGGTTCTCAATTCGATCGGTATATTTTTTTTTACTCCTTTTTTCTTATCATCACTCCAAGATTTCCCTTTAGTGTGGGATGTATGTATGTAAGACTCATCCATGTAGACGATATTTTTTCCTGATTCGCGAAATTTGCGTATTTTATCGTGGTATTCCATTCGTTTGAGACTTACACCGTGCTTTTCCATTAGAACTTTTCGATTATCTTCCATTTTAGTGAACCGAAATCCCTTCTCGTGAAGTATTTTTCTCAACGTCTTTTCAGACCCATTGTAATTAATAGCTTCAGATAATTTAGCTTTTAATGATTTTAGTGTTGGCAGTTCATTAAATCGTAAGTGAAAATCATACACCATTCTTCGAACAACATCATAATCAAAATCGTCCATATCCAAACGAAATTGCTTTTTTTGGTCTCCCTTTTTTTGGAGAGCTGAACTTAATTTCAGTAGAATGTGTTTCAGTACTGACTTCGTTTAAAATATTGTTCAAAGTTCTTCTTGAAATTCCAGTGGCATTTGCAACTCGCTCTTGAACCTTCTTAAAATAACAACTTACATTTTCATCTTCATTTTTTTTACAAAATATTTATAAACATTGTAGATCATTTCTCGTGAGTCGTGACTGACCTCGTAAAGGTTTCCCTCTTTTTCCTAAAGATGCCATAGTACAACTTTAATAAAATTATTAAAATTTGGGGGTGTTAACAACTCTTAGTATATATTTTGAGTTGGACGCGACCGCACTCTATCGCACTTGAACAACGACTGACAAAACGTCACAATCCGTCACATAGGTAGTGTGCGACAGAGATAACGCTCTACGAAGCCGAAATTAGCCGATTGTCTCTTACCAAAGGTCGATGTGCAATATTTATCGCCGGGTACTGTATGTGTTTATAATTATGGAGTTTCTTGCTCATTATATTCCATACGAAACTACTTATAACACTCACTTCTTTCGCATAGGCATAGGCAACTACTTAGAGTCAATTTATTTCCTTTAAAACTTCGACTTTTAATCATCAACTTCTGTCTTTTCACTCGGATCCAGGACTGTCACTCAATCGTGTTAACGAATTTTTTGCAAACGTGGGTAAAACTCTGGCATCCAAAATTACAAGCGTCCCTATTGACTCCCAGTCTGATATTGGTAATGGGGCACCACTTGACTCAATGGCCTTATTTACTACAGATAATGAAGAGATTGAAAAAATTATACTTGGTTTGAAACTTAATACCGCAGTAGGCTGGGATGGTATATCCTCAACCCTAATTAGAGCCGCTAGAAATATTCTTATCCCTATTATCTCCCATGTCTTTAATCTAGTTTTCGAAACCGGGGTATTTCCCACTGTGTTCAAAAGAGCCATTGTACATCCTATTTATAAAAGTGGGGACAGGGCCAGTGTCAACAACTATAGACCTATCTCAGTACTCACTATTCTTTCGAAGATTCTTGAAAAAGTTTTAAATAATAGACTTCACAGTTATTTATACTCTAACAAAATTATTTCCGAAAACCAATACGGATTTCGTTCTGGTAAAAGCACGGAAGATGCTGTACTTGATCTGACTGGAGCTATTGCTAACAATTTGCATCATAGGCAGAAAACAATAGCTATTTTTCTAGATCTCTCGAAGGCATTTGACACTGTCTCTGTCCCTCTTTTGCTCAAGAGATTGTCTCAGATTGGGATAAGGGGGCTACCTCTGGATATCTTTAAAAGCTACCTTAGTGACCGCTCGCAGGTTGTGAAGGTTGGTGACCACATAAGTGAAGAACAGTTTCTCACTTACGGAGTTCCCCAGGGCAGTGTCCTGGGGCCCCCCCTCTTCCTTATTTATATAAACGGACTCTGTAAACTGCTCCTTACAAATTGCAAAATCATAACATATGCTGATGACACAGTATTGCTAGTTCATGGAAGTGACTGGGCGGACGTGCAGTTTCATGCGGAAGCAGCCTTACGGGATATTATGAATTGGTTAAATAGCAACTTGCTCACCCTGAACTTAGAAAAAACAAAATTCATAACGTTTTCACCTCGGCTTACATCACAACCAGATCCTTCTTTCACTCTAACTGCTCACAATTGCCACTCGGACACAAGTGTAACTTGCAACTGTACTAAAATCACGCGTGCAAATGAAATTAAATATTTAGGGGTGATTATTGATAGCACTATGACCTGGAATGGGCAGATTGGGTCTTTGGTTTCACGTGTCAGAAAGTTAATATTTGTATTCAAAAGCCTTAGAACCTCAGCTGATTTTAAAACATTGAAAACAGTTTATTTTGCACTGGCACATTCCGTAATAACCTACTGCATTACCGCGTGGGGATGCTCTGGTAAATGCCTTCTTCTTCGTCTGGAAAGAGCACAAAGAGCTGTTCTAAAAGTTATGGCACACAAACCTATTTGTTTCCCCACGCATGACTTGTAAGCGCTTTGGAAAGTTCTTACTGTACGACAAGCTTTTCTGATATCCACTTTATTACGTAAGCATACTGAAATTAAATATGACCCTAATCTTAATACTCGAAAACGTAGAGTTAACAGAATATGCCAGACAGTGAGCGTTAATCTAACAATTGTGAGAAGAAACTATAACTTTTTAAGTCCTGTTATGTATAACAAAATTAATGAGAATTTACGTATCTACCCACTCACATTACGCGAGTGTAAGCAAAAAATTGAAACATGGCTTCAAAACATGACTTATGAGGAAACTGAGAGCCTCATAAACTAAATTACATTGTTTCACATCCATCACATACACGTACCCTACCCACACACACACTATCGCACGCACTTACACACACACACTGACGCACGCACTTACACACCCTCCCCTAACACACACACACACACTCACTCACTCACACACACCCCCCTATCTTGCTACTAATCTTAGTTTTATTAATAAATGTCTAGTTTTAGTTTTATAATAATTAAATGTTTAACTAGTTTCTAACTACTTATAAGCAAAACCAAAATTATTGTTAAGGAACGTCTGTCGTCTTCCGCTCCAGGGGTGGGCGCTAATAACTGCGACACAGTTTCTAAACTAACGCAGTATTAACGTACACAAAAATTGTGAAATGTTTTTGTTCCAATAAATATTTGAATTGAATATCTGTCCAGCCTTTTCCCAACCATGCTGGGGTCAGCTGAATATCAGTTTTTTACATGGGAGCGACTGCCTATCTGACCTCCACAACCCAGTTAGTACTAGGTACTAGGTAGGATATACGATTTAGGGTTTAAATTTAATGTGGGTAAATCTTGGATAACATGAATCCGATTCACTTTCTTTGCTGTGTGTGTAATTACAAAGACCTTCGTCCGTCTGCAGTAAATCATTTACAACAACATACTGTAATGTGTGGAGAGCAGTGGTGGCCCAGTGGTGGCGGCCCCGACTTACGAACAGTTGGTCGTGGGTTCGAACCCAGGCAGGCGCATTACTTTGTGTAATTTATTTCATCACCACTGCTCTCAAAACGGTGAAGGAAAACATCGTGAGGAAACCGGCATATATTAGAACCAAAAGTTCGAAGATATGTGACATCTACCAATCCGCACTGGGCTCGCGTGGTGGATTATAGCCCATCCCTCTCCTAGAGAGGAGGCCTGAGTCCCTGCAGTGGGAACAATATAGGCTGATGATGATGACTGTAATGTGTGACGACAGCTATTGCAAATTTGCAAGACAATATATTATTCCTCGCGAGTCATCTAAAGGTGACCAGACACATATTTTTAGCAGAAAACACGCTAATTCTGGAGCATTGCAAAAGATTACGCGCCCATTGCGTTAGTTCGAAATTGGGCGAAGTCTAAAGACCTCATTTGTCGCGATTTATTTTTAGACGTTTCTACAGTTCATGGTATGCATTATTATTGTAAACGCGCAGAATATGTGTCATCGAGGGAACAAAAGTATTTATTATTGTTAATAGTGAGGTTATCAGTAGGTACTATGTGCATTCATTTCAGTGGGACCACGAGTAACTCATTTTCATAGTAAATAAAGACGCGCTTTTTGTGTCCTCTTATTGAACGTGTATGTAATGAATTGGAGGAAAAATTGCATTGACTAAAAGAGTGATGAATGAAGAGAGAGAGGGAGGAAGACTAAAGAGAAGATGGATGGGTTGTGTAAGGAATGATAAGAAGGAAAAGTAGTACATGATAGCGCTGATGTGGCGACTTATTTAAAGATCCAGGAAGAAAACCGTGTTAAGGTCAATAGGGTAGTCGACCGACTAAAAAAAATATGATTCTGTTTAGTCCGTCAGTCAGATTATTGAAAAATATTGGATACGTGTTTTTTGTTTTATCAAATTAATAAAAATTGACGAAAATAAAGCTTGTCAAAGACCATGGAGAGGGGGCGTTTGACGTCATAGTTAGGTAAAATTAGACCAAGCTGTGACGTTTCACGACTTTTCGAAGCACTGTATCGTCTTCATTTTTTGTTTACGTGAAAAAAGAAAAAATACGTGTTCAATATTTTTTGGAAATCTATCTGACGGACTAATTAGTTTTTTTTTGTCGACTACCCTATTTTGCAGTTAAAACATCAAAACAGACACCCAGGAAAATGACTCTGTTGGAGAGTGTGCGCAGGAGCTCCACGGGCTGATTCCACCATCTCCCTTCTTCCATCGAGAGACTATAGACGTACTGCGGGTTAACACCCATACCTTGTCGATGTTCCCCACATTCGTACGAAGCGCTTTGCTAAATCTTTCATTATTCGCACAGCCAAGGAGTGGAACTCCCTGCCTGCGTCGGTTTTCCCGAGTTCATATAACCCCAATCTATTTAAGTCGCGAGTAAATAGGCTTCTTTTCTGGGTAAGCTCGTTCCATCGACGACCTCATCTCTGCCCTTAGCTTAGGGCAAGATTGAGGTCAAGAGAAAGCCCACGTCAAATAAAATAAAAATACTATCCATAGAAGTAACAGTTCTTACCTTCCAATTTTTATCTAAGACAGCTCCTAGGATATTGGCGGACAGCGTGGCCAAGCCACCGGGCTCGAAACCGGTCACTTCAGCCAAGTGTCTCAAATCCAAGGTGGACGTTACCTTCACCGTGTAATCGCGGCTCAGGTACTGCCCATCGTCAACGGGCGCTAAGCCCACTTTGTAGATTGTGCTATCTTCTAGAATTTTCTGGAAATAATTATATTACATTAACTCGCGCTTTTCTCCTATCAGGTTAAGCAGAAACTACTTATCTACCTACTATGATCTTCATGCTTCACGCTCTTATATATATTTATCTGGTCGTAAAAGCCAGAAGGTTGCGAGGACAAACCTTACCTTTTTGAAATACGACACCAATAAGGTCAGTCTAAATCCTTCAAGGGCCTTTTTGTTAGTCGCTACTAGTTTCCTTCATTTTTAAACAATGGCTTTCCAGGTCTTTTTAATTAATCAATACAGATAACGTCTGCGGAGTGTCGCTAGCTAGTTTACTTTAACCTTGACATTATTGTTACATCTATTTTTAGATTTACACCCTGATTTCATCTTTGCAATTCGCGCTTCGAGTGTGTACACATATTATGACGTCACATTTCTGATTCTGATGCAATACATAAACAAATGCGGCATTTTAATATTATCCTGTTAGGCGCCGTCTACCCACTCGCGGTTTTACGCTGAGCGGCTGAGTAGGTATGTGTATGACGTACTCTTTGATTCGCGCGGACGGTAGGTAGGTAGGTACTAGTTACTCAGAATGAGTCGCGGGTATTTTGATTCTCGCGTTTAGGTAAAATCGACCTTGAGATTTCGGTTTAGGGTTGCACAATTGCACCACAAAAATATCGAGTGGAACAGACTGGATGCGTATGGCGCGGGCGTTGTGGTACAGATTGGGAGAGGCTTATTTTGTCAATGGGACAGTAAAGTAGGTTCAACCTTAGGAAAGTCAACTTTCTGGCAAAACTAAAAAGAAAGTCAATTTTTTGGTAGACTATTATTTTACGAAGTCAACCATATCATCCTGAACGTAAGTATTTTTCTGGAAGCTGCCATATCATGAGTTGACACTCGATATTTACGATCATGACAATTTTGTTATTGTTCTTATCACAACTGCTTAACACACGTTCTTAATAAGGATGAAAAATTTTGCTATCTTGCACGTGTTTGATATCTGGTATGTGTCATTGACAAGTCTTTTCGCACGCGACTGCCATCAGCTCAGTTGCAGCTTGATTTTGATTTATTATACGCAATGTGTCACTAGGTGCCTGCAGCGACTCAAATTAAGCGCGAAATAGATGTTTTTTATGCTTTTTTCACCAGTGAATGAAGATTTGCGTTAGCAGTAAACTATTCTTATTTTTTTTATTCAGTACAATAGTCCCGCAATCAATAAATTAGTAGCCAGGTAATTGTTTACAAATAGTGTTTATTTTTGTAATTCCTCAGTGATACTCATCAAATTAATTATAAGGTTAAAATGGCCCATAAACAATAGGGTAGTCGACAAAAAAAAACTAATTAGTCCGTCAGATAGATTTCCAAAAAATATTGAACACGTATTTTTTCTTTTTTCACGTAAACAAAAAATGAAGACGATACAGTGCTTCGAAAACTCTTGTGACGTCATATGATAGTACATTTTGACGACACAAGTGACGTTTCAAGCCCCACTCCAAGATCTTTGACGCGTTTTATCTTCGTCATTTTTTATTGATTTGATAAAACAAAAAACACGTATTCAATATTTTTCGATAATCTAACTTACGGACTAAACAGAATCATATTATTTTGACCAGTGCTTCGAAAAGTCGTGAAACGTCACAGCTTGGTCCAATTTTACCTAACTATGACGTCAAACGCCCCCTCTCCATGGTCTTTGACAAGCTTTATTTTCGTCAATTTTTATTAATTTGATAAAACAAAAAACACGTATCCAATCTTTTTCAATAATCTGACTGACGGACTAAACAGAATCATATTTTTTTTAGTCGGTCGACTACCCTATTACCACAAAACAATAATTTGATAGGGATTCTACATAATTATCATCACACCTTTCCTTTAATCCTCCAAAAGGTTAGGCAGAGCCACAAGCGATAGTACACCCATTTTTCCACAGTTATGATTTTTTAGTCTTGTGTAATAGGGGCCGAGCCTATAGCCAGCAATCAGACACAAACTCCATATCCGCTACTAAGATACCTATTTCTGATCAAAAAACCCAAAATACTTTGCCCAACCTGGAAACTGAACTCAGGATCTTATGTTGAGTTGTGCTAGCGACAACCAGACCAACAAGGTAGTTGACCTAAATGAACGTACTTACTTTTAATGATACAGGCATTGCTTTCAAAATATTCAGCCTGAACAGACCACAGTACCCATCAATAGAAGATAGTTGAACTAAAGCTACTGGCTGTCTGTGTCCTTTGCTCACCCATTCACAGTCAAAACCTAATACTCTGTGTTTCTGACATCGCCTGAAACAAAATATAATTTTTCTCAAACATGCTTGGAAATTTGAGCATTATTTTGACAACCTTCTTCGAGATAAATCGAAATTGCTGTACTGGCCAGATACATGCGACCAGCGGCCGGCAAAAGTTGTATGAAAATCCATATCTGTTGTGTTTAGCGGCCAAATAAATTACATACTAAACTCCCTAAACTCCTATCTGTCGTGTTAGGTATTTAAAAATGGAACGATCTTTTACTCTGAACCATAGCAACCAAGGAGGTGACTTATTAAAGGTTTTATTTAAATTTCGAATTGGCTGAACTCTTCAATGCGTGAAAAATTATTGTTGTTTATGTGATTTTGAAAAGTAAATTGTATTTAATTTCCTCGCATTATTTGAGAAAAGTACTATACAAGCCTTGGCCACAACTAGGCATTGATGGACTTACGTATGTGTGCCTCGGCTTCGCCTCGGCCCACATTTACACGTTCGTCCTTCAATGCCTCTGTTGCTGGCCGCTACAGTAATGTACTAATTGTGTCAACCTCTTTTTATTTATTTCAAGAGTACTTCATAAGACTTGATAAGACCATAACATTTAAAAAACAGCTGTGCCAAGTTTGTGTGGGCATTGCACTTTTTAATTAAACAGCTGTTTTTGTATGTGCACATGCCAAGTTGTGTCTGAACATTTTATAGGTTTAGTTTTTTTATGTTTTTCACAATCAGCTTATTTAATCATAGTGATGATGCCAGAAAAAGAGCAAAAATTATAAAATAAATCCAGTTCTCTGAAAATTAACTAAATTATTATTGCGTTAATGTAAACAAAGCTGTTTGTTTACAAATAATGATAAAGTGACAAAATTAAATATTACCTTGTTAACTCTTCACAAACTTGATCACAAGATTCTTCAGTAGTCACAATATTGATAGTCAAATAGTCGAACAACTCGGTAGCATCTCGTGGTGTTTTTCTTCGTTTAGAAAGAATATACGACATTGAGCATTCTACAGCCAAGGCAGCTGTGGCCGCACACAGTTTATTTCTCGTTGATGTCTCCATTATAACTATGTTTAAAATCACTAATTAAAATAAGCACTAGTTAACAATAATGATCACTGTTGAAAAACTTTCATGAAAGCAAAATATTGAAGATGCGTGAAATAGCTTGAATGTCTCTCCATGAATGACTGAATACAGCACTCTTCTGATTTTATATAGTTATGTGCTGAGATGGAAATTTACTCTGTTACTTTTATTTATAGCAGGTTGGGTTGTCGATTCATAATAATATTGCCTCAGCTAATACAACCAACCAAGTACAACATTATACGTAATTTTGGCTGGCTTCTGATTATTATTCGAGTTTGACAGCTTGTTAATTTTGACGTGTTTGGCGTTTCTGTGGCTGCGGTTTAAATTGTACGATGTGCGCTATTGGTACTGTGTTCGTGCATAAAATCGGTTTATTTTGTACAAACATGAGCTCTTCTTAGCAGTGTGACGTCATGATTGACGTCATCGATCGCTACCAACGGCGCACACAAAAATTTGGTAGTACAGTGTGTGCGGAGACGTCAAATTCGAATTTGACAAGTGTCAAGGAAAGCAATTGACTTGTTTTTATTTTGCTTTTAGATGTTGTGTGTTGTTGCACCATTATTTAGATATTATTCAATGAAAAATGTCGCAGTACGTAAATAAACAATTCCGAGAGGGGTTTAATATTATGTTCTGTGCTTTCGGCTTAGTTCCGAGGTTATAATTTTTGACAGAAGTGACATTACAGGGCTATTGACTGGTTCAAATTGAAAGTGTACCGATGGTAAACATTCAATTTAAACAGCTAGTTTGTAGCGTTGATGGTTGGCACGTTTGTAAAGGATCGTACAATTTAAACCGCAGCCTGTGTTGTGATGTTGTCTCCATTGAGATATGTCTATGGTTGTCTCTTTGGTTTTGACCTGAAGTGAGTGCGTGAATGAAGTGACTCCATGAAGAAATAGATAAATATGGAGGCCACACTTAGAACAAAAGTTTGAGTCAAATACCTACGATTCTCTATCTCACTCTCTGTGGGCTTACCTCTCTTTCTAAGGTGGACGATAGTATTGCTATCTCGTTATTAAAATCTCCTTAATCATTTTTAAAAAGAGTCACCACACAAATGTAATCAGAAGTTAAATACTGTCAAATAATGTGCTAATAAATAAAAAGCTAAACTATGATTACTGAAATTAAAATTCCAAAATAGTATGTCACGAATGCTTGACAAGGTTGGCGAATCAGTGAATTATTTTCCCATTTCCTAAGGATGTGGTAATGTGGCAACATTGGCCCCACATGTCAACATAAATCGTACCAATATGGCGGTTGTTTACTTTGCGGTTCACAGTTTCGTTTGAGATATTTGCCTGTAATCAAAGTTATAATTGAGAAAATGGTGCAAACTTGTGTAGTGCGTGGTTGTGGTAGTACGTGGTGTCCAGGAGGTGATATAAGATTTCACGCGTAAGTGTTTAAATCGGGATTTTTGACACTGAATAATTGTAAATGTAAACATATTTCTGCATATTTCTTTGTATTTTCAATTAATTACTTCATAAAAGCTTGACCTATGATTTAGTCAATGATAACTTAGATAACTATGACCAAACAGACCAAACAGTTTTACATTGAATTTCATGGACTTTCTGCAATTTTATTTGTTTTTGTTTTTAAGGAGTCATACTGAAGTAGTGTGACCATATTGGGGATATATCTGGGACTTTCCGTGGGACCTTCATTAATTATAATAGTCATTATCATACTCGCTTTATTACATTTTATTACTTTTTTCACACACCGTGTTATTTCTGTTAGTTCTTTGGAATAACATAACATTTTCGTGAATTTTTAACAGTAGTCAAATAGCCAATTACTATTTAAATAATACAGTAAATGTAATGAATAATAAAAAATTATGTTCTGATTTCACACTCTTCTGGTTTTAGGTCAACAGCGAAGCCCAGGTCTCTACGAAGATTGATAGGGGCGTACAGGTGTAAATAAAATCAACTGAAGAAAAAATACTGCAGAAGAAATCTAAGATTCTTAAGCAACGAGTTTTACGACAGACTAAAAAAATCAGGACATGTCTTCGTAATATAATAAAATGATTTTAATTTAGAAAGTGTTTTTGTTTCTTTTTGAGGTTTTATACATAGCCCCGTATTTAGATGAAAATACATAATATTAAAAATTCCACAGTGGTAAAAAACCTTAACACTGACTTACCCAGAAATCTTTAAAAAAAAATCATCTTAGATGTATCATTTTCATTAGTCTACAAAATAAAAGAAACATCTTATTTCTTTTTTGTGATTTCATGATTTTCATGATTTTTCATGATTTAGAGTTGTACTGGGCAAAAATCTCTCCCAAATCCTTCCAGATTCATTATCTTGAGCCACCCCACCAGCCCTTGCGGTAGGCAACCACCGTGGTCGTGTCACCACCTCTTCTGTCATTATGATTTACTAGCTTTTGCCAGCGGCTTCGCCCACGTGAAAATGGCGATTTTCCATACAAACTTTCATCCCCTATTTAACTCCCTTAGGGGTTGAATTTCAAAAAATCCTTCCTTATTCCTTGTCTAGATTATAAAGGGAACGTCTGTGCAAAATTTCAGCTTTCTAGGTCCAAGGGTTTGGGCTGGGCGTTGATGAGTCAGTCTGTCAGGACTTCTCTTTTTATTTATATAGATAGATAGAAGATCATTAATTTCGTATTGCTACAGGAACTAAAGTTTTATACTGGCCATGGTCTATATTCTATTTCTGTGCGAAATTACGTAAGACACACTGCCAAAAAAATCAGGAACTTTCACACTGTAAGCAAACAGCTTCTTTCGTAATTTATCATTGGCATCTTTCATCAATCTAGAAGTGAACAGAGATGTGGATATATTAATTTAATCAAACACAAGTTATGAAAAGGAACTACGTAATGTCCTAGGTAAAATAAAATAAAGGTTACCCTACTTAGAAAGAGAGGGTCAGCCCACAGAGAGCGAGATAGCGATGCATAAGTTTTGCTTCAAGTAGGTATTCGAAGTGTGGTCTCCATATTTATCTATAACTTCATGACTCTGACAAGACAGTAACTTGTGAAGTGAAAGAGTAAAGTTTTAAGGTAAATCCTCCAACCAAAGACTAAAGTCATTCCGGAACCTTTATGAGCTCGGAGGGTTGTATTAATGATTTTGATGATTATAATTCTATAACTACATAATATGTCTTACAGCAGCGAATCAAATGTTCATCAACATACAACCTATCACTGGCCTGCAAATTGCAAAAAACTTAAGAAAATTTGATTTTCGCGGGCGACCCTGGAACATCAACCTTAAGTTTCTTTCTGAAACGAAGTGAGCAACTGTTGCTCACTTCGTTTCTGTAAGGCGCTTTACACATGGAGCAACTATTGCAGCAACTGGCAACTAGCTGTTTACATTAGCAACTCGAATTTCGAGTTCCGGTGTTCGTCAACAGTTCACGCCTATCTCAATGGTTCACGAATACGTAGTATCTCTAAGTAGTCTGTGTATCTCTAAGTAGTCTGTGGTTCACGATCACTGGAGCTCGAAACTCGAGTAATTGCTTGTGTGCGCATTATTGCCAGTTGCCAGTTGTTGCAATAGTTGCTCCATGATGACCCCAGAAATAAATTGTTTTTTTGTCGTGCTATAACAATAATTAGAAGAGTAGTTTTGTTAAAAACTAATGCGCAGTGCAATTTTCATTAAAGGTCAAAACTCAGACTGGCAAGTTGTAATTTTATTGGTAGTGGCAACTTTGTCGATAAACTGTCAAAAAAGTGTATTCAATCTGATTCAATCAATGGCAAAAAATACGGCAATGTTGCGCTGGTTTGTGTCTTTTGTGTTATAATTTTGTTGGAAATCATACATGTATTGATTTTACATAATATATTGTTACAACAATAATGGCACGGGACAGGAGTCCTGAACGAAGACGTTCACGCTCACGAGAACGTCGTGAGAAGGAGCGTTACGAAGAGCGTGAGTCCCATCGCGACAAATCAAAACGTCGAGAAACACGAGAAAGGTCACGAAGTCCTTCTAGAAAAGAAGGAGATCGATCTCGAAGCCCGGCAAGAAAAGATAAAGATAGATCCAGGAGTCCTGCAAGAAAAGAACGCGAGCGTGGTCGATCTCGCAGCCCCAAAAAACGTGATGGTAAAGAAAAGGAATCAGACAGCCGAAGGAAATATGATGATAAGGAGAAATCAAAGGGCAAGAAAGAGGAAGAGAATAAACCTGAGGAAGAAGAGCCTCAAGATGGAAAAGATGTTGATTCAAAACCTGTAAAGAAAGAACCATTATCTCTTGAGGAACTACTTGCTAAAAAGAAAGCAGAAGAAGAAGCCCGCAGTAAACCAGTCTTCTTGACTAAAGAACAAAGAGCTGCTCTAGCTTTGGAACGACGACAAAAACAAGTGGATGCTATGAAAGCTAATGTTGGCAGGCCTAATATAACAACAATCGATCTTACCGGACCCTCCAAAAGAGAAGAAGAAATGAAAAAATACAGAGATGAAAGAGAATTGATGAGAGAAAAGGAAAGGGAAAAAAGAGATGAGAGAGAGAGGGAAAGAGAGAGAAAATATGAAGAAAGGAAAGCTAATATGAATGACCGCAGGGGTGGGGGTGGTGGTGGTGGCGGTGGTGGTGGAGATGACAAAAAAGAGAAGAATGAAGAAGGTTCCAAAACAAAAGACAAAGAGCGTGAAGAAGAAGCCATCAAGGCTCGTTATCTGGGCATTGTTAAGAAGAAACGCAGAGTAAGAAGATTAAATGACCGTAAATTTGTGTTTGATTGGGATGCATCAGAAGATACTTCAAATGATTACAATGCTCTGTATAAGGAAAGACACCAGGTGCAGTTCTTTGGTCGAGGTCACATTGCTGGAATAGATATTAAGTCTCAAAAGAAAGATTACTGCAAGTTCTATGGCAATCTATTAGAGAAACGCAGGACAGAATTGGAAAAGGAACAGGAGAAGTTGCGTCTCAAGAAAGTAAAGAAGAAGGAAGATAAACAAAAGTGGGATGACCGCCATTGGTCTGAGAAGGAGCAGGACGAGATGACTGAGAGGGATTGGCGTATCTTCAGAGAGGACTACAATATCACCATCAAAGGTGGTAGGATTCCTAACCCAGTCAGAAATTGGAAGGAAGCTGGCTTCCATCAAGACATTTTGGAAATCATTAATAAAGTTGGTTACAAGAGTCCCACACCTATCCAGAGACAGGCTATTCCTATTGGTTTACAAAACAGGGACATCATTGGTGTTGCTGAAACTGGTTCTGGTAAAACATTGGCTTTCCTTATTCCTCTTTTGACTTGGATCCAATCTCTCCCCAAAAATGAACGCTTGGAAGATGCTGATCAAGGACCATATGCCATTATTTTGGCGCCAACTCGTGAGTTAGCACAACAAATTGAAGAAGAGACAAATATATTTGGAATTCCTTTGGGCATTACATCTGTTGTCGTAGTGGGAGGTCTCTCAAGAGAGGAACAGGGCTTCAAACTGAGGTTGGGATGTGAGATAGTCATTGCAACTCCCGGTCGTCTGATAGACGTCTTAGAAAACAGATATTTGGTATTGAATCGTTGTACTTACGTTGTCCTCGACGAAGCTGATCGTATGATTGACATGGGTTTCGAGCCCGATGTGCAGAAAATTCTGGAATACATGCCAGTTTCCAACATTAAACCAGATTCGGACGCCGCTGAAGACGCCTCCGTTTTGCTCGCCAACTACAACTCGAGAAAGAAGTTCAGACAAACTGTGATGTTTACAGCGACTATGCCTCCCGCTGTGGAGCGTCTAGCAAGGACCTATCTACGTAGACCGGCTATAGTATACATCGGATCTATCGGCAAGCCTGTAGACAGGACAGAACAAATCGTTTACATGATTGGCGAGAATGAAAAGCGCAGAAAGCTGACGGAAGTATTGCAGAGAGGGGTCGAACCTCCAATTATCATCTTCGTCAACCAGAAGAAAGGTGCGGACGTTCTTGCTAAAGGTCTGGAGAAGCTGGGCTTCAACGCCTGTACGTTGCACGGTGGTAAAGGGCAAGAGCAGCGAGACTTCGCGCTGGCCAGTCTTAAGAACGGCTCGAAAGATATTCTGGTGGCGACAGACGTCGCCGGTCGTGGTATCGACATCAAGGACGTTAGTATGGTCATTAACTACGACATGGCAAAGACTATTGAAGATTACACGCATCGTATTGGTCGTACCGGTCGTGCTGGAAAGACTGGTAAAGCTATGTCGTTTGTTACTAAGGAAGATTCGGGGCTGTTCTACGATCTGAAGCAAGTGTTGCTTACGAGCTCCGTGTCTACTTGTCCGCCGGAACTGATGAACCACCCAGAGGCCCAGCACAAGCCTGGCACTGTAGTCACCAAGAAAAGGCGCGAAGAAATGATATTTGCATAAGAGTAATTTGAATGTAACATTTTGTCAGTATAAGGTGTTATTATTGAATAAAAACCGTAGTAAAAATATAATTTGTTTATTTAATTATACATCGATTGTATTACACTTTCACTAGCAAACAATAATAAATAAATTTAACATTTCACTAAATTGGTTATGGTTGTCGACATTCACACGGCACCGGAACTGCAATGGAAAGAAATCTTACATTAGTATTGATATTTTATTTACGAGCGCAACATAAATTAGGATTTGTGAGGTCTGAGGATTTTAAGAATACAACGCGCCTAAAGGTTTTATTTATTTAACACCATACCGGAACCTATTAGATGAAAACACTTTGAAATTAGGATCACACGAGTAAATTTACACACAATTTTTCACGAACGAGCAATCAATATCTGCTAGTTCAATAAGTTGTGCAAGATTACATAAATACACATGCGTGTAGTAAATACACTGGGTTATTTACCACACTAAATCTTTCTTACCCCTGGGTTCTAGAACTTCTAGATCAAAATCTACAACTTAGCTATCAAAGCAAAATACTTGAGTTTCATCTTAACACATCGTAAAATATTTACATGGCACTATCACGCCTGTAATCACCGAAGGGTAAGGTAGAAGTGTACACATTAGAACACTCACATTTTGCTAGTTATGTTTCAAGACCCATGTATAAGGGGGCGAGCCTATTGTCAACGACCGGGTACAGATCCAAACTACATGGCTGCTACTGCGAAATTCCCTGAAGACCTGGGAACCGAACCCGGGACCACAAGCACAGCAGTCACGCTTGTAACCACTAGCTAGACCAACGCGGCACTCAATTTAATCTAGCTAATTTATTAAATGCAGGTGAACAACAACATACTCGAGGGGAAAACGCCACAGGCTTGGTGCAGGGGTGTGGTGGTGCTCTTCTTCAAAAAGGGTGACAATGCCCGGTTGCGGAACTATAGGCCCATCTCACTTCTAAGCCATGTCTACAAGTTGTTTTCAAGAGTCATCACGAATCGTCTCGCACGCAGGTTCGACGATTTCCAGCCTCCCGAACAAGCCGGATTCCGGAAAAGCTTTAGTACCGTAGACCACATACATACGCTGCGGCAGGTTATACAGAAGACCGAAGAGTATAACCTGCCTCTTTGTTTAGCGTTTGTGGACTACGAGAAAGCCTTCGATTCGATCGAGACTTGGGCTGTACTGCAGTCTGTCCAACGGTGTCAAATCGACTACAGGTACATCGAGGTGTTGAATTGAATGGTTTGTACAAAAACGCCACCATGTCAGTCAAACTTCAGGACCAGACCTCGAAACCTATCCTTCTGCAGCGCGGTGTGAGACAGGGAGACGTCATATCTCCGAAACTGTTCACGGCTGCATTGGAGGATGTCTTCAAGGTCCTGGATTGGAAAGGACTTGGCATTAATGTCAGAAAGTCTATGACCAGTGTGTGTTAATAATAATAATAATAATAAATTTTATTCAAAGGTAAGTTTGGTAAAATACAACATAAATCTTAAAAATAATCTTAGGTCTAACAAAGTTCGATGCCTGTACTAGGATAAACCTGTATCACAGGCGATATGGCTTCTAATACATTAAACTATTTGGACAATAGATTTCTAAGCAATATGTAAAATTTTTAATACTAAAATAATTTGTTAATTTATACTGATATTAATATATCTAATTTACTAAAACTCTATTATTTATTAGATTATAACAAAAACAAAGAATGTCTTAAACATGTAGGTACATTTTATGTCAATTACGCAACCAGAATGAAATTGGTCAATAACAAATTGCAAAACAACTTTGTCACAACATTTTTGCAGCGGACAGGAATTTGCTTAGATAGACACAATAATGGATAGTGGACCCGTTGAGTCACGAAAATAGAAATGTAAAAAGTGTGGTATTGAATGACACACTAGGCGCCCTCATAATCTATTGAGTTAATATTTCTGTGTTCTGCTATTTTCCTAGCAGGACATTCAGCGTCTCCAGTTTTATGAGCATTAGGTTTTTTGAACCGTGAACACGTCGCGCATTTCGGAGTCTCAGTTTTCTTCGGACATTCGGACATTGTATGACCTTCTTGACCACAGTGACCACACGTAGAATTGATTTCCCTGCAAGATTTTGCAGCATGGCCGTACTGTTGGCATTTATAACACCTTGTTACCAATGTGAAGTCCCTGACAGGACAGGACGACCAATTTATAAAAATCCTTGACAGAGGGATTAACGTTTTACGTAAATGGGCTGACACTTCAATCACGTAATTGCAGGTCCCAGCATCTCTTTTCCCAGATTTGTGGCTTAACTTTACGGCAGTCAAGAAGGATTCCAAGGTCATCTCTGGTAACTTCTCGGCCACATTTTGTTCAAAGATGCACTTGAAAACCTCAGTTTCAGCCAAGGAAGTCGGCACACCTATAATCACTATTCGGGGTTTCCGTTTGTTGGGCTCGTTGGCGGTAAGTCCAGATGTAGAGAGCTGGACTGCGTTCTACAGTTTGTCGGCGTCATGTTTCGTCTCGGTACTTATTATGACGCCACCGTTTTTTGTTTTACGTACACCTCGTACCTGCAGCTTCATCTGTTCGGGCCGTATTATTTTCTGCACAAGTTCCTTGGTTTCGTCACTCGTTTTCATTTTATCACTGGGATAAATAGCGACAGAGCTTAAGTTATTAGGACGAACGAAACGGTCAGATCCCCTTTTCACCATATCGGCAAATGAAGCGCTTTCCGCAGAGCTAGAGTCTCGTATTGTCTCCTTAAGGTCCAAAATATGCTCTGTCACGTCGCGCTGTTGCTTCAGAGTGTCGATCATTTGATTCGCCTGAATAGTTTTTTGTTTCAACGACTGATATAGGACTGCCATCTGCGAAGTACAGGATTCTACCTTACGACAAAGATTAGTGATTTTCATCTTCTGCTCGGTGTTGAGATTTCCATCAGCGGCAGTAGAACAAACTTCGTTCAGGTACTGCTGGATGGTGGTCATCCATCCTTGGATTTCAGGCGTTGAAGCGACAACAGACGTGGCAGACTTCGACGGTGAGGCAGAGGGTTGCGCTGGGCCCCTTGGATTACAGGGGCTGCTCTCCATTTTGATAGTTTTATTAAAACTTCACTGATTCGTGTCCATTATTCACAAAAACTATAGACTAAGCAAGATTACTAATACATAACATTACGACAGTAGTACACTAAAGTAGGTCACTATTATTAAAGCATTTAATTTTATTAAATATTGCATGAGCACGTCTATACGCTGCGAGTGCACAATAGAAGGTGTTGCCAGTGATTACATACGGGACCGAAACGTGGTCGCTCACAATTACAAAGCTCAAAGTCACCCAAAGGGCAATGGAGAGATATGATAGAGGATAGAGGGCTATGCTCGGAGTTTCCTTGCGTGGTTGAATCAGAAATGAGGACATCCGCATCAGGGCACGCCACGATAGCAGGGCACGCCACGATAGTGGCGGTAAGTCCCCTCTTTGAGGAGTGGCTAGAGAGGAGCCACGGCGCCCTCACCTTCCGTCTGACGCAGGTCCTCACCGGACACGGATGTTTCGGGAGGTACCTGCACCGAATTAGGCGGGAGGAAACGCCCGGATGCTTCCACTGCGAGGATCGACCGGAGGACACGGTGGAGCACACTGTGGAGGTGTGCCCTGCTTGGGCGGAGCCCCGCCGTGTTCTCGTAGCGGCGATCGGCGGCGGCGACCTCTCGCGTCCGGCCCTGGTGCAAGCCATGGTCCGGGGCGAGGAGGAATGGGACGCCGTCGCCTCCTTCTGCGAAGCAGTGATGCTAGCGAAGGAGGAGGCGGAACGAGAGAGGGAGCGATCCTCTCAACGTCCCAGCCGCCGCGGAAGGCGCGGAAGGCGCTCCGGGCGTCGGGGGCCACGTGATGGCTTCCGGCCACCGTAGACGCGGGCCTGTGGACGGTGAGTAATGGGCTAGCTCGCCGTCCGGCCGTCGTCATGACGGCAACAGACCGTGTCGGCGGCGCGTTCGTGTTCCACGCGCGCCTCAAAGAGATGTCAGCAAGGAGGGGCCCGCCAGGGCCGACGCCCGTCGGGGCCGCGGTATTATGTACTAGATTACGTGGCCTCGGCGCAAGGGCAAAGAAGGAACATGGGTTCGGTTTTTAGTCAGTAGAAGTCTGACACTCCCCTTCGCTCTGCCCAAGAGCGGGGGGGGTCATTCGATGATTTTCCACCCACCAAAAAAAAAAAAAAAAAAAAAAAGGACATCCGCATGAGAACGGATGGCCGATGGGGTCGAAAAATTCTGGAATGGCGACCAGGAACCGGAAGACGTTGCGTTGGAAGGTCTCCCACTAGGTGGACCGACGACCTGGTCAAGGTTGCGGGGACCCGCTGGATGAGAGACGCACGGGACCGGTCAATGTGGCGACACCTGGGGGAGGCCTATGTCCAGCAGTGGACGTCTTTTGACTGAAATGATGATGATGAGGTGCAACAAATATCTGACTGAAACATCAACAGCCAATCAGATCTCTTGAAAGGAGTTTTATTTTAACTCATCATAAAGTTTTATTTCAGAAAGTAACTATTAAGGCGAGGTTGCAGTACTTTGTTTTTATGTACGCACGACCTCGCCCCCCGCCCTGCCGCGCGAGCGATATAATGCCTAAATTTTGACTGTTTTTTGCTTCTTGGAGAAAAACTATAAAGAAATTATACAATCTGTTTTCACCATTTACTTCAGAATAAAAAGTTCTATCTACTGATATAACTTTCATATAAATTCATGATGAAATGCAGTACACGTTTGAAATTGTGATTTAGAGTCATGTTTGATAAAAAAAAGTATCGAGCCGATCATTCTAAATCGCGTTTCTATCTTTACGATTTACTAGAGAGTATGTTCAATTTTTATGTAATGATTTTTATTTATTCAAAAACTCGTATTTAGTTCGATTTTTATAGGTTCAAAAATCTTAAAATTACTGCAACCCCGCCTTAATTTAATGTAGCTAATTTCAGAAATGCAGGTGCAACAAATAGTAGTCTTGCACTCATTGCATTAAGATTGCATACGTTAGTCACAAATGACTGCGTGACGTAATATTACATCATGTATCACACATGTTCTAACACACGCAATATTGCCTAACAGTTTCGAATCGTAAACAGGATATTGAATACTATGAGAAAATATATTTGAGTAGGGACTTTTTTGTATGACGAATAAGCTCCATGTATGTAACTAATAGTACTTTTAAGAAATAAATACAATACAATCTTGTGAAACGAAATGATGCCATATTTCTCGTAATTTTACTCAAAAAAGCTAAAATTATTGATAATCCGGCGAAGGCCCTGGGAATTGGATGGAAGAAGATGGGAAGCTCAGAACAGGCCAGCGTCTCTCCGACGCTAAGGAGCCTATCCACAGACGTCTTTCGAATAATATAATGATGATGAATGCATATGCCTACCTTTTTCCATGAGGAAATGATGGCTTTCTGGCTACCCAAGTCTGTATTTGTAGTAGACTTTTCTACAGGTTGCATCCTCATTGAGTTTGGAGTCTACCCTGGCCGCAAAGTGTCAGTCTGCCATGAATGCTAGTGCCTCTAGGGAACGTGTTGCTATTCCGTGGGTGACTCCACCACAAGATGAAATAAATAGTTTTTTATATCTACTTCATATTTTTTATTTCTATAGTAAATAGATACCTTTTCTAAACGTCTATGATAATACGAACCTGAACCCGTGTTTTCTTCTACTTCTTCACGTGGAAATAAATATTCTGAAAATCAATGTTACATAAAATTAATAAATTCGTCAATGGGGCTGTTTCCTGGAAACTTCGCCGCGAGATGGCGCTGGTGTTTGGCTACACATGTCAATTTTTTTGAAATAAACGTTTGCATTGTGTGGACGATTTTTTAAGTATTTGCGCGGGTTTTTTATCTCAATTTGTCGCTACACAATGTATGCTACCTGGCGTATCACCCAGGTGAAGGAGAAATTGAAAAAACGAGGAGCAACGCAACAAGTAAAGAAAGCGGAGCTTGTCGAAAGCATTAACATTTTATTGACTTTTAGCTGTTTTCTGGGCAATATTATGGTTCTACAAGTTGTAAAATAAACTTCACTCACTAACTTTTTGCTTTTTAATGATCTAATACTAAACAAACTAAGGTAATACATCATTTGTCAAAATGTTACAAACAGTTATTTGAAAAGTACCAATTCTTCTATGTTCATGTCTGGAATAAGATCAAAGCTGGTAGATGGCAGTGGTTCGTTTGATAATAAAGGGCTTGATAATAAGCAACGCCTTGCATTTCTCTGTTGCAATCGCTCAGTTCGAGCTGAGGTGACACTCTGTGATTCATTCCAACAAAATACAGAGGGCACAGCAGATTTCTTCAAAATTTTGCGTTGGGGTGGAAAGCCTGAAACAATATTGGGTAATGTTAATACTTGCCATATATCAGTGCGGCTTAAATCCCCCATGAGCGAACGTTGACTTGAAGTGGGAGAAACCGAGTCAACGTTCGACCCTTGTTTCGTGTAATGTGTGGGAACATTCAAAATTAATAAAAGTCAGAATTAATAATAGGTATCGTACTAACCTGTCGCCTTAGAAGTGGTCTCGTAGTCTGTTTCGTTGAAATGTTTCCAACATAACCTCGAAAAATTACTTGTTTTGATTTTTTTTTAGTTTCAGTGCCTTTTCCTACTTTCTCTTCATGCGCAAACTTCTTGGAAATATGACATCGCCTATTTCTTTGCATCCAAAGGCTACACAACGACCCATAATATTGAAAAAAGTCACAAAATATTAAGATATTGTTCAATTTCTATGGAGTTAGACAGTTTGTTTGTAGCCAACGCACAGCGCCCTCTACGTGGAACTATTTGACAGTTTTCTTCCCCATTGGTAAAGATCCAAAAACAGGCAAAACAAAATAAAAAAAAAAACGCTATATTAAGTTGCAAAGAATCAAAGTTGCACGGCACAAAATTAGCATTGAAATAATGAGTTTCATAATTATTGTAAAACTCATTATGTAAATTGAAAAAAAAAAAAACAAATTGTACCGTGCTGTTTAAACAAACCAGTAAGATCGCCATGCAAACCATATGTACAGACTTGCAGAAAACGAGCAGGAATTAAATAAAAGTCGGGATGTGGGTGATTAAAAAGCCACCCTAACAAACAAGGCTATAAGTTGATACCACCAAAGCAGGAACACCAAAATTAGGTAGCAGAAGCAAGCAAGGTAAAACTAATGTCGCCGTGGGTTCTTATTTAATCATTTAAATGCAAGAAGCATTACTGCATTAAAAAAAATAAAGAACGTGCCAAAAACCAGTAAGATCGCCATGCAAACCATATGTACAGACTTGCAGAAAACGAGCAGGAATTAAATAAAAGTCGGTATGTAGGTGATTAAAAAGCCACCCTAACAAACAAGGCTTGTTGATACCACCAAAGCAGGAACACCAAAATTAGGTAGCAGAAGCAAGCAAGGTAAAACTAATGTCGCCGTGGGTTCTTATTTAATCATTTAAATGCAAGAAGCATTACTGCATTAATCAACATCTTCATTTGTGGTTATACAGCAGTGTCTATTGCCGTATCTCTTACAAGAAGAGTACAATGTTTGTCCTGTATCTGAATGAGATCTTCTATATAAATAAAAAAGAGAAGTCCTGACTGACTCATCAACGCCCAGCCCAAACTCTTGGACCTAGAAAGCTGTAATTTTGCACAGAGGTTCCCTTTATAATGTAGGCAAGGAATAAGGAAGGATGTTTCGAAATTCAACCCCTAAGGGAGTTAAATACGGGATGAAAGTTTGTATGGAAAATCGACATTTTCACGCGGGCGAAGCCGCTGGCAAAAGCTAGTATATAATAAAACTTCTGACACTTTTGTGGTTTTCCAACAATTGCAGTGGAACCCACTATTTACGCTGTTATAGTTGTAGAATGAAGACGATTTATAACATAATATATTATAGCATGCAAAAGTATTAAGATTCTACAAACACAAATCCTGGCAACATTAGTCACACAAAAAAAACCAAAAGCACTGCCACCATTCCAAAACCAATCCCGTTTGAATACCTATTCTTTTTTTTCCTCTGCTTTTGTTTCCTCTTTGGCGGGCGGAGGCATTATCGCGTGCCTGACCGAGGATGCCAGAGAGATCGTCATATCGGTGAACTCGGAAAAGTCTTTAGGGAAAGACAGCTCTGGGAACTTCACCTCCAGTTGAGGGTCTCCGGGTTTCACTGTTTTAGAATTTTGTTTTAGGCCTTAAGTATTTATCTAAAATATGGGTCCAACAACTTTCTGATCATGTTAGCAATTAAGGTGCTGATTGTAGGTAGGCATTTTTATGAAGTTATGATAGAAATGCAGTTTTTTAACTGGTACGTAAATTATTGAGAAATGTAAATCCATAGTCCATCCATTAGCTCTTTTTTCATGAAACTATTTTTGATTAGGTACCATCTTATTTTATTGGTCAAGTCAATTAATTGATTTGTGTCACTTTCATGGAAAGATCGTTTCTTTGTATGAGTTTCTATTAGAGTTTGTAATAAATTGTCATACATTACCTCCATAAACAAAATTGTACGCGATGTTGATGTACTGTTTAGCTAGCGCCGAATTGCTCTTTAAAATATCCTTCGTCTCCTCAGGGAAGCATACGTAACCCATGGCGGTGGTGCCAGCACCCGCGTAGAATACTCGCTGAAAATGTGAAAATAATACAGTCAAGTAAGTTAAGTGTTACACGCCCTACGACTGAAATGGAAGTGGGCAGGGCATATTTCGAGATGTAGAGATCAAAGGTGGACATTGAAGTCAACGAAGTGGTCTGGACCGAGAGGGAAGAGGAACAGGGGCAGACCTCGCAAGAGATGGGCGGACGACATCACTGAAGTCGCTGGTCCGAGTTGGATGGACTTGGCCCAAAACAGGGAAAATTGGCACGGGATGGAGGAGGCATTTACCCAAAAGGGATTCATATCCAAACAAAATTTAAAAATGATTAATTTGTAAAAATATTTGTTAAGAAAATATGGAATAAATGTGCTTAATTATTATTATTAAGTTAAGTGTTAGGTGCTTGTGTGCTTGTAGTAAGGTTTAATTTGGAATGATTAACGCGTGCTCATGAATCAACATCTACCTAGGTACATAAAGAGTATATTTTGATTTTTCTACCAAGGTTATTTTAACTACGTTCTTGATCAGCTGAAGTAGCACAATTATATTAATCAGTTATATGCATTGGACATGTAATGGGCAAAGACTTCACTCTCTGATTGGCACAAAGACAGAGATAGAAGTTCGGACATGAATCTTATGGACTCTTCCTGCCAATACGGGAGGGAGAAATGTGTGTGGAGTCATATTTAATGTTTATTTAATAGACTTGATCTTCTTACAATGTGTAACTAGAACAGACTCAAAATGAAAACGCCTGCTAAAAATATAGAAGCAAATACATGACAAATCGAAACTCACTGCTTGCTTACCAATGATGTGACATTATTACAATTTAGTTTTCTACCAAAATAGATTTAGTCAAGGTTATGTTTGTCTAACACGTTTTAATGACTAGTGCATTTTTATAAACTGTACACTTATATTGCAGAATATAAATAAAATCAGAATGACTTGACAAGAAATACATGTCACACTTTGTAATCTCTGAAGGGTTCGGCAAATATGTACATCCACGTTTTGCCGGCTATGTTTAAAATTCAGTCTGATCTACCAATCCGCACTGCGCCCGCATGGTAGATTATAGCCCATTCCCTCTCGACAAGAGTCCTGTGTCCCAGCAGTTGGAACATTAATAGACCGATGACGATGTTCAAAATTCATAGATATATAATAAGGGGGAATGAATTGTTTGTCATACCCGGATAATGCCTCCCCTCAGGCCGAAGATAAAACCAGTGAGACCACCAATTGCCACGGCACCATACCGTGACTGCTTGTTTTCTTCTTCTCGTAGATATCTGAAGATCCCTGGAAAGTAGAATTGAGTGGATGAGATTTTGTAATAACCAAAAATCAGTTTCTTTGGCACTTTTGTGTGGATAGTAGAGGCGTTAGTACCATGGTAACATACATTTAGGTGAAGGTGGAAGCACCAGGCTATATTTTTTTAAATATTCTTTTAAAATCTGATTTGCAACTGTATCACATAATAATATTTTCCTATATTTAAGTACAAAATTATCACCCTCTAATGACTATTTCATGAAAAGTTGTTTTCATTACTTTTCATGAAATAGTCATACACAGACATAATTATACAGCCTCAGCATTAAAAAGTTTGAGAATATTTTAATTTTATGTTAAAATCATGATTTATTTCTTGTCAAAAAGAAATCTTTGTTTGACCTTGATAATGCTGTTTTTTGACAAGTCTGACTTAAAGGTCACATTAAAGAAATTAAGATAGCATTATTTAGTCATAACATGAACTTACAGCCAGTCTTATCTTGGAATTCATGATATTGATCTTGTACCGAGTGTTTTGCTCGTTCCCCATGATCCACCACAACTTGTAACTGCTCACGTATGGCCCTGACAGGAGTTAGGAGCACCGATTTCACATATCCAACCTCATTTTCAGGTTTTGGTTTCACCTTTCTGTGAAGAAAAAGGTTGTAATACAGTTGGAAAGTATTATCTAGTGTTATCAGTAAGTAAGTAATCATTGACATAGAGATATTGTGTCTGTAGATATGAATTAATATCTTTTTTATTCTCATATTTAAACGAAGAAAAGATCAACATAATACAACTCCCTGCTGTATGAGCTGTAAGGGAGGTGCAACCCAATTTCAAAATAAGAATGACCATCATCAGCTTTATACCGTAACTTTCTGCTTAATATTGTACCAAAAGGCCACTCTCAGTTTGCTCTACAACATATTTTTGTACAGTTAACAGGTTTACTCATCATCGACAACAAAACACCTGCACAACCATCATTGCTATATTTACATCATCTATCAATCAATACACAACAGCTTCTAAAAGATAAAATGTATTAACACATACTCAGCATATTCCGCATGTGGAGCTTCGTATATCGGCAGTTCGGAGAGCTTCATGGGCCCGGGCTTCGAAGGGTCCGGAGGGTCCTCCCTGAGAGGAGTCGCAGCACCCACCGCCGGTATCAAGGTAACCACCCCGATCGAACCTAACACTACTTTTCGAAGCATCTTTTCAACAATCAAAACACACACTTTAGTTTATGTCCGATGAACAAAGCATAATGATTTGCAAATATAATATTTTGCGCAGATTACCTCTAAAGAGATGTTTCCCAGCAAAAATTACATAAATGTTACAGGTAACAAAATTGCGAACATCAGCTGGGTTGCTGACACTGACAGCTGGAAGTGGTGTTGCCGTGTTGCTATTGATTATTTGAGCTGGCGGATTGCCATTTATAAATAAAAGTAATTACTGTTTTGTTTTTTTTTTGTATTTTGCGGATGTTAGAAAATCGAAAGCATCAGAATTATTTAGATTAAACAAATCAATTTATATGTAGAAAAGAAATGTTACGTTGCGTAACAGAGCACGCGAACTGGCAACTTTAATTCCACTGTTTTGCAATTTTTTTCTCTTTCTGTTTCTGTCAAAGTAGTTGTCATGTCAAATCTGTCATGGCCTCGACATGTCACAATTTTCTTTCGTGATTTCGTCTTTCTTTTGTGTATATCTGTGATTTTAGTGCACGCTAAAATACAGTAAAGAAAATTAACGAGCTATATGAAAATTGAACAGATTGAATATTTATTTCTTAGTTCAGAGTTAAATATATCAGTTGGAATAAGTGTGTAATAGAAATTCAGTGTCGGTCGAACAAATAATTGAGGTGATTGTGAGTACGGTTTTCGAGTATCTGAATCAATAAATTTTTGTGTAACGTTGCAATAAACTTTGTGGTTTTTGTTGTTGAGTTAAAAATGTCGGAGGTCCTATCAGGTCGTGTGTCTAAGCATAGGAGGGACCGTCGCGTTAAGAATAGTACAGGTACGAAGAGGGCCGCATGCTGGGACTGCGCTTGAACGACCACTTTGATTACCGCTTGGAGATTTTCATTTTGAGTAGTGTTCTGCTTGTTTGAGACATTACGACTGGCTAGTTCTTCATACGCCTATTCATATTATCACTTTCTTGTTCAGGGCCACTTCATAGTATTTTCAAGCCATGAAAAATAATTATTTCAGTTTTCAATTTCCATAGAAACAATTCTGCAGTTTAATTACATTTTTTTACATTATCTCTTTGTTAGCATGACCCAGTTGAGGATCTGAAATCTAGAATAGTGGGATTTTTATATCATGTTATCTTCTAACTATATTATTTTGCTACACACTGTTTACACAAATTATTAATGATACAATGCTGCTACTCATAGGATACATGTAAACAAGTATCTTTACAAAATTAAAAGAAGCAAAACAAAAAAAATAACACATGACTAAAGGTCAGAGTAATTTGACAAAACCCATTGACTATTCTTGTCTGCTAATGTTTTTTCATACAGACAAAGGCTACCTACTTGTCACACAGCCTAATAAAAATAAATTGTTTATGTAATAGGAGACTAACATTTGCTATCAAATAGAAATTGGTTTGCCTTAACAGTAGTTACCTGATTATGCATACTAACAAAGAACTTGTATCAATCCAGGACTGTGAGGTGCATGATGTGTGTAGAGTGACAATCTCTTAGATCAACTTGGGACGCGTCTACTTAGCAGCCACCGAAGATTATTGGGATGAAATGGTACATAACTGTTGCATTTTATTTATGTATTTGTTTCTTTTTCCTGAAATCAAATCTTAATATTTTTGGGTGCCTCCTGTTATTATCCTTATTAAAATTGGTCAATGCATGTTTTTGGGAGTCTTCCATTTCACTTTGGTTGCATGTTTGGTAGTTTTAAATTGTAGTTTATGGTATAGATTGTTACAGCATTACATAACATCTGATATTTTAACCACATATTTTTATTTTTCATCAAAATTCTAGTGTTCTATTGTAATATTAATATTGAGCTGAACAATCAGGCAATGCTGCACCTATCTACGTGTACTTGCTTTTATCTTTTATATGCCCTTTTATATGAAATTGTCTGCCTGATAGTTATACATGTCCAAATCATATAACATAAATCCTTCTATAATCTCATAGTCATTATTATTTTTAATATCAAACAAGTTTTTGTTAAAATGGCATCATAATAGAACTTTGATCATCATACTTGGAGCTATTAAGTTTTACTTTGTTATAAAAACTAATTGCTACTACACAAACTCGTTTTAAAGAGTTTTTATGTGACAGGGAGTGTATCATAGACTAGCTATCTTTAAATATAAATGATCACTGTAGTTAAAAAGGTTGCGTCACTGTTACATTCAGGTGCTGAAAGGACATGGATACTGCTTTGAAATCAGGTCTCACGATTAGCATAACAATGATTCTTCTCTGAACAATTATGAAATATATAACCATAGATAGTTGTTGTAAAAACCCACATTCTATACAAGTAACTCTACTGCTTTTTATTTTGTTCACAATACATAGCATGACTAGGTCTGCTAATAGAACGAAAATAATTGAATGCTTACTAATTGCCACACCAATTACAGAGAAACGGAGCTATAATTATAAAAACGAATCCTATCACAAAGTAGGAAATTATAGTTCATCTCAATTAGTTCTTATTGGAATCCAGTAAGGTTTTTATATTAGCAATGATCACTAAAGTTAATGTTTGATGTTAAACACTGCACTGTCTCTCCTCCCATAGATATTTGCCACCAGTCAATAATTGTTAAACACATCTGTTAGCATCTACACTGCAACACGAATATTACACATACATTATTGATATTTATTTTGATGTGTCAGTCATGAAGGAATTCCCCACAAAATGTAGACGCATGATGGTTGATTGATTATATTGTAGTACAAATTTGGCGGCAAAGTAGTAATAGAAGAGACTTGGTAAAGAAAGTTATTCATACCTACGTCTGCATTCGAGATTAACAGCATATTTACGTCATTAGCCGGTAGTCCTAAAGTATTTTCCTCGCGCGTTATCTTATCTTAGATAGTAGGAATAGTATTACTCCACATATTGATAGCGCATATAATCTTTTCGCTAGCTAAACACAGTTTGTAACTTTCTGTTACGCGGTTTATCCCTTTATTGGCAGCGGCACCTAATACGTTAATGCCCGCCGTAATCGGCCCTGACACCGAACGATAATTTAATTTTAATTAGGTACGTTTGGTTGGTGGTATTAAAAATCGATCTGACACGAATAGCCTGACTATCGAGAGGCTCCGTATAGTGGCACCGTTATGCATTTTTTACGACGCCACTGATTCGAAACTTTGTATCTACTTCTATTCGTTAGGAACGATAAATAAAACTCATTCACATATACCGATCGCCGGTAAACGGGACTGTATTGTTATTGTTATATATGTAAATATGATCCACTTATGTACCTACCACATAGGTAGTCGTGTTGTAGTGAAGATAGCCGTCGTGTCGCGTGAAACCTTTCTTATCAGTCATGTGTACTGTGACTTTGTAAAGTCTTTCAAACTTAATATTAGAAATGCCTTTCAACATTCCATTGCAGGGTAAATACAAACCATTTAAATGTAGAGCTGCGTACCTACCCCCAAAACTCGTAATGAAATTGCCAGCGATAAAATTTTGTAATTTAAACATTTCCAGTACTGAGAATGATGGCAATAATGCAGGAAGGGAATAGTGAGGTACCGAAAGAATTTCTGGAGACGGGGCGGACGGGGCGTAGGAATGCGATGCCGGACATCCTACACCCTCAGAGCGCTGAGGCTACCACCGCTGACCTGCCCTCCAGGTTGCAGCAACTCTCTGCCACCGGTAAGTTTAGTCTGTAATCTGTTCAATCTAATCTGTACTACCTTTCTTCCTTTAGCTTCTACAAATAAAATTTTAAAAAAAAAACTATTTTATCCCTGTCCTATGCTAACTGTTTTATGCCTGTGTTTGTCTATGGTTCGAAGGCCCAAATCCAGGCCGTGGTTGTTTGTGTAGATCCATAGCAGAATACAGTAGCACCTCTATCGTTCTACTCGCGGTCGCCGGTCAATAAATAAAGCGACGAAATATTATTAGATGACCCGGTTGGCGCTGTGATTTCTAATCCCGAATTGAAACATTTATATCGGACTTGCTTGCTTTGCTTGCTTGTGGCTTGGTCTGGGTCTTTCTTCATACGGATTTACGTTTTTTTCTACTGGCAATCCACGACATAAGTTTAGTGTACAGAAATTTTGCTATGCTTATCGGGCGCCAATCAAGGTTTAGGGACTTTAATAAAAGGTGTAATACTTGTAGACTAATTAGGCTCTTACTTTGAAACTGCCGTAATAGGATTATGACGGGTAGTATCACCGTTTATTGCCACTTAAGCCTAAATTTACTATCACAGTATACGTAACTGCGTACTATTTATCAACGATAAAATTTATAACCGTCACGCGCCTACATAATTGGATTATCCAATTTATGTGATATTAAGCCTTTAAACAGAACTTTTTGCGAAACTTCTAGAAACGTGAAATTTTGGTACCTACCAAGTTTAGAAATCGACTGGATCAGTCTGTTGTAAAAATAAAGGGGAACGGAAATGTTAGGGCATTGTTTTAGTAGTATAACATCCGTTTTGCAGCTTTCGAATTTCTCGCACGTGTTCGTGACGCGCTGTCGACGTCAACCAATTTGTTTGGCGCAGACATTTTTTTCCTGAAAACAATTTGAACGTTAGGTAAAATACACAAATAAATACTCGAGTTACGTATGAAAGGCGTCAGCGCCCGCATGACTTCTAAATATCCGAGTTAAACAAATACGATTTTCGGCAACAGGCCAAAAATTACAAACCACGTAATGGAATCGGTATATACATGCTTGTAAACTAAAAGCTACCTAAGATCTATATTAAAGAAAATCCTATTTCATTTGTGCAAACATCTTGAGTAGTTTCTACGCATTTTGCTTACACACGTCAATAGCTCATTATGAAAAGCCGCTAAATGTGTAAACCGAGGTTTTTAGTTGGATTTCTTGTTTGCAATGTTTTCTTAAATCCTCTTTCAGTCTTTCAATGTTTTTAATTTTTTATGATAAATATTCTAGCCCTGGAGTCTTGATTCAAAACTAGTAATCTAATCGGTTATACTTATAAAACATTGAACTGTTATTTTGCCAAAGCAAGCATTTACAATTCGTTGTAAAATATTGGTTCAATTTTGAATCAAGATTCAAGTATTTCTCCGATTGATATCGATACTCCTATACTTATTTATATTCTAATTAAAAACATAGCTATAAATAGCAGCGTGAAGCGTCTATGAGAATTGAACGACAAATATCTTTGTTTAAGATTCAAAATCGGGTGACATTAATTTTAAATTAGGATTCTATCTAAACAATTTGGAATCTGAAACCATTCGGGTTCGGTTTCGGGAGTGCCCTTCCTAATCGTACCTAATTACTTTACTGGTAAACAAAACTATTGACCATCATGCTCGTCCTGCCCTTTACGTGTCTATTTGGGATTGGCTCTACATGTTTACCTACATGTACTATACCTACATGTCTTTGCCATCGTCTCAGTATTCACCCTCTTTCTAGTTTTTCCTGGGTTTTATTATGGGAACGAAACCCGGTTCCGCATGCCCTACATAATCATCTTGGAAACACATTTCTGACCGACAACGTTTACTGTACAAATCCAAAACGTTAAATTTCCAACGTGACTGCAACTCCCTCAACGCAATATATCATGCGATAGTTTAGATATTGTTTATGATACGTTTCGCTTATCACAATCCACCTCACTGCAGTAATTGAGGGCTGGTGTGACGTAGATCGGTCGTAATGCGCCGAAGATAACCGCGGGTTATCGCACTCTGACGTACTAGCCCTCCTATATCTCGAATTATGATGAATTGATGACACACAAACATCGAATTATCGACACTATCATTAAATTATAATCAATCATTGTTTCTATGGGAATTTGTTCGTCACGAGAAGTATTGTCAGTGTGGGAAAAAATTGTCAGTGTTATCTGATTGTGAACATAGATTATTTATATTTCGGAGAACTTCGATCGGTGTTCCAACATAGTTATCGTATAACTGTGAGTACCAACTTGCACAACGTTGACATAAAACCTGTTGTCTGCTGGGGACGAAATATTTTAACAAAGAAGAGAAAAAGAGAGAGGGAAGGATGAGATTTCAACATGTTTTATGTGAACATTTCATTAGTGTAAACACAGTAAGTTTACCTAATAGACTAGACTACTACAACAGCAATTTATCTTGTGGATAGAGACGAAGTCCAGTGTGAGTGTGAGTTCACGTGGCTAGCGTCACGACGACTCACGCTGTGATAAAGACACAGTCTGGCGACCTAGACTAGATGTTTAGGTAGGACTATTATCTCTCCGGGATACAACGACCATACAGCCACTAGACGCCTAATAACAGGCGACAAATGTCTGTCAACACATTAGGGCTATAAATCTTATAGCCGTCGTCACTCACAAAGTTTGTATTAGTTTCGACCACACCTGTGAGCCGTAAACACTTCCGCACTACACCTTTGAAAATTCGAGAAAATAAACATAATATGGCCCCGTGTACAGTACGTTGGTGTGATAAAGAAAGCCGGACTTCAAGTTTCCTGAAAGACGGTATCCCATTTCATCGGTAAGTTAATGGTTCCTTAATCTAAATAAAATTAATTTTCTGACATTATTTTCGGAGTTCATCTTATACTGGTCATACTTGTATGCAGTGCACATTCTTGGAGCGCGCGTTGATGTCTTTTAAGATTGCATCTCTTTCTTTTGAGAGTATTTTTTTGCCATCTCTTTTCCTCGATTTTAAGTAAAAATAATTAGTGATGCTCCAAATCGCATGACCACCCCTGTTATCGTTATAGCAAATAGACATATAACTATTTAAGTAAAAAATATATTGTTAGTAATTAAAAATTACAACAGGATACAGCTAACAAATTGTGAAACTTTAACGATTAATTTTAGATACCCACACGATCCAGATTTAAAAAAAAAAATGGGCAATTGCAACCAAGCGATTTTTGAATGTACTTACATGATTCAATCATATTCAGAATAAAGAAGGTACTTAAATGCATGTTATGTATGTAAAATGTAAATGCATATTTTATTAAATACAATTAAAAAATATCGATACGTTCTTGTTTGATTTAAACCTGTCTCATCCCTAGTGAAATGCAATGACCTTGAAAGGGCCAATCAGAATGCAGTACCCCGTTCCCCCGCACCTCAGCGAGTTGACAGAATTTGTTTCGTGCGTTAGATCAAGTATTAGGCGTCTAGTGGCTGTATGGTCGTTGCCGGGATACTATTCAAGCAAGAAACTACAAACTTATAAGACAAAGATTCTCCCAATCCAAACAAACAACTCTCTATTTCAAGACATTGATTTGTACGTAATTCTCTGGACTAGTTACTTCACGCTATTATATCTTTTTGCCATGAAACAAAAGGACGCGTTACTGATAAAAAAGACACATTGCAATCGACCTTTGAAATGATGATAAATTACTCCTTTACTATACTACTTTACTCGAGTTCTATTGTGCTACTTATAGTGGTTGTCCAGTGCAAGGTCAATATAGACGTAAATAGAAAATGTGAGTGTGCATTTCTATAAAAGCTATGTTAGCTATCCAGTCAAATAGTATGCCTTTACAGTGTTTCCATTATTTTTTTTGGCGCTGGAAAGACGTTTATAATCACTAATAGACGCTATTGGTAAACATTTTATATGTAATGCGTTGGATAAAGAAGTTTGCGGTATATGCGGTAACCGGGCAAAATAACTTTTTACAGATGCAACTAGAAATCCTTGTGATTTCGGGTAGGTGCGTCATTTGTTGCCTGAAAACTTGCTGATGAAAAGAGGCATCCCCGTGGCAGTTTAGTTTGTTTATAAAAATTTTGATGGCAATGCAAATTATGAGCACGAGATCAGTATAAATATTTATAACGCCCGCCAGCAATACTGTACTCGAGAAATCATGAAATGCAACTGCGATTCCGATAAACATATTTTATTGAGCATTTTATTGCAAATCCATGATAATAAACTGTTTGTATTGATCGAATTCACCTTGCTTGATACAGTACGATAGAGTCATCCAAACATGCACTAAATTGTTACGATATTAAAATTGAAAAAGTATCTATCAATCCTAAAGTTACCTTTCTGGTAAAGGTCAATGGGCAAATAGTATGGGAGAAAAACCCACGGCGGACAGAAATGCAATTGTGAAGTTAAATAGATAAAATGTATCTAGTTATCATGGTAAGGGTCGCTTTCTTGTGGGATGTGGGAGTAAAGAGAAAAAAAAACTTTTACATATTTCAAATTATTTATTCGGCGTGATCAATAATTCAATATCTACTGTTACATCAACTAAAAATACCGCAGGGGCTTCAATTTGTTGTTGGTGCCTAGCCCAGGATAAAAAATAAACTATACTGGCTATATGCGCGCAGCTCCCGACGGTGCGGCGGCCGTGTATACAACGTCTATTATATAACGTATTATATAATACATCTATTATATAACGTGCCCACAACGTCTATTATATAACCGTCGGTGCATATTATATATAATATTATATAATTATATATATAATTATATTATATATTTATATCATCATCATCATTTCAGCCAAAAGACGTCCACTGCTGAACATAGGCCTCCCCCAGGCGTCGCCACATTGACCGGTCCCGTGCGTCTCTCATCCAGCGGTTTCCTGCAACCTTGACCAGGTCGTCGGTCCACCTAGTGGGAGGCCTTCCAGCGCAACGTCTTCCGGTTCGCGGTCGCCATTCCAGAACTTTTCGGCCCCATCGGCCATCCGTTCTGCGAGCTATGTGGTGGCGATTCTTCGGGCTACGTCGGTAACCTTGGTTCTCAAGCGGATGTCCTCATTTCTGATTCGATCACGCAAGGAAACTCCGAGCATAGCCCTCTCCATTGCCCTTTGGGTGACTTTGAGCTTTCTGATGAGGCCCATTGTGAGCGACCACGTTTCGGTCTCGTATGTAATCACTGGCAACACATACTGGTCATAGACTTTCGTCTTGAGACACTGGGGTAAGTTGGACGAGAAGATAACGCGCAACTTCCCGAACGCTGCCCAGCCGAGTCGGATTCGACGATTGACCTCTTTCTCGAGGTTAGATCTACCCAACTGGACCGTTTGTCCCAGGTAGACATAATCGTCCACAACTTCGAGCGTAGAGTCTCCGATCTTGATAGGAGTGGGTGTTACATGAACATTCAACATAACCTTGGTTTTGTCCATGTTCATTTTAAGACCCACTCTTTCGGAAGCTCTACTGAGGTCATCGAGCATTGTACTGAGGTCTTCCATGGTCTCAGCCATGACCACTATATCGTCGGCAAACCGAAGGTGAGTGATGTACTCGCCGTTGACGTTGATGCCAAGTCCTCTCCAATCCAGAACCTTGAAGATATCCTCCGATGCAGCGGTAAACAGTTTCGGAGATATGACGTCTCCCTGTCTCACACCGCGCTGCAGAATGATAGGTTCCGAGGTCTGGTCCTGAAGTCGGACTGACATGGTGGCGTTTTTGTACAACACTTCAACACCTCGATGTACCAGTAGTCGATTTGGCACCGTTGGAGAGACTGCAGCACAGCCCAAGTCTCGATCGAATCGAAGGCTTTCTCGTAGTCCACAAACGCTAAACAGAGAGGCAGGTTATACTCTTCGGTCTTCTGTATAACCTGCCGCAGCGTATGTATGTGGTCTACCCGGTACTGAAGCCTTTTCGGAATCCGGCTTGTTCGGGAGGCTGGAAATCGTCAAACCTGCGTGCGAGACGATTCGTGATGACTCTTGAAAACAACTTGTAGACATGGCTTAGAAGTGAGATGCCTATAGTTCTTCAACCGGGCATTGTCACCTTTTTTGAAGAAGAGCACCACCACACCCCTGCACCAAGCCTGTGGCGTTTTCCCCTCGAGTATGACGGAATCAAACAGCTTCTGTAGGGCCTTCAGGACCGGTTTGCCACCCACCTTATATTTATATAAATATATATAATATTTATAAATATATTATATATTAATTAGATATATTACATCTATTATATAACGTCTCTTATATATTATATTCTATTATATAACGTGCCCACAACGTCTATTATATAACCATCGGTGCAAACAACCAGAAAAGGCTTTGCATATTTATATACCTTCCCTCCGGCTATTTCTGTATTATTTATTTATTATTATTATTATTTATTTGTAACGTATACCTGCCGTTTTCATCACACGGGATGACGGGACGCACATGCACTCGCGAAAACCTTTTAGTAGCTATTTAACAGAACGACAACTAATATTTAGTAGTAGTATTCGATTTTTTAAGTAAATGTATTTTTAGTTCAAACTTTGTTCTCCCATGGATTAAATAAAAAATAACCATACGTAATGTTAAGTGAATTTATACTCTTTCATTTTAAATCATTTTCATTCATGTCCGCGACCGGGTCGGATTACGCCCAATGACCTTTTCTTGTCATGTCAAGTCGTACTATAAATCTTGCTTTCCTTATCTTCTTTGAAAGATTGATACTCAGACCACAGCTCAGACCAAGAAAATAGATTGATAGGTAATTGATACTTCTCATTTTCCTAACTAATTATGTATCTTCGTTTCCTAAACAAACTTTTTGTTCGGGTTTCTAAATCAAAATTATTCTTGTTTAATGAAATAAATGATTCAAGTAAATGTTCTACTTTATTGAATTTTAGGGAAGTTGCAATTAGCTTTAATTTATGTTAACATCCTCAAATTCTGCTTCATTCATATACACATTACTAAATGCATTTAAACTGAGTTCGGAGTTCAAATTCAATCCTCAGATTATCTTTCTCGACGTTCCTATACACCCAGACTTTCAGAAGTCTTCGAAAAAATTCGCTGTTCGTTCCAAACAAAAATATTGCGTGACCCACATTCTCATAATCGACGTTCCTGTCAGGAAAATCCTTAAACGATCTTTGCTAAGCTTTCGCGCAGAATTTTCCCTGATGATTCAATAAGGGAATTTGCCACCCCTCACAATCTAATTTGCTGCCCTTCTAAAATATACAGTCTTGTGCCTCGAGCGTATATACTTGGACACCTTGGCAAATCTGCTTGGATACAAACGGGATTCGATTATTGTCCTAGAAATACAAGCAAATCATATTGACGTTTGATTGAGACTTTGAGCCAGACAAATATGATTTTCGACGTAGAAACAATGTTGGCTTTGGCATACTTTAGTTCCAAATTGTAGTAAAACCTGCATTACAATCACGTCTATAGTATTATTTGGGTTGAGGTCGAAATTATAACAATCTCGTCTTACGTTATTGCTACTTACTTGAATGACGATAGTCGGGTTTTTACTCGACTTTATTTTAAATGAAAGGTATCCTTCGTAAATTGCGTAACGGAGGATCGATGTCACCTTATCACTTTTAATTTCGTAGGTAACTAGGAGCGGAGACTAGACGCCTCTACCTATAGCTGTAATTGATAACATTACATAATTTTTTTTTCTTTTGTTGGCGGTTATAATTCAGTGAACCATAAAAACGTTTGTAACATCCTCACTACCTGTGGAGAACTAACAAGTTGTAACTTAGCTTACTGTGTATAGAAATTTAGAAGTGCTCATGCCGTTATGTTTCGGAAAAACGAATAAATATTTACTTGCTAATCAGATGATTTGGAACCCGTATATTTCGGAAAAAACCCATGTGGTGTGTCATGAATTCATGATTGGCATAGGTACGCGTACGCCCCCAATTACAAAATCCGCCTCCAAAAATAAATCTTAGATATTTTTTTTCCGCGCATTTATAACACAGGGCAAGGGCATTTCACAACCGAGTATTACTTCACTGAAGTAAACGGCCAAAAGATGCATGGTAATGGTAACCCTTAAATGTTCGCGTCTAGCCTGAATTGGGAACACCATTATTTACGCTACGTAAATCTTGCGTAATTTGCTCCACTCTATTGTGGTTATTTCAGATGTAGCTACTTTGAAACATGCAACGCGCATATAAATTCGGCTGTCAACAGAATCATTGATTTATGAAGAGAATGAAGTGATACATAATTATAACGAAATCCATGGGCAGGTGCGGGCTAGAAACGGGTTGACAGAATATACGAGAATTCATATCTGGAGGACAGATTGAAGAAGTTTGAGACTAAGAGAGCGGGCCTGAGCATCATGTTTACGACCTATCATTTATGATAACCTTGAGGACTAAATAAAAAGGCTTCAAAACAGTCACAACTCACATCATATCATCAGATATGGTGGCAATATCCACTCCCAATTTATATCCTAGAAAATCAACCCAGTCTTTATTTATTTTTTCTATAGCACGAATGTCCTGTCCCGAAAACCTTTGTCCTATGAACTCAAAATGCTCCCCTCTGTGTGGTGCCCATAAACATAGGAAGCGATCGGTTTGGTCTTCTGGTATGTTAAGTAGCTGTCGAACTATTTGTAGTTAGAGGTTAGTGAAGGTCAGTCTCACAGTCCTTGCAAAGTAGTGTTGTGTCGTAATAGCCGCTACGTCAGCCCCAGACGCGTTGGTATTGTAACTAAATTATTCAGCCATAGTGCTTGTTACATAACCCCACGGCAGGCGGTCTGCTTCATTTGTTGTGAACAATGGTAACAACTATGAATATGTTTCTGCTTTTGGGCTCTTGATGAAAATGATGGTAATTGGTTTAATAATCTTTAATAGAAGGAAAGCTATGTACATTGTACACTGAAGCGATTTAACCAAAGATTACTATCGATAGATCCCCATCAACCAACTTATTGACCCACGACGACAACAAGGTAACATAATTATAATATAATTATAATACATATATTTTTTATTATTTTCCAGATGCAGAGGTGGCACAAGCAGGGTCATCAAACAGTGGTCAAGCGATTGAGGTAGATCCCAAAACAAATACTAAGAAAGATGACACGCCCAGTTGAACTTCCTACCATACTCGCAGTCCCATAGGACTACACTGGACTTGCCCAAAGCTAAAGTAATCTCAATCAGATAAATAGTATTACTAAGCACTGAGTAATGTAGCCCCACCTTATAGGGATGGTATGGTGTACAAATGTAGCTCTTATGTCTAGTTCGACAAGATAGAATTTGCATAATTTATAAGTACCTTAATAAGATTTGGACGCTTTGTCGAATTTAATTTGTTTGAAATTATTAGAATTTTTCATTAGGTTTCTGAATGGACGTTTAACGTCGTGTAAAAATATTTTATGTTTGTTATTAATGTGTTAAAGCAAAATGCAGCTGAAGGTGAATGTTAATTTTATTTGTGTAATATTATGTATTGAATGTGTTATGTAAACAGATCCCATATGTGTTATAGATTAATGGGAACGTTTTGTATAAAAGTGATTGATATTTAAGAGTGTCGATGCAAAGATTGGAATTAGACAATACTGATATATGAATAGAAAATGAATTAGGTGAGTGTTAATAGACAGTAATTCGCGTGATTGGTTAGAAATGGCTGTTTTTGCACGCCTACCAGAAATCACAATCAAAAATTGTCTTACAGTAACCGCTCAGTTTCAAAAGCGGAATTTTGCAATGCGTACAAATACATTATGAAAGGACGCACAATCACTATGGTACTGTTGAACGATATGTTTTATGTTCAGTGTCCTAAAGTGGCCCATGGCCCAGTAGTATTAAGTAAATGAACCTTAGTTGTGAATGCATGACATTCTGAACAAATAGCTTTAACGGTACTTACACTCCATTTACTATAAGATTAGAATCTTAAGTTAGCCGTTTTTACAGTCCGTTCAACCGATTTTGACTTCTATACCGTAGGCATAGATAGGTGGGATGGCATTAATACCGACTGTTTACTGCAGCTGCGTTTTGTCTTGCTGTCAACGTAATAGAGTTCACAATCGGTTGAACGGACTGTAAAAACGGTTAACTTAAAATTCTAATCTTATAGCAAATGGAGTATAGCATTTACTTGGCGCAGTCAACGTAAAGGGAACTAAAGAAAAAAATATTCATATCATCAATGCTTGGTGCAATTACTAAAAAGTAGTGCTACTATAAGGTAGACTACACCCTCTTATATCAATCTACAATTTGATCTAAAATAAACTGAAAATATCGACGATATTTTGTGCTAACATCAATCACCATATTCACCGATTGACTGTATCTTTGTTACCGATTGATTTTGTCAACTGTCCAACACATTAGAATGCTTCAAACGAGTTTACCGATCTCTTTGATGACACCCACATTGTCTTTGATCTTAATTCGGGACAAGGGACCAATGGGAATTTCCCATGGCAGCTTTTTGAACTGGTCATGCACTTAATGCACTGAAATTTGCGTGCAGTACACAATACGGCTATTAAAATGATTGATTTGTACCTTGATAAGACTGTTGTCTACTTGGAACTGTCCGACTAATTCACACAAATCAATTTATTTGAATTGCATATTGTGAGTTGAATAAATTGTCAGCAGCCTATATTATACTGACTTTATTATTATTAATAACACTTACTTATTGTGTTTGTTTGACTGTTCTGAATGTTTAGTTATAAATCGTGCAGCTGTTTCGTAGATTCAGGTTCCTAAGTACGCTTAAATTCAGCTAATTTATTTTTAATTATGACACAAACTATTTGAAGAGTACAATTTTTTGTTTTATCGTTTATTTTAATATAATAGGTACTGTGTAAGGTGCTGTATCGCTTAATTTTATTTATTGTGTATACCTATACGTAAATCGTATTGTTTAGTTAATGTCTTATTTCATGTTTATTATATTTGCATTTTTTGTTTGTATCGAACAAAATAACAAAAGTATGTTTTATCTCAGCTATGACGGAAAATGGGGGACGATTATTGAACAAAAATGTACAAAAGGTGGCTTTATTCGAAACATGTATTACCTACACTCATCAAATTGACTCGAAAATTGACACCAATTAACAAATACACACATCACCGTCTACTTCTGATGAAAAAAGCCGTCTCGAAATTAAAATGCCATTTATTACACTCAAACATGCACTTTATTCTTAGTAGACTTTAATTCAAATTACATAATATATTATGTATATGTTTCAAACGGAGTCATCGACAAAATAAGATGATCAGTGGGTTCAAACTAGCATGATGTGTGGTTTGTGAAATTGTGAAGAATGCTTGATGTTTAATGAAGTATAGGTACTTGAATTCAGAATATTAGATCATTTACATTCCTTGCCACTCAACTTTTTCCTTTATCGTCATGGAGTCCTAAGTTCATTTTTAACCGACTTCTAAAAAAGAAGGAGGTTCTCAATTCGGATGTTTGTATTTTTTTTTTTTTTTTTTTTTATGTTTGTTCGGGCATAACTCCCTCACTTGCTAACCGATTTGAAAAATTCTTTCTTTGTTGGAAAGGGTATACTTCCGAAATGGTCCCATATTTTTTTTTTCGAAATCGGACAAGCGGTTTTTGAAAAATCAACAAAACTCAAAAAAAACTACATTGTCCACATTGACCCATGAAAATGTGAACCACTAAAAAGTGAAAAATAAAAACTTTTTAACAAAAAATAAAACCGACTTCAAAAAAAAACACAAAAAAGTGAAAAATAAACTTTAGAAGAAAAACCAGTCTCTGAAGTCGGTGGCAAAAAAAATGAAATCAAACAAACAAAAGTCACCGACTTCAGAGACTGGTTTTTCTTCTAAAGTTTATTTTTCACTTTTTTGTGTTTTTTTTTGAAGTCGGTTTTTTGAGTGACCGTTTGTAATAAAAAAAATGCTTACTTTAAGTTGCAATGGAATTTGAACTTTGTCATGTATTAAATTGAGTTTGTAGTTCCAAAACAAGCTGAATTTCTAAGATTTTGAGTTCAAGTTGTTAAATAGTACATACACTCGCTATGCCAAAGTCATCGAGTCAATTACTGGCTGCACTGTTGGAGGCTGTACAACTTAATTAATGGTAGCTAACTCTAATATTCTATGTAAATCTGTAGTCTAGTAAATAGCTAGATACTAGTTGGTGTTATATTCGCTACTTTCAACGATTTCATGTAAATTGTTTTAACAACTTATTTAACTTATACACTGAAATAGACTCTGATAAATGATTTATTATACAAGGCCATATTGAATTAGCTAGCGAAACTTTACAAACGTCATCGCGAGCGATCTTAACATGATAAAACAAAATAAAATTCAGTAGCAACTACGAAGTCTGGATGTGTGCCCGGTTGCTGGCAATAGGCTCGCCCCCTATTACATGGGATCTAAACATATATGGCGAAATGTGGGTGTACTTGATAGGTGCACGTTTGCGAACTTTCGCTAGCATACAAACCTTGTAGTTATTACTCTATCATATCGTATTAATTCACGCACAATTAATTTTGATCAATTAGGTACGTAATATTTTAAGTAATTATATTATGTAGAATTTTACTTGCCGATTTAACTTATTTATTCAAATAATTTCGACTTTTACTTAAATTAAAGGTAAAAGTGAATCTCACAAGTATTTTAAATAAGTTGTTTTGGTATTTAGTGTAGGAGGAATATATTTTGACCTGTATTTCATCATTCATACTTACTTACATATCCATAAGCATTTCGAAGCTAAATTAAGCACTTTACTGTGAACTCTTTGCCTTTTTAGAAAGCTCATACATAAGTATAGACCATTTGCTAGATGTGTCAGCGGTACTCAACCTTTATTTGGAGATGAATTTTCTTGAAATTAAACATAACTGAAGCAAAACGTATAGCAAACGATATGCTTTCAAAATCGAGGAACAATATCGAAATACTTGTATAGCTTTCATATACTAGTCTTCCCGCAGCCCCGACGGGGTTCATAAGCTAGTCTTCAACAATGGTTGAGTACCGCTGGATTAGACGGTAGTATTATATTATATGTATCACACTTACGTCTTATTTAAACAAGGTGTGGGAATAACCGCTAATTCTGAAACAAAAATAAATATTGGCTATCATTTAGAAAACTATAAAAGGTTGTCCAAAGCAGGAAAGCATTGCTGAGGAACTTTTATTATTCGCTCATGTTGTACTTGTTATAGAATCTAATAAACATCAAGAATAGTAACAGGGGGATTTTTCTCAACAAGTAAGTCGTGACTTGCTAATCGGTCAATGACCGATTGGTAACTAGGCACACACAATATGAGCTGTCTCAATATTTACACTATATTATTATCATCACGTTAATCTTATAACGGTGTAAATATAACACACAGCGTTATCAAATTGAGATTTTTATAAGTTCGAACATCATGTAGCCTTTTCCCAAATATGTTACCGTCTGCTTCGAGTCTAACCGGACGCAGCTGAATACCAGTATTTTACATGGAGCGACTGCCTATCTGACCTCCACAACCCAGTTAGACCTGGGTAATAAGACTGGCTGACAAACTTTCTGATATTTTTTATAAGTTGGAAAATATACGAATCATTTTGAACGTTTAATTCAATAAAGTACCCTCGTTTTGAACTTCAGCGCAGTCGGGTAAGGCCATAGTTTCAGTTTTCGTGGTATTCTCAATACCTTGTTAAGTGCAAACAACGCATCTCGTAACTAAACTGCCTTATAATCTTCCTCGTCTTAAACACATCGAAATTCAACGTTCTCGAGGCCTATTCGGTGTTTCGGTGTAAAATTCTAAAAATATATACTTAAATTGTCTGCTAAGTACGATGTGTGTAAGTTGTAGGTAACCTAGCCTTACTTTACTATTTAATTTCTATGAAATATCCCAAAAAATAAACTGTATGAGACCGTACGTCCTGTGGGACTGGGCCGGTGCGATAGAAATCTCTAGAGCGAAAAACTTAGCTCTGTTGCGCTTCATCCACAAATGACCCTTGTTAACAAAAAAATAACGTGCATAGTGATATTACTACAAGCGACTGCGAGGAAGGGTATCATACTAATAATTACATTGACTTTATGCAAATAAGGTTCTTTTCAGGGTGTAGCACGACTGAGCTATGTCTTAAAACCTCAAAGACTAGGTCACATCGTTGTTTTAGCAAAAAATACTGGTAGTCCGATTAAACAAGCAAGAGGTCTCATTTGATAAACGTAGAAAATGTATTCCATATTAGTTTGTGTTTGTCAATTACATGATTGTCTTTGTTAGTAATTGTAAAAATACGGTACTCCTAAGTACTTACTATGTTAAAAATTGTCTATAGTCTGGGACTATAGGAATACCAGTGTTGATTTGACCAGAATTTTCTAGAAAATATTTATAATTAATTTGTACGTAATTGTTGCATATCGTAAAATGCACAAGTTTAATTTAATTCTTTTTATATACGTAAGTTCAAAATGTTCCCTTAAAAATACGCAATTTTATGCGAATTTTCATAACTACCCTCGTATTGTCAGTAAGGTTTTATACATGTCAATTATTCCAGTAGGGTATGTATTTTTATTTAGACTAGTATTTCTTTTACATAATTTTTTAATACATTGCAATATGTATAAATGATTATACTGCTAACTTTCTATAGTAAGCAAATACGTAATGTTTATTTAATAGAAGCCGACTATTATTTCAGAAATGGGGGGCTTGTCCCTTTTTACATGTAACTTGAAACATAAATGGCGATGTGTGGGTGTACTTTTAGGTGCACATCTGCCTAATCCTTCGGGCATTGCAGGCGTCATGTTATGTTATTTCAGAAAATAATTTAATTCCATTATTATGTTTCATTTTATTACCTGCTATATTTAAGGTCCCATTAAAATAGGTGGACAAATTTTAACACAGCATTCAGTAGGTCTAACCAAAGTTAACTAAACAAAAAAAAAACATGAAATGAAGTGATTTTTTTTTATTTAAAATAATAAATTGCCGGCTCTCTAGAACAAACGCATCCTGTATGAGAAGGTACTTAAATGCGTTTTTCTTATTTTTTTTTTTACCATCGTCCTTGTTTTTGTGGTCTGAATGATTCCTGAAGTTTTGTCCACCTATTTTAATGGGACCGTATATACACCATCAATTTAAGTATTATTACAAATGGAAATTATTTTATTTTACCATGGGTATTCCATCATATTAATATCCGTTTTAGATATTAACCAGGACATGTTTAAACAATTCAACAAAATATTGTTTGCGAATAAAAATAGGTCTTGTAAAGCTACCTAGTCGAAGACTATTGTATCTTAAACCTAATCCTTATGTAAAAGTGATAAGGTCTAAAATATTTCTTAATTTATTTCATTTAGATCTCTGATTGATATCGTAACATTGTGATCGTCAACGTAGATTTAGCTTTGTTTAATTACGAGCTGTAAATATACATGTTTACTGTAGTATTGATTTACGTATTTATAATACTATTCATTTAATATTCAAAACGATAGGTACGTAGAATTAACACGCCATTGAATATTATACCTCGTATTTATCATTGAAATTTTTATATCACCAACTTAGCATATTTGTGAGTTATAATTATTTACAAAATATTTTTTTAAGTATCCAAACTTTTCTAAAGCACGTGTTATGCAGTTTTATCTATAACTCTTTAAAACTATTTAGTCTTATTTCATCACTGCTCTAAGAATTAAATGATAGTGATGTGCTCATTCTATTGCATAAATGTTTTAATGAATTAGCACAACACTAGTGTCGCTTATTACCTGGAGATGCAAACAATTGAGTGTGTTTGAACCTGTAAAAGACAGTAATGGACATTGGGTTATTTTAATTAGGCCAACTAACCAAGAACAATGAAACTTATCCCTGAAAGGTTATGGTGCTTTTATGTTTTTTACATTGCTGAAAATATTAAAATAACCCAAAACCCTTCAGATTACATGGCTCGAAATCAGATACAGTTTGGTTCAGTTGGCCCAAACAAAGTGACTGTCCATAAATACCAAACATATAGTTTGTATACGTATTTATATACATATGGTATAGAACATATAACTGGATGTTTAATTCGCTGTAATATTGTAATGGTGCAATTTGAATCCGTAAGATCAGCAGAGTAAGTTATTGGGAAAATAGAATTAATGAATTTGTATCGTTTTGTATCTAGTTTGCTGTTTAGCAAACGAAGATAAAAATAAAAATGTAAAAAGCTGACGTCAATTTTATTTATCTGCCTAACCTTATCCTGTTATTGTTGTAAAATGAATTGTGGGAGGACTATTTTCCGCAACTCGGCGAACCAATTACAGCTCAGTTAACGCGCGAGTACCGTGGTCACCACATGGGTTTTAATCAGTGTTAGTAATACAGTATTCGACCCACCCTAGTTCCTTCAGAAAAATCAGAAAAAATGCGTCTCACTGAGAACACCCGAGATGAGATTGAATATCGTTTATCTAAACGAACATCAGCTAAAAAAAGAAGAAGCAGCAAAGCTAACGGTAAGTCGAATTCGTCGAAACTAGTACACTTTTCATACTTCAGTTGGCAAACTATTGGAAATAGCTAAGTACCTGAACCACAGATGACAGAAACAACAGGAGATATGGCAAGGAGGCGTGGTACATGCGAACTCATGTGGCCACGACAGGGCCTTATGCCACTTTCAATAATAAGTCGAATGTCAACTTGCGACGTCTTCACTGCTCGTGATTTTTTACAAAATGCCGCGTTGTTCAGTGAATGTTTGTAAAAATAATAGCTGTATTGTGAATTACACGAAAGATGGTATCTCATTTCACACGTAAGTACTACAAAAATAATGTTTTTCATATTGAATTCATTAAAACATTACTTCGTGGTACGAGAAACATGATGAAAAACCAAATCAATTGTTTTCATTAGGAACAAAAACCATTGCTTGTTTAGTACAAATCGGCCAGTGAATCGGCTGATCTAATAGCGCAATGGATAGGTGTTTTACTGATGCTCTCACTCACACAATATTTTCGAAAAGCTGCTGCTGTCAGACTTTGTGAGCTAGAGATGTCTAATTGTGATGTTTGTAGTTGTCGATATTTTATACGATGATTCTGCGTATACGTATGATACGTATGATTATACAGATTATGCATTATAGAATTAATTACTCTACACAATTGTTACTGCAGTATATGGCGTATTTTATGGCGTTACTGAGCGTTGCCGTAAATGGAGATAAGAAAAACCAATATTCTGTACTATGTATTTACTAATAAAATATAAATTTATTTTTAGTTTAAACAACAAACTATAAATATAGGTAGGTACTAATAACAACGTTTATATTATCACGCTTTCTTATTTTTGCAAGCAATACTGAAAATAGAAAGTGCTTTTTATTGCTTAATATTGACTGAATAAATAGTATTCATTGGTTGCTCGAGTTAGTTAAAGAGAAGTCCTGACTGACTGACTCATCAACGCCCAGCCCAAACCCTTGGACCTAGAAAGCTGAAATTTTGCACAGAGGTTCCCTTTATAATGTAGACAAGGAATAAAGAAGGATTTATTTTTTGAAATTCAACCCCTAAGGGAGTTAAACTAACAGACAGACAAAAGTGCTGCTTATAATCAGCACTTTTCGAACGTCAAAATCTGTTGCAACACATCTGTGGTGTAAGTTAATATTACGATTTACTACAGACACAAATCAATATATTTTTTTTTTAATCAACCTGTTTTGAATAAATGACTTTTTTTATATTGAATGATTTCTGGACATATTGTTTTTTATTTATAATTTATATTATTTTCAGGACCCCAAAAGAACTTTATTACAATATAATAATAAATAGAAGAATCGATAACTTTTCGATTTTGTCAATCACTAGCGTCGAAGTAAAACAAAATGTACTAAGTAAATTGTGCGGTGCATGGTAAATACAAGCTGTGACTAAAGCGATAAGGTTTATAATTGATTGTGTAGTACGTAATGTTTTAAGAAATGCGGATGTGTTTGCGAATGCGTATATCTATTGTTTTTACTGCTCTGCGTGTGTGAACTGACGACACAGGTCCCCATACATTTTCGGCTAAAGGGCATATCTCCTGTTGTTTCTGTCATCTGTGACCTGAACCATTTCTCTAAGTGTTCTTGGTACATAAATGAATCTCTTAGAAATTATTTGCTCAATTTCAGCAAATGCAGCAAACAAGGAAATTGAGTAAATAATTTTCAACGCTGCGTAGTAAGACAAAAAATAAAGTTTGAATGGAACGTACCTAGTAGGTATAGCCCGTTCACTGGATAAAGCACATTCTGTATTCCCATCAAACCCCGTGTAAAATAGGTACTTAGTGCTTTATACAACGAAGTTGCGTGCTTAACAAAATCATGAATAAGGATTATGTAGTCTCTTCGTCTCGTTATCCATCGTTTTGTTCTTTTATACATCCTGTATTTTAAGTATTTTCAAAATACTTTTTGAACTTAGCGCGTTTTTACGCAAGGGGCGTCATCGCTTCACTTGTCGCTTGAGTCATGCGCATGTACAGGTTTATTCTGATATTCCTGTTCAAGCTCGTAAAACTTTGAAAAAAATATGTGTCGTGTTGTTTATTGATTTTAATATGTCTAACAACCGTGTCACATAATTATATAATGTTACGAAATGTAAATATTTGTAAAATGTAATATTTAAAAAATGTTGAGAATAAGCCTAAGATTAGCAGATTGCATTGACAATCGAAAGACGAGTTGCCAGCGGTTAGGAAATTTAAAAGAGTTGCATTTTCTTGCTGTGCAGCTGTGTATGGTTTTGATTGTTATAGGTAATAGCAATAATTCATACGCGGTACCGACACTATTCTCAATTAACATAAAGAATTTTAGTTTTCCTAAGGGTGCAACAGAATTATAATAAGCACTAAAAATGTTTTACGATGCTCCACCTCTTTGACAGCAATAAATCTTTTTTAGGGAGCTGCCAATAGGTTGGCAACAACTTCAGAAAAAGTCAGAATTTATTCGCTTACGGATGTCGACAGAGAAAGTGAATTGGAAGTTACGATTTTTCCGAGTTTATTATGTTCAAACAGTGAAATGAATATTTCTTAATTGTGAGAAATGCTCTTATTTTCGTCAACGGATTATTGTGTGTGCCAAATAACTGGTTGTTATTTGGCTTTAAAATGTTCGAAAGTCGGGGCGATTGACACATCGTTCCTCTCAAGTTTAAAGTAATTTCTAAGTGTGTTTTGTTAAATTAGTGAACAGGATGCCGAGGGGAGAGAACAGGGCGAGCATCCTGTTATCTCGGGAGGAGAATGACCAGGTGTTCAGTCTGATTGGACCAAAATGCCAGGTGAGTAAGCTATGAATTCTCATTAGCAATCCGCGTGATTCAGAATGCCCTTAGATTACGTATCTCTGTCCATATCTGTGGATTATCAGTCGATATCGCCGCGATACTTTTTGTAAGCTCTAAATTTTCTCCTTGAATGACAAATATTTATCTGCAATTGACTAGGAAACTAAACTATTATCCTACCTGTTGGATTTTTTTCAGATTTGTTTGGTATATTCACACAATATTTCATATATACTCTTGTGATATTACCAAACATCCTAAAAAAATATTCTAGTCAGTGGGTCGTCTTAGGGGCAGCTATAGAAATCATGTAAGCGACAACAAAATAACAAAATCTTTAATATTAATTTAAATTTTACATCACATGTTTAAAACCATAAACAAACACAAATTACTTGTAAAACCTTGTATCAGATTAAAAGTAGTAATTAATTTAGTGTCTCTGGGATAGTACTTAAGTCTGGGGCCTGCAAGGTTGTTCCTACACAATAGTGTATTTTTTACAACTTGCGAAGTACTCATTATTGTTATCTTCAGATTACGGCATAAAGTACTCACTAATTCATTGTTTTAACCCATACTGGTGTGTAAGAATAAAACTATTTACCTCCACAAAAATGTGTTGGTTGTTTAACTATTCCGAGGAATCTGGAGGTCAAAAGCTACAATTTGAACACCACACATTATCAAAAAACCTTTATGAATCTTTTTTTTTTTTTAATTAGAATTAATGACAGCCAAAAAAATATATTTTGTGATAATAATATCACAAAATAGTTATGCATATCCTACTTTTTAAAAAGTGGTGATTCAGGCTCACCCCAACTGCTTTACCGATTATAATCAAAATACATTGGAGGACTGGAAAAGTATCAGAGAGACCTATACCCTGCTGCAGGATGACACAACCTAACAAAACAAAAACAGGTCAAACGCTAGTTAGACCCAGATATAAATACTATAGTCTACAAGGTTTAACACTAATACAGACATATTAAAAAAAATGACAAACATTACTGTTTTTATAGGGATGCTGGGAAAATGCCATTTATCCACCAACCTGTACTGGGTGGCATGGCCCACTTCCCCTCATAGAGTAAAGGGCTCTTATCCCAGCTGTGGGAACATTACACACTCATTATATTGCTAATTGCTATTATTATTGCTGGGTTCGATCCCCGCACGGAACAAATATTTGTATGACCTACAAATAGTTGTTTCGGGTCTGGGTATTTGTGTACGTGAGTTTAAATGTTTGTGAACGCACCCACGATACAGGAAAAATTCCTAGTGTGGTTGCCACACACATTTAAAAAAAAAAAAAAAATTAAACATTCTGAGTTATATAATAAACCTTCTTCATATAATTTAAATGTAAATAGATGCTATTGAAAACAAACTTCAACTGTTGAATCTAAAAATAGTTTTAGTATAGGATTATATTATGAATAATTTTGTAATCCACGGTTATAAATATTATATAATATTACTTTACTTATTCTTTCGGTTATAAACTGGTTACTATTATTTATTCTGAGCATTATATCATAATACACACATCAACACGGTCTAGGGATATTTTTAAAAAAGCGAATTACTATCAATGTGTTAATTATTTATATGACATGTATATAATTATTTAAAATAGGTATACGTTATTTAATATGCTACCATTTTTTAATAATGGTTAAGGTACTGATTAAAATTTCAGGATTTTATGGAAAAAAAATGAAGCATAGACGGAAACCGTATATGAATTAACATTTAATTTGTGAGTAAAAACTGAAAAAAATAGAAAAATCATTTAATTTGTGTTTATAAACTTGAAGTTAGTAGTCTGAGAAAGCGCCCATGATGTTCATAACACATCGGCAACGATTCGGCATGCTCAGAACAAGGTTGTCAATGTCTTGCTGCGGAATATTGTCCCATGTCCTTCTGAGGTGCGCAAAAAGTTGATCTTCTGTAGCCAAATTTTCAGGAACTTCCTTCAGAGCTCTTCTTTGCAGCATATCCCACGCATGCTCAATGGGATTTAGATCTGGCGATTGAGCAGGCCAGTCTAAGTGCATGTTTACGTACGCGCGGCGCGGCGCGCGGCGCGGCCGGCGACGCGATCCGCACTAAATTCAAACGTATGGCGGTGTATGAGTGCGTTCACGGAGAAGCGAATTTATACGCGATTGCTTGAATTTGAGGCGGCGGCCGCGGCGGCGAACGCGGCGGCGGCCGCGGCGACGGACGCGGCGATGCACGCGGTGGTTTATTCTCGACTAGCTTTTGCCCGCGACTTCGTTCGCGTGGAATAGTGACTTCCGGCAGATTTTTGGTTTATCTCGCGAAAAAAAAAAAAAAAACTATCCTATGTCCTTTCTCAAGTTCCAATCTATGTCTGTACCAAATTTCACACAAATCGGTTCAGTAGTTTAGGCGTGAAGCAAAGACAGACAGACAGACAGACAGAAAGACAGACAGACAGACAGAGTTACTTTCGCATTTATAATATTAGTTAGGATGAAGCGATGCCCGCGACGGAACTTGGCCTTGAAAATTCGCGGCCGCCGCCGCGGCCGCCGCGCCGCGTCTCTATGAACACCGTCGTACATTGCCATACGTTTGTGTTTGCGCGAACGATGATATCTGCCGCTGCACGCATCGCCTGTCCGTGAACACAAAATTCGCTCGACGCGTCGCTCGACGCGTCGCCGGCCGCGCCGCACGCCGCGCCGCGCGTACGTAAACATGCACTAAGGCCCTAACATTATGTGTATGTAACCAAGCTGCTACCGTTCTCGCCGTGTGTGCCCGGGCATTGTCGTGCATGAGCAGGAAATCTGGCCCCATTTGTGTTCTGTGGGGCAAGATTACGGGCCCCAGCACCTGTTGGACGTATCGTTCTGCCGTCATATTGCCCCGCACCCAAACGTGATCCGTCCGTCCTCCAAGACGAATTCCTGCCCAAACCATAATTGTTCCTCCTTGGTATGGGTGAACTTCCTGAGGGTTCTGGAGACGGCTCCATCGTCCAGGAACTCGCCAAACACGCGTCCTTCGTGAATCTGGATGGAAGCCGAACCTGGATTCATCCGTGAACAGCACATTGGACCATTGCTCACGGCCCCAGTCCACGTGGTTCCGAACCCATTCTAATCGTCGTCCACGATTGCCTCTCCGTAAAGGTGGGACCCGGAGTGGTCTACGAGAGCGTAGATTGCTTTCATGCAGTCGCCTTCTTACAGTTTGGTCACTCACAAGCACTTGGTGTTCCACTCGCAGCCTTTGGACCAATTAAGAATAAGAATAAGAATAAATTTATTTAGTCATTGTTACAATAGTTTCTTAAATAACTAGCACTAATAATAAACGTAACAAGTTAAAGAAGAAGGGGCAAAACGTCCCTACCCTTGTAACAGTTTCTACTATATATCAAATGAAAGAGCGTGAAAAGTAAATCATTTTATTGTATTACAGTAAATGTGTGAATAATGGGAGAAAAAAGTTATTCACCGATAAAGATAGAAAATATTTTTTTTTTTTCATAGAACTTACTTGAGTGGGGTGTCTATTGATAGGTATTTTAAAATGAAACTGAGGTTTCTAAAACCATTTTTTCTCAAAGTCAGTCGTTTCAAAGATAGACACTTCCAAAGTGCTAAAAGGTGTTCCCCAACCCCTCTAACTTTTAAAATAACGGAGTCAAAAATCTAATAAAATTAAATGCTCTAGATCGCAATAAAAACTTACAACTAAAATTAGTTTGAACGAGATATAGTCAGCAGTTTTTGAGATATAGAACATTCAATAAACCGAAAATAGAACTTTGTCATTCATACAAACACTATGAAAAACAAACTTATCACAAAATGTGTATTTCTGTTGCCGCTTTAACAACAAATAATACAAATTAAAGGGGATGACCCTACGACGATGGTACGGAACATTTTTTTTTATAACCCTGATTTTAGTCAGACTTGTACTGACTAAAAACCACCCTTAGCCCTTTATGTCGAGGCCGCTCTATCTCTTTCGAACAACCCGCAGCCCCGACGGGCGTCGACCCTTGCGGGCCCCTTCCATATTGCTGACATCTCTTTGAGGCGCGCGTGGAACACGAACTCGACGTCGACACGCCTGTCGTCGTCATAAGACGGACGGCGCGGCGGCGAGCTAGCCCATTACTCACCGTCCTCAGGTCCGCGTCTATGGTTGCCGGAAGCCATCACGTGGCCCCCGATGCCCGAAGCGTCTCCCAAAAGTTGTTCAAATTTTTAATGTCGCAGCTTTTATTAATTTTATTGTAAATATGGATATGTGAGTAGAATGGGCATCGTCTGGCTAAAAGGCTATGAGCTTCCGGAGGAGGGATGTAGAGGACGCGTTTAGAGATAAGGTTTTCATAGTCAGGTCTATTTTTTAGGGTTTTATGAACAAGTAGAGTTGCTTTTAAAATAAATAATTGTCGCACTCTTAATACAGCAAACTCCTTATAAATAAGATCTGTTGGGTAGCGAAAAGGCTTCCTTAAAGTTACTTTTATAACGGCTCTTTGAGCTCTTTCTATCTCTATAATAGTGCTTTTCCCGGCTGCACCCCAAACAGAAATCCCGTATTGAAGTACTGAGTTACTGACTGACACAAACCAAGGTAAATTGTACGTAGTATTTCAAAGGGTGTGCAGTTACGTAGCTTTTTCATTACATGTATCAACTTTCTAACGCGACCAGAGAGCAAGTGTAGATGAGATTTGAATGACATGTTTTCGTCTAGTGTGATGCCAAGGTATTTGATTGAGGCAGTGTGATCAATGACTAGGCAAGAACAGTGAGTAAGCGGTGATGTCTGGTAACTGCAGCATGTATGGTATTTAAGAAGAAGATTACGTGGAGGTCGAGAAGCTAATGTTTTGAAGAAGGTTATGAATTTAGTTTTTTTAATATTTAAAGTCAGGAGATTCGCATCAAGAGCGTTAGAAACCGTTAATTTTTTTTTTTTTTTTTTTTTTTTTTATTATAAATGGGCTTGCTCTTGACTTCAATCTTGCCCTAAGGGCAGAGATGATGTCGACGATGGAACGAGCTTACCCAATAGAAGCCTGTTTACTCGCGACTTAAACAGATTAGGGTTATATGAACTCGGAAAAACGGACGCAGGCAGGGAATTCCACTCCTTTGCTGTGCGCATAATAAAGGACCCAGCAAAGCGTTTCGTTCGAATGTGTGGAATGTCGACTAGGTATCGGTGATACCCTGCAGTACGTCTAGTCTCCCGATGGAAGAAGGGAGATGGTGGGATCAGCTCGTGGAGCTCTTGCGCACACTCTCCGAAGTACAGTCTGTAAAAGACCGACAGACATGCGACTTTGCGACGGTGGGCCAGGCTATGTAGCTTGTTAACCAGCTTATCGTCACCAATTAGCCTCCTGGCTCTGCGCTCTACAGAGTCAAGTGTGGCAAGCTGGTATTTGGCTGAGCCATCCCAAAGGTGACAGCAATACTCCATGCCAGACCGGACTTGTGCTTTATATAATACTGAAAGCTGTCCAGGCTTGAAGTACCGCTTAACCTTGTTTAGGATGCCCAGCTTTTTCGCCGCAGTTTGAGCTTTCGACTCGATGTAGGCGCCGAAGTTCAGATTCGCGCTCAACTTCGTGCCAAGAAGCTCGAGACTGTCAGTAACTTGTACAGACGCACTCCGGAAAGTAGGGGCCAGATTAAACGGACTCCTTTTGGCGGTGAACAGACACACTTGCGTTTTGGTGGCGTTGAAATCTACCAGATTCTCGTCACCCCACTCGGAGACAAGTCTTAAGGCTGAATTCGTTCGCTCTACCATGGCCTCTCTTAATGAACGTACTTCATCACCACTGGCTTTTGCGCTGGATGTATAACTCTCCATGACAGTGCTGTCATCTGCGTACCCAACAATACCAGGAACAAGGAGGTCATTGATGTGTAGCAGGAAAAGTGTCGCGGAGAGAACAGACCCCTGAGGAACTCCGGCATCGATAGCCATAAGGTCAGAGGAGCAGCCATCAATGACCACTCGGATTGACCGTTCACTCAGGAAGTCAGATATCCAGCAGCAAAAGTCAGCGGGAATGCCGTATGCCGGAAGTTTGCTCAACAAACTTGCGTGCCAAACCCTGTCGAAAGCCTTCGAGATGTCCAGCGACACGGCAAGGGCCTCGCCGTGTTTCTCGATGGCCTCGCCCCAGCAGTGCGTAGCTAACACCAGAAGATCCCCAGTTGACCGTCCCCGGCGAAAGCCATACTGACGGTCGCTGAGTAGGTCGTTCGCTTCAAGGTGCGCCAGCAGCTTACTGTTGAGTACCCTTTCCATTACTTTACACAGTATGGAGGTGATGGCGATTGGTCGATAATTACAGGGGTCGGCACGACTACCCTTCTTGGGCACTGGTTGTACATTAGCAACCTTCCAGGAGTTCGGCACCGTTCTGGTTTTGAGAGAGAGGCGGTACAAGCGTGTCAACACAGGAGACAACTCAGGCGCACAGTTCCTTAAGACCCTAGCTGGTATGCCGTCCGGGCCGCTAGCCTTATTCACGTCTAGGCTCTGAAGTACTCTACGAACCTCTTTTAAGTGTATTGTGATCTCCGGCATCGAAGAATCACAGCGAGGAATCGATGGTGGCTGTTTAGACCCAGTATCTAGACGCGAATTGCTCGCAAACAGAGATGCAAATAAATTTGCCTTCTCGGTAGCGGAGTGAGCCAGCGACCCATCCGGTTTTTGCAGGGGGGGTAGTGAGGACCGGCAGAAATTAGATTCGACCGATTTTGATAGGGACCAAAACTGTTTACTGCCAGAAGGGTAGGACGCCAGTTTGGCCCCTATGTGACTGACGTGGTCGAAACGCGCCTTTCGGATCACCCGCTTACAGGACTTTGCGGCAGAATTGAAAGCTCTTTTCTTCGCGCGAACCCGACGCGCTCGAACTTTACGGTCACGAGCTTGCACCCAGGCTTGGTATGCAGACTGTTTTCGGGCCTCAGCACGAGCACAGTCCGCATTAAACCATGGACGGGCCTTGTGACCGAGCGGTATGTCGGAGAATGGAATATAGTATTCCATTCCCTGCCGTATCACGGCCGCAACCGCCTCAGCTGAGCAAGTGGGGTCGCGCGCAGAAAAGCAAACTGACTGCCAAGGGAAGGACGCAAAGAAGTGCCGCATCTCATCCCAGTCTGCTGACTCGTATCGCCAAACTCGCCGCTCGCCTTTAGGGCTATCATCTGGAGGGGAGCTGACAGATATGGACTTTACCAGACAGTGGTCAGATGTTCCCAGTGGGGCTGATACCGATACTGAGTGCCTGTCTGGGTCAGTAGTCAGCAGCAAGTCCAAGCAATTAGGTGTGTGTCCATCAACATCCGGCACCCGCGTAGCTTCATTCACCAGCTGAGTGAGATCTAGCGACAATGCAAATCTGCGCGCCTCTCTCCCAGCATGGTCAGTTTTCTGGAACGGGAACAACCACTCATCGTGGTGGGCATTAAAGTCCCCCAGAAAAAGAAGCTCCGCCGTTGGGTACCGTTGCTGGGCACAATCCGCCTTTTCCATCAGGTGTTCGAAAAGCCTGGTCGTCTCCTGGTCACCGCTGTGCGACCGGTAGACACCGACGTAGAGAGATTTCTCGACCCCGGTGTCCACCAGTATCCAAATTGTAGATAACCCTGAATCCTCAAAGCAACGGAGACGCCGACAGCAAACGTCATCGCGGACGTACACACAGACCCCAGCTCGCTTTACGAACCTATGTTCAAGCGAGTAGCCTGGGTAGTTGAGGTACGCCACGTCTGACGGAGTCGCTATCTGCGTCTCCGTTAAAAAGAAAAGGTGCGGCTTCTCGGTCTCGAGGTGGTGGTGGACCGGATCGAGATTTGAGTGCAACCCCCTGATGTTGGTGAGGTGCACTTTAAGTGGGAGGAAGTGCAGCCGCTTAAAAACCGTTTTCTTCTTGTACTTTTTCATTAGGAGTATTTTTTGTGGGGAAACAGAAGTATGATCGAGACACGACTCGGTTACCCAACGGGATTCATCAGCTCGTCCGAACTGTGGAAGATAAATGTGTAATGTGTAATAGACCGATCTCAGCTAGACGGTACACTTGTTCCCATGTTTTAGCGTGGAAAATAACGACAGTGTCGTCAGCATATGATATAATTTCTGCGCCGTTTAGTTGTGAGTTTAGAATATCATTCATGTAGAAGCTGAAGAGAGTTGGTCCGAGTGTGCTGCCCTGTGGAATTCCAAAGGAGATGGGAAGTACGTCACTTGAGTGTTCATCGACCTTCACTAGCTGTTTGCGATCAGACAGGTAACTCGTAAACCATTCAAGTGCAGCCCCTCGTATGCCCGAACATTCAAGTTTTCTAAGAAGAAGTTGAATTGATATTGTATCGAAGGCCTTTGCCAGATCTAAAAAAACTCCTAAAGTCTGTTCTCCTTTTTGGGTGAAAGTAGCCACTAAGTTAGTCAGTAATGAAGCAGCGTCTTCTGTTGACCTTCCTCGCCGGAATCCAAACTGCTTGTCGGATATCAATTTGTGTTTTTCGAAAAAGTTCACTAGCCTGTTGTTAACTAGTTTCTCCAGTACTTTGGACAGAATAGACAGAAGTGCGATTGGTCGATAATTTTCAGGTAAGTCTGTAGGGCCGCTTTTAAGTATTGGTCTAACGGAAGCAACTTTCCAGAACTCCGGAAAGTTACCAGTTTCTAAGCTTAAATTAAAAATATGAGTGAGTGGTTTAAGGATTGCGTTCTTTATTTTTATAATAAAACTTGTAGTGATACCATCAAGTCCTGGTGCGCTGTCAATTTTAAGTTGGTGGATATATTTCGTTATTTCTGTTTCGTCTGTCGGGTGAAGAAAAAATGTGTGTGGGAAATTTTCACGAGGTTTGTATTTTTTGGCTAGGGATTCTTGAGTCTCAGAAATTCGTGATAGTATTAGATCAGATAGATTTTTTCCAATCGAGGTGAAGTAGGCATTACAATTGTTAAGTGAGTTAACTGGATCCGCCGAATTGGAGATTAGTTGGGATGAGTCATTTCTTTGACTATTTGGGCTATATATTGATTTGAGAGTGTGCCATAGTTTTTTTGGGTTCTTTTGGTTTTCTGTTATTAGCTGGCTATTGTGCTCTGTTTTTAATTTATGTAAAAGGTTATTACAGAAATTCCTGTACCTAGTATAAATCAGTCTTTTCATTTCATCGTCTGGGTCGCAATTTGAAGCTCTATGAAGACTGTCACGGTGCTTTATGCACCTCATAAGACCTGGAGTGATCCAGGGCTTAAGAATGAATTTATTTCTGCTTATTTTAACTTTATGCGTATGTTTGATCATAAGATTGTTGATAATAGTTGTAAATGTGTTTAAAGAGAAGTTGGTACAATTCGAATTGAGGATATCAGACCAATCGATGCTCATTAGCTCCTCCGCGATTGCGTCATCGTCAGTTCTATTTTTCCACCGGGATCTTATGTGAGATTTAATGTTATTATTTTTTAGAGAAATATTAGCCAAAACCATGTCGTGATCTGTTATCGAGCATTTGCAGATTATTCCTTCGGATTTGTAGTTTGATTTAATAAAGATATGATCAAGACATGTACGCCCCCTGGTTGGTTCAGTGATAGCAGGTAAAAGACCATGTGAGGCCATAAGGCTCAAGTATTCAGCATGATTTGAGATGGCAGTATTCATTATGTCGATGTTTAGGTCTCCGGCTACTACAATAGTTGGATATATTTTTATTTGAGATAAAACAGTGTCTAGGGATACAATAAAGTTATTTAGATTTAAAAAGGAAGGCGACCGATATACTCCTATTATAGCTACTTCGTTGTCCAGGACAAGCATGATACTATCAGCTTCAGCAATAGATGACTCTATGATTTTTACATTTCTACTCGATTTAGTGTAAATTATGACGCCGCCATTTTTGTTCGATTGTGAGTGAGAGCGAAAAACAGAATAACCTGGTAGTGGTTCCAATATTGACCCTTCACTTAGCCAACATTCTGTTAAAACAATCGCCTCGAAGTCAACTTTTAATCGTTTAAAAGCTATGCAAAAATGATCAAAGTTGCGCTGGTAACTCCTTATATTAAACGTGAGTATTTTAAAACTATTTTGTTTCGCTATGATCTTCCTACAGTCTTCTAATTGGTCGCAGGTGTGACAAGTTATGTTTACATTTTCGTCTATATCTTGTATAACGTCAAGTAAAGCCATAGGTATAGATTGGGATGTTGTTGTTATTTTCCATTTTTGTTGTTGTCACTATTAATAACTTATGTAGCTGTAGGGAAACTTGAGTGTTATTTCGTTTGTTTAGATGATGATGTGTGGATGTTTTAGTGAAGGGGATTTGATCATTTGCGCATGTGTCGTTAACAGATTTGTAAAGTGTTGAAGAGTTCGAGAGATTGTACGTGAATGGTAATGTTGGTTTTGGTATCCTTAAGTTAGGTGTCAGTGTTATAACATTACTGATATGAAGTATCAGTTTCCTACATTCTTCTGACCGAAGACTTGCGTAGCAATTTAAAATAATATTTTTGTTGATTTCTTGAAAAGTATTAAGTAAAGTCAAACATGTACGTCTATAAGGTGAAAATGTTATTAATGTCTCTTTAGGTTCGATTTTTACGTAAAAATTAAGATGTAGATAGACGTGGTTGCTAGAAATTGTGTGTGAGTGTGTTATGCTGGAAAATTGAATATTAAAATATGTGTTTAGGTGTGTTATGGTGGAGATATGTGTGGCAATGCATGAGTGTAAAGAGTGTAAACGTGTTTTGGTTGTGTTTGCGAGGAAGATTTGATCACGAGTGTTTATGTTGAAAGGAATAGCTTGATTTATATAAAAAGTTGTTTGAGTACATTGCGAACATTTAATTATTGTAAATTGTGGTGAGTGCGGGAGTTCAAATTCTTGTACGGTTTTTGAGGTGTAACACAGTGAATTTAAAATTTGCAAAAATACAGTAAAAAAGTGAAATGTAAAAATAATATAAAACTTAGAAATAGAGTTAAATCTTAAATTATAATGAGATCTAGAATTATTACAAGAACTAAAATTATAGTGAAATCTAAAATTATAAAAATATTATATATATAAAAATAAATATTATATATTACATAAAAAATTTAGGAATAATAAAAAGGATGTACTTTTTGTTGTTCGCCTTCCAGCATTGTTGACATCGACACCGGACTTCACACAGGGGTCGTAGAACCCAAGTGCTTTTCCAGGTATTCTGTGTTGCGTATGTGGATGGATGGGTTACCCTCTTGTTTGCGTATGAGAACTGCGCCATTTTTAATCCAACAAAACTTGTATCCATGTTCCTTTGCCAACAGTTTGGTTGCACGAAATAACTGCCTGTTTTCGTAGGTCAGGCGCTCATTTACGTAGATTTTCCTTATTGCTCCAGTTATCTCGATGTCAGTTGAAGTGAGTGTCCTTCTGACTTTAGCGGCCTTCAGGAATTCGTCACGCTTGTAGCGCCGCACGAACCGGACAGCAAGTGTGCGCGGTGGAGCATCAGCTGAGTCTTTGGGTTGTTGTCGGCGTGGTCCCGCTCTATCAATTGAGTCGCCGTTGCATTTGGTTGAGCTCGCGCAGTAATTTGTAAAAATCGGTCTTGTCTGGGGGTAGTGATGCGACTTGGCCCCCGGTGCCTCTCCGCTACTTCACCTGTGGCACGATAGCGTGTCCACAATCTTGAAATTACATTTTGATGGGTCCCTATGGCCTCAGCAACATTACGCTGAACAGATCCAGCTTCCAGCATTCCCACAGCTCGTAACATCTCCGCCCTCGTCAAATGTCGGCGTTGCATGGCTACAATACCTCAATTTTAACTTTATCTTACGTTTAAAACTGTAACTAAACGTAATTCGTATTGTTTTTTAAATTTCGCACAAATGAAAATTCCCTCTCCTATACATCAAGACATTTTTATGCCACCGAAACAAAAGAATTTTCAAAAATTTGAATTTGGAATTAGTCTGAGATAAATTACAAACAAATCGGTGTATTAAAGATTCCAATGCGGCCAGTACTTTTCGAGTTATTTAATTGAGTATGAAATATCCCTAGACCGTGTTGATGTGTGTATTCAGGTATTTCTTGACATAAGAAATTGATTGATATGCAAAATTCTGCTCATTGAAGACACTGGCTCTTGAGTATTTCATTTGGAATATTAATCGCGAATAAAGTTGATTCCCTTTGACAGTGTTTCTTGCCCCCAGTAGTGATATTAGCTAACACAACACCTGTCTGGTTGGAGGGTCCTCTTATGTCACAATGTCTTTTTTCAAAACCATTACATTTAGTAAAAGGCCACAATATCTCCATTAGGTTTGGCAAAGTCTAAGCTTCCTCTGAAAGCACTTAACCGCTTGGTTACGGCTGTCATTTCTAGATCAATAACCATCTACAGGTAGTCAGTGGCTTACCAAGGGCCAAGGGTATTTCCCAGTACTAACTGATTTGTTAAGGTCAGATAGGTAGTTGTTCCAAGTAAAATACTGGTATTCAGTTGCATCCGGCTAGACTGGAAAAGGCCAGGCACATCTCTTATAGTACACTGTATAAGCATAATCTGCTTTTAATGTTCCCACAGATCTTTTAGGATATTGTATAATATATGTTCGAATTTTTGTATTTACTAGTTGCTGGTTTCCTCAACAACATTTCCTTCATGGGTTTGAAAGCAGGGGTGATAAGATTAATTGCAGTCAAAGAAAAAAATAGTTTGGACCATATAGACTACTGGCCCGTGTTGAAAAAATTATGGGTCATGTGAACCACCAGGTGACCTATCTAGAACGATATAGGAGCATAAAATAATAAGATTCAGCACTATGCCGTCACTTGTAAGCTGTCCAACCGAGTGCAGGTGAGAATTCAAAAGTACAGGTAGACTCGGTACATTTTGGTCATATATTTTTGTACGGCATTCTTACCATCGATAGATCCATGAAAAATAATAAGAAAACGCGTAGTGCCGTAAAAAAATGTTGCGCCACAAAGTCGGAATTTTTATTTTATTTTCCGACAATTTCGAGGGTAAATTTGGTCATTTGATTTTGTACGGCATCAGTTTCATACTATTTCAATACTGCTTCTAATCCATTATTCCGCAACGCCGTACAAAAATCATGCGACAAGGGGAAATAATCGAGGGTTGAAACCCCCTCTCTTGCCGCTGGTCCAGGGGGTGATTTGAAAAAGAACGGCTTCGGTTCCAAAACATTATCTAGCACTCAAAAGTACTATTAAAAATAATGCCGTCAAAAAATTATTGTTCATTTTAAATGTAATATCAATAATTATCTTAATTTCATCGTATCCTTTATTTTTAAAGCTGTAAAGTCATTTGATCCCGTACGGGAACTTTTTTTTTAACATGATATTGTAAAATACAATTGATAAATAGTATTGCCGTTCAAAAGAAACTGTTCAAAAAAAAGTTATAGAGAAATACAAAAACTGAAATTTTGCAAATTATTGCAAAAGTTTAAATATCATAGATTAATGAAATATAGCAGTTTTCAAAATTTTATCCCTTGTTTTAAATAATATTAACATAAATAAATTAGGAAAAAATGATGCCGTACATTTTAATGCAGACCATTATAGTCCGGGAGCCGACTGCAAGAAACCCTACCTCATAAAAAAATAGAAAATACCTACTTTGTAGAGGTAGCTGACTTTTAGTAGCTTCAACTGCTCTTGGTCGGCCGCGGCTTAACTTGGCAAATTTTGAGCAAATGAAAAAAAAGTGGTGCAAAAATTCATCAAAAAAAACCTCATCGAAAAATAGAATGAAACTTGTATTGATAGGATAGAGACCTTTTGAGGACTGTAAAAAAAGTGGTCGGCCAAATCCTGCGTTGGCAGGTTCTTGTGTCCGACCGAATTTGTGGTACCACGTGACAGCTACATTTTACCTCATGGAAAAATTGAATGAAAAAAACGGATTATAATAGCTAAATTAAACCTGTTGACGTATGCCTTGGTCGGCCTCACCTTAGTCTGGCAGTTTTAGCAGTCCGACCACATTTATATAAAAAAAAAACCAAGGTCCTAAATAAATAAGTGCGTGGAGGGCTTAGAGGGCTTTACAAAAACAAAACATTGAGTTCAAATTTTTATTCTATGAATATATTCTTAAAATCATAAAAATATTGTATGCTTAAGTGTGTATTTATGAAGAGAGTATTTGTAATTAAAAAATCAACGTATTTACTTTCCGCCTTATTACAAAAGATAGTTAAACCTGGTTTAACTTAGACTTGGTTTATCTGGCATGCCGATCAAAATTATACAACAACGTTTTTAATTTGCTTTAGTAATCACAACCACGCAAAATAGGCGCAAATAGAGTAGTCGAGTTGCGGAAAATAGCCTGTGTTACCATTTTTAATAATCATAATCATCTTCGGAGTCGAAGTCTGACGAACTATCCCCAGATTCCGACTTATCAATGGTTATGTCTTCGACTCGCAAAGGAGTCATGTGTCCTTCGAACCATTTGATTTTATACATTTCATCTGCTAATGTCCAGCCACAATGTGTTGCATCAAATTTGATGCAACTGGATTCTGCGGCATACTGCCACATTGAATTTACGAACGCCGTACGTAAAATTTTTTGTTTTAAGGTGCTCCAACATGGGGGTATATTGCCGGAATCAAAATTTTGTATTTTTTTCAAAAATTTTGCACGTTGTGACACTGTTGAATACTTTTTTTTGAACAACTGTACTCTCGCTTCGTTCACAGTTTTGCATACTTTCATTCCGCACATTTCGCATGTGTATTTTTGAATCAAGTCCGAGGTTTCGTCTATTTGGTTTGGGTTGTTTAAATTGAAAAATGCTTTCTGATATGATACATTCTTTTTCAATATTTCAAAGGGTCTCACTTTACCCTTCCCTTTAAAACTTGCCGTATAATCAGAGCCAGTGAAGGCATGAAATCCGGGTAATGATTTACTAAGGTCTTGTCCAAGACTTTCACACAATTTTGTGAATTCAAAGTGCTTTTCATTTTCTATCACAAATGATAATAAAGTGTTAAAAAATTTAGAGTCCGATTATGAATAGACGAAACCTCGGACTTGATTCAAAAATACACATGCGAAATGTACGGAATGAAAGTATGCAAAACTGTGAACGAAGCGAGAGTACAGTTGTTCAAAAAAAAGTATTCAACAGTGTCACAACGTGCAAAATTTTTGAAAAAAATACAAAATTTTGATTCCGGCAATATACCCCCATGTTGGAGCACCTTAAAACAAAAAAAATTACGTACGGCGTTCGTAAATTCAATGTGGCAGTGTGCCGCAGAATCCAGTTGCATCAAATTTGATGCAACACATTGTGGCTGGACATTAGCAGATGAAATGTATAAAATCAAATGGTTCGAAGGACACATGACTCCTTTGCGAGTCGAAGACATAACCATTGATAAGTCGGAATCTAGGGATAGTTCGTCAGACTTCGACTCCGAAGATGATTATGATTATTAAAAATGGTAACACAGGCTATTTTCCGCAACTCGACTACTCTATTTGCGCCTATTTTGCTTGGTTGTGATTACTAAAGCAAATTAAAAACGTTGTTGTATAATTTTGATCGGCATGCCAGATAAACCAAGTCTAAGTTAAACCAGGTTTAACTATCTTTTGTAATAAGGCGGAAAGTAAATACGTTGATTTTTTAATTACAAATACTCTCTTCATAAATACACACTTAAGCATACAATATTTTTATGATTTTAAGAATATATTCATAGAATAAAAATTTGAACTCAATGTTTTGTTTTTGTAAAGCCCTCTAAGCCCTCCACGCACTTATTTATTTAGGACCTTGGTTTTTTTTTATATAAATGTGGTCGGACTGCTAAAACTGCCAGACTAAGGTGAGGCCGACCAAGGCATACGTCAACAGGTTTAATTTAGCTATTATAATCCGTTTTTTTCATTCAATTTTTCCATGAGGTAAAATGTAGCTGTCACGTGGTACCACAAATTCGGTCGGACACAAGAACCTGCCAACGCAGGATTTGGCCGACCACTTTTTTTACAGTCCTCAAAAGGTCTCTATCCTATCAATACAAGTTTCATTCTATTTTTCGATGAGGTTTTTTTTGATGAATTTTTGCACCACTTTTTTTTCATTTGCTCAAAATTTGCCAAGTTAAGCCGCGGCCGACCAAGAGCAGTTGAAGCTACTAAAAGTCAGCTACCTCTACAAAGTAGGTATTTTCTATTTTTTTATGAGGTAGGGTTTCTTGCAGTCGGCTCCCGGACTATTATCTTTCAGGCTGATGAAAATGACGCTACCATTTTAAGGTTGCACAAGCCAGTCATTCTTCCATACAAACGTAGTATGGTGATTACTCCTGATATTATCAATCTGATACAGTACGGCATTAACATATTTTTGAAGAGAACAATTGATAATATGAAAAAATCACTATGACGTCTAACTGAACTGAAACGGTGTGTATATTATATCCAAGAATTGAAACTGCCAATCCCAGTATCAACAGTTTTAACGTCATCATCTTCTTCGCCTGATTCCTCATCCGGTTCCGTTATGTCAAAGACTTTTTGGGGGCATTCCTCGCCGTGGAACCAGTCGAAATCGTACCGACCGTCATTGAGAATCCATCCATAGCTTACACCAATAGCTTAGCTTAATCCATAGGTAACAAGGTCGACGGTATTTGTTTGTAGGCATTACACCAAATCTGTGCTATGTAGGTACTTCTCTTCATATGTTGTTTTAACTCCCGGAAACAAGGGGCAAACGACGTTGCTTCCAATTTCATAGTTGTCTTTTTGAAAGCTTCATTTCTGCTTTTCGGCGTATAAATCTTTTCGAATATGATACTTATGACTTGTGGGAAATTCAATTTTACAGCTCCCACATAAGATTTACTTTCAAAACAATTACTGATCTACCTAGGGATTGAAATGAGCTACACGACTAAGAGAAGTCTTAAAATAATTAACAAGGAACAGTTGACGTCAACTGTTCCTTGTTAATTATTTTAAGACTTACAGACTTATAGTTGCCTCAACCGAAAATGTGCGAGTACTTCTCAAAAATATGTTGTATTTTGGAATTATCAGTGACAACATGTCTATATTTTGGTATAAATCGATAGTATACAAACCCATATTTAACATAGTTTCTAACTAGGAACCTAGAATCACGAAAAGAGTATGAAAATTAGTACAAATAAACTATCTAAATGCCGTATAAAAAAATATCGTGATGAATTTCACCTTACATTTCGATAAATGAATTTTTTCTTTTTAATTTTTTCATTTTCAGTTTTTTTCCCCTTTGGACCAACGAAAATGTACGGCATATGAAAAAATATTATTTTAAGACTTACAGACTTATAGTTGCCTCAACCGAAAATGTGCGAGTACTTCTCAAAAATATGTTGTATTTTGGAATTATCAGTGACAACATGTCTATATTTTGGTATAAATCGATAGTATACAAACCCATATTTAACATAGTTTCTAACTAGGAACCTAGAATCACGAAAAGAGTATGAAAATTAGTACAAATAAACTATCTAAATGCCGTATAAAAAAATATCGTGATGAATTTCACCTTACATTTCGATAAATGAATTTTTTCTTTTTAATTTTTTCATTTTCAGTTTTTTTCCCCTTTGGACCAACGAAAATGTACGGCATATGAAAAAATATTATCTATGCATAAAATACTTTCAAAATAAATTAATTTTTTGTTGTGTCAAATCACCCCCTGGACCAGCGGAAAGAGAGGGTGTTACAACCCTCGATTATTTCCCCTTGTCGCATGATTTTTGTACGGCGTTGCGGAATAATGGATTAGAAGCAGTATTGAAATAGTATGAAACTGATGCCGTACAAAATCAAATGACCAAATTTACCCTCGAAATTGTCGGAAAATAAAATAAAAATTCTGACTTTATGGCGCAACATTTTTTTACGGCACTGCGCGTTTTCTTATTATTTTTCATGGATCTATCGATGGTAAGAATGCCGTACAAAAATATATGACCAAAATGTACCGAGTCTACCTGTACTTTTGAATTCTCACCTGCACTCGGTTGGACAGCTTACAAGTGACGGCATAGTGCTGAATCTTATTATTTTATGCTCCTATATCGTTCTAGATAGGTCACCTGGTGGTTCACATGACCCATAATTTTTTCAACACGGGCCAGTAGTCTAATAATATGCCAAGCGTTTAACTGCGCCCTTCTCCCTAAAACCATATTTTCCATCCATCAAATAGTTAGGGAAAATAAAATAAAAAAGTATAATTTATGAAACTAGAAAGTTACGCAATAGTCTGGAAAGCGCCGGTAACCAACCATATAATTTAACTCTATAAAGCGTTTATAGGGCGAAAGTTAATCTAGACGCCGTATAAATGGTTCTGGTTTAATAGAAAGCATGTCTAGTTTGTACCTATTACAACTAAGTAAGGATTTAAGGCTTGCGAAAGCGTTTTCGGTCGCACATAAATATCATCATTATGTCAGACAAAAGACGGCCATTGCTCGACATAGGCCTCCACCAGGTGTCGCCACATTGATCAGTCCATATATTTTTTTATTATTTATCACATAAATATAAAGCACTAGTTTTCCCGATTTTCCTCTATGGAGTTGAAACGTGGACAATCCAAACAAGAGAAAGACAGAGGATAGACGCATTCGAAATGTGGTGCTGGAGGCGGATGCTCCGAATTCCATAGACAGCCAAACGCACAAATGTGTCTATCCTTACCCAACTCGTTATTAAGACTCTATTGTCTACAGTTTGCCGACAGCGTATTTTGTCCTATTTCGGCCACATAATGCGAAGAGGAGATAGCAGCCTTGAAAAATTAGTCATTGTTGGCAATACCGAAGGCAAGCGAGCGCGAGGCCGGTCGCCAACACGATGGTCCGACCAAGTAAAAGAGGCTATTTCCTCAAGCAAATTTCAGCAGGTGGAGGGGGCAACTTCAGACCGGAGTAGATGTAGGCAGATTGTCCGCTTGAAGGGGTCCAGTGACCACGATCCTCAGTAATGAGGGACCGACTGAAGAAGAAAAATTTGATCCAAGAAACAAATCGCAGACGTTTCGCAATGCAGGCTCTAAATTAAAATGGAACTGAGCGGGCCACATCTGCCGTATGGCGTATTAAATTGCAACAGATTGGGTTCCGAGCAACAGAACCCGGCGTCGCGGTAGGCCCAAAAAGTGGTGATGTGACGATTTTTACTCTTATCTAAAGGATTGGGCCCAAATAGACAGGGAAAGAACAAATGCAGGAGGGCTTTACTCAGCAGTGGGAGGGAATGCAATCTCGTCTCGCCGAGATCCCGATCTCGCGAGATCCCGTTCATATTTTACGAGATTGTATCTCGTCAAATTTCGTACGAGATCTCGCGAGATAACGAGATCGACAAATGCAGCGTGACGACGAGTATTTCATAGTGCGTCTGCGCGCGAACTGAATCCTGGCCGGCCGTGCGGCCGCGCTTGGCGCGGGCACAGGACAAGAGGGGTAGGCGGGCTTGCGAGGGACGACGGAACAAATTCTACAACAAATACTTTAGACATTTTAATAAAAAAAGAAATGAATTTGTACGAAACTGGTGGAGTAAGAGGGGAACTTTTAAACTTCGTACATAACTGCCTCTCAACTGTGGTTCCCACAAGTGTTGAGGCAGAACGAGCTTTTTCAGCAGCAGGGTATTTGGCATGCAAAATCAGAAGTCGTCTGTCAGATGATACTCTCGACATGATGTGTTTTTGAGAAGCCATTTTCAGACAAACTAACTTGCCTTTCCGTACCTTGATAACTTCATCTGACTTCTACTTTAAATTTTTTTATTTGATTAATACGATCTCACAACATTTATTTAACAACTTGTGAAGTTAAGGTTTTGTTTAGTTGTATTTATTTACCACAAGTAATGTTCCTATTACTCTTAATTATTGAAACTAAAGTAATAATTTACAAAGGACTAAATATAGATAATTATTGTTTTGTTACCAATATTGTAAGAATTTGAACTGATTAGCTACAGTAGGTATAATAATCATAGACATAAACAAATGTTATTAGAGTTAGAGACAAAATAATAAGTACTCTGTTGATTTTTAAAATAAAACTTACATTATTTTTATAACTAAGCAATGCAGTTTCTATTTAATTACATATCATGTCAATTACTAGTTCTTAAAACAAGCTTTTGCATATGTTTTAATTGCGATTCTCTCAATCTCGCGAGATCCCGTAATTTGCGAGATCTCGCGAGACTGGGTTTTGAGTCTCGCGAGATCTCGCTATGCGGAAATCTCGTACGAGATTGCATTCCCTAAGTGGGACACATCAAGCTCTTAAAAAGTCGTAAGTTGCCGGGGCTGAAAATGAAAAAGTTACTACTTACTACTATCAGCCCGTGACCACTGCAGGGCAAAGGCCTCCCTTTACACTCGCTCCTGAACCAATATGGACCAGTCCCGCCTGCAGGCGTCAAGTTTGCCTTGCCATCTATGCCTGTGTCTTCTTCGATGCCGTTAGACAGTTTCAGTCACATGTTGTGGTGGTCTTTGCAAAATGTGGAAAACGTGTAAAAGGCAGATGCTTGTAGCTGAAAAATCTGTCTGATGTAGACCTTACCCTATCAGAAGTATTCAGAAGTAATTATCTGATGCCAGTCGACTTCTGTATTTATGAACTCATCATCATCCACAAGTTCCACAACCCGAATTCACCCAGTACTGGGTATCGCCTCTCTTTCTTGTGCCAATCTCCACGGTCCTGTGCTAGCCTCATCCAGCGCCTCTCTGCTATTCAATAGTGTCAGAATGGTCAATCATTGATCTCATAATTGTTGATTTTGACAAGTTTTGCACCCGATGGCAATTATGTCGTCTGCCAATCTCGCCGCCGGACGACCTACACTTCTTTTGCCAGCTTTTGGACACCATTCGGTGACAGCCTTAGGCCGCAAATTCGGAGAGGCGGGGCGTGCAGGCAGCGTGCAGCGGGGAGTTGAATGGAATTACAACTCCCCGCTGCACGCTCTAAAAAAAACGCGTCTCCGAATTTGCGGCCTTAGTCCACCTGTCATCACTTCGCCTTGCTAGGTGTCCTGCTCAACTCCATTGATGAGTTCCATAACGCGATTCCCAATATTATATTTATGAATTAGTCGGCCTAAATAAGGACTGGCCATGTGCTATTTATTATGAGTCGGAAATAGGCGGTATAGTAGTTAATAATTTATTTTCCTTCCTATTGACTTATCGCAAAACTTCCAAGGATTAACCTAAATACTATTGAGTTAATAACTGCGAGTGACCTCGAAATTCACGAAATAAAAGCAGTCGTCTACCTACTGTTCTTTGATGGCTTCTCGGTTTCGCAAATGAGGTAATCCTCAGTTATTTAGGTACTAGACCTAGACTGTCGGAATATCCTGCCCTGCCAAACTTACTCAGCTAGTTATATGAGCATGACCATGTAAAGGCATTCGCCAAAAAATACTAATGAACACTACTGTACACTAAATTCAGTGCCTAAAAAGGCAATAACCTTACTTAATTATCATATTTATAGTAATACAGGATAATATTGTTTTTATAACAAAAAAAAACCCGACTGAAAAAACGGAAAAGCAAAAAACAAGCACATTTTAAATTAAACAAAACTTGTAAGCAGGCGGGGTCCATTCTATTTTCATTTCATAATTTAATATTCAAATGAACCCCGCCTGCTTCCAAGTTTTGTTTAATTTAAAATGTGCTTGTTTTTTGCTTTTCCGTTTTTTCAGTCGGGTTTTTTAGTTTTTTAACTACATTTTTTTATTTAACACTTTTTTAGTCAGTTTTCATTAACTTCGTTATTACTATTATAAGACGGTAGAGTCGATTCGATTTTATATTCATTCCGTACACGTAAAAAATCCGGTTTTAAGTAAGAAATGCGATATTGTTTGTTCTAATAACTTTAAATCGTTATATATCCTAAACGGTTTTATAAAATGAAAAATGATTAAGGAAACCTAATATTCATTTTCAGATACCTATTCAACGATACCCCACTTGACGGGGTGCGTCGATTTTTTTTTTTCATTTTGACAATATGGCGACTAGTTGTTACTATAGTGAGTATTGTTTATAGTAATGTTTTTAGTGACACTCGCGAGGTCAAGACGAATCGATTGACGTACGGATCATCAAAATCGGCCAAGGCGTTTGGCCTCTACAATGCCACATAGGAACAAACATACATACATACATACATAGACTGATAAACACATAACCCTTCTTTGCTTTGCGCAGTCGGGTAAAAAGAGAATGTGGCACTCGGAGACTGCCGCGGTAAAGCTATTGCGTACATATTGCATAGCATTTTTTATCAATTATTTAATTCATCTCAGTTAGAGACAACCTCAGTTGACAACCTTGTTATTTTCCGTAACCATAGCAACCTGGTTGAAAATTTTCGTTACGGAATTTCTGGATTCGCTCTCCACGCTCAAGGAAGGCCCGCGATAGAAGCTATGCAATAGCTTAAAACAGGCTCTAATCCAGACGACACGCGCTCCTGAAACGCGCGTCGTCTGCGCGTTTAAAATACGCCGTGTGCTAGGGGCCTAAGTACTGACTTCTGTTTTATTATTCTCCAAAACCAAGGTCATGGTTCCTTTGACCACTTTGCTCTACTACCCATAGTTTCACTCGGATGAGCTAACATCAAAATCACCCTGTTTTTTTATACTGATTTAACTCAGTGCGGACGGATTTTTTAGCTTTACCGCCATACAAAATTCTTTTTGTAATGTTATTTTCTCGTTACGCCAAGAAAAACTAAAAGGGCACCATTGCTCCATACAATTTGCTCATTTTCTTTTAAGATTTCCCCGCTTGGAAGATATGGCAAATATTTGGGCCCTCGATTAACGAAGAAAAGAAAGAGCGGAAGAAATATGGCTAAAACATTTCCATTTCCACTCTTCGAGGATAGGATAGGTTTCCGATGGACGCTTTCTAAAATTATCAACGGATGAAGCAAGGTGGCCTATGCATAGCAAGTGTTTTGTCGAGACATAATAATAACAAGCCCTGTCAACACTTCCGTCCTAGACGGTCCATACTAATCAAACTGTCTAGAACTCTAGATAGCCGAGTGTACGTGCCTTTTGAGTGGCATTCATTAACGATTCCGTAATTAATTTGTCAGCTTTGATTTGTTTATCTTTATTTGACGTTAATTGAGAATAGATTTATTGGTCTTCATCTATCGTCATAGTCATTTCATTTAGGTATTCTTGCACTTGAGCATTACATCTCATTCGAACCAAGAAAGCACTGGCGAAAAATAATGCCTTCGGGAATAATTTACTACGAAATCCTTGATTGCTACAAAGTCGAAAAGAACCAAGGACGAACACTCGAAATAAATATTTGAATACTACGGCTACTTCGAAAGATCCATAATTATTATTGAAGATGTAACAAGACATGTGTTAAAGTAATAGCAGGCTATTGGCTAGGTCATTGCCATATTTGACCCAATTTGCAGTTGACCCCAACGACTCGTGGGACTCATGGCATCACGCAATAATAAGCAGCTTCAACTATTGTTTACTTTTCTCATAACCGCGTTCATAGTAAGAAAACGATGTCAAGTCTTTAGAAAAAGTCGCTGGGTGACGAATTCAGAGATAAACCCGTCTTGTGGACATTGAATGATGAGGTGGAAACCAGGTATGTTGGTCATCATGAGCATACTAAGAAGTACTTACCTAGTGACCTGTTTAGCCTATATTTATGTCAAAACATAATGATTATTATCAAACTATTATGCCTGACGATTATAATTAATTAATTATAGCATTGAATGTTTCCCTATTTCTGTCTATAACGTCATACACTTAGACCCTGCTGAAATGTAAAATATCCCATTGAATGGGACGCGACTGTTGACTCAAGACGAAAGTCTATGACCAGTGTGTGTTGCCAGTGATTACATACGGGACCGAAACGTGGTCGCTCACAATGGGCCTTATCAGAAAGCTCAAAGTCACCCAAAGGGCAATGGAGAGGGCTATGCTCGGAGTTTCCTTGCGTGATCGAATCAGAAATGAGGACATCCGCATGAGAACCAAGGTTACCGACGTAGCCCGAAGAATCGCCAGACTTAAGTGGCAATGGGCAGGGCACATTGCTCGCAGAACGGATGGCCGATGGGGCCGAAAAGTTCTCGAATGGCGACCGCGAACCGGAAGACGTTGCGTTGGAAGACCTCCCACTAGGTGGACCGATGACCTGGTCAAGGTTGCAGGAACCCGCTGGATGAGAGACGCACGGGACCGGTCAATGTGGCGACGCCTGGGGGAGGCCTATGTTCAGCAGTGGACGTCTTTTGGCTGAAATGATGATGATGATGCCTGACGATTATAATTAATTAATTATAGCATTGAATGTTTCCCTATTTCTGTCTATAACGTCATACACTTAGACCCTGCTGAAATGTAAAATATCCCATTGAATGGGACGCGACTGTTGCCATGAATAATATGGAGAAATCAGGACCCCGATCAAAGACGGAGAATTTTCATATAATCCCAATTTCATATAACCCGAAATCCCACTCTCAAGTCGAGTTTGCAACTACTACCATTAGAGTACCTACAACGAAGCTATTCCAAAGTTATCTCGTCGGGGCCTTCAGATGGTTAATCCTTTTTCGCCGGGGCTGCAAGTTGTTCGAAAAAGATATCGCGGCCTCGACACAAAGGGCTAAGAAGAAACATGGGTGGTTTTTAGTCAGTAGAAGTCTGACACTCCCTTCCGCTCTGCCCAGAGCGGGAGGAGTCATTTGATGATTTCCCACCACCCAAAAAAATAAGCTATTCCAAAGTTGCTGCTGTATTACACTTACACCTTCCAGAAGCCGAGAAACCTCCAGAACACCGTACTGAGGTGAATAGTTTCTCCTTGCTCTCATTGATTTTATCTCGTTGTCGTGGGTCAGTCAGACACATAAAATATTCGTAAAATTGTCAAGTGGCAATAACAGATGGCCAACGTTTCTTTTTGCACGTTTCACGTCTGGGTTACGTCAACTTACGTGTTTCGAAATCGCAGTGAGAATAAGAACATTAAGATCAGTATGATGGACGAGTAGTGAATTTTAAGTTGAAGACTTATGTAATTGGTGGAGACTTCTTTTAGAAAATGTCGCGTGGTCTCAAGATGGATCGTATTTCGGTTGACAACATTGAAGTAATCTGTCAGAAAGTGTTATGCCATTAACTGTTCAAGCTTTCCCATGCGCTATGGAAAGTTAAAACTATGCATGCATAATATAAAATGCATAGCTAAAGTCAATCCGTTACTGCGGTGTTATGAATCGTGAATATTCGTGAACCACCTATCCGATTGTCATTGTGGCAATGTTTGACGGACTCGTATGTATGTCCAGCACAAGAGGTCTTTCGGTTCATAATAATAATTACGTTCATGGTGCTGTTCTACGGCTAGCATTATTCCACGAAAGCGAAGCCTTCGACCCTCCCTTATATAATAATAATTAACTGATTAATTTACCATAAAATCAATGCGATTTTCTAAAAGAGCGATCACTCGGGTTATCACAGTTGATTACGCTGAATGTGTCATCCTACTTAAAGGTCAGCTATAAGCAGATTGCACCCGACCGTCCTGTAATTGCGCTTACGCATAATTACACGCGTTTATGCGTGCGTCATCGAGGCGGGAGACCGATAATAAAATAATCGAAGTTACCTATTAAACCAATTTCGTGTAACTTTTTTCATAATCACTGCTCTCAAAACTGTAAAGGAAAACATCGTGAAGAAACTGGCATAGGCTGGAACTGAAAAATCGAAGCTATGTGACATCACTGACATCTACAATTCTATATTACCAAACCGCACTGTGCCCGCGTTGAGGATTATGGACCACTCTCTGTTGTAAGAGTGTCATGGAGAGCCATGTCTCCCGGCAGTGTAAACTGTAGAAAAAGACCTAATGCTTATCCTATTATATCATTTGATTCACAAACAAAGGCAGAATCTATCTAAACAATATGTTTATCAATGATTCTTTGTATTAACTTATCTTAGTAAAGGTGCGGTGAAACTGCAAGTATATTAAGGCGGAAGTGAATTATTATCAGCAGTAAAAAATAACACGAGCAGATCAATCCACCTGATAAAATACCTTATTCAGATAACGCGACATTTGAGATATAACTTGACCTTTTATTGAGAGCATTACTGAAAAACAATACTACACGATCTAAGCGAATAATATCTCATCAGACAACATGTTTTATGATCGTCTCGCCAAAGAATCATAGAGGAACTGCCACTACTCGTGTTGCACCTAGTCTATTTAAACACTTTTCTTCTTCCTTGTTCCCTCGCTGCTGATGATCGCTACTTCATACGCGGCGTATCGGTCTTATGCAGTCTAAACTGCAGCAATCATAGACATATCTAGAACCCATTTACTTTCTTCCAACTTTTTCTAACCAAATCAATATTCCCGCAGAGTCTGGCAACAGCAGTGGTCCAACTATTCACAACAGAAGATCCTTCGCATTCAAAATGGAAGAAGAAAGACACGGGTGTACTATGCCTGATCAAAGACAACGGGAAGAGGTCGTACTTCTTCCGGATATACTGCCTCTACCGCAAGGCTATGATATGGGAACAAGAGGTCTACCTCCAGATCGAATACAAGAACCCAAGGCCGTTCTTGCACACTTTCGAGGCAGAGGTGAGTGTGGCTTTATAATTATGTCGTGAATAATGTAGCAACTTTTACCATAGCTATCTATATATTTTTTGGAGCTTTAAAGGGAACAGGAGAATTGATTCTGGTCACGCTCTGACGGTTCTATAGATCCCTGCTTTTTAGTCCCAAGAGACAAAAGTTGTCAAGGCAAAACAAAGCTAGGCTAGACATCAATCATTTTATTTATGCAGCCTGTCAATAAAATAAATATTACTGTTCGCCTGTGTCATCCCACTGCTAAGCAAACAAAGACCTCTCCCATTACCTCGTAATCTTTTGATACAGGGCCAATGTGGACCACTGGTGGTAAGAAATATTAGGTCGACAATATTATTTCTTCGAATCTTAAATAAGGGATCGGACAAAAAAAAACTAATTAGTCCGTCATATAGATTTCCAAAAAATATTGACCACATATTTTTTTTTTCACGTACTTAAACAAAAAATTAAGACGATACAGTGCTTCGAAAACTCGTGTGACGTCATCTGCTAGTACATTTTGTAACTACATGTGACGTTTCAAGCCCCACTCCATGATCTTTAACGCGCTTTATCTTCGTCAATTTTTATTGATTTGATAAAACAAAAAACACGTATCCAATATTTTTCGATAATCTTACTGACGGACTAAATAGAATCATATTTTTTTGAGTTAGTCCGATCCCCTATTGCGCCTCAACACTTACTTAGTTCTCAATTTTGCCTGCCAAGACTTGTGTCTGTGTATCAAAGGTTTCTTTAATCTTGTTAATACTATTTAGACAGCTGCTCTTGTAACATTGAGTGGTACAAAGTTTTTGCTATATGCCGTGACAAAATCTAACATTTACTTGTATTGCATTTACTTTTCAAAGGCGTATGGAAAAGTACTTCAGTATTTTCATAAATATACAATGATGGATGTAATAACATTGTTCCATATCAAAAGGGATAATGAATAGATTAATCATTGCCGATTAGCTCATTCATCAGTCATGATAATTTTATCAACAGCTCACAAAAATATCTATATAATTGTAATGTTATTAATTTATCATGTCCTTATTAAGTACATTTAGATCTAAAATAGCAGGAAAATGTTACCTGATAGCTGTCGATAAAATCTATATTGTGTTGTTTATCAATCCTGAAATAGATTATAGAGGAGTAACGAGTGAAACAATTTATTCAGTTGAAATGAAACAGAACACTCCTATACTTTAACCAGATGATTAACCTGAGAACCGAGGCTAACACAGTTGGGTAATACTACGCTGATGTTTATGATGTTACAAAATAATACACACAATTTACTGCTTTTCATTGTCCATAAGGGCGCGTTCAGGCAAAATTATGCTGTTTTTTCGGTACATTTTATGTCATAACTCAACAAAATCGAATATAACTAATAACTACTTCGTATAGATTGGTTCTTCATCTTCAAATAATGGGAACTATAATATTGAAAATTTTAGTCTTTGATAATGTAAAATCGATCTTACGTTGCCATTTTCCACAAAATTAACGACACCGGGTTGAGTTTATTTACATTTTTTGTGCTATTATTAACATATTTTACTATTTCTAAAAATACTATATGTAGGCAAATATACTCAATTTTTAATAATGGGAATATTTTTTAAGCTAAATGCATGAATAGTCGCAGAAAAAATGAAAACCGAAACTTATTTTTTCTCATTTTTTGCTATTCCGGATGAATCTTAAACGCTTGCAATAAGGTTCATTTTAGCGGTCACTGTCATGATAAATTACGCAAAAATTTTAAATGTAAAACTTAATCTGCGCTCTGCCACCGTTGTGGGTGGAACCTGTGTCGTTTTTTAGCTGCACTTCGTGTTGAAAATCATAGCTCTACGAACACAAAATATTTGTAGTAGCATAACTAAAAAAAAACAAATCACCGCGAGAATCCGTAAACGCGTCCTTAATGCATTTTAGGACATGTAAACTAAACTACTATTCACTCGCCTTCCTGTTTATATAAATACACATAACATTTTCCTCGAACGTTTTGTCTACGCGAGCCTGAAGTGTTTCCCGAGACCAAACCTTTGTATAACAATATTCAGATATAAAAGTATTTGCTAACGTCATTGCATGTATGAGTCAACGAACCGAAAGATTGGGAAAACAATAATATATGTCACCCACACATATACAAACATATGCGCTCACTTTGGACACTAAATGATGTGACCGTAATTTTATTAGTAAACAGATCAATTTACCCAGATTTATTTTAATTGCTGATTTATTGAGGATAGTTGGATGTGACTGGGGTAACACCCAGATGACTTATGATGCTATCCGTTTACAACAATAATAAGTAATTACAGAACTACATAATCTATTTATTACATCTGCATTATTGACGTAATTTCTGGGGAATAAAATAAACACAGTTCGTAGACTTCGTAGTTATATTCTAGTCATCAATGGTGTTCTGACATGTCCACTTTGTGCTCGTCCTTTTTCGGCTAAAGTTGTATATGCTAGCCACTGAAGAGCACACGAAAGAGCAGCACAAGCACAACAAAGCTCTTGACAATCTGTAGAAAGACAGCCAATGCAGTCGCTGTGGCCGAATTCGGCTAGATGGCATCATCATCATCAGTTATAATGAATGACTCGGTCGTCAGTCGTCACGCAATAGATTGACTTGTTTAAATCACTTGGTGGCGTCTTTTAGGTCCTCTAAAGTGCAGGTGCTGCAATACTTCGGACACTTCAACCCCATTTCTTCGGATTCTTAGCAGCTAATATCTTGAGTGACAACTGTTATTTATTTTTTTACTATCAGAAAGGAAATTTAACCAACTAAAGACATATGTAAAAATATTTTAACATTACAGCGTATTTTTTTTTAATAAATTTAATCTGCGAACTATCGTTCATTTTGGCAGTCACGAGCATCAAACGCATCGCCATTTTCAACCTTATTTGTTTAGGCGATGAGTTAAACGCGCGCTCAAGGTCGCGGGCAGCTAATGTCGCCTTAATATGAATTGCGTTAAAAGCGTAAAATGGACCTTTATTAATAGTAACTGCAGTTGTACCCAATAACTGGGTACTTATCATTCTCTTACCAACTCATTTAGGGTCGGCACAGCATGTCTTCCTCTCCCATACCTCTCTGTTTCTCGTCATCTCATGAGACAGCTCCTTTCCTACCATATCATTTTTAACACAGTCCATCCATCGTTTCTTTGGTCTTCCTATAACTGGATAAAACCATACGATTAGAAAGCACAGACTAAAAGTATGCATTTTTTTTCTTTTCAGGAATACATGGCCGCTTTCAACTTCGCTCATGAAAATGAAGCGAACATCCTTAGAAATATACTCCTTGAGAAAATCGAACTCAGGAAAATTAGACGGGAAGGTTGGTATTACTGTACTCATATTTTTTTTTTGTAGAAACAGTATACGTTTTTGGCAGAGAAAATCCATTTTCTGCACACTCAATGTTCAAATCTTAAATACGAGTATTGCGTGAACTTGAGCGTATTACGTCCTCAATACGGTGTGAGAAATTCTCATGAAGAAAACAGAATGGCCCACAAACAATAAATCTAAAACTTTTGACTTCTAGTCTGCAGTGGGCCTGCTTGATTTAACTCCTCCATTTTAAGTTGCGGTGTCTATCCTTTACTTAGTTGCTTTTGTTATTACTAAGTGAATATGAGTAAGTGCAAGTTGTTTATTTATCAATAATGCAAGTAGATTACCCATACATTTATTATTATATTCCATAACTTATGTTAGTACAATTGACTAGAACAAACACTCATGCTAGAAAGGCACGTTTACTCGTGCAGTCGTGTCACGCTATTAACAATACCTGAGCTCTGTTGTACCATAGACCATGAGGAAGAAGAACCGAGATGATGTCTTGTTTGGCCGTACAATGACCTCACAATTCACTTGTTTATATTGGTTACCGCTCTGTTGACATAAACAGTTGACAAACACTCATTGTGATACTGGGGATAATTTCTACATCACATCATCGATAGACAAATATTTGGTATGGTGCAATTTTTATATGATCAGAATAAGAAAAAAGCTTTCAGAAAAAAGCTTTCAGAAAAAAGCTTTCAGAATGGGACTAAAGTAGTGATAGCCACCCGTCGGGGCTGCGGATTATCGAAAGAGATGATGTGGCCTCGGCACAAGGGCGAAGAAGGAACATGGGTTCGGTTTTTAGTCGGTAGAAGTCTGACACTCCCCTTCGCTCTGCCCAAGAGCGGGGGGAGTCATTTGATGATTTTGGGGCCGGTGATGCTGCATGTTAGCTCCAGTGAGTCGGAGTGATGCAGTGCTTGCCGTGATGCCTTAGTGAGTCGGGGTGATGCTGCGTATGCTCCAGTGAGTTGGAGTGTGCAGTGCTGCGTAGTGGCTGGCTGCTGCGTCGACCAGGAGAGAAGGGCGCCTCTGCTTGCTGACCGGCCGAAGTGCAGTGTGATGTGCCAAAGTCGCTGATGAGGCTGGGGGTGATGACCAGGAATGCGCTTCCGCTGCATGCTGGTGGACAGGATACCCCATGAAGCCGTGGCTGCTGGCTGACGGTATGACTCGCTGCTCGAAGGCGAAGGGGAAGTGAGGACGACATATGAAGTAGTTGCACGAAGGCTGCGCTGACGTTCATGCTCGGGGTCACCAGTTTGGAGGTAATGAGGAACAGGGTGTAAAGCTCCTCATCCCCCATAGAAAAGGGAGGATCCTCCGACCGGACGGGTGTTGTGTCCGGCGGGCTAACTGCCCGACATATGTAAGTCGGGAACTCCTATATAGGCTTATGTCGCGGATAAAGTTGATAGCGCGATGTAGGATTTCTGTCAATCGTTGTTAGTACGCAGGTGTTGCGATAGATGTCGCTAGTCGCCACATCCCCAACAAAAACAAAAAAGTAGTGATAGCCCAGTGGGAACTGCCAAGGCCTCGATTGCTTCGCTTAACTGGCTTCGGTGAAGGAAAACATTGTGAGGAAGCCAGACAAGCCAGAGAAATATATCTCGTCGGCATGTAAAGCTAAATCACAGCCCCAATAAATGCCATAAAAATGATTACACCAGGTTAATCACTAACCACAGGGAAGGGAAGAAAGAAGCATGGGAATTAAACTAAACAGAGCAATGTTAATATATTTTAATACCGCTTCTGCCTGCCCCTTTGGGAAATATTACTGTGATGTATTAAATCTATATAAATAAAAAGAGAAGTCCTGACTGACTGACTCATCAACGCCCAGCCCAAACTCTTGGACCTAGAAAGCTGAAATTTTGCACAGAGGTTCCCTTTATAATGTAGACAAGGAATAAGGATTTCTTGAAATTCAACCCCTAAGGAAGTTAAATAGGGGATGAAAGTTTGTATGGAATATCGACATTTTCACGCGGGCGAAGCCGCTGGCAAAAGCTAGTACATAATATTTTTCTAGACTACTTAGTGGCATAACATCACACCTGGGCCCCGAGTCTGCTATTCAATAGTGTCAGAATGGTCTACCATTGATCTCATAATTGTTGATTGATGACAAGCCAAAAAGTACCTTAAGTCGACAGACTTAAGTCGAGTCTGCTATTCGGTAGTGTCAGAATGGTCTATCATTGATCTCATAATTGTCGTCTACTTGTCAAAATCAACAATTATGAGATCAATGATGACCATTCTGACACTACCGAATAGCAGACTCGGGGCCCTGTTTTCCTAGAAGAACAAATGAATAATATTTCGCCAGTTATGTACCCAGGTGCTGGGTATAGACCCCTTTTTTCGGCCACACGTCCCGATCCTGTGCGTCTCTTATCCAGGTGCTCCCCGCGACTTTCGTCAACCCAACGAGCTTTAGGACGGCCCTGGTTTCTATGGCCTAACCTTGGCCACCACTCTGTCAATGCCTTGCTCGATCCAATGTTTAAGTAGCCGAGCCAAATCCAGACTCCGAGGTATATGACAAACGACTGTAGCAAAAACCTAATAACACTTTGCCATGGGAATCAAACTAACACACCAAAATGACTTATAAATATCTCCATTCTCACCTCCAGAACGCCGCACCCGCTCCATGGTCTCCGGCCGCAGCAGTGGGTCCAGCTCCGCCCCGCCGCGACAGAATGGCACGATGCTGCCCCCGCCGCCCCCGCAGCCGGAGCCCGCGGCCCCTCCCACGCCGGCCCCCATGCCCACCATACCCGTGTTGCAGCCAATACACCAACTGCAGCCTGCTAAGCAGCCACAGCATATGCCTGTCAAGACTAATCATAGCTTGGGAAGTAAGTTATTTACCTCACACTTTACGTAACTACGCAAATTAATGTTAGTCCATTGAAATGTCACATATTTTTGAGCTTAGCGTGCATTTGGTAGAGGACGCAATTTTATTTTCTAGATATCAAAGGGAGATTTTAGATGTCAGTTTAAAGTTAAATCAAAGTTTGTGGGGGTTGCAACCCTTTTCCCACGGCCGCCATCTTAATTGAAGAAAGGGGTGGTTCAAATGGTTTATCTGCCGAACTACGGGTCTCACAAAAACAGTGTTTAACATTTTTGTTGCAAATAAGATTATATAAGTTTTGTGAAGTAACTTTTAGTAGTAGAACCAAAACTAATAAAAAAGTTATGAGCATTAGCATAAAGTTTCATTAAGTAGAAAGCCATTTCACCATCTTCCCCTTGGTCTACCGCGCCGCCTTCTAGTTGACTCAAAACTCCAGTTTTGACATATGGAATTCTCGTTTGTTTTAATAAAATTCCTATGTTTTCAGGCTACACATTGAAGAGTAACAAAAATAAGAAAGGCGTTCGGGGCAAAATAACGAAAGCGGACATTGGCATGCCGCAAGACTTCAAACACATATCACACGTTGGCTGGGACGCTAACAAAGGTATTGTTTATTTATATTATACGACGTCCAATTTATCATAACTATGAATAATCACCGTTTACGGTCACACAGAATGATGTAATGCACTCAAAACACTGAACTGATGAATGCATTGAAAGCAAGAAAGAAAATATTTTTATTTGTCGCAGAAATATGACGAGCAATAAAAAAAGCAATACAATTTTTAAGCTATTGCATAGCTTCTATCGCGGGCCTTGAGCGTGGAGAGCGAATCCAGAAATTCCGTAACGAAAATTTTCAACCAGGTTGCTATGGTTACGGAAAATAACAAGGTTGTCAACTGAGGTTGTCAAATTAAATAATTGATAAAAAATGCCATGCAATAGCTTTACCGCGGCAGCCTCCGGGTGCCACATTCTCTTTTTTTTTTTTTAAATACAACCGGCAAGGAAAAAACGAAAGTTGCACGTCGTCGTGACTGCGACAAGCAGGTTACCACTCAGCATGGTAATAATAGAACGGACTCCCGTACTATTCATCCATCAGTTCAATGTGTCATGGAGGTATTTGAAGAGTCATAATATTGACAATTGTCCTGCCCAACGCCATTTTAACCTTCTACTAACGGTGTGCGCGTTTTTTTTATTTTTTTTTGTTATGGGATGTTTCCCGACTAAAAAAAATGATTCTGTTTAGTCCGTCAGTTAGATTATCGAAAAATATTGGATACGTATTTTTCGTTTTATCAAATCAATAAAAATTGACGAAGATAAAATGCGTCAAAGATTTGAGTGGGGGCTTGTGACGTCACTCGCCGGTAAAAAAAGTCATACTAAAGTCTTACAATATGACGTCACACGAGTTTTCAAAGCACTGTATAGTCTCCATTGTTTGTTTATGTGAAAAAAGAAAAAATATGTGTCCAATATTTTTTGGAAATCTATCTGACGGTTTTTTTTTTTATATCAGCCCACGCTGTTCGACTGCTGGGCAAAGGCCTCCCCCATGGCTTTCCAAGTTTTTTTGTTATTTGCTTTCTCCGTCCAATCTATTAAGAATGAGTCCAGATCGTCACGCCAGCGTTTCTTGGGCCTGCCTCGGTTACGACAGTCGTCTTCAGGCACCCACTGAGTGACTATCTTCGCCCATCTGTCCGGCTTCATCCTGGAAACGTGACCCGCCCAGTCCCACTTTAACATCTGACGGACTAATTAGATTTTTTTGACAACTTGCCTATTCTGACATCACCATCTCCAGGTTTCGACCTCGACAATGCACCTGAAGCCGATGAACTCCGCTCGTTCTTCACGAAAGCCGGCGTCTCAGAGACACAACTGCAGGACCAAGAGACCAGAGAGTTCATCTATGACTTCATTGAGATGCACGGTGGACTGCCTGCTGTCAAACAGGATTTGGATAAGAGTGAGTTTTTTGTTGAAATATAGATCTTGTTGTGGTAGGAATAAAGTTGACAATATACAGGTTGAAGTTGTGGACTGAACGAGTTTCATCTATAGAAATTGACGCGATGAGTTGGGCAAAATGTACGGTAAAACTAGACATTTTTTTTGCTGATGTGAAATCAGCAACTGACCTCTGACCCCTCCCGCTTTGGGTAGTGCAGAAGGAAGTGTCAGACTTCTACTGACCAAAACCCACCCATGATCCTTCTTAGCCTTTTGTGTTACGGGGTCGCGGTATCTCGTTCGAACAGTCGCGCAGTTCCGGCAGACGTCAGCCCTTACGGCCCCCCCAACCCTGCAATGTTGCTGACATCTCATTCCTAATGCCACAAGTTCATCAAGTTAGATACTAATATAATAATATATACATACTATACATATAATATATAATGAGATAATACTGTTCCGCTGTCCGCAGTCACGTCGCTGCCGCCCGCTCCCGCCACGTCCGCGCCCGCGCCGCCCGTGCCCACGCGCAGCCCCGCGCCGCTACACCCGCCCGCTCCACGTGAGTATACTATTTAACACTAATATATAAGGTCCCATTAAAATAGATGTACAAATTTTAACACGGCGTTTAGTACGCCTAAACAAAGATATCTTAACAAAAAAAAAAACGCTAAATAAAGTGATTTTATTTTGACTTAAAATAATAAATTGCCGGCACTCTAGAACAAAGTCGTCCTTTATGAATAGGTAATTAAATGCGTTTTTCTTATTTTTTTTTTACCATTGTGTTTATTTTGGTGGTCTGAATGATTTCAAAAATTTTGTCCACCTACTTTAATGGGACCTTATAATATAAGCTATTGTACAAGAAAAGCAATTAAATGGAATAAGTACTTAAAAATAACAAAAAAAAGTTATCTTACATGTATGATCTACATGGTGGAAACGTACGGCCTTGTGACGGGTCATCAAGCCTTTTTTTTTTTGGATGGTGGGAAATTATTAAATGACTCCTCCCGCTCTGGGCGGTAGAGAGTGTCAGACTTCTACCGACTAAAAACCACCCATGTTCCTTCTTAGCCCTTCGTGTCGAGGCTGCGGTATCTCTTTGGACGGGTCGACAAGCCTTAGGCAGTAGTCCGACCGCCGGCGAGAAAACGACTTACTATCGGCGATTTTCTCTCTCTCAAGAAACGCACAATAAATGTACATTCCGTGTAAACGAAAGAGATGCATATATTAAAAGTTGCTTTCTGACTGTTCACACTGCCGGCGACAACTCGCTTTACTCGTTTTGTCGCTGAGCAACGAGCTTTCAAAATTGATATCTCGTTCAGCGATGCTCGCTCGCTTAACTTTTTGTAAACATGTGTGACGATCGCGCAGTTTTGCACAGAACTGAGACTTGCACATTCGCTTCCCGCTGATCGCCAACTCGTTTATAATTTCTAGTTCTACTCGTTTCTCGTTCATCGTCTGCGGTCGGACCACTGCCTTATGTACAAACGCAAGGACATCAAGTTATCCGAAACTGTCATTCCTAATCAACTTGCTAATGCTTTACCGAAAAAGTTGAAAATCTATGAAAGAAATCTGACAGATTGTAGAAACTTGATGTTTTGAATTTATAGATCCGCACTAAGCTACGTGTAAATGGTGAATTTTACCATATTAATTTTCCTACAGAAAATATTACGGTTTAGATTGTAAACATAATGTAAAATGTTACAGCGTCCCGCGCCCCTCCCCCGCCCCCCACGCGGATAGTCCCTCCCCCGCCCGCACATCGCACGGCGCCGCCACGTCCTGCACAACGTAAGTATAAACTAAATAAACATGTAGTAATGTGTCTCAAACTTTGTGGCAGGCTAAAATCATGAATGGCCGCAAAAGCTCATGCAAGAGCAGCGGTGGCCTTGTAGTAGCGGCCCCGCCTAACGAACAGTACGTCGTGGGTTGGAACCCAAGCAGGCTCACTTTGTGTAATTTATTTCATCACCACTGCTCTCAAAACGACGAAGAAGAACATCGGGTGGAAACCGACATGTCCTAGGGAACATTTTAGTCTGCTTATGCTATAAAACTCATGTAGTGTCCTTGTCACACGTTTTATGGGATGATTTAACTCTTTTCAACTTATACCATTTACTTTAACCTTTTAAGTAGGTCGGTCGGTAGGTCGTCAAGTAAGACGACAAGCGAAAAAGTACCTTAAGTCGTCACACTTATGGCACTTTTTGCTAGTTCGGCTTGTCGTCTATACGTGACTGTGGCGCTCAAAAGGTTAATTACATGTTATAACCCATCTCTTACAACTTACAGCCGTATCATCAGGTCCCCCATCAGTCCCCCCGCCGCCCCCGCCGGGCACAGCTCCCCCGCCCCCGCCCCCCATGTCGTGCGCACCGCCCATGGCCCCGCCCCCGCCGCCGCCCCCCGCGCCGCCAGCCCCGCCCCCGGCGCCGCCCATGATGGCCGCGAACGACGGACCTATGGAGGCACCTTCAGCTTCGGCAGACCCCAGAGCTGCGCTAATGGAGAGTATCAGAAGTGGATCCAAGGGTCTTAAGGTAAATGAAACTATATGGTTATACAAGGTTATTTTATCTGATTCAGTTGTATCCGAATAGCAACCTTATTGTGTCTAGGATAAAGATTACTTTAATTTTAACATGGCGCAAAGTCCTAAATAAAAATGACTGAAAGTCCTGCCAGAGTTGTGTTTCTAAGTTATAACTTTCTTTACAATCTGTTTTTTTATCGTGTCAATATTTTTAAGGAGTGGTTTCTGAGTTTCTATCAACAATGTAAAGTTTAGACATGAAATAGCTCGAATCAACTTAGAACTGAAATATTAAAGTCCATTTTCAAATGTCATCAAACAATTAAAATCGATATACAAATAAAATGACTTATGTTACAGCGTGTCGAGGCCGTGGCTAAGCCAGTGGTCGTAGAAGACAGCAGGAATAACCTACTCAGCGAGATCAGACAAGGAGTCGAGCTCAAAGCCGTAAGTACTACTTACCTAACTTACCAATTTGCTTACATATTATTTGTGAACGAAGGCGAATGCAGCTGAATATAATAGGGGGATCGGACTGGGTCAAAATAATATGATTCTGTTTAGTGCGTAAGTTAGATTATCGAAAAATATTAAATACGTGTTTTTTGTTTTATCAAATCAATAAAAAATGACGAAGATAAAACGCGTCAAAGATCTTGGAGTGAGGCTTGAAACGTCACCTGTGTTGTCAAAATGTACTATCATATGACGTCACACGACTTTTCGAAGCACTGTATCGTCTTCATTTTAAGTTTACGTGAAAAAAGAAAAAATACGTGTCCAATATTTTTTGGAAATCTATCTGACGGACTAATTAGTTTTTTTTTGTCCGATCCCCTATTGGCCAGCCCATTCATGAAGTGATGTAATAACATAGCATCAAGCATAATTATCATCCCTGAAGTGATAAGGTGTACCAAATAGTACACCCCCATTTACCATGTTTGCAAATCCTGTTTGACAGCAGGCAGTCCCACCGTGCATCTCAATGAAGTCATAGATGAACTCTCTGGTCTCTTTAACATGGTAAATCCCATGTAATTGGGGGTGAGATTGTTATCATAAACCGGGCGCAATAATCAGTCATCCGGTTAAACTGAAAAGGTGAACCTAATATAGCTGAGAAAAGGCTAGGCAGCTGATGACCTACACCCGGTAATCCGGTCCCAATATAGTTGGGTAAAGGCAAGGCAGGTGATAATGTTGAATAGTCCAGTGATAACGTACTCGTCTCCCTTAGGTATCTCGGTCGGGCAGCAACAGCGGCAGCTCGCGCAAGGCAGGCGCCGCGTGCGGCCTGGCTGAAGCCCTACAGAGAGCGCTGGAGGAACGCTCCCGAGCTATACACTCCTCGGACTCCGACATGTCAGACTCCAACACTAGCGACGGCGAATGGGACGACTGACTTCCCTAACACAAGTACTCGGAATTTGTTAAGGAACAACAATATTGGTATTGAGTTGATTATACTTCTTATGCATGTTTTTAGGAAAAACGTTTCTGGGGTTGAATATTAGATACTGACCGCTATCATCTGCGATGAATGGGATGTCTATGTCTGTCGATGATAGAATCCCTATATGCAGAGTTTAACATAATATACGCTAGACCTCTCGTGACCATGAAACTGAAGAACTTTTGGAAATTCATAACTTTTTTTGTGGTATTACATGTTGATCAGTTGACAAATCATGTTTCACTGACCTCAAGTTTTTTTTTTAAGCTATTGCATAGCTTCTATCGCGGGCCTTGAGCGTGGAGAACGAATCCAGAAATTCCCTAACGAAAATATTCAACATTCAGTATTCAACCAGGTTGCTATGGTTACGGAAAATAACAAGGTTGTCAAATTAAATAATTAATTATTTGCTGTTGATAAAAATGCTATGCAATAGCTTTACCGCGGCAGTCTCCGAGTGCCACATTTAGTTTTTTTTTTTTTTATAATTGCTCCCACACTAAGAATTTCTCCTGTATCGTGGGTGCGTTCACAAACATTTAAACTCACATACACAAATACTCAGACCCGGAACAACTATCTGTAGGTTTTACAAATATTTGTTCCGTGCGGGGATCGAACCGCGACACGCAGCGCGGCAGTCCATTGCTTGAGCCACTGCGCTAACCGTGCCGTCAATTTATGGGACAATGGCAGGAAGATGTTGATCAGCTGATTAGCGTCAGTTCCTACAAAACGTCGTAACGAAGCGCTTTGCCAAGTCCTTTATTATGCGCACAGCCAAGGACTGGAATTCCCTGCCTGCGTCGGTTTTTCCGAGTTCATAATTCATATAACCCTAATCTGTTTAAGTCACGAGTAAACAGGCTTCTACTGAGTAAGCTCGTTCCATCGTCGACATCATCTCTGCCCTTAGGGCGAGATTGAAATCAAGAGCAAGCCCATTTATAATAAAAAAAAGTCCATTGATTCTTTTGCGAATTTCAAAGAACTCGTAGAACAAAAGTTATTCGGTTTCATGGTCCGAGAGACTATACATGAGGTCTTACTACTATGTCACACCTTTAAAATGCCGCATGCTTCTTTTGACTTCTGAATGAAATTGTCAAAAAGATTGTGATATTGTCTACGGACATTGGAAAAAACACGATGGCGACTTCATTTTATACTAAAAGAAAGGAAATGTTTCCTTCTTAATGCCACGTAATATTATCATCGGCACGATTCTTGAGCGCTAACGCAAAAGTGAGTTATTGGGTCCCTTTGGTGGTATGAAGTGAGACGCGGGGCGGGGAAAGTGCAGTGATTGGCCCGTAGCGCATCGCGTCATAGCCGTCACTCGGGATTTGTTCTTTACTCCTGCTGCACTTACCTCACGACCAATAAATAATAAACGGGTGTGCGTTTTATTTGTCATAAAGTGTACGATGCGCACAGCGATCCCCACTCTTCCGCCGAGCGCTCAAGAACCGTGCCGGTATTTATACTAAAGCTTACTGAGGGTCGACCGTCAGTGAACCTGGTAGAACATACTAAGTTGTTAGTATTTTAGTTGCCCTTGTATCACTATTTGTAGATCATATCTTTGAATTCCCTCCAAGAAAACGCATATATTGTGAACCATGTCTTTAACTTTCGTCCGTTTATGCGGCACCATAGAATTACAGAAAATTTTAAGGGTGCGTTTTAACCTCAAAGCAGTCGGTAACTTCTGTGTGATGTGTGAGAACGTACCTTTAAAAATATCTGACATTTCAAGGGGTAGAACATAAACCGGCAATTTTATATGGTTTTCCATCGTTTATAGTTTCATCCTAGTCAAGGAATGTGCTGACAAAATGATAAACTTATACCCGTTTTTCTAACAATAAATGTTGAAATAAAAGCTCAGTGATGAATTTTCGACTCTCGGCTCAGCGCCAAGAGTTGACACTCCATCAGAGCAAGTATTTCAATGTTAAAAGGAAAACGGGCATTATACTTGGACATTTACAACTGTTGAGTATTCGACGACCTTCGCGTTATAGTTTTACACTTTTAACACCAATCATAATACCTTTAGTCTTTAGCTAACAATATTAGGTTCGTTTTAAAACTATTTAATGGTCACTTAAAAACTACTTGTTGTATATTTTTTTCTATTAAAATTTAATTCTTATTCTATGGAATCAATTAAGATATTTTTTATATTTAATTTTGATTACTTAAATCAGTCATAGGAATATTTATTCTTTTAAAAGTATTATTTTTAGTTTGACGAAAACAGTATTGCATATTCAAAGTGTCTTAATATGTGCGTCATAATTATGTATAGAAATAGAATTAAGGTCTTTGTTCTTGTTAAATTCTTAATTAATATTAATTAGGCTTTTGAAATATCTTTTTTTCTTTATAAAAAAAATGTGTGCCAGAGTAGCTAGTAGCAAAGTGATTACTGATAAGAATTTGAAATAAAGGGTCTTGGTCAAAATGGGTGTGAGTCCAACAGAATTTGAATATATTATTAGAATTGACTAAACTATAGATTTGACATATATTTCAATTAGGTATGTTGTTCATACGATCAGAGTTCACAGAAATATGCCCATGGTCCTTTAGATGATTGTTGTCAGTGTTACTTTGTCCTAGTGTATGAATTGACTTCAGTTCAAATGTGATATTGGAATAACTGTGCTCAGCAATATTTTCTCTTTTATTGAGTCAAGCATTTAATTATAGGTGTTCGTAATAGTGCTTTGTGGGTTTTTATTAAACTTATTATTCCTTGATTCGAGGCAGTATGATTTGTGTGACAAATACTACTTGAGAAGGTTCAGTTTCAAAGCTCTGGTTAGCTCAACTGATTGCCTCGTACTCAAACGTCTTCAGAGCGTACTTACGACTTTTCAAATTAAGTACAGTCGCGCTTCATCCGAAAACAAGCCTTAGACCGCGCTCACTTTGGACACGAATTCGTATCGTACGATAACGTACGATATAAATAATTATTAGGGTAATAATTATACGTACGACTAACTCGCATCCAGTATGAGCGCTCCCATAGTAAGGTACATGGAAGGTTAGGATCGTTCGTACGTGTACGCACGAGTAAAATTCGTACGAAAACGCGTCCAAACTGAGCGCGGCCTTAATCGTATAAAATTGATGTGCATATTACTAGAACATTCTGTCATCAAGTGTATCATACAAATATGAAGAAATAAGGTTTATTTTTGTATGCTTTGCTACTGTACTTAGCTTGCTATATCTAAGTTCACTCTTAGTCATAGTGTTCATGCTTGGAACTATGTCTTGGGGGTACTACGGTCCGCAACCGCTGCCTCGAATAAAGCAAGTCTTTAAAATGTCTATTTTGATTAGTGTCATGTGAATATATTTTGTAATTTAACTAATTAATTACTTTTTGATAATAATTGCTACAAGTTATTAATATTTTTATTGAGACAGTAATGTTTTAAATGTTACGTTTGTGAAGCCGTAGAAAGAATACGTTTGATGTATATTGCTTTAAACAAACTATTAAAACAATTAATATTATGTATCTATCAGAAAATTAAAGCATATATCGCCTTATTACATTAACGTTATATAATCAAAGGCTGACGTACTCTTTCGACGAGATCACTTATATATTTTATATAATTGATGTAAAATGTGTATATAATTGTAGTAGGTAAATTCTAATAGACTCAAGTGCTGTATATGACTGAAAGAAAATCGACGGTGATTCTAAAATTACAATGTAAAGGGTGTGTACTGAGAAACGTTGGAATTATCATGTTCTTGTATGTAGCAATCTTATAATTATATATTATATATGTAGCAATCTTATAATATATGTAGCAATATTAAAATAGTGCGACTAAGAGCGGAGGTTACTAATAAAACTGATTAGCATACGCGATTAGCATATTATAGCGTATCTAAACGTCATTGATAATGAAGAAGTTTCCATTTTTGGGATTTATTTATATAAACGAAACAAAAATGTGATTTATTTTGTTCGACTATAATCTATTTCTCAGTCTGTTGGTGAATTTCAAAAATTTTTACACCAATTTTCTAATTTTGATCTCTATATTTTGTTTCATTTTCTTAAGAGCGTATGGTACCTCAAACGCGAGTTTTATAATGCGTAAAACTATAAGATTCACTGCAGTAATCAACATCAGAAAAATATACGATATTCTTCAGGATATATGCTAGTGCCATAGTGTTGTGAAAACATAATACAACTAACTTTGCTCGATAGAAAAAAATCGCGAAGATACCTCTAAAAATTTCTTTTAACGAGTAAAAACCATACTAAAATACATGTCATCGTTCTGATTTTTTTGCCAAGTAATTGTGTCATGCTCTGCAGCAGAACCACTTTGCCTATAATACTTAAAACCTATAGGATAAAATGTAGAAAATGTCTATATTATTGTAGGTTAATTTAAAAAAAATGTATATTGTCAGTTTCTTGGAAAACATCAATTCAAAGTGGCCATGCTGAAGAGCATACTCCCCAGCAGAACCACTTTAAAATGATAGGTATTTCACGCTGATTATGCACAGGTCTTAATAGAAACATAATGCATATTTATTGTATATCAAGATAACATCGTCAATTTTAGAAAAATATTTACAGAATAGTAGTTAAATGTAGATGAATTACAAGAATGAGCCTGCTATAATAAAAAATACAAGATACAATGTAGATAATGTCTATATTTGTGTAGCTTAATATCAAAATTTGTATATTGTTAGTTTCTTGGGAAACATCAATTCAAAGTGGGCATGCTGAAGAGCATACTCCCCAGCAGAACCACTTTAAAATAACGGTTATTTCACACTGATTATGCACAGGTCTTATTAGAAACAAATGTATATTTATTGTATATTAAGATAACATCTACAATTTTAGATAAATACTTACTTATTGTTTTTTAGTAACATATAAATGTTTTATCGGAATGCGCCTGCCATGAATTTCTTAGCAAATAACTAGATTCATACATAATATTTCTTTACGACAAATAAATTAATAAATGGTAGGTATATCAAGGAAATGAATTAATGAGGTATAAATATTAAGAAAAAAAAAACTGGCCAAGTGCGAGTCGGACTCGCACATGAAGGGTTCCGTAGCCGTACCAAAACGGTATGCTATAATTTATACAATTTCTTCTTTGGGCCAATGAAACTTGACCTCTGGATTGTATAGGCGCTCATACGATTGCACTTGGCCAGTTTTTTTTTCTTAATCTTTACCTTATGAATTCATTTCCTTGATATACCTACCATTTATTAATTTATTTGTCGTAAAGAAATATTAATATGTATGAATCTATTGATCATGTTATTTGCTAAGAAATTCATGGCAGGCGCATTCCGATAAAACATTTATATGTTACTAAAAATCAATAAGAAAGTATTTAAGTATCTAAAATTGTAGATGTTATCTTAATATACAATAAATATACATTTGTTTATAATAAGACCTGTGCATAATCAGCGTGAAATAACCGTTATTTAAAAGTGGTTCTGCTGGGGAGTATGCTCTTCAGCATGGCCACTTTGAATTGATGTTTTCCAAGAAACTGATAATATACATTTTTTTTAAATACAATAATATAGACATTATCTACATTTTATCCTATAAGTTTTAAGTATTATAGGCAAAGTGGTTCTGCTGCAGAGCATGACACAAATAATTCTACAAGCAACAAACTAAAGTCATAGTGTTTTACTTTTTTAGTCTAATCAATAGTATTTTTGTAAATCGCAAAATACCACTAATTTCGCACTATTCGGCCGCAGCGAAAGACATAACAACCGCTTTGTAGTGCAAGCTGATTAGAACTTTATTCTAACAGTATTACAAGCGAAGTTTGAACCACCACAAATAGGGTTGCTAATATGAGGTAGCATACGCTCTTAACACTCTTCCATTGCAATGAATTATTTTCACTACCAGGTCATGTACGCCGATTAAATATTCTAATCTCATTCAGATTCATTAGTAAAATTCGCGTCCTTTTTCAAAAAGATATGATATGTATAACGTTTCGTAGCACACACCTCAAAGTAGCTAGTTAATAGAAATAGTTTGACACGAAAATGGGTTCGATGTTATTATCGATAGATTTACTCGATGCTTTAATTACTGCTCACGTCGATATATTTAGAGATGTGCTCTTATTTCTTAATATCGATATCATTCGACGTTATATTTTTATGTTTTTGATACAAGCAATAACATTTATAATCTAAGCTTGTGAGTATTTTTTTTTCAATTTTAAAGTAAAGGTATTATTTTTTATGAAAAAAAAGAGTAAAGTTTATTTTCATGCAAGTCGTACTTGTTTCTTTTAATTTTTTTATGACTAATAGGTATATTAATTAAGTTAGATAGACAATCAAACAGACTAACTTATGAAATAATTCGCATCGTTGAGATACGGTAGATGAACAGTTGCACAGTCACGTGGCGTTGAACCATGCCGGAAGCACTATTGCTGCCGGCAAGCTTGTATCAATGGTGCTACACACTTGTTCTGGATGCTCTGATTCGGCACAGGCTGGGTGGCCATATTGGGAGACCTCTGTATAGGGATGTGCCTTAACAGGCTCTCCACGGGGTCTTCGGTGCCTCCTCTCACATGCGGACTGTGACCACCGGGGTGGTTTTAGTGAGGTAAAAACCCCACATTCCCCGTCTTCTTTCCAAAGACCGGTCGTCTTTAGAGTGCTTTAGGTTTCCCTCGAACAAAAAAGGTATACAGGGTGGAGGGGAAATTGACACACAAAAGATTCAGATGTTCAGTACTGAACTCATAGTAACTGTTTGTGCGTCGATATTCCTTCCACTCATATTTAGTCGTCCTGATGTGCCTCCGAATCAGACAACCAAAACATCGTTGTAGCACCTCCAATCAGCACATAATTATATTTTTCTCCATTTAAATTGTACACATTTTGTAATAAGCATAACCAGGTTTCTAATATAACTTAACACATGCTACATTACAGCAAGACTCCGTTATTTATTCGATACCGCGACATAACAGATCAAAGTTAAATTGTACTAGCATTGTATAAAATGAAGTTAAAATTAGTGTAAGGGTTATGATAATATGTATCTTAATAAAATAACGATAGATATTTTTATAACTATCAACGTTTACGATGTATGTAATGTACCTGTAACACTTGATAATTGTGGATGGCTGGTTGACTGAGGTAGCTGAGACCTAGTGGAGAAATGTTTGTAAATTCTTGTGAAATCAAATTGTCCATGGTATCGAACTGCACCTTACTGGGGAAGGCCTGTCAATGGCTTGTCCATATTTAAGTCTCAACCTGACCAATAAGTTCAAGTCATTTTCAAATATAAAAGACATGATGTCCGTAGCTAACCATGCATTGTCATCGAAACTAAACGTGTATGTAAAATATCAGATCAATCAGAAACCGGGAAGTGGGTCTTTGACTTCTAAGATTTTATTACATGTGAAGCTGATAAAAGCGTGTTAAAATGATATCTAATAATGCCGATGCTGGTAACAACTAGCTATGCTAGCACCATTCGTTAGTCGTTCTATTGAATTACACTATCTAAATCAAGAAAAGAGTTTAACCGAAATTAGTAAACCATTGTTTCTGTAATATGCTTGGATTCTTGTGTAACAGTTTCCTTCTATGATTGTAATAGTTTCTGATTGTTTTTAAAAGCTTGTGTATGATTTTTGTAACTACCAGTTATCAGTTAAAATGTATCATAGAACTTACAAATGTATACTTACTCCAAAGTGATCAGTTAGGTCTGTTAATCAGCGATGCATAAATGAGTATGTTGACTAAATAAACATTAATAAAATTTAAATGATTATTTTATTTTACCCACCATCAACAATCTACGGTTTACAAAGAAATAACGGTGTGTAAACAAACACTTGACACTTAAAATAAATGGATAAAAAATTAACCACAAATAAAATTAACTTCTTTATTTTACATAATTTGGAATAAACACTATATTATAATTAGACGATCAAAGACGCTGACTGAACTTAATATTATCCTTAATCTAAATTTTGTACACACAACCACACATCAAGGTATAGATACAGATTTACGCGCCCGTACGCAAAACATGCGCTTTGGACATTGAGTTACGGACTCCAGCCCGTTATTACAACACAAGATCTTTTTATATATATAACTAGTGACCCGCCCCGGCTTCGCACGGGTACAAAAAAGGTATTAAAACCGTCCTCTTGAATCACTCTATCTATTAAAAAAAACCGCATCAAAATCCGTTGCGTAGTTTTAAAGATTTAAGCATACAGACAAACAAACAGACGCGACTTTGTTTTATACTATGTAAGGATGCTAATGTGTACGTCACTGAACTCCACCTAAACAGCTGGACCGATTTCGATGAAATTTTTTATGTGTTCCAGTGGATTCGAGAATGGTTTAGGTTCACAATTGGAGCCGGTAGGTGGCGCTGCTCTCCGGGCAGGACGACGTCTGCCAGGACCGCTAGTAATTATATAATTATCTTTAGTATAAGCAGACATTGAATTACTTATACAGGTTTACCGAACAGTAAAACTTCCTTCAATCGACGATTGAGGACATTTGAAATACCGAACGGATTTGAAAAATCCAATACCTAGGTAATTGGACGTGTGATTATTTTGTCCGGCTCAGTGAGCCAAGATGTTTGTCAAACTAAATATCTTGATATGTGGTCCTGCGTAATTAGAGCCGTTACTTAAAATCAATCAATCATCAACTTTAATCGACAAATATACAATGCAATCAAATTATCTTGGCAGGTCCGAACTTCGTGCAGGTCATTTTGTTACAACTAATGTTTATGTGTTATGATATTTATTTTATTTGTATTTCTCACTGTTTAAATTAGATATTTTCTGATCGTTTAAGTATTGGTTTATCTGGCAATAACAGTTTTCTTCACAAGTTTACATGCGTAAAAGTTCGCAGAGCCTATGTTCAGACCTGCCAAGATAATTTGATCGCACTAAAATGGAACGATATCAGTCAAAAATATGACTGATTTTATATTGCTCTAAAAAAGTTAATGATTGATATTTTTAAATGTCGTCTCTGACTGTGGCAGTTAGAGTAACCTTAGTATACATACATCCACTCCCTTTGGCTAGCACAAAGACTTGTAAAATACTATTTTGACCTATGATTGCATATTATGGGAACCTATTTCTATTAGGTTAGATTCATAAACGCTGCTTTAGTAATATTATTTAAGTCTGTATAACCATACATTTGTAAAGTCTCTTAACCAGCGCTGAATAAACCCTAATGTATAACAATACTAACTAACCATTATTGCATTTAAATTACTAACCTTTACCTACACTGCCACTTAGATGTCCATACTACATTATGGAGCTAATAGAAAAGAGCTAACTCAGCTGTCTGTATTACAGGGCAAGTTAATATTCTGTCACACTTCGGAATCGAGCTATAGAGCTTTCTAACTTAATCTACGACACTTACAAACTCGAATGTATTGATCTGAACAAATTTTCGCCTAAGAGTGCGTTTCCGTTAAACCAGAGACTCAGAGCTCGACCAATCACAGGCCCTAACACGAACGCGAGGTGTAATAAATAACCAACGTAACTACATTGATTTTTGGATCTAAAATACAAGTATCCTATAGCAGTTAAACAATTTGTTTGCAACTAGCACAATCAGTGGCATACATACTCAATCAATCTTAAAACTATGTAAAATGGGTATATTTAATTTTGAAATCGACGTATTATACAAAAAATCTTAATCATGCGATTGGTCAATGTCTAGACTTCTCTGCTTCATTGTAATCACACTCTTAGTGAAACCTGTGCTAATACTCGCACACTAACACTAATACATACATAAACATTTTGTACAAAAGTCGCAAATTGACCAACTAAATACACCGAGTTATTCATTAGCTAGTTTATTAAATAGCGAGACTCATTAAACCTATTTACTGCGTTATTTATAGGTAGGATACGGTACGCGGGCACGAATTTGTCGTAAACGGATTTAAGGATTTGGAGTGTGGGAAATCATCAAATGACTCGTCCCGCTCTGGGCAGAGTGGAACGGAGTGTCAGACTTCTACTGACTAAAAATTACCCATGTTCCTTCTTAGCCCTTTGTGTCGAGGCCGCGATATCTCTTTCGAGCAACCCGCAGCCCCGACGGGATGTGAGTATAACCTAAAACATTTACTTGTAACAAAACATGGTCAACATTCATGGTGCCGGTTGACGCGATCACTCGATTTTGCAAATAAACCGGCAAAACTGTGTGTAACATTAAAATTTCATCAATATAAAAAAAAACAAAGTGTGGCGAGAGCGACCGCAACAGAGGCGACTAGGTGCGAGCGGCTACGTGCTAATATTTCGTCCGTTTGCAGTCACCAAACACGTGCGACTCGGAGTGACGTGCTCATGATACGATGAACGATCCAGCCTATCCTTTACTGTTTTCCCCTAGAGACGGCCCACCCAAGCCTAGGTTCGTACTCAATAGGAGGTGACCTTAGAGTTTGGTCGCTTAGCTGTTTTAACTCGTCAATTTAAACGAACGAAAGTTAGTTTAAAAAGAAAAGTTACAGGCTGACTCTCGATGAGCATTACTCGAACATCAAGTTGAGCTTTCGCAGAAAAGTTATATTATATGGAAATGTTTTAGTGTACACTCAGCATTAGGAGCACGCCCCGCTCCGCTAGCACTACGATATTTTCGTGCTCGGCTCGCCTAGCCTATTCCTAAACACTTTTACAGATTCTAATTATTTACAATGCGGGATATATGACAACAGAACATTTTGAGACATCATCATGAACAAAAAAACAATCATTGATGGCACAATGTTAAAATATAGTAATCATCAACAAACTAATTTCTTCTATTACAATATTTGAATGCCCAAATAACAAAATCAAAATAAAACAAAAATACCAATACAAAAAAAACGTAGTTTTATCGTATTAAGCGACATTACACTTATTATAAGATATAGATTTTAATTGTGCGTAAGTAATCATAAAATAATAACAAGAATACCTCCAGGTAATAAAATCACTTACTTTGAAATAAAGTAACACCTTCATTGTAATTTTTGCTTATCACCACAGCCTTGTAATATCTCATAGACCGGCAATTTACAGAAAATGAATCGATATATTATATCAATACCGCATTGAGAATCCGATCAATACCGAGAGTCGAATTCACATTGTGGTATAAAAAAGCCTGTGAACAAATTGCCTCGTTCACACGGGCTTTTTCTTCTACCAAAGATCATGCCGAAAATAACGTGTTTTAATTACCTAATAGAAATAAAAACCACAAACAAAAAGGCCGACATTCAACAAAAATTTAACTTACGTCGAAATTACGGCGCGTAAGTACTTTGGGCTTGTGTCGTTCCACTTCATAAGTTTTTGCTTTGACATTAGGCAAAATATCGTATGTTGTTACATAATAATTTAATCTATAGCCATAATTAATTAACCTTTTTAGCGCCACAGTCACGTATAGACGACAAGCCGAACAAGCAAAAAAGTGCCCTAAGTCTGTCGACTTAAGGTACTTTTCGGCTTGTCGTCTTACTTGACCGTGGCGGTCAATGGGTTAAACGATGCATCAGTCACTTGTCATTCAAACAGTAACATTCCGCATATGAGCTGGGCGTAACAACCATTGGTTCAGAAAAAAGCCATATCTTGTAAGCCAGTGTCTAATCGTCATCTATAACGACAACTTCTGGCATTACAGATTCATCAACACCCACAGAGTCATCATCAGATAAGTCGACAACCTCATCAATTTTATCCACCACACCATTCACCTCGCCTTCCATCTCGTCTAGTCCATTCATCTCTGCCTTGAACAGCGACAGAACATCCGATATGATCGGTGACGGGAGCATTGGTATGTCTTTACTCTCCTGACTCTCCTGACTCTCTTCGTCTTCGCCAAGCACTTGCGGCTCAATTTCGTCTTCTTCATCGTCGGTGTAGCCATAATACTTTTCATCATCCTTCTCGTCTTGAGGAACATATGTATTTATCAGCTGGGGCAAATTAGCGTCGCTTGTGAACACCTTCGACGGGTCCGCGTCCTCTTTGGCGCACTCATGCTTAGTTATCGCCTTGTACGAGGTGAAGTATTTCAAACAGCCCTGACACTGGTTCAGCAGGTGGGCGCGGTAATGATTGTGGAGATTCGGGAAGTCATCCCCACAAACGACACATTTGTCCGGCTTCACTACCGCTCGATAGTGAACCTTCTTCGGCGATTTATGGACTAACTTCATGTGCTTTATAAATGGTCCGTATCTAACGAACTTCTCGCGGCATATCCTGCATTTTATCGGCTTCTTGTTGTATTTTCTGCTTCGATGCGAGAAAGCGTGTATGTTAAAAGCGTCCATAGTTTTAAACTTAAGTGGGCAGAATCTACAGGATATAGCGCCGGAGCCCTTGTGTATCTGGTCGTGAAGCCGTTTCGTGCTTTTCTTGGTGATAGGTTTGAAGCAGAACCTGCACTCCTCATACTGGAACGCGTTATCGTTGCCCACGTATGCCGTGCCTTCGTCATCGCTTTCAATTGCGCAAAGATGACTATCGAAGTCTGCCCTGGAGTAGAAATACTCGTTGCATTTCTTGCATTTGTTTTGTTCATGGTAAGTGAGATGTTTGTGAAGGTTGTAGAACCGCTTGTTACAGATATGGCAGGTCTCCTCTATAGATTCCTTAGGCTCGGTGAACCATTCCTTATCATCTCCGTGCACATCTCTCATGTGGTATATCATTTCCCTGAAAGCGACGAACGTTTCGTCACAATGTTCGCACTTCGTCGGGTTATCTACATTGAGCTGTGCCATATGATGATTCTTATGTTTTCGATACACAGTCAATGTGTTAAACTTCTTTTTGCAGTACATACACCCGTAGTAGCCAATCGTGCGATGGTAAATCTTATGAGTACCAAGAGCATACTCGTTCTCGAAAACTCGGAAGCAATAGTCACAGACAATTTCTTGCTTGCCTGCTGAACGTTCCTTGTCTACGATGATGCCGTGCTGCGTGCGCAGATGGCAGTCTAGTTTCACTTGCACATGGAATGCTTTGTAACAAATATTGCATTTCACTTTCTTAGGGTAAACCTCAGTATCGCCTAACAGCTTTTTCTTTTCGCACGAGAACGCCAGATGTCCTTCTAAGAACCTGAGCGAGCTGAAGTAATCGAAGCAGTAGTTACATCTCAAGGAGTTGTGGTAATCGATGTGCCGCTCGTAGTTGCCCTTGCTGGCGAGCACCTTCATGCAGATGGAGCACTGCAGGTCCTTGAGCGGACCGGACAGCGGCAGCTCCGAGCGGTCGGCGATCCAGTTCTCGTTAATGCCGTGCGCGTCGCGCAGGTGGTGGTGCAGCCCGTAACCCTTCACAAACGTCTCGTCGCAGTGCGGACACTTCAGCGGGTTGTCGTAATGCTTTTGCGCCAAATGACCCTTAACGTGAATGCCGTGGCTCTTTAGCGAGATGTGTTTCTTTCCACAGAACTTGCATTTAAAGAACTCAGGTTTTCTCAAATGTGCTTCCTCGTGAGATTGCAGTCTTCGCTCGTCTAAAAATATCTTAGCGCACAACTTGCAAGAGTAGTATAGCGGCGGCGGAGCGTCGGGGTCGGACTTGATCATCTTACTCTCGGGGTGCGTGCGTCGCAGGTGGCGGATCAACTTCACCAGGTCCGGGTAGAACCGCGTACATATGGGACATTTTACTTTATCCTTTCTGATTTTATCTATCCTCTTTTTATGTGACTGATGATCGAAGTTGTGCCCCTTCACGTGTTTTTGGAAGTAGCCCTCGTGGGTGTACCCTTTGCCACAAATGGTGCACTTGTAGGCACCGTTGTCATCCTCGTAGTGGGATCGGGTGTGAATTTCTAGTCTCCTTTTATTAGTAAACTTTACTTTGCAGATGGTGCACTCGTGGCGAGCGCCGTACAGGAAAGTCTTGGAACTGTGCCAGATGACATGATGTTTGAGGGAGACCTCTGAATCGCACACTTTGCCGCAATGGTGGCAGGTGTGCGTGCCGTCGAAGACAGTTTTGTCGACGGTGCTGGGCATGATGTCGCCTACAATGGTGTTTTGGACGCTGTCGCCCTTCTTGTAGTGTATGGCCATGTGCGAGAGGTAAACCTTGCGGTGTTGGAAGACGCGCTCGCAGATGGAGCACTGGTAGTCCTTGTTCTGGAAGCGCGTCTGCTTGTGGTAGTTCATGTGCATCTGCGCGGCGCGGAGGTGCTTGCTGCGACGTCCGCAGATGGTGCACGTGAGGTGCTTGGGGTCCAGGTTGGTGTCGTGGTAGTGCTGGCGCATGTGTATCTTGTAGTGGCGCTGGAACCTGAAAGACTGAAACAAAAACATAACATTTAAGTTTTCATGGAAATCTTTCTTACAACTTGTTGTCTTCCTAAATCTGTTATGAAAACGAGTTCATTCATGACGGAATCCCTCCAAATAGTGATAGGAGAGCAGTTTTAGTTTTGGACCAGAGTTGAAAGTATTTATTTAGTAATTAAAATTAAACATTGTTTTGGAAATAAAAAGAGAAACTTTGGATGAACATGAGAGCTGAGAAGTCCTCACCTCGTTACAGACGACACACTCGTACTTCTTCTCAATACTATTGCCTACATTGGAGTGCCAGTTGACGTGCCTCTTCAAAGAGATGAGAGTTGGCATCTTCTTGCTGCAGATGGGGCAGGTGAAGCCGCTCAGGTCTACCAGCGGCTTGCTGTCGCCCGGAACCTCGCCAAAGTCGTTGTGACTCTGGATCCAGTCCAGGGGTTCCGCCTTTGCCACAACGACTTCACAAAAATCCGACGGGTTCACGGATTCTTCGATCCGTTTCTGCTTTAGTCGGTGAATTAGTTTTATATGGTTTGCGAGAGCAGAACAGCTCTTGAAAGTGTCCTCGCATTCTGCGCAGGTGTAAATGTTCCTCGGCTTCATATTGTTTGCTATATGTGTCTTGTTGTGCTCGTTTATCGCTCCAACCTTCATGTCGAGGTCGCAGATGAGGCAGCGCACGGAGCAGTCTTTGAGGTAGATTTTGGCGCGCTTGTGTCCCGAGCTCATGTTGTGCTTGGTTCTCTTGTGGTGGAGGAGGAGCCGACGATACGAGAACTGTTTCTCACAGATGTCACAAGTATTGTCGTCCTCGTCTTGACTAGATTCTGACTCAGTCTGCCTATAAACCGTCTCGCTTAGAAGACTTGTCGATGCTTTATCAGGTGGCTCTACTTTCACTACCACAGGTACTTCTGAATGACACTTAGCCTCATGAGTTTGAAGAGCTTTCTTGTATTTGAACTCTTTGTCACATGTTGGACATTTATATAGAGCGGCGGGAGTGTGCGATTGGCTATGTACTGAATGGATGGATGCAGAGTCGTCCATAGTGCTTGCTCTGAAAAGATAAGAAGCATTCAATGAAATAATTTACATTAAAACACAGATTTTTATTTAAACATATTTTAGAAAAGGACAAAACCAAAGGACAGTACCTAGACACGTTGCCAGCTCTACCGTCATTGTTCTCTATACTTGACACGTGCTCCGCCAGATGCTTGATCAGCGAATCTTGCGTCGGAAGCTTCATGAAGCACATCTTACACTCGTGGTACTCATGCGCCGCCGGCTCCACCGAAGTGTTCGGTGACATCCGAGGCTCTAAATGCATGTTCTTAAGATGTAGGAAATAATTGCTCTTTCTCATCACTATCTTCTTACAAATAGGACACTGAAGTGGTAAAGAGTCGTCCCTTTTGGCACACTTGTGAAAATGCGCATTGTGACTATAGTACTCGTCAAACAGCTTCTTACAGAACAAGCAAGGAACTGACACCTTTCCGTTTTGTTTTTTATCTTCTCTTTTCAAGACAGCCGCATGGACTACCTTCATATGCTTTGCCAAATTGTCGATAGTCTTGAATTTGGCGCTGCACATTTCGCACACAATGTTCCGGTTCTTCATGCCGTCGATCGGTTCTAGAGCGATGAGCAACTCTTTCTTTGGCGAAATGATAGGATTTGTAATCTTTCCGCATATTTCGTGGTGGCGTTTCAACATGATCTTTAACTTGAACGTCTTGCCACATTTGTCGCAGTTCAGTTTGTCCTCCACGTCAGCGGCGTCCTCTGTTCTCTGTGGGATATTTACGACGGTGTTTTCGCCAAGACTTTCTTTTTTGTCGTGTACCCTCTTGTGGACACCGAGACTTCGTTGAGATACGAACTGTTTGGGGCATTCATCACAATTGAAGCTACTTTTAAGTAAGGGCTCGTCAGAATCTGTATCAGCTAGGTATGATGGGCTGTTATCTTCGTAATCAGAATCTAAATGCGAGACATGTCCTGACAATCTTCTGGGTCTCTTGATGGTGCGTCGGAGTTCCTCGACTCGCTTGGAGCCGCTGGGCCGGTAGTCGCTGGAGGCACCACCAGTGGATGCGTTGTCGACGCTGTCCGCGCTACGTTTTCGGGGTCTGGCGGCAGGGGTTACTTTCTCCTCGATGGAAGACGGAGGTTTGTTCAAATTTGAGGAGTCAGTGTGATTAGAAAAGGCGGAATCGCTGCTCTGTCTGTCGGGCGCGCTGATGCTGAATCCTGGAAATACGCTCACTGTCAATATACTGTCATATATTGGTAGTATACGTCATGAGCTATGAAGTGACCATGCGTCTTACCGGGTGGAGGCACATAGTTGCGGCGGAGCTCCTGGTCGGCTCGCTCGCACTGCTGTTTAAAGATGTGCGCACCGCTGAGCTTCTGTATGCACTCTGAGCACACCTTGTCAGGCAGCCCGTCGCCCTCGTATATCTGTAACAATGTACATCTTTTGATCAGCTAACTTCATCCTGAGAGGAGAGCTCTTCAATACCGAAAATATTGGTAAATTAGCTAACAGACAAGGCAAGAAAAACTCTTTGAATAGTTCCAGTCTAGGACTTATGTTTTGTCTGTATTTTCTGGTAAGCCAACCTTTGACAGCTCTTTTTTTATCTGCTAGAAGACATGGCAATAGGGGATCGGACATAAAAAAACTAATTAGTCCGTCAGATAGATTTCCAAAAATTATTGGACACGTATTTTTTTCTTTTTTCACGTAAACAAAAAATGAAGACGATACAGTGCTTCGAAAACTCGTGTGACGTCATATGATAGTACATTTTGTACCTACAAGTGACGTTTCAAGCCCCACTCCATGATCTTTGACGCGTTTTATCTTCGTAATTTTTTATTGATTTGATAAAACAAAAAACACGTATTAAATATTTTTCGATAATGTAACTTACGGACTAAACAGAATCATATTATTTTGACCCAGTCCGATCCCCTATTGCTTTAATACATTCTATTTATTTATTTATTTTGAGGTCAGTGTCCCAGCTGTGGGAACATTAGGCTGATTAAGCTAGGTCTTATCTCAATGTTGCATTTGGGTCTCCTCCACCTTTTTTTGGTTTTTGGAAGGTGTGTAATCATCAAATGACTCCTCCCGCACTGGGTAGAGCGGTATGTAGGGAGTGTCAGACTTCTACTGACTAAAAACCACCCATGATCCTTCTTAGCCCTTTGTGCCGAGGCCGCGGTATCTCTTTCGAACCCGCGGCCCCGACGGGAACAACACGCAGCCCTGATGGGTTGGGTTTCCACCTTGAAATCAATTTTTTTATTTAAGCAAGTGTTGAGAATTTGGCCTTTATTATTCCAAAAAACTAATAAAGGTCAAAAATAAATTTGTTAAACAACAGTGCATCACTATTTACCAATAGTTATGTAATTCTGCATGGGCCAGATATATGTGGTCATATTTCAAGGTGTGATTTAGACGATGGTCTGATGGCGGAGAAAGCTGTTCAATACACTGGTACTGAATAACTTTCTGAATGGAATCACTAATGATCAGATATCCCATTTGTTTGTGTTGAGTTGGTATTGAAGTTTTGTACTGAACCGCTGATACTGTGGCTGATACAGTCATGAACACCAACATGTACACACAAAGCAACTTTAAAAAGTGAATTTCTGATAAAATAAAAACTTATAAAAATGAAAATTTAATGATTTCACGAACATAGCATTTTTGAAGCCAATGTTTTATGAAATAGGTCTATTTCTAATAACATGTCTTGTGTTATCTCAAAGTTATTTTACAAGAAAATAGCTATTGAGTTTTGCTAAGTGTAATAAGCTAATACATTTTTGCTCATAACTGTACACAATGTATAAAATTAGGAAACATTGTAAAATATTCTTAGCTATGATCTGCTTCCTGGCACTTTAAAGATCTTGTTTTTACCATGATTATGATCTCTCTCTTCAAGTGCCTCATTCGGTCTTTTGCCAGTCTAAAAAGATCCGTGGTGCTCTTATCTCCCGTCCATTCCCAGATGATTATGATGGAAGCATAAATTAAATGTAAAGGCAAAGCATGGAGATAAGTTATTATTCTTTTACTGTTGCCCTGCTGGTCAAAGTTTGGTACTTACTTATCTTATATTTTAATGATACAGTTATACAAATGAGCAATGCAACAGGTTTCAAATGATTATCAGGTAATGAAGAATCATTATTATGGTTTATAACTTAGCAGCAGCAAATTAAAAAAGGGAAATTTAATTTACACATGATAATTAAAAAATAAATATTTCTTCTTTCTTTTTTCTTTCTTTCTTAATTATATTTCAGTTTTAATAATTATGGTATTAAAACTTTTTCAGGAAGTACCTAGTTGTTTTGATTAAATTATAGTTTCTATTATTTTTAACCAAAATGAGAGGCCAAACATGTATTTTGATAGAAAAGTACACACTATTTCCATGAATTTGTTAACTTTTGGCTTCATAAAATAAACCAGAGGATCACCTTGTTCTGTTGAAAAGTTATGAAAATACCACAATAAAATTGAAGAGACACTTAAACTGGATTTAAGTTTCAATAAATAAACGATACTTATCATAATTCTTCTTGGTCTTCTAATCACTTCAAGTTTGAAATCAGATACGTGTATAGTCATAATAATTCTCGATCGAAACAGCCGAAATTATAAATCAAGCTTCAGGACTTACTTTCACCCGGGCGCATTCCATTGCCATCTCCGCCAGCTGTAAAGCATTGTCGACCGTGAAGATGGAGTAAAAGTCGCCGAGCTTGAGGCAGAGCCTGCATTTTCCAAGCTTGAGGGCCATATTGATTTGCTCTCACGAAACTTCATGTCATTAGAACATCACATCTGTGGAATGAGCTGCGGAACAAACGATTTCTCTATGAAAGTAAGACACAATCTTTATCCTAAAGATCATAACAAAAGTAATTACACAAGAGATCAAATAATTCGGTAGAAATAATAAAAGTACCTTTTCAAACCGGCACACTCCACACGTATAAAAATCACACAGCGCACACACACTGACACACACAGAGACAGAGACAATCGTCAAGACAGCACTGTTTTTCAATTTCTTCAACACCACTGCCAACTTTAAGAATTTAGCTGTCAAAAAGAAATGACAATCATTACTAATTATAGAATAATTCCATGAAGATAGATTTTGTACTATGTGTAGTAACTTTGTGACTCAAATCCAGTGCCAACAGCTTAGAGCTTTTTATTAGGATTACAATTACTAAAGTTAGTCAGTTAGTTATTGCGGGTGGTTGGATGATTTACGGTTTCGTGTAGTCGGCAAACTGCTGATTTGCTGACCATAGCCGCTGACAACCCTGTCTTGTCAATAAATTGTCAACAAAGTTCTGTCAAACTTCTGGTACTGATGCGTTTTATTGTTGTGATTATTTCATTTAAAAACATTTAAAACTAAATGTAACATAAACCCCAGTGTGCTTTATGAACTAGAATGGTGTATTACATAACAGGATCGAATGTATTTGGACAGTGGCTTTGTGACGACACAATTTTAAGTGATTTTCGGACCTTTACAGCAACTAAACATGATTTGGCAATAGGTTTAAGACAGGCAAACCTTGTGCAGATAAACTGGTCATATAACATATTTGAGGCAGACAGCATATTCTATGTAACAGGTGCTTGGAATGGGAAAGAACAACAACTTGTTAAAATTCCATTACCAGAAGAAAGCACAAGTTCAAATGTGGAACTAACCGTTATTGGTAATGATTATAAATTATTATTGGTGGGCAAGAATGTAAACAGTCTATGGGTTATAGATTTGAAGACAAATGAGATTACAAAAATACAGGTAAATGTTGAAGAGCTTCTTGAGGACATTATGAAGAAACCGAAAATAGAATCAAGTATAACAAAAGCTAGGATAACTAATGATTCATGTATATTTTTGACATCAAATGGTAATGTTTACAGTGGTATTTTACCAAGCTGTATAGACACAAGGCACTGTAAAGGAAAAGTAATTGATGTAAAGTGTGGTTATGAACATTTTGTTTTATTAACTGACGAAGGCAGAGTATATACTTGGGGTAATGGAAGGTGGGTAGTAAGTAACAATAAACTACATTTGACCATGCAGATAAGAACCAATAGGTACCCTTATCACTACATTTTATAATTGTTTTATTTTTGCAGGAGGTTACAGCTGGGCCATGGTGATATAAGCAATCAAGAAATACCTACTGAAATAGATGCGATCGCTGGAATAAAAATAATTAAAATTAGTGCTAGTGGTTGGCACTCTCTAGCACTCAGCGAGTTTGGCGATGTGTATGCTTGGGGCTGGAACGACACTGGCCAGCTCGGAATTAAAAATATAAGTAAAGAAAGCAAAGAGAGTTGCTCCATCCCAACTCTAATTGACATCTTTGATGAAAAAGAAACAGTTCTAGAAAAAAATATTAAAGATATTGCCTGTGGATCTAGGCATTCGGCTATACTCCTAGATGATAATACAGTTTGGACTACTGGCTGTAACAAATACGGGCAGTTGGGGATATCGGAAGAAAAATACACTTCTCTGAATTATTTCAAAAAAGTTTTTAGTTGTAATAAGGAATGTTTACTGATTTGTGGACCATGGAATACTGTGGTATACTCTAGCTAGTCACTTGAAAAAACTTTTTTACATCAAAAAATATAATTACAAAAAAAAAAAATTGTGTGTGTTGATATATTTAGACCCTTGGGACTTGTTTGTTTCATTGACTATTTATTTTATACCATCGATTTTAAAAAGTAATTGACCGGGTTTTGTGATACCGGTCGTATTTGTAATGCAGGTTCTTTTAATTTTATATATTTTAAGCGAAAGGAAATAAAATGCCGGTTTTCAGTTTCACCAAAAAGCATAGAGAGCGTTTATTCTTTTTAATTTTCTACAATAATGTTGGAGCATGGTCCATAGACAAATTAGACTCTATAAAGGTAGATTTCATCCTAAAATTAAAGCATGTTACACATTTAATTTGCAACACCCTCCACAGCCAGAAAAAAGAAAGGTTACAAACAAATTCAAAGGGACCACAGCCTTATACTATAAAAATTCAATGGGACCACAGCCTTATATAATGTAAATACAATCATCACATAATCTAATAATTAATAAGATGCGCAAGTATGTATTAATTAACTTAAACATTTTTATCTTTCATACTTGACTTGTGACACAGATTGACCAATAATAAAGAATTTATCATAAATTGAAATTACAATTTGAAATACTTATTTACTTCAGAATAATGAATGATAAACAACTAACGCAAATTGATATTAACCAAAAAGCTCTATTTCCTTTATGTAGAAGTACACAGTACAACTATTCAACTTGAATGTTGCCTAATTACAACCCAAATGACCTAGGTACCTATTTACTAACTAGTTACACCATGGTTTCAGAAATATGGGTTCAGTGTACACACACAACCAAAAGGAAAAAAAAACAAATATTATAATTAGCAAATTTAAAATGGAATTGCTCGACATCAGAGAAACCCTGTGAACAGAAAAAATAAGATTACCTATTACTTACAAAATATACTTACTAGGTATTTTCACAGCTCTGCCACAACGAGTTGTCTTTTCTGAACTCTGACCTGTCTCTGTCTTGGAAATGTTCTCCATTTCTCCAGTACTGTCAGCATCTGTTGGTATATTATCAGAAACCTCACCTGATGACTGCTGACTATTCTGCAGTTGATCACTTTCTTCTTTGGTAGACATTTCCAATGGATACAACCTTTGGAAAGGTCGAATTTTAAAACCTGATGATGTTTTTACTTTTGCAGTTCTATAATTACCATCCTTGCCTTTATATACCTCTTCAATTACACCTAGGGGCCACTTTATTCTTTTTTCTTCAGTTTCAATTAATACAATGTCTCCAATATATAAATTATTTGTATTGTTCTTCCCTCTTTGAACTAAAGCTGTAAGATACTCATTTTTAAATCTTTGCTTGAAGTCTTTCCTTAGTTTCAGCATGTACTTCAGTCTAGAGTTCATAGAATTAGCATCAGCTGTGTCGAGGTCAGTGACATCTGTGTGAGGAATACATTGTAAAAAACAAGCTGGAGTCAATGGTTCCAGGCAAGTATTCTTGTCATCTTGTACATAAGTGAGTGGACGTTGATTCATTACTGCTTCACATTCGCATAAGATTGTCTCAAGTTCTTCATAGTTAACACGTGATTGTCCTAGTATTCTTTTAAGTAAATCTTTCATTATGCGAATAAGACGCTCAAAGAAACCGCCCCACCAAGCTGCTGTTGGTGCGTTCATCTTCCACTGAATATGGTCAATTGTTGACTGCTTCTGTACTTCTTCCCAGTCTATTCCTGCTAGTCTGTTTTTAGTACCATGGAAGTTGGTTCCATTATCACAAATGAACTGCCGAACTCGTCCTCTCCGAGCAATGAATCGTCGCAAGGTGAGCATAAATGCTTCTGTCGATAGTGACTTCGTTAATTCTAAATGTACACATCGATAAACAGCACACGTAAAAAGGACCACCCAACATTTCTCCTCCTGTCGTAAAAATAGGGGTCCCGCGAGGTCTACGCCACTAACTTGAAATGGAGCTGTACATTGGACCCTCTCACTTGGCAATGGAGCAGTAGGTGCTTGTGCTGGTTTTGATCTGAATCTAGCACATACTGTGCATGCAGCTATAACTGATTTTGCCAGACGTCTAATACCAATAATCCAAAATCTTGTTCGTATGTCTGCGGTAAGCTGATTTGCACCTGCATGCTGTAATTCTCTGTGCCGTTGTTCTACCAATCTTCTTACTATAATATTCTTTGCCGGCAGCAATGCTGGAAACTTGGTAGATTCCGGAAAATCTGATAATAAAAGTTTTGTTTTTACCCTTAATAATCCATCTTCATCAAGGAAAGTATTCAAACTTCTTTTCTGTTCTATAATGTAATCTTCTTCACTTCCTTGTATAAGCTTTACAATTTTCTTTTCTGCTTCTTCATATTCTACTACTGATATTTCTCCATTCTTCTTGGCTTTCGTAGATTGCATGTTATTTATAAATCTTAACGTCCATGCCATCATCCTTACTATTTTACTATATTTAGAGAAATAATACAACCTTGCTAGTCCTTCTTTTACGCATATGTCTGCATTGCACGCTGTCTTAGTCTTTTGTAGTTCTTTGCAAGCTTCCTTGTCATCAATGTGAAGTGAAGATTTTGGCCATTCTTCTCTGGGTAGCTTCAACCACGCCGGCCCTTCCCACCAGCGAAGAGAAACCAGCTGCTTAGCATTGCAGCCTCTTGATGCCACATCTGCCCAGTTCAGTGTTCCTGGACAGTGATGCCAACATGATATTTTCGTATTTTCTCTTATTTCTTTTACCCTATTATGTACATACACATTCCAAAGTAAGTTTTTGGTTATCCAATAATATGCCACACATGAATCAGTCCAACAGTATTCCTCTATCTCTTTTATGCCAAGACTCTTTTTAACTTCTGCTAGTAATCTCGAACCTATAAGTGTTGCTGTTAACTCGAGTCTAGGAATAGAAGCTTTTCCAGGTGGTGCAACTCTAGATTTTGCTGACAACATTCGAACACTAACATTACCTTCTTTTTCAGATCGTAGAAATACACAAGCGCCATATGCCAGTTTACTAGCATCACAGAATAGGTGAAGGCTTAATGTACTTTCTGCCATTCTATAGTAAGTCAGTCGTCGTGGGATTTTGCATTCACCTAGAAACGACACATGTTCATACCACTTACGAAATTCAGCCTCTAGGTCATCTGGTAGCTTCTCGTCCCATTTGAGACCACGTCTCCATGTCTCCTGCATTATTAACCTAGGTAGGAGTGTAACGGGGCAAGTGAAACCTATTGGATCGAATATTCTTTGTATTAGTGACATAAGATCTTTTTTCGTTATCTTACCAAGTTCTGAATAATTAGGTAAGTTACCTAGATTGCAACTAAGTTCATCAGTTTCTGTATTCCACATTAACCCAAGGATAGACACTACTTTACTACTTGTCTCATTTATTCCATTAGGTGAAGTAGCCCACTGCCTTAAATCGAACTTAGCCTGCCTCATAATTTCTTTTGCCTCAGCTATGAATTTATTTACTTCTTCTTTTGAATCCATGCTTGTAATGCAATTGTCGACATAAAAAGATTTAACTAGTATCTCTGCTGTTTCTTTTTCTTTATCTGTGACCTGCCTCAAATGATGCGCTATAGTAGCAGACAGTAAAAAAGGACTAGAGGTTAGACCAAATACTACTCGACAGTGTCTATACTCTACTATGTCTGTCTGAGACTCATCTTGCCACCATAAAAACCTTAAATAATCTCTGTCTAACGGTTTAACAGATACCTGTAGAAAGGCTTTGGCAATATCAGCTGAAATACCTATCACACCTTTTCGAAACCCTGTTAATAAGTGTGGTATTTTATCTAAAAAGTTTACCCCTTTATTGAGATATGAATTGAGTGACCTATTGTTTTTGTCACATGCAGACGCATCAAATACTGGTCTTAGCTTAGTCGTCATGCTTGAGTCCTTTGATACACCACGATGAGGTAAGTAATGCGTGCCTTGTTTCACGCTCTGAGCCTCTGGTACTCTCTCTACTATGCCCTCTGTCTCCCAGCTACATATAATGTTATGATATTCATAAAACTTACCGGTAGACATAAGGCGCTTAGTTGTTGCTCTCAAGCGCTTCTCGGCTACGTCTCTGTTGCTTAGTAGTTCCTCATGTCCCACCTTCAGGGGTAGCGACACCTCATATCTGCCATCCACATTGGTGTTGACGCTTTCCTCAAATGCCATCACTGCCTCAGCTTCAGCCTGGATCTTAGATTTGTCCTCCACAGGATCTCTGATGCCGAGCAACTCCAGTGACCAAAACCCTGATATATCCGATGATGAACAAAATAAAGTATTAATAGAATTATTATTACAATTTCCAACTTTACCTTGTAACACCCAACCTAATTTGGTTTTGATAGCAATCAACCCATCCTTCAAAACAACCATGGTGTCTGTCATTATGTAGCCTGAATAATCTGCACCAATTAACAATGAAATTTCAGTACAATCATTATCTGCCAATACAATATTATTTTTATATAACAACCTTGTCAAATTTGTATCACTATTATTATACTTAGGTAAATTATTACAAATTACTGGTTGATCTAAGGCAGCTAACTCCATGCTAAATGATTTATCAGAACTCTGAACAGATATATTATAAATATTATGATCTTTTGACCTTACTTGAACTCCACTGAACAGGCAGTGAGTGAGAGTTTCTCTACCTGCCTCCTTGAGACCTAGTTTCTGTGCAACATCCTTCCTTAAATAGGACCTCTGTGATCCATTGTCCACCAGGGCACGCACCATCATCTGCTTGTCTCCATTTACTATCCTCACCATGGTGGTTTGCAGCAGTGTCACAGTACTTCCCTGAGCAGCAAAATTGCTGGCTGTTGAACTCTCAGCTGTCTCGGAGTCCTTTTTCTTTGGATTTTCTGAAGTTCCTGGGCATAGAGTGACTGAGTGCCTTTTCTTGCAAATAAAACATTGTACAAAACTCTTGCACACTTTTGCATTGTGCCCAATTTTTAAACAATTTAAGCAAGCCTTCTTTTTCTTGATATGATCTCTCCGCTGTTCTAGACTCATTTTTGACAGTTTATAGCACTCCATACTTGAATGATTTTTATCACACCAAAGACATGTCACTTGTTTCTTAGTCTCGCTTGCGCCTGCTGCTGTTGTAGCGGCTACCAATACTGCTGCTGTGGACTCCTTCACTGATGTGTCTTTTTGTTCCTGTGAGAATGCTGTTGTAGCTAATTGAATTCTCTGCTCGCTTTCAACTTCCTTCTTCAGAAACTCAAGCAATGACTGGAGTTCATTCTTCATTGCAGCTGGTCTCGCTCGTTCCCAAGCCTTCAGTGTTTCTAAAGGAATAGCGGATTCAACCATCGGTAGAATAAATGATGAGTATCCCTCTTGTGTTACACCGAGTATTTCCAATGCTCTGAGCTGGGTACTAATTTGGTCATACAGGCAAGTCAAACTGTTGCTGTTGCTGTCTTTGTGCAATATCAAAGTGAGTAGCTCTCGAACATATACTTGTGTGAGAAGATCATTGCGTGCATATCTTTCTTTGAGATCTGCTATTGCCTGCTGGTAGCTTTTGGTGGTGGCTGGGTAGCTGTCGATGAATCTACTAACTTCTGTGCCAGGTGTCATGGACTGTCTTAGATACTGCAACTTGTCATTTTCGTTCATCATTTGATCCAAGTGAATTTTCTCAAATTGAGCCCAAAATGGCAGCCAGCTTTTCAAATTACCATCAAACTTAATTTGTTCCAACCTTGGCAACTTATAATTTCTTTCCTCTTGTTTATAAACTCCCACCTGTGGCTTTTTCCTAGCGTTCTGTATTGTAAGCCACCGTAATTTATAAGTAGCTACATCATCCAACTCTTTTTCCAATTCGGCGTCGTCGCCATCTTTGTCGAGAAGGAATTTTTCTATTTCGCTGTCTAACACAGCCAACTTTGTAGCGAGTTCTTCCAAGAGAATATATTGTGCCTCACCTTCGGGGGTGGACGCGTCGCTTGCCTCCAGCAAATTGGCGATTCTAGTGAACTGCGCCCTCGTTGCTCGCCGGCTCCTCTTTGACAAATCCATTTTTTGGAATATAGCCAAAAAAAGACCTTCCGCCCTTACGATTTACACTTCCACGGTCGCCAGATGACCGGGTTTTGTGATACCGGTCGTATTTGTAATGCAGGTTCTTTTAATTTTATATATTTTAAGCGAAAGGAAATAAAATGCCGGTTTTCAGTTTCACCAAAAAGCATAGAGAGCGTTTATTCTTTTTAATTTTCTACGATAATGTTGGAGCATGGTCCATAGACAAATTAGACTCTATAAAGGTAGATTTCATCCTAAAATTAAAGCATGTTACACATTTAATTTGCAACAGTAATTATCTGATTTTTACTTTATTTTAGGAAATTGTGTTGTTTTTTTTGCAAATTATACTACAATACATATTTATGTTCTAGCTGTTGCCAGCGGCTTCGACCGCTACAACTCGAAAATTATAAAATCGGGAAAAAACTATCCAATGTGTTAATCCAGGTTATAAACTATCTGTGTACCATGTCCTAATCCCTTTTTTTTTTGGTGGGTGGAAAATCATCGAATGACCCCCCCGCTCTTGGGCAGAGCGAAGGGGAGTGTCAGACTTCTACTGACTAAAAACCGAACCCATGTTCCTTCTTTGCCCTTGCGCCGAGGCGAGGTTTTGCGTGAAGGATTATCAGTTATCACACATCCATCCATCCAAACAAACTTGCACGCTCATAATACCCGGTCACAGCTAAAGCAGTAGAGTTGACCGGCTGAGTTGTAGGTATAGGTGTAGGATAGGAGAGCTAAGTATATTATATACATTATACCTCAGTGACTTACTGCTGTACTCAGAGAGCTTTAATGATTACATGCTATAACTTAACTTAACTTAAGGTTTTGACAGCTTTTTTTTAACCGACTTCTAAAAAAAGAAGGAGGTTCTCAATTCGGATGTTTGTTTTTTTTTATGTTTGTTCGGGCATAACTCCGTCGCTTGCAACCCGATTTGAAAAATTCTTTTTTTGTTGGAAAGGGTATACTTCCCAAATGGTCCCATATTTTCTTTTATCGAAATCGGACAAGCGGTTTTTGAAAAATCAACAAAACAAAAAAAAAGCTACAATGTCCACACTAGGACCCATGAACACGTGAACTTACATGTGAACCACTAAAAATAAAACCGACTTCAAAACAAAAAACACAAAAAAGTGAAAAATAAACTTTAGGAAGAAAAATTCGTTTGAACTGAAGTCGGTGGCAAAAAAATGAAATCAAAACAAAAGTCACCGACTTCAGAAACGAATATAACTTGTGTAGATCAATAATTGTTCCAAAACGAACTCTATTCTAATGGGAAAAGGTTGATTTTACTTGGCATATATGAGACCTCATGCCTTGAAAGCGTCGGGTTAAGTCGGGATATTTCGTCACGTCATACGTGATCACCTCAGACCATCAACAAAATTGGTCTGAGGTGAGGTGATCACATAGATGTTTGACAACCAAAATACGTACAAGAGAAGCTAACATATAGTAGGGGAGCACAGTCATGGTGCTTGTGTGGATTTGCTCAAACGTCGCAGAAACCTATTACATTTGGTAGATTAGATGATAGGAAGGATAAATGAAATGGTCCTACAATATTTTCACTCTCAGCGGTGGAGGAAGCCTATAACTACAGTTTTTAAATTATTATAGCTAGCCCATACTGTCTTAATGCAGGGTAAATTCCCTTCCCTTCATTCCTTCCAACGGTCACGACTCCGTGCAACTTCTATCCAATTCTCAAGGAAGACCTCCAGTTTTTAAAGATTCTAAAAAATAAAGAAGAGCGCTAGCGCGTCATTTAAAGTAAGGCACAGTCATAAGACTAGCTAAAGGCGCGTCCCCAACTCCTCATTATAGGCCCATTTGTTTTTTTGCATTACCCTGTTATGAGGCTCGGCCACGTGACCCTAATGGGGACGCGCCTTTAGGTCATGTTTAGTCTAAACTGGCCTCTGCTAGGGCAGCGCTGCTATCTTTGCTTGTTTTCCGGCAAACTGCACTAAGCGCTGTGCTTTTGATCTATCCTTTTCTGGCAAACAGCGTGCGTTTTTTTTTTTTTGTAAGGGCCACTCGCAGTTCATCTCTCTGAGAGGATGATACACTGCGTAACCGGACAAACAGCGTGCATGAGATAGTACTATTTTCTTCAAACTACACAATATCATGACCGCATTTTTTTGTCACATTGTGATGTGCGTACCAAACATTGACGTAATAAATAAATTCCTATCTCTATGGTACCAAATACGTAGTATCTCTAAGTAGTCTGTGGGTACCAAAGAGTAATGAATGTCGATTATGTACTGTCAAGTGTCAAATGATTCGTGTTTATTTTTTATTTGTATCTGAAACCCAGCGAAAATTACGGAAGCAAACAATGTAATAAGTAATTATCAAAAACACTGCTACGTAATAATAACAGATCGTTAGTGGAAATAAGTTACTGCCGGAAATAGAAGGTTAAAATTGACAAAGATGGGCGACCAAACCCAAGATTACATTGCACTGGCTAGGCAGCTGTCGAATGCGGGGAACTTCGAAAAAGCTTTCGAGGTTTACATATTGGCTTTTGAAGATAACTTCGAAATTAGAAGTACGCACGAATCTGATTTTCAAGAAACGATGAGTGGAATGATGGATTTTCTACGTTTGGCAAATAAAAAAGACGAAATGCTTTTTAATTACTCACGTGCTCTCAGTTTCTTCCCTAATAACGTTTTTATTATAAATGAAATGGGTAATTTTTTCTATTGTATTGGATACTATGAGAAAGCAAGGCAACGCTTTCAGGATGCACTTAGAATAAACGAAAATTACGTAGCTGCCGAGAAACATTTGAATTCCGTTAATAACTTACTTGTTGAACGCTGGCATTACCGAATGTTAAATGATAAAATCCGTAATAAGGCATACCGCAGGGCAATACGTGACACTCTCATCCCTCATAGAGATACTGTTTTGGACCTCGGAACAGGCACTGGATTGTTATCCTTGTACGCTAATGAATGTGCACCTAGAATTATAACTGCTTGTGATGGCTCTAAAGTAATGACTGAAATGGCTAGAAAGATAACCAGAGAATATGCTGTTGAACACATGGATATTTTCAATAAGTTATCCACGGACATGCAAGTTCCGGAAATTGGTGGGAAGCGTACTTTACTCATCACAGAATTGTTTGATGCAGGGCTATTCGGAGAGCAGTTCATCCTATCGTTAATTCATGCTTGGGAGAATTTGATTAGTGATGTTGGAAGAGTGATTCCTAACAAAGCGGAGTTTTTTATCATTGGAGCCAAATGTGATTTCCTCAATGGAAGATATCAACTGTGTCCATCTATTAAATCAATATTAAAGATTCCAACTCTTAATGTGCATACTTTGACTAGTGATGCTTCTTATGATTGTGAAGATGTTCACCTTTATGGTGATGATATAAAATACATGACAGAGCCCCAGTCGCTTGTACAAGTTGATTTCAACAGTTGCCTGGAGTTAAAGAAACTGATTGAAAATAATCATTATGAAGTTAAACTAGTGGCTATAGAAAGTGGTGAGATTAACACAGTGATTGGCTTTTTCAATCTGTATTTGACAGACAATGTTACTATTACTACTGACCCTAGATCTGATCAGAGAGCCGATGCATGGCAACAAGCTATTTTTTTTGATAAAATTCCTATACATGTTCAAGAAAATGACATCATTCCCATGGATTTCACACTGCATGGTGCCATATTGAATATGTGCAGAGAAGATGACATCACAAGAATAACCACAGAAACTATCAGATTCTTAAATGACACTGCATACTTAGATGCAATAGCTGGATGCTTAGGCACAGTTTGTATCTATCTGGGGCAAATAGTAGATATGTCGGAAGTAAACATATTGGATCTGTGCCCATTCCCAATGTTTGGCCTGCATCTTTTGAAAAGAGGTGCAAAATCACTTACATGCTGTGCTAATAATCTAGAGGATAAACGATTTTTCAAAAAAGTTTTCAAAGCAAATGGTATAGCTTTATCAAGAGTCCGTATTGAGGTTGGAGATGGTTGGGCATATCAGGGCTTTGGAGAAGAAAAATATCATGTAATTTTCTTACACTTTTTTGAATATGGTGGTGAAATTGATGTGGTCCTATATGGGGTAGCTGCCCACTTGCGGGCCCAACATCTAGTTCAAGGTGGCCTGTTTTTGCCTAGTAATGTCAAGATAATGGGCCAGATAGTCAAAAGTAATTGGCTGGACATAAATAACAGATTGTTTGATGAGAATGTAAGTAATTATAGGATATCAAAGCACATAAATGCATTTAAGGTGTCTCAGAACTTCTGCATTGACTTCAGCCACTTGAACTATACTCCATTATCAGATCCCATTGAGTTAGATAGCGTTGCAAATCCTTTGGGAACGGGAGTAAAGGAGGTTCCCATTATGAAAGACGGTTACTCTACTGCTATCTTGTGCTGGTTCACAATAGAATTAATGAAGGATGTGAAAGAGATTTCGACAAAAAGGAAAAACTGTTTTATGGATGGCATTGTATTTATGACTGACCCGGAAATACGCCTAATTCGCGGCCAAACTGCTCAAATAATACGTTGCGTCGACGATGTAGATGGATTATTTAAGTACAGGATGAATGCAGAAGAAACTTAGAATGGAGGTGTTGTTTGTTGATATAACTTTGATGATCTCAATATTTTTTTAAGCATTTTATCTTTGGTAGAGATAAAAGAATATTGAATTCTCCTCTATATTGAGGAACACTGTCTATTTTACGAGTAATTTATGATATTGTATTTTACTTGGGAAACATGCGGAGTGTTTCGAGGTCTTTTTGAAAAATATAAAAGATATTTGACTTAAGACAAAGGCAATTTCGTGGTGACAGCTGCAGTCCCACCCAGCAAATATTCCGTTTAGATATTAAAGTACCTAGGCTCCTTAAATTCTGAAGTCGGTACAAATTTGTTATGACATTACCGACAGGGACGGCCTAATCTATGCTAGAGAGCGCGGGCTGAACCTTTCATAGAAACGAATTAGGAAAAATGTCCTACTGAGAATTGAGGATAAATCAAAGATCTATGGAGATCACCAAACTACTAGCGTGATGTTGAAACTGCAGTCGCGAATCAAATAGGTACCTTAGTTTAGCTTTAAGGATTGTTTTAACTAACTTGCGCATATTACTCTAGTCTTTGCTGGCTGTTTAAATATTATGTACTCGTAGAAGAACCTATGTACCTATTATTTTGTTCGGAATCCAGAAGTATCAAATGCCCTACTAGACACTTAATTATAGAATGCAAATATGTTATGGGAATCTTATGTATCAATTGATGTTAAATTAAAAAATAATAATACTGTATCCATGTCATAATAATTATATTATAAAATAACATTCATGCCTAAATTAAAAAAATAATAATACTGTATCCATGTCATAATCATAAAATAAAAATGTTATACCTAGTCATTTTAGTGTAAGTAATTCAAGTTTTAATTTCATGTTTTACAGTGTATTTTTTATCAATTATGTAAAAAACACTATAATAGTGATAGTGCCACACTGGTTTCAGTGGTTTTTTTATGAAGTAAGTATGTATTTCCATGCCCAAAAATATTTGCCATTTGGCCATGGTTTTTATCGTGACGATTGTGAATTATTTAGGGTGCCTCTTGTTGATGTCGCGTTATAACGCTCTGTACGTTCGACGAGCGCGTGTGTTAGATAGGGTGCCTTATGTATGATTCTAAAGTTACCAATTATGAGCAACAGCTGGACAGTTATTTTGTTATTACGCCTGGGCAATGAATTTTTTTTTTTTACTTTCTCTAACAAGCTGCCCTCCCATTACATAAGAATTATCTATGGTAACACGTAGTATCTCTAAGTAGTCTGTGATGGTAACTAAGGCGTGATGTTCCTGTGCTTTGCTTGATGATGATGTGCTTTGGTACTAATATTGCAAAGGATCGAATTTATGAATTTGGACTGTGAGGTGAAGAATCGGACATGCCTTCTGTTGCTCAAGGCAAGGCTGTCGATACCTAGTTCATTATTTTTTATCATAAGTAGTGCCTATGTTTGTAGATCTTACCTTGACCAGTGTATGAATATACTAATAATAGTATGTATTTTTATTCGTCGTTTATATTAAACGGTTAATTTATTGATGTAATAAATAGTAGGTATTCATTATACTAATAAAGTACTTTTTATGTGCATTTTTTGCTTTTAATTATTTGACCTCATCATCATACAGCAAGTCGTGCGAGCAGGGAGTGTGAATCCAGATAAGCAAAAAGTACCATAACTCGACAGACCTAAAGTACTTTTTTGCTTGTTCGGCTTGTCGTCAATGATAGGCCGTATGCATTTTGAGTGGTGGGGGAAATCACATCAATGGCTCGTGTCACGAGCTCGCGTGGCGGCTGCTGGGACGAGAGGTTCACTCCCTTTCTCGTTCAGCCACCTCCTTCGTTAGCAATTTAGCATCACTGCTTCGCAGGAGTCTGCGTTTCATTCCCTCTCGCCCTGCGGACCATGGCTTGAACCAAGGCCGGACGCGAGGGGTCGCCGCTACAAGAACACGGCGGGGCTCCACCCAAGCGGAGCAGGCCTCCACTCCACGGTATTTTTCAAGGCCTCAGCCTCGAATTTTGCGGGCAGCGGGGCGGCGGCGGCGCGGGCGCGGCAGGATCTTATGCGTACAATCAAATGGACCGGTTCTCGGAATACAGCGGCGCAGAAGCGGGCAACGAGCGGTGCACTCCATACAAGTCACGCCGCCGCCCGCAAAATTCGAGGTCGAGGCCTAAGGGCGCCTTCAAATTAGGGCGTTAGCAGCGCGGGACTATAAACAATAATTATCAACGGGTTGTTACGGCTGTTCTTATAAAAATGTACTGCAGCCGCGCTGCTAACGCCCTAATACTCAAGCTAGTATCTCGTAAGAAAGGAGGTGTCTCATGAGATGGCAAGAAACAGAGAGGTATGAAAGAGGAGAATGTGGACCCCTAAGTAGGTCTTAGGGAAATAAAATGAAACCAGAAAATATTTCAGGTGGCATTTATTACAAGCACAAAATGTAAGACAAATCGGCCGCCATATGGGTGTCCAAACCCGGCGGCGTTGACCGTCCCCACACTTGGTTGCAGCCACGGGGCTCGACGGCGAGGCTTCGACATCCCGAACAGTTCCTACACGCCTATCGGTCGTGCGCGGGTAGTCTCGGCCTCACTTGACGGCTTAGTCGAAAAGACCAAAGCCCATGTCGTCGTCGCTCTCCGAGTCTTCCTTCTCCTCCTTCTTTTCCTCAGCCTTGGCAGCAGCAGGGGCGGCGGCAGCGGCAGTTGGGGCGGCAACAGCGGCGAACTTGCTGGGGTCCTACAAATAAAACAAATATGTTTAAGATTCTGAAGATAAGGATTAAGTAGGTAGAAAGATCTTTAAAAAGGAGTTGTCTCTTCAAAATGCCAGTGCAATATTCTCTTTTTGAACCATCACACTAGGATAAATTTGAAGACTTTGATTTTGTCTGAAAGCGAAGCCAGAGAACTAATATTACGTTCTCAGGAATTAGAACAGACACAATAATAACAACAGTATGTGAAACATACAATCATGTTACTTAAATTTTTACAGGTACATAAATTTCTTAAGCAATTAATAGACTAGGTATTTTACCTTGATGAACTCCTTGATGGTTGTAGCCTCCTTGAACTCAACCTCTGTGACGGCGGCGATCGCGAGCAGGTTCCTGAATCCGTTGGCGATGGAGTGGGGCGCGGAGGCCACAGTCGGGTAGCCGATAGCCAAAGACAGAGCGGCAACGTTGGCAACACCAGCCAAGAACTTGCTGCGAAGGTCCTCAGGTTTGATGTCCAGGATTGCTGGGGCGAAGATGGTGCCAGAATCGTAGACCTATAGGAAAATAAACCGATATTTATTCCTCCACTTGTGTATTCTCATGTAGCATAATCAAGTGTGTGTACCATTTGGTGTTTCAAGTGTCTGCTGTAAACTTTAGGCCAAGTGAAGACTTCACATGGTCTTAAGATCAACACAGCAAATACTGTACCAAAGGTAAATTGTCAGAAGGCACTGAGATGTGCAGACTGTACTCAACACTTTGGTTAGTCTTCATATTGGAAAAAGAAGGCTCTGGTGGGAAGGGGTGGTTTATTGGCCCTATAAGAATGACCAGCTCAATGGCTTTTAACAGCACCAATGTGGTTTATATCAGACTTATTTTTAAAGTCTGTTATAAACCACATTGGTACAAACATTGTGGTAAATGGTCTCAACTTTTACTGTGTGAGCAAAATTAGGCTTTTGGCGACATGGTATTTCCGAGCCCAAATCTCTCTAGAGAAAGGTACTTACTGTAATAAAAACAATACATATAAAAGGGAGTTACTAACCTGCTTGACAACAAGACCGTACGAGAAGGGAGAGATGTTCAACATGTTGAGGAGGGTCGCCTCGGAAGCACCGACCTTGTCACCAGGCTTCAGGATGTGCACATCGTTGATGATTTCAATGGTACCTGTCAGGATAGTAAGAGATTAGCACCTAGCATAGATACAAGTTGTGGTTTACCAGAGAAGCATGTGAAGTTGATAACCAGAAAATAGTAGATAGTCTGGTTGAGTATAGAATAAATTGTCTCTTCAAAATGCCAGTGCAATATTCTCTTATTGAACCATCACACTAGGATAAATTTGAAGACTTTGATTTTGTCTGAAAGCGAAGCCAGAGAACTAATATTACGTTCTCAGGAATTAGAACAGACACAGCACAAATCAAATCATTGAATTATGCATTCAAGGATTTCTTAAAATGAATAAAATACAAGATTTCTTACCCTTGGAAATCTTGGTGGGGATGGAGAGAGCCTGGAAGAAAGAGGTCTTCTCAGGACCCAGACCGGTGTTGTGGGCTGGGATGACGACAGACAGAGGGGCGATAGCACCAGGACGAGCCGGGGCACGGACTTTGTTCTCCAGCAGCTTGTCACGGACATCAACGAGGTCTCCGCGGGTGAACACGAAGCCAACGTTTCCTTTGATGTGCGGCAACAGTTTCTCAAGAGCTGGGTTGGAGTCCATATGGTCCTTGATGGCCTTGCGCATCATGGTGTTCTTTCCCATGAGGATGATGCTGGAACCACGCAGCGCAATACGGATCTGCTGCATTTGGGTCGAGCCCACATTGTCTGCACCCACAATGAAACATTTTGGGTATTCATCTAGGAGTGTCTGTGAAGAAAATTAATTGTGAATATTATTTATGTTTTCAGAGTAGAGAAATAAGGGAACTTCAAAATTTTTAACATTTGTAATTAATTTTCGGTCATCGCAGCGGCGCAGCCTTTCGTCGCTTATCATATCAATCTACATAAATATAGGATATTGAGCCCGACCACGACTTAGATCCGCGGTTGCGATTATTCATGACACAGCACGTGTGGATTATCATTAAAGCTAGCTAGCGTCAATGGATGTTTTTGGTGTGCAGGCATCAGGGAACGCAAGCTTCGATATCATGTAAGGATAGGATATTTGAAACTTGGTTCAAGGGTTTCAAGCGCATCATCAAAGTTACCGCTTGCGAAAGCACTATCGACTACTTAAAACGGTTCTGTTCTGAGTGAGGGAAAAGAAAGAAACATGGAAAGATTAGATTTCGTGTTGCTAGTTGAGTTTATCCAACCTTTATCTTTTCAATATGGTAAAAATTTTAGGTTATACACGTTAAAGTTTTTGTTTACTTACAATGATCTTGGTGAAGTAGTTAGTCTTCCAAGTAGCTTTGTCCTCCCTACCCATCGTGGCGTGTGGAATAGGGACTTCGTAGAAATTTAAGGACTGAAAACGAAAATCACACAAGTGTTATGATGCGTCACTTAAATCGCAATTTTCCGTAAAATAACCACAGCGTTGAAACTAATATATTATCACGCGTTATAGAACACCACATCGTGAAATTAGTAAACACGATCGGGTAAATAAATTAAGATTACTTTATTATAAAAACTCACCAAAACCAAACGCACTTAGCTCAGTGCGGGACAAAATATGATAGAGATAGAGGTGGGACGTTTTGAAAGTTAAGTTTACATGACGTTAGTAATAATTCACATCCAATGACGAGAATCGACTAAAGAAGATAAAAGCAATAGAAAATAATTAATAATTTATTTTTGTAACCAACGATTTAGACAAGGAACGTAGATAATAATTAATTTAGGATAATCATTTGGGGCTGCCCTATTTCTACAGCGTCTGCTTTGCTGAAATAGTACTTTCATTTCTGTAAAAATGCTTTAGACTCCCTGTACATAATATCGGCGTTTTACCTGAAATAAAACGCTTATTAAACTACTTACCTTATTCGAAGCATAATTAAACAATTGAGATAGGCTGTATCTTGTTTCCTGTGCCATTTTTCCATAAGTTTCTAGCCGTTTAGCTCTCGTGACGTCACCGGGGCAGAGAGGGGAGGGCGCTTGCGAGCGCGCGAGCCTCTGTCTTGTTCATTGGATGATTGACTTTGTCACCAGGCAGAAATTACTATTATGCTTCGAATAAGGTAAGTAGTTTAATAAGCGTTTTATTTCAGGTAAAACGCCGATATTAAACCACTTGACCGTTATTCGAAGCATAATTAAACAATTGAGATGTGTCTGTTATCGCCTGGTGACGTTCACGACGAACGCCAATGTGTAGGGTTATATCAAGAAAAAGAGAATGTAATAGAAAAGGTATTGTATTATTAAAATAGAAAAAAACAACATTAAATACCAAATTAATTAGTTAACTCACTGGATTAAATAGACCAGTAATGCTGTTATTCCTAGAAGAATCCAAAACTTGTCGCTTATAAAATCGTATAAAAGTATTAGAGGACCTCCAATTTCCCCGAGCCATAATATCTTCTATGGGGAAGTTGTCTAACCAATTCTTAGAAGCAACAGCGGACCGGACACTTCCAGGAGTAGCAACAATGCCTGCCTGACGCATCAGGGTTTTTATCCAGCCTGCAATAACCGTTCGTGAGGCTGCACGAGCTGCACCTCTTGTTGTGATAAACAAGTTATGACATTTTGCTTCCTGACGTCTAATGGAAAGCAGTGATATGGTCTGTTCAACCCAGAATACTGGATCCAAATTCTTATCATCATTATTTTTAAATAATCTCCATCCTGATTGCCTATGGTCAGATGAATCAGTTTTAGACCCAAAGGCAGGCCACAAAGTTATAAAATCGTGCTCTGGTGATTTTAAATAATTATCTTTATCAGTCATAAGGAGGGTCAAGTCATGAATACGTCTACCAGAACAGAGTACTAATAAGGCAGCTGCTTGACTCGATACATCAAAAACATTATCACTATTTATAGTTCTTTTGCCAAGAAAGGAACCAAAATCATCAATATTCCAGATGGGCAACTTGGAATCAATAGGTTTTTTAATTGAAATTGATTTCAAAACGTGTTTCACCAAAACGTGATTACTTAGAACACCTGAATTATTTACATTGCAAAGGGTAGAGACCACGGACTTATGTAACATTATTGTGTTATAAGACAGTTTATGTTTTATGTGCAGATCAGCTAGAAAACGAGCTAGGTCAGAACCTGAGGGGCTCTTAGGGTTAACACTCCTAGCTCTACACCATAAGACCCAGCGGTTCCATGCAGGCTTGTAAGTTCTCAGGGTGGAAGCGCGCCAAGAACTCTTCAGTAGATTTATTTGAGAATTATCCCAATCACCTAAATCCTGTGTCCACCCCCACATTTCCATATTTTCAATACAAGATCCTGGACGCGAGGTGGTGGTAGTCCTGTTGTCACATCGATTAGTACTTTGTCCAGGTTCTGTATTGTGAATGGTGGGGCTAAAGCCCGGGCTTTGAGATCGCCGCGCCAGAACACTTTTTCCCACCTCGGTGCTACCAGTAAGTAAATTCCCGATGCCTGATTGAGGTAGCTCAGAACTTTGGGTATCAGAAACGGGGGCGGGAACACCCATGCCAGATTGAATTTCCAAGCAATCGAAAATGCGTCGTGGGCTACAGCTTGTTTGTCGTTCTGATCCTTCGATACGTAACGTGAGACTACGTGGGCTTTGCTGGAAGCAAACAGATCCACTTGGGGAATGCCCCATTTCAGGAATACTGTTTTTGCGACTTCGGGCAACAGATGCCATTCGGGGACCTGGCGAAACCGTGATAAGTGGTCGGCATGGCTGTTGTACCTCCCCGGAATATAGTGCACTTTGATTTGAATCTGGTATTGATCTATCAAGCAAAATAGGTCGTAAGTTATGTCCATCAATTGCGTGGAGTTGGTCCCCCCTTCGTGACGGAGATACGCTACTACCGTGCGATTGTCGCATTGTATGGTGACTGTAGATTGGCTGAGATACATGGAATGACTTTGGAAGACCTTCAATATTGCCAACATTTCTTTTACGTTGCAGTGAGCATATTTCTCGTTTTGAGACCAAGTCCCGCTTAGGGACTGGTTGTCTATCTGGGCGCCCCAACCTAAGTCGGAGGCGTCCGTCGTTATAAAATGAGACACCGGTGCGTGGTGTAGAATTGACGGATGCTGCAAATTCCGGGCCCACCATTGTAGGTCGCCCATTGCGTCTGCTGGTACAGAATATACCTTGACAGAATTGTTGAGATCTAGAGTGTTTACGAATTTCAATAGAGCTCGATAATGCAATCTCCCTCTTTGAACGACAAAACTCGCAAAGTTTAGAGCTCCTATTACGCTCTGCAACTTTTTAGGTCTGTCTTTCTCAGATCTACAATGTGGCGAATTTTCGCCATCAATGAACTTACTTTTTCCTTTGGTAAACATTTGAGGTTTAACCAAGGGTCCCACAGCACACCCAGATAAACCAGAGATTTCTTTGGTGTTAAAATGGATTTTTGGAAATTTATTTGCCACCCCAGATATTGTAATGTGTTTACCAGAAGGGTGACGTGGCTTTGGAGAATTTCTGGGTCTTGGTGAGCCAAAAGAAAATCGTCGAGAAATACCAATATTCTCACACCTTTGTTTCTCATTACTTGGGCAATCCAATTTGTCAAACTGGCAAAGGTTTTTGGAGCCGTGCTGAGACCGAATGGAAGGCAGGTCATTTGCAAAAGCTGTTTGTTGTAAATAAGGCGTAGGAAGCGCCTGTGGGTCTTTGCTATGTTTAGGTGGAAGTATGCCTGGGAAATGTCCAGCTTGCACATCCAATCTTTGGGCTGAATGAAATCTGGGATTCGGAATACGTTTATCAGACTGAAAGGGGTGGTCAGTACGAATTCGTTTAAGGCTTTTAAATTGAAAATCGGTCGGGCCGATCCATCGCTCTTTGGCACCAGGAAGAGGGTAGATAAGAAACTTGGAGTTGGACTTACAATTTCTAGAATTCCTTGATTCAACATTTTTTGAATGATCAACGTCATTTCTGTCGACACTGGTGTGTGAAACGCTTTGTTGTCTAAGTTGGGCATAATTAACGGAGGTTTTTGCTGAAAGGGTATACGGTACCCTTGAATTATTCGAACAAGAAATTCTGGTGCATGCATTTTCCTCCAATGGTCGACGAAATTCGATAACTGACCGGCTTGAAATAAGTTCATGTCAATATTTATTTCGCTTGGCATTGAAGCCTGAAGGTGATGACCTTCGCTTATGACTGCCACGTCTGTGGGCGTGATATCTTTGGTTCTGTCTTGCTCCGCGAGAGCGAAAGGAATCTCTATCCACTGTACCACTACCCTGCTGAGGATAATTGTAGTACGCTTGGGCCGGTCCTTGCGAAGGACATTGTATATTATGTTGCAAAAAGCCACCCTGCGAGGGGACATTACAGTTCTGACAGCCATGTGCGGGCCTGCTAGTATTATAGTTCTTACCCTGCGAGGGTGGAACCGAATGCTGCCCCTGCGAGGGACGGATAAGCCATTTTCCAACTTGCAAAGTTGAGGCCGAACCATAAGCCGATTTAGATGAGCTAGGCGATTTAGAAGCAGGCCAGAAGGCCTTTTTGATACCACCAACTTTTTCTAAAGCGACAATAAACTGCTCAGAGTTAAATAAGTTGACCTCAGATGGAGGAATCTTTCTAATTGATGCCTTAACTAACGGGTCGCGAACCGCATTTGTTATACTATCTCTGCGCATTTGTATGGTTTCAGCCCTATGTCCACAAACCATCTGCAAAAGGTCTGCCGAAACCTTGCTAAATTCACCGGTAGTAAAAATATCATTAAGCTTTTGGTTTATAGCCTCGAAGCTAATTTCTTCTTTCTGGTCTCGGACCCATGTCATAAAAGCACAAAGTTCCTTCTTTAACGACTCTTTTTGCTTTAACAAACCGTAAGTTAATGAAGCATAAGCTCTCTCTGAGTAGCTTAAGTGCTTAAGTGTGTCATAGGGTCTAATCTCCTCGTTTGCCTCGAGTTCGACGAAACCCGGGTTGTGGTTATAGGACTTTTGGGTTTCCGCGTAACGTACTTCACTCCAGTCCGGTTTATTAAAAAACTGAATTTCTTTTAATACGTTTACGTAACGCACGTCAGCCTTTGGAATAGCTGGTTCTTTAAGTTTAATCTCAACTCCCAAATTATCAAGGAAATTACTACCTTTGATCGAAATTATCCTCGGCAAAGAGGGAAATAGCATCTTCGGCCACTGGCACACTATTATTAAAATACGGATTAGGCAAATCACTGATTTGTTGCACTGTACGCTCTGAGCGGCGACGCTTGTGCTTGCCCCCCCGTTTTTTATGACGGCGGCGACGCACACTTTTATGTTTTGACCTATGGTCAGAAGAACTAGATGAACTGGAACTGGTACTATCAGAGCTACTACTACTGCTGCTGGAACGTGAACGTTTACGTTTTCTACTAGGTTCCTTATTATTAGCAACGCGAGAAGGGCCTGCGACCGGTTCATCTTGTGAAATCATCGTTATTTCTTTATCCATTTCGAATTATATTTTAAACAATCGCACACCAAAACACTGGAAAAAAAGTGAATATTCAAAAAGCGAACGGAAAACCGTTAATTAAAATATTCCAGCATTAATTTACTGAACACTAAAAACAGTAAAAGCAATTACACACAATAAACACTAGAAACTGTTAAATATTGAAAACTGATTGCCAGTTTTCGATCGTAAGGAAAAATAATGACGGTTATAAAGTTTTAAAAAACTCACCCGCTAGGTACAACCGTCTGCGGCAAGGAAAAGAACGCCAATGAACAAGACAGAGGCTCGCGCGCTCGCAAGCGCCCTCCCCTCTCTGCCCCGGTGACGTCACGAGAGCTAAACGGCTAGAAACTTATGGAAAAATGGCACAGGAAACAAGATACAGCCTATCTCAATTGTTTAATTATGCTTCGAATAACGGTCAAGTGGTTTAATTTATATATCGTACTAACAAATATTCGCATTTGATTTTGAACTAAACTTACATTTCAACATTTTTTGGCTTGTTTATTGCAGGAACTGCTGGATCAAAGAGCGTAATAATACTTTGGCAGTGCTGAATTGCCTGAATGCTACGATACGAACACGTTAAGGTGGATGTTCCAGGGTAGCCCGCGAAATTCAAATTTTCTTACGTTTTTAGCGATTTGCAGGCCAGTGCTAGGTTGTATGTTATTGAAAATATAATTCGCGGCTGTAAGACATATGCAGTTACAGAATTATAATAATCAAATTATCATTACAAGCCTCCAAGTTCATGTAACTGTCAAGAATGAGTATTTCATCAAAAGGTCATTCTTGAAAGTTACATGAACTTGGAGCGTTGTTATGATGATTTTGATGGTTATGATTTTGAGGGTTGATATGAAAATTTGAATTTCGCGGACTACCCTGGAACATCAACCCTAAGAAGATTGTTTGATTTTTAATTACCATCCTTGCATTTAATCTCAAAAATCGCCTAAACAATGATATCTAAGTGTCGGCCCAACACTAAAGTCAGCAGAAAAAAAAAACAAAATGACGTTTGTTGCCAGAAAATCAGAAAATGCTAATGGATTTTTAACCAAAAATCGAAATTGTAATAGAATTACGATTAGGTTCGCGGTTTTCAGTTTATATTTATTTGTGTAAGTGTTGTGTAAACAAGATGTCTTTGTTTCGGAAGCCAAAAAAGATTCAGCGTCGGGTATTTTGTGCTGATGATGACGAGGATGGTGAGCCCGAGGCGCCTCCACCGCCAATCATCAGCCAAGAACGGGAGAAGAAGGAAAAGGAACCGAAGTCTAGCAAGAAACCTGCTCTGTTGAGTTTCGCTGACGAAGGTAACGAGTCGTACAAATTTACAAGGCTGACTGATTGCCTCAATTTTTCGGCTTATTCGATTGTTCACTGGTTTTGTTTACTTCTGCAGATTTTTTAGTATTTGGGTCAGTGGGTCGCCTTAGGGGCTAGACCAGTTTTGAAACATTGTTTCTGGGTATGGTATTGGTGATTAAGAAGCAGTTACTTTGAACAATAAATTAAATTAAAAAGTGTAATGCGTCTTATTAGAAATTATGATCCTTTCATGTAATTCTAACACTATTGACTGTGCATCTGTAAGACAATGTTTCACCCCTTACTCTTCAAACTGTGCCAAAGGTCCCTCTAAAATTCTAAATCAATTTCAGTTGTTCAAGCACTGAACTTCTTGAATAGAATCCAGCGCCAATGGGGAAGACATTTGTGGGGTTACCATGACGTCATAGAGCAGGATTGTATTAATCTTATTTCAGTGTGGGCAAGCGACAGAGCTATACAGGGTGTCTAGTGCCAGGTCATGGTAGGCCACCTGATAACAGCTCAGTGGTAGCATAAGCAACACATATTTCAACCTCTAGATCCATCTGTCTCTAGAATCTATGATACATACATGAAACTTTGACTTTCAGAAGAAGAAGTGGAGGTGTTCAAAGTGAAGAAGTCTTCCCAAAGTAAGAGATTAACAAAGAAGCGTGAGAAAGAGAAGCAGAAGCGTGATGTGAGAACTGATGGTGATAATAACAAATATGACAATATTACAATTGAGGTAAGGTTGACTTTACAGGAAATGATTCTCTAAAACTATTTTGGAGATGGTTTTTTTAAAGTGTGTAATTAGCAACTTACATAACATTCTAGAGGTTATCATAGTATATGGGCGGAGTTAGGGTCCTTCTTCTGTAAGGGTATACAGCTATGGGTCTGAGTGAGGTTTATTCAATTATGGCTTTATTCTGAATACCACCCGAAACCCACAATGAAAGATTTTGTTTAAACATAATAGTAATTAATATTCTGTTTCAATATGAACCATTACATGAGTATATTGAAGGGCGGGTTCAATTTGGGCAATAAAAAAAAAACAAGTTAAAGAGACTTGTTGTTTCATTAGCCAAGCCCAATAATTTAGATAAATAATGATAAAAAAATTAGGTAATAAACACATTATCAAGTTGAACTGCTTAGAATACAACACAATGTTGTGTCATCTTTGATGTAGCTTTTAGTAGTTGCAATAATATATTGTGTAACTTATTTCAAAAACCATGAAAAGTATGGCACATAGAGAAAAATAAGTCTAAGGCCTGAATCACATTATTTTATCATTCACATATCAAAGGTAATACAAAACCATCTATATATAAAATAGTTATAGTTATTATCAATAAATAATAATACAAATCAATGCTGATAAATGTGCTTCCGGCCTTAGCCATAAACAGGATAAAAATACTATAAAACAAACTCTAAAATCCAGGACAAGAGCAGCGACACAGAAATCATCAACGACAAGCCGAAACCAAAGAAGAAGGTGACACTAGAGGGGCTGATCCTGTCCGGGAGGGAGGCCCTAGCAGCTGATGGGGCGGGGGATGTCTCCGATGACAGTCCTCCTGAAGAGGACACGGATGACGACAGAGGGTTCCACCGGTACCGCGCGGAGTCCGTGAGGGCCGCGCTCTTGGGCGCGCCGGGCCGCATTCCCGACGCGGCGCTCATCCACGCCGCACGCAAGACCAGACAGCAGGTATGAGAGGTGAGGGACTAGCGCTGGCTGCAGACTGCTGTTCCACATTGAGGATGGGTGTTGGGTTGTCTTTATGAGAATGGCAGCTTTATTCATACTAGGGAGTACTATCTGGAGATCTCGATCTCAGTCTTGAGTGAGTGGGTTGATGATTTTTATATTGACAGCTTGTACTGTCCTTCTTGTAGGCAAAGACCTTCCAATAGCTCTTTTCGTTTGCCTCCTCGAACCAGCTCTCGCGGTACGCGTCCGTCTTGCAGGGCCGGCCTCGGTGGCGTCGGTTTCCGCCAACTATCGTGTGGAGACTTTTGTCCAGCGGTCATCGTGCATGCGATTGACGTGATTAGCCCAATCCCATTGCCCGGGCTGAAACGCAGCGTGGTGTCTCGAAACCGGTCTTCTTCGTTTTCTGAGAGCCGCTATTTTCGGCATTAGCAGCGCCAGTAAGTTAGTCATGGTTCTGAAGGTCAGATAGGCATTCACTCATGTAGTGTGCAGGTAAAACCACTAAAACATGGATGCACTACCTTTCTGACCTATATATAATGAACGCAGTTTCAGTGAGACTGGGAGCCAATCTTTGGGGTGTTGGGAAAAGGCTAAGTACAGACATGAAGCATATTTTTTCTGTTTTTAAAATTGGATCAACTTCGTCCAGAAGTTTCTGCGAGAAAATAATATTGACAGTCATCTGCTTGACACCTTAAGGCACTGCAATATCCTACACCAAAAAACTGTCAGGTTTGTATATTTCTGTGGTAAATGTATCATGAAATATTTATTCTAACGATTTTTCACAGGGATTTAGTATGAAATATAGGACTGTTATGTATTTATTTTGATTTTTTCAATTTGCTGTGCTGTGTGACAAGACATGTAACATTAAACTATACTGCCATAAACTAATGCACAATAAATCATCTCGTTTTGATATTCTTATTTTAAAACCTCCAGGATTTATATTGTTTTACTGAAAAGTACTCTTTTTAAACCCGTTCTTTGCTCAACCTGCTTGATTGGCTATAATATTAGGTCTTTACCGATGAAATTGCCGTTCTGCAGTACTGGCCATTTCAAATCAACATAATTTTTGTTAAAGAAGCTGATGATACACAATCTACGGCTGAATTAGCAGCAGCTTTCGACGTTAGCGTCAAAACAATATTGGTCCATTTGCGTCAAATTGGCAAGGTAAAAAACTTGACAAATGGGTGCCCCACGAACTCAATGATCGCCAGCGCGAAGTACGCGTCGAGACGTGCCTTGCACTGCTCAACAGACACACAAATGAAGGAATTTTGAACCGCATTGTTACCTGCGATGAAAAATGGATCCTGTACGATAACCGTAAGCGCTCAGCAAGTTGGTTGGATCCTTGTTCAGCACCTAAACAATGCCCTAAACGAAAACTTACCCCTAGAAAAGTGATGGTCACTGTTTGGTGGTCTAGCGCCGGTGTGATTCATCACAGCTTCTTACCAAACGGGGTGAGCATTACTGCAGATGTGTACTGTGAAGAAGTGAACACAATGATGGAGAAGCTGGCACATCTCCAACCAGCATTGGTCAATCGCTCGTCTCCGCTGCTCCTGCACGACAACGCGCGACCTCATACTGCACAGCAGACGGTCTCCAAGTTGCAAGAACTGGGGTTGGAAGCTCTCCGTCATCCGCCCTACTCACCAGACCTTGCGCCTACAGACTACTACTTTTTCCAGAATTTGGATAACTTCTTGGCGGGAAAAAAATTCAATACCCGAGAGGCAGTACAAAATGCCTTTGAAGAATTTGTTGCCTCCCGACCAGCTGATTTCTTTAAGAAGGGCATCAATAAACTGCCACTGCGTTGGCAAACATTGATTGCATGGGTGATTACTTCGATTAATACAAATAAAAAATACATTAAAAAAAAATCGTTTAAATTTTTTCAAACAAAACGGCTATATTATAGGTAAAGACCTATTATACCCTATACTTAGTAGTGTACTAGTAAATACACACTAGCGTTTTAGCAGGTATTCATAAAAATAATCTCCACCATTTCCAAATTCTCGTTTCCCAATGTCTTGTCTCCAGCGCTGTTCTGAGCTCATAATCCAGCAGTTCCACTCATTCTAGGCTCGAGAGTTAGGCGGCGGCGCTACCGCGGAATACATTCCTGTGAAGTCTGCCGAGTCCGCCCCGGGATCCCGGCTAGTGCGGGATGATGGCTCCGGTGATGATGAGGAGGAAGGCCGGATTCATGTCCGGGGACTGGATTTGCCTAGTGATAAGCCTAAACGTGAGTAAAGTAGATTATTACTAGGGTTTTTTGGAATAGCAACCAGTCGACGAGACAAATCCAAGTTTTCAGCAACTCCATGGCAGTTGTGACATATTGAACGATACGAATAATTAGACAACTGATTTATTCCTGTCCAAGATTGCCGTTTAAAATATAGGGGTTTTACGCCCGAATACTCGAACGTCACTCAATTTTAAGTTGCACTTAAATCTCGTGCTGTCTTTGTTACTTTAACGCAGAGTGACAGAGATAGCGCGAGTTTTGAGGGCTACTTATAATTGAGTGACGTTCGAGTATTCGGGCGTTAGCCACTTGTACTTTATCATCATCTAGAGACCATGTGATATAACAATATTTTTGGGAATCACAAATTCTCATAGAAGAGAGATTGCAAAACAGAGATTTCAAAACACTTCTTCAAACATAATCAAATTCAATTTTTTTATAGCTTCATAAACATGACTTATTATGACGTGTAGAGACGAAGATAAGTTTATGAGAGGCTGGTTTGTGCACTAGGAAAACCTGTATAGCAGATCACTAGAGTCATGCTTCCAAACCCTTTACCTTTACATTAGCGCAAGCTGGTTTCCCAGCGGGCCCGTCATAGGCTGTTCTCCTTAGCCTATATTTACAGCTAATCAACATTATGACGTGTAGAGACGAAGATAAGAATATGAGAGGCTGGTTTGTGCACTAGGAAAACCTGTATAGCATATCACTAGAGTCATGCTTCCAAACCCTTTACATTAGCGCAAGCTGGTTTCCCAGCGGGCCCGTCATAGGCTGTTCTCCTTAGCCTACATTTCCAGCTAATCAACATTATGACGTGTAGAGACGAAGATAAGAATATGAGAGGCTGGTTTGTGCACTAGGAAAACCTGTATAGCAGATCACTAGAGTCATGCTTCCAAACCCTTTACCTTTACATTAGCGCAACCCGGTTTCCCAGCGGGCCCGTCATAGGCTGTTCTCCTTAGCCTACATTTCCAGCTAATCAACTGCTATTCTCTCCAGGTGGCACCGCGGCAATATCCGAAGAAGAGTTAGACAGCGAGTCCGAAGACTGGGTGGAACAACAGCTGCAGAAGGCGCGGCCTGTCCTCGTGGATCTGACTGGTCTGATGACATTGTATTCTATTCAAGAGCGCACCCGAATGTACTGTTTCACACTAAACTACCTTCTTATTGAGAGTGTGCTGATTGGCTGTTGGACTTTGTTGGTGAAACTTTAGCCAATGGAAATGCAGGAAATTCACAGTAGCAGCCACGGAGTCTGGATTTGTCTGGTTCATGGCAATAGGATCGCCCGATGTTATGTTATGATAATGCGTGGTTCGTTCGGCAGATGCCTGAGTAGTGAAGTATTCTTTTGGACTCCCATTTAAGATTTTACTTTAGCCCGGATTTGAATTTAAGATTTTGTTCGTTGATATAATTTTAAGTTTGATTTGAAATATCAAATGATAGAATTACTTGTTATCTTGACCACCTAACTTGATTGATCAATCTTTTAGAAACTTGTGTAAAACATAATCAAGTGAGAGTCCATCTTCGACTGGCCATACATGAACACTTTGTAAATATTTCCTACAGGTGAAGCGCCAATAGATGTGAACCCGTTCTCGGTGGCCCTGCCCCCGCCTCAGTTGTCGGCTCCAGAACACCTGCGACCTCTCACGACGGGTACGCAGCCCCCCGCTACTGCCAACGAGCTGGTGGAAGCGCTGAGGAAACGGTTAGTAACAGTAAATAGATTCCGCACAAAGTATTCGCTTCGGGAATCATCATATATCTTCGAGAATACGAAGAGGCGGTAGTGAGTTCTAGTATAGAGCTGTTACATGTAATAATATAATAATAATAATTCTTTATTCAAAAACACAGAAGGTAAATACAACAAAAATCTAAAACTAAAAATGTAAGTCTAATAATGTTAGATGCCTGTACTAGGATAATCCTGTATCACAGGCTGAAGGAGCTCTAACAATATCGCCACGATTGGGCCACCACTGCTCTTATTTGATAAAGAGCGAATTTGAATACGGCTATGAAAGTGTATGGGTTGACGACATCGTCAAAGTCGCGGGAAACACCTGGATGAGCACACCATTGAACAAAGAAGAAGGAATAAAAAAAATAAAAAATCCCTGCTTACAAATATAGATAGAATATTTTATGTAGCTAGGTTTGACGCTTTTATCGTGGGTTATGTTAAAAAATAGAAGACAATATTTTAAATAATCAAATATTTTTATTATATAAACAATTAAGATTTATTATAAATCACCATGATAATATACAAAGTTATCCTCACTATTCCTTACAAACATTAACTATTGTTAAAAAATAGAAAACAATGTTTGAATCAAATTTTTTTTTTACAATAACAATTTACATTACAATATACATCACCATAATAATATCGAGAGTTTACTATTATTTACCAACTAATAACTATTGTTTAAGAATATAAGACAATATTTGAGTCAAATATTTTAATTACAAAAGCAATTTACATTTATTATACATCACCATCATAATATCGAAAGTTATCCTTACTATTCCTTCCAAACTAATAACTATTGTTAAATAATAGAAGATAATGTTTGAATCAAATATTTTTATTACAAAAACAATTTATATTTATTATACTTAGTATTCCTTCCAAACTAATAACTATTGTTAAAAATAGAAGATAATGTTTGAATCAAATATTTTTATTACAAAAGCAATTTATTATACTTAGTACTAGCTGATGCCCGCGGCTTCACCCGCGTGGATGTCGTTCAAATTATATACTAAAACCTTCCTCTTGAATCACTCTTATCTATTAAAAAAAACCGCATCAAAATCCGTTGCGTAGTTTTAAAGATTTAAGCATACAGACAAACAAACAGACAAAAATAGCGACTTTGTTTTATACTATGTAAGGATTCCTTCCAAACTAATTACTATTGTTAAAAAATATGAGACAATAATTATTTGAATCAAATATCTTTATTATATAAATAATTTCGATTTATTATAGGTACATCACCATAATAATATCGAAAGTTATCCTTACTATTCCTTCCAAACTAATAAATATTGTTAAAAAATAGAAGACAATATTTAAATCATATTATTATATTGTTATTACCTTTATAAACAATTTAGATTTGTTATACATCACCATTATAATATCGAAAGTTATCCTTACTATTCCTTACAAACTAATAACTATTCTTAAAAAATAGAAGACAATATTTAAATCAAATATTGTTATTACCTTTATAAACAATTTAGATTTGTTATACATCACCATTATAATATCGAAAGTTATCCTTACTATTCCTTACTAACTAAAAACAATTGTTAAATATAGAGACAATATTTGAATCAAATATTTTTATTACACACACTATTTACATTTATTATTATAGTAATAATATCTAAAGTTATCCTGACTCTAACTTACAATTTTACAAACAATAATAACTAATAAGGTTCCATATCCAGCACTAATTTAAACGATCCATCCGGATCAATACATTTCAGTACATTAGCCTGATCGCCACAAAACACTTTGACATTAGGACTGACCATATAAGCCATGCTCTCCACGAAGCTGTTTCTCCTGTTCGTGTAGATCTCGTTCCAATCTTCCAGAAGCTGCACTTTATACCAGCATAATAGTGCGTTGCATTCCCCATCTTCGGTCACAGTGACATTTATGACCTCAGATTTCAAGTCCATACAACAGCCGATTGCAAACTCTTCAGATAGTGTTTCATATTCCATGCGAGCCATATCTATGTGTACAGCTTGGGATACTTGGTAACGGTTCACGTGTCTCGCTATTCTGTAGTCAACGTTCTCATCCAAAACTCGGTTGTTGATTTCCAACCAATAACTGTTAATCAGCTGTCCCATTATTGTCACAGATGCAGGCAGACACAAGCCCCCGGAAATTAGATGGTCCTGCCTCAAATTGTCGATAATCCTCATTCTTGTTATATCTAGGTCACCATTGCAGTCTATGATGTTACTGAATATAACATGGAATTTCTTTTCTTCAAATATTTTGCGCGTCCAAGCGTCTGATACCAGAATTGTTACCTTATCTTCAGGTATTTCGTTTGCTTTTAGAACTGCTAGTAGAAACGTTTTATCGTCGCGTGCATTTACGTGACATATAAGTGACTTAGCTCCTCGTTTCATCATTAATACTCCGAATAATGGAAATGGGCTAAAATCGACCATATCTACAGTTGTAATGTCTACAGTTTGTCCTAAATGGACACAGACGGTCGCAATACTATTTCTTATCATATCCATGTATTCGACATCGTTTAGGAAAGCCAATGTTTCGGGTGAGATCCTTGATATAGCTGTATTTATGTTAGGTAGAGTAGTCAATCGACCTCCGTAGGTTATAAAAGACACATTCGCAGTTTCGTCTTTATGAAGTGTCTTGGGCAAAAAGTCGAAGAACACAGCTTGTTGCCACGCGTTCGCTTTGGCTTCGCTGCGGGGGTCACTGGTGATCATTATTTCTTCAGTCAAGTATAAATTGAACCAACCAATCATCATGTTCATTTCGCCATCTTCTTTTGAAGTCAGCTTCGCGACATAAGACTCCTGGCTACACAACTTCTCGCAGATATCTTGATAGTTATTGAAGTCTATTTCAAACAACGATTGAGGTTCAGACATGTATTTCAAGTTATCGTACGTATTTACGTCTTCGCTGAAATAAGTTTCTCCGAAGTAAGCCGTTGTGTGCACGTTCATATGGACCACGTTTAGAATTTCTTTGGTTTCCCGACACATTTTGTATTTCTTGCTGAGTTCGTCACATTTAATGCCGGCGACGAAGTATTCCGCTCTTCCGGGTATTACTTTGCTGTTTTTTTGAAGTAAATTTTCCCACGCATGACGTACGGATTGTAACATATATTCTCCGAATATGCCGGAATCAATCATATCAGTTATTAGAACTGATCGGGTCCCGTAAATGTCATTTTGGGTGAGAACGACAGAGGGTTGGTTGATGATAACAACTTCTGGCGCGTTGTTATCTTGCATCACGCATTCGGCTAGTTTAGCCATTGTGGCGGATCCTTCACAAGCGGAAATAGTTACGGGATTGCACTCGCTAGCATACAGGGCCAAAAGTCCTTCTCCTGTATCAATATCCAAGACGCTATCCACGGCGGGAGTCACAGTGCTCCTGATGGCTCTTCTATACGCGTCATTCCGGATTCTATCATTCAAATTTCTGAACTGACACCTCGGGAATAAGAAACATTTTGATTTGTTCAAACTCTTCTCGATATTGACTATACTGTGGTCAATATTAAGCGCTTTTTCAAAATGGCACAGCGCTTCAGAGAAAAACCCGTAACGGTATAAATACCTGCCGATATCGTTCAGTAGATACACGTTTTCTGGGAACATTTTGATGGCTCGTTCAAAATTAGCAAATATGTCTGCTTTATTGTCCTCAGCGGCTAACTTTTCGTTCATCCGAGACAGTACTGCTCTGAATTCGAACTCGAAACTCTCCTTGAGACGCGATTGTTTGTCGAACGCGCACAAGTACATATCGAAGGCTTTCTTGAAGCTGTTGCGAGAAGCGAGCTGCCGCGCAAGGGTTATAAAATCGTAGGCTATGTCGGTCATTTTGGATTTTGATTTTGGCAATAGTTGTTTAGTTTACGGCGTAAATAAGTTGATTTCCCGCGTTGGTTCACTTGTCACAGTATTTTTTAAGATGTGTGCACTCCCGATTCACTCGTTAACTGACACTATTTCATAAGAAATCGCGATAAAGATGGTTTTCGAAGTAGAGACGTCTTGCTCTCTCGAAGTTCAAATTTAAACTGATTTTAATTGCTACTTCACCCAAATCGTAAACTATGCTAAGCTGCAAAATACGGTTCAGGTACGTAGTGTTTAGGTGGGGATAACTAATGTACATTTTACCTGTAGCTAATCCCATTACTACGTAATTAGCAGAGGAAGGGCTGTTAGAGATTTTCGGTAAGTAGTAAAATGCATTGTCCTAATTATGGCAAGCTGGTATTGTTATATTCAAACAATAGAGTGGACTTATTTTGTAGGATTAGAAAGGTATAATTTGGTAACAGCTTAAGAGTTTTATGATATTTTCTTCGAACAGCGTTTTATAGATTACTTTGAAGTTTTTACAATAATAATTTCTTAGAAGTGGCTGGCAGGTGTCTATGAGTTTTGCACATATTTCTTCTTCCAAATACCAACGAAAGTATAAATCCTGACGGCTATTCATAATTGAGAATATTGTTTAAGGGAACTAATTAATTGCTTCATCAGCAATTATAAAATTTGGTGAGCCAAAAAAAAACAGCAAGTAAATAATTTGGTTGGCATACAAAGATTTTGTTTGCAATTAAAATAATCAGGCAGTAATCCTCGTTCCGCAAATAATTTTGATAATGGTCAAAAATTAAATCATAAAATATAGGCAGCTTACAATAACATGGGTTTGCATAATAAACATTCAGTCTGCAAAATAACTACTTGGTCAGCAAAATAAGTATTTGCCAGCAAGATTTCATGATCGATCAGCAGAGAAAACATTCTTTAAGCAGTTTGTTTGATCGGTATGTATATTTAAAACATGGTGGGCAAAATAACAAATTGGATTGCGAAAATCGGCAATGTACGTTAAAAGTGGGCGGTAAGGTTCGGTTAGAACTGTGACCAGCTACACGGAAACCGAGCGAGCGAAGCGAGCGGTGCCGCGGCAACTGCCGGCGAGCGCTACATTGAAATTGGTCGCAGCATTCCGGTAGTTATATTCTGCTCAAATTGATTTTGTTTGCTTACTCTCTGAGTGCTTACCAAAATTTTATTAAACAGGAGCAGCTCATTGCAGCTTGTATAATTAATATGCTGTAAAAAAATAAGTACAGCCATCCAGAATGACATAAATTGCTGATTGATTTTGAAATGTTTGCTGGCCATGAGTTGCTGACCAATTAGCTATTTTTACTGACAGATTATATTTTTTGCTGACCAAAATCCGAATACTATGCTAACCAGTTAAATAACAACAATTTTCAACTTTTCTTTTTTTAAAAGAGAGCCCCGATTACAATAAAACAAGAACTAAAACCCACATGTATAACAAACTAACACACTACTTACAGACAACTAAAATAAATGAAACACAACAAATGAAAACATGATGTTTTTTCGAACTCGCTCTTGCATTTTCTTGCTCTTCAAGAGTTTTCCTCATTGGTTGTCTAAGTACTTATTTAAATTCTGTATGAATGCTCAAAACCTGAATTTTCTGAATTGACAGGCTACTCTACTTCATATAAGTCGACAAAATTACTCCTCGCATGAATCGACACAAACAAAGTCAAAACCTAAAACAAGTTCTGTTCAGGAAACCGAACATGAACCCGAAAATATAGAATAATAGTTTTTCAGAAGTCGTTCCTAATAGTGTTCAAAAACTCATCGGTTGCCCTCCCCCCACTGCCCCGTAACAAAACCTGCAGCGAGTCCCATTGCAGGATTTGCTACGGGCCCAAAAAAAAAAGAAGAAACTGCAAAAAAGCCCCACTTCCGACTGCAAAGAGAAGTATCTCATAAAATAGCTAAAAATAAGTATAAAAGAATTATATACTTCCGGTGATCATCCTTACTGGCTAGCGCAATTAAAAATTGCTCTAAACATTACTTCATAGTCTAGGCAACAAGTGCCTTTTTGATGAACTTTTTTCAGCAGTCTCCGAAAATTATGATTGAGGTGTCATTCGATTCGGAATGGCATCCCGATGATTTTTGAAAAAATTGAAGTTCCGCTTGCAAAAATTGCAAAAGTTATTAACAATTATCTAAAAAAATTAAAATGGTTTTAGTTTTTTGCAAATATCTCAAACCCTAATTAAAATTTTTCAAATTTGAAATAAGATTCAAAAAGGGGAGGAAATTTCCTAAAGAATGTTCTAACTTTCGGAATTGTAGGACCAATATTAATAACTTTCCGATCGGGTTGAAAATACGCCCGAAAACTGGTACTCCGTCTTGCGCAAGCTACGCTCCATTCGGACCTTTAATGAATAAATGTTATAACTTATTAAATATGAAAATTAAAAATTGAAAAAATTCAGGCGCCTGCAGGATAGATCAATACACAATAATCTGTGATCTAAAAATTTTTATCGCGAATTTTCAATAAGTTATCCATTAATTAATTAACAATTTTTTGAAGCACGAACACTGACATTGCAAGTGCGATAATTATAACACTATTCATCTGAGATTTTTTTCCTTTCGTGGAGCTATTTTTCAAAGGTCTTAGAATAGGCTCTCGTTGGAAAAATTAAAAAAAATGTTAATATTCGTTTTTTTATTAACAATTTACTGAAATGAAAAATTTCAAACCTTCATTAGACATTAAAAAAATCTTTTTTTTTATTATATTATTATTGAACCGTTTTTGTATGATCAGAAGCTACTTAAAAATGATTTTTTATATCCTGTTTTTTAAAATATTTTTATAAACAAATGCGTTGTTTATGAGATAATTTAATGTTTTTTTTTTAATATCGTAATCTTTGATAATAATCATGATTTTTTTTTAAAAAACCTTTGCTTAAAAAAAATGTTTTATTGCTTAAAAACGCATTTGTTGATTAACAATTATTTTCTCCCACTTCTAATTAATATTAAGGTATCATTTTTTTTTAATCACCATTATTTGTTTTTTCTTTTCGATATATAAAAAAAAATATTGTTTTATTAAAACTTTCATTGTTTATGTAATAAACAATGTGTAAATAACAAATAAATTTTTACTTTATATTTTTTTTCTTGTTTTACTTAATGTCACAAAAACAGAATGATTTTTTTTTTTTTCATTTAATTTTTTATTACAGTTTTTTTTTTATTTGAAAAAAACAAAATCATATCTGTTTTTGTGACAATATTTACTTACTGTCACAAAAACAGATATTATTTTGTTTTTTTTCATTTAATTTTTTTTCAACTTTTTTTTTAATTTGAAAAAAAAAATTATATCTGTTTTTGTGACAATAAGTAAAACAAGAAAAAAAAAATAAAGTAAAAATTTATTTGTTTTTAACAAATTGTTTATTACATAAACAATGAAAGTTTTACTAAAACATTTTTTTTTTATATAACGAAAAGAAAAAACAAATAATAGTGATTTAAAAAAAATGATACCTTAATATTAATTAGAAGTGGGAGAAAATAATTGTTAATCAACAAATGCGTTTTTAAGCAATAAAACATTTTTTTTAAGAAACGGTTTTTAAAAAAAAAACATGATTATTATCAAAGATTACGATATTAAAAAAAAACATTAAATTATCTCATAAACAACGCATTTGTTTATAAAAATATTTTAAAAAACAGGATATAAAAAATCATTTTTAAGTAGCTTCTGATCATACAAAAACGGTTCAATAATAATATAATAAAAAAAAAGATTTTTTTAATGTCTAATGAAGGTTTGAAATTTTTCATTTCAGTAAATTGTTAATAAAAAAACGAATATTAACATTTTTTTAATTTTTCCAACGAGAGCCTATTCTAAGACCTTTGAAAAATAGCTCCACGAAAGGAAAACAATCTCAGATGAATAGTGTTATAATTATCGCACTTGCAATGTCAGTGTTCGTGCTACAAAAAATTTGTTAATAACTAGACGACTAAAAAAATCTAATTAGTCCGTCAGATAGATTTCCAAAAAATATTGAACACGTATTTTTTCTTTTTTCACGTAAACAAAAAATGAAGACGATACAGCGCTTTGAAAAGTCGTGCAACGTCACAGCTTGGTCCAATTTTACGAAACTATGACGTCAAAAACCCCCTCTCCATGATCTTTGACAAGCTTTATTTTCGTCAATTTTTATTATTTTGATAAAACAAAAAACACGTATCCAATATTTTCCGATAATCTAACTGACGGACTAAACAGAATCATATTTTTTTTAGTCAGTCGTCTACCCTATTAATTAATGGATAACTTATTGAAAATTCGCGATAAAAATGTTTAGATCACAGATTATTGTGTATTGATCTATCCTGCAGGCGCCTGAATTTTTTCAATTTTTAATTTTCATATTTAATAAGTTTAAATAACATTTATTCATTAAAGGTCCGAATGGAGCGTAGCTTGCGCAAGACGGAGTACCAGTTTTCGGGCGTATTTTCAACCCGATCGGAAAGTTATTAATATTGGTCCTACAATTCCGAAAGTTAGAATATTCTTTAGGAAATTTCCTCCCCTTTTTGAATCTTATTTCAAATTTGAAAAATTTTAATTAGGTTTTGAAATATTTGCAAAAAACTAAAACCATTTTAAATTTTTTAGTTAATTGTTAATAACTTTTGCAATTTTTGCAAGCGGAACTTCAATTTTTTCAAAAATCATCGGGATGCCATTCCGAATCGAATGACACCTCAATCATAATTTTCGGAGACTGCTGAAAAAAGTTGATCAAAAAAGCACTTGTTGACTAGACTATTCTGGGGCAGAATACCTATAATATACAATTTATAATTTTAGTTTTAGAATAGGATTGAAAAAAAATTAAACACTCATTGCGATTGTTTGAAAATTGTTTTGGTTAATATAACATATGTATTTAAAAAATATTTCTTAAAGTAACGCTTACTTCGGCCTGGCCTCGGGTTACCATACCATCGTAGTTTCGGTCGAAAAAAAAAAAAATAACCTTCTTTGTAACAATAAAGCAATAGTTTAACATATTAGTCAACTTTATTTCACTTTTTTATGGTCGTTATAGTTGTAGGTATTGCATGATTGGAAGTAAAATATTTTTAAGATAAAAAATACTGCGCCTGGAATGAATCTTTGTAGCAATTTTTAAGTATGATAGCCAGTAAGGATTACAATCGGAAGTAACAATAAGTTAAAATGAGTATTGATAAATTGCATAATTTATCAATACTCATTTTAACTTATTGTTTTAGATATTTTTCTCAGGTGTCGAACGTGGGGTAATTTTCTATGAGAGCTGCAACTTCTCCTTTCATTTAGATTTGTTCAGCCGTTTGGGCATGAAAGATAAACAAATATCAATCTACCCATCCAGTCTCACAAACTTTCGCATTGATAATATAAGTAAGAAGTAGGATTATTCCAGACTACAATCTATCGCGGTGGCAAACACTCAGATTCGTTCTGCCGTTCTGTCGTCAATGAATAACAAACATTCATCCATCCATCCTCACAAAGTTTCGCATTTATAATGTTACTAGAATTGCACATGTATGATGGCTTCCTTGTGAATTGATGAGAAGAAGCGCACCACCGACGATAGTGAAAGAAATGTATGAAAGCGAAAAGTGCCTGAAATATTTTATGTAGCTAGATTGACGGTTGACTATCACGGGTTAAAAATGTAAGACAATATTTTAATTAAAAAAGCAATTTACATCTATACTAATATTATAAAGAAGTAAAGTTTGTGTGTTTGTATATTTGTTAAATTGTAAGGGGTAATCTCGGGATCTACTGAACCGATTTTAAAAATTCTTTCACCAATAGAAATCCACATTATTGCTGAGTGTCATAGGCTACTTTTTATCCCTGTATTCCCACGGGAACGGGATCTACGCGGGTGAAACCGCGGGACGTCCGCTAGTCTATTATAATTATACATCACCATCATATTATCGAAAGTTGTCCTTACTATTCCTTCCATACTAATAACTCCTGGTAAAAATAAAAGACAATATTTGAATCAAATATTTTTATTATATAAACAATTAAGATTTATTTTACAACACAATAATAATATCGAAAGTTATCCTTACTATTCCTTACAAACTAATAATCATTGTTAAAAAATAGAAGACAATATTTGAATCAAATATTTTCTTATCTTTTTATCCGTTTAACATAACACCCTGTATAAACATTTTAGATTTATTATACAACACCATAATAATATCGAAAGTTATCCTTACTATTCCCTACAAACTAATAACTATTGAAAACAAATAGAAGACAATATTTGAATCAAATATTTTTTTATTACAAACACAATTTTCATTTATTATTATACTAGCGACCCGCCCCGGCTTCGCACGGGTGCAAATGGATGTTATTATACATATAAACCTTCCTCTTGAATCACTCTATCTATTTAAAAAAACCGCATCAAAATCCGTTGCGTAGTTTTAAAGATTTAAGCATACAGACAAACAAACAAATAAACAAACAGACGCGACTTTGTTTTATACTATGTAAGGATATTACCGTAATAATATTTAAAGTTATCCTTACTATTCCTTCCAACCTAATAACTATTGTTAAAAAAAGAAGACAATATTTGAATCAAATATTTTTATTACACACACAATTTACATATATTATTATACATCCCCGTAATAATATTTAAAGTTATCCTTACTATTTCTTACAAACTTATAACTATTGTTAAAAAAGAAGACAATATTTGAATCAAATATTTTTCTTATTTCAAACACAATTTACATTTATTATTATACATCACCGTAATAATATCTAAAGTTATCCTCACACTATCCTCAAACAATAATATTATTAATGTTTAGGTGGGGATAACTAATGAACATTTTACCTGTAGCTAATCCCATTACTACGTAATTAGCAGAGGAAGGGCTATTAGAGATTTTCGGTAAGTAGTAAAATGCATTGTCCTAATTATGGCAAGCTGGTATTGTTATATTCAAACAATAGAATGGACTTATTTTGAAGGATTAGAAAGGTATAATTTGCTAACAGCTTTACGAGTTTTATGACATTTTCTTCGAACAGCGTTTCATGGATTACTTTGAAGTTTAAACAAAAATTATTTTCTAGAACTGACTGTTTTGTGTTATTGTAGCAAGAAATGATTTATTATCACTTGCAGGTATCTTATGTTTTTTCCACTTCTTACTCGAAATAGTAACGAAGTAATAATAAATCCGAAAGTCTATTCTGAATCTATAGAAAGATAAGAAATGACTACAATAAAGTTGGTAAAACCTATTCGATGCTACAATATGGAATTACAGAAAAAGCTTAAAAAATCTATTAGGGATTCATATTTAACACGATCGTAAATATAGTTGCAAATTTACTAGCCTTTTTTTTATTATAAATGGGCTTGCTCTTGACCTCAATCTTGCCCTAAGGGCAGAGATGATGTCGACGATGGAACGAGCTTACCCAGAAGAAGCCTGTTTACTCGCGACTTAAATAGATTAGGGTTATATGAACTCGGAAAAACCGACGCAGCCTATACCTAATCAGAATTCCTTACCCTTTCTTCCCATCGGAGCTACAAATTCACATAGGTAATTTCTATATACACCCCACAGGTTAGGAGAACTCCAAGTAGAACGCGAAGCAACATCAGAAACACAGCAAGACCTGCGCGAGAGGCTGCTCACTTCGGCAAGGATACGAGAAAGTAGGGCTTCGCGTTGTGGCGAGTTGGATGCGGCTTACAGGAGGGCGCAGGCTATACGAGGATACCTTACTGACCTGATTGAGTGCCTTGATGAGAAGGTAGGTTGATTCTTTTATCATTTTATTGACTAACTAGATCTAACCCGTGACGTTTGTCCACTTGAAATTATTACTCTTTTTATCGTGTGGGCAGTAAGGTCTAGCGACCCCTCACACCCTAGTGTCATAGTTTCTAAACAGCATCAAAGGCCTCTGAAAAATTATTATTAAAATTTTATTACGGATTTAGTTAAAAATTGTAAGGGTTTTATCTTTATTGCACGCCACGCTAATCCTTTTTCTAAAATAAAAGCTAGCTTAACTTACTCCTAATAATACCTGCCATCTGCCATCAAAGGCGGTATTATCGGTATAGCCATTTCAGAGATTATCGCGAACAAAGACACAATAAAAATAAAAGCTTTTTTGTTATCAGTTCCGTTGTACCTGAATGACCGAGCCTTCCTCGTGTTTTTATTAGTAAATTGTGTTTCTAACCTAGCTAGATCGATTTATCACCCCCGAAACCCTACTAAATTTTACGAAAATTGTTAGAGCCGTGTCCGAGATTCAGTTTATATATCCAAGAATTGCTCGGTTAACCTTTTGAGCGCCACAGTCACGTATAGAAGACAAGCCAAACAAGCAAAAAAGTACTATTTTTTGGCTTGTCGTCTGTGGCTGTCAAAAGGTTAAAGATATTATACCTATTTAAATTGATATAATAAAACCCAAGATACTCACTCCGCGTCTCAAAACCGTCCGCTTAAAATGAGTTCACAATGAACTCATTTCAAAATATAGTCTCGCGTCGCTCGCGTCTCTGCACGGTCGTACAAAATACTTTTTATATTGCTTTTTATAACTGCATCTGCATTGTAAAAGGAATCTGCGTAAGGTTGAATTTGCCAAAAAAAATATGTTTATAGTGACGATAACTACATGTAGTAGTGCGTGTATTGGTGAGTGTTTGGCGACAGTTTCGACTGTTTGTTTTGTTCGAGACTGTGCATCTAGGGTTTTACTAAATCAATGCCTATATACTTTAAATGTTTTCAGTAAAAAGCTCTCATTTTGAAATTACAAAAAACCACTTTTCTTTATTTATTTGTATTGAGACTTCAGCAGTCAGCTTAGTATGTATGTTTGGTATACTTACCCATATTATTATAATGTTTTTTTTTAAATAGCAATGCTTTCCTAGTAGTGAGACCGTCTGAGTATCAAGTTATTGGTCTCGAGTACAAGCAAGACACGCACTTCTGTCAGAAGTGCCTTATGATTTTTCGAATTCATGTGCGTATTGTATTCTATATCACTTGGTTCGGTGAAGGAAGAGATAATTATATTTCTCGTCGGCATGTGAAACATACACACTCTGGATGTTGTGCACTAACCACAAGAAAAAAAACGAGATTTTCAAAGTAATTCCAAAAACAAACGACAAACATGTTCCATGGGATAACCTTTTTTTTTTCAAAACTTTCAAATCATCCATACTTCCATACTAATATTATAAATGCGAAAGTACTCTTTCACGCCTAAACGGCTGAACGGATTTTGATGAAATTTGGTACAGACATAGTTGGGAACTTGAGAAAGGACATAGGATAGTTTTTATTTTTTTATTTTTTTTCGCGATATAAACCAAAAATCTGCCGGAAGTCACTATTCCACGCGAACGAAGTCGCGGGCAAAAGCTAGTTTACTATAAAACATAATCGTGGTCTTGTTCAGATGCCACAACTGGAGGCGTTAGAAGCTCGTGCGTTGGCGCTACACAAGCGTCGCTGTGAGTTCCTCATCGAGAGGCGGAGAGCTGACCTGAGGGATCAGGCGCAAGATGTCCTCGCACCACCTGGTAAGTACATTCATTAAAGCAGATTTTAGCTGATGTGTTATTGCAGAATCTACGATTTGGGTGTTTGAAAATGTGTATACGATTTCTGCTTTTGTAATTTCTAATTTAATAACCGTATTATTATGATCGAAAGTAGTCTAAAAAATTCAAGTAAAGTTGGCAAAAAAAGTGCCGCCAGATGGAGTTGCATTATGATGTTCTTATCGCTGAATGATAGCTGTTTATTCAACTATAACACTTCGTACTCAAAAATTGTGATAGCTCGGCTAATATGCTTGATTTAAAACAATTTATAGCATAAAGTAGTATAGTAGCCCACGAATAAAGAATCTTTCTTGAAAAAAAGTGAACTGGATCATTAGATCCGGAGATAATCCCCTATAATCCGTTTATGTACCACTATTGTACAGGAAGTTTAAAAAGTAAATAAATACAAACTTACAAAAAACACCTCTTATATTAATTAGTATAGAAGTGTAGATAACTTTGAAAACAACTTTTAAACTTATTCTATGGAGTTTGACAGTTACTCAAAATTCATTTATTATCATCTTTCGGGACTTTAAATGTATCATAACATTAGGTCGAGCCACGAAAGCAACGGACAACGAAGAGAAGACACGCCGCGCGGCCGAGCGAGAGGGACGGCGACGTGCTAGACGTCTCAAACGTGAGGCCACCGCCGCTGCTGCCGGGACCACGCTGCCGCATCGAGATGGAGACTCCTCGGATGATGAACTGCCTCCGCATGAGATGCATCACTATACACAGGAGAGAGGTCAGTACATACTGTTTTGTTTGTGGAGACATCTTTAGCGAAAAAGTGGTACATCCTACCGACTGACTTCTCAACATATATCTCTTTTCTCCAGACGCTATCCGTCAGCAATCAGCATCGTTGTTCAGCGACGCTCTCCCCGCGTGGCGCAGTGTATCCGGTGTTTGCAAACGTCTGGCGCGCTGGCGAGCTCGCGCCACCTCGCTGTACACGGACGCCTACGTGGCCGACTGCCTGCCCAAGCTACTGGCGCCTTACGTCCGACATGAGGTAAGTAGCAGGCGAGCTCGCGCCACCTCGCTGTACACGGACGCCTACGTGGCCGACTGCCTGCCCAAGCTACTGGCGCCTTACGTCCGACATGAGGTAAGTAGCAGGCGAGCTCGCGCCACCTCGCTGTACACGGACGCCTACGTGGCCGACTGCCTGCCCAAGCTACTGGCGCCTTACGTCCGACATGAGGTAAGTAGCAGGCGAGCTCGCGCCACCTCGCTGTACACGGACGCCTACGTGGCCGACTGCCTGCCCAAGCTACTGGCGCCTTACGTCCGACATGAGGTAAGTAGCAGGCGAGCTCGCGCCACCTCGCTGTACACGGACGCCTACGTGGCCGACTGCCTGCCCAAGCTACTGGCGCCTTACGTCCGACATGAGGTAAGTAGCAGGCGAGCTCGCGCCACCTCGCTGTACACGGACGCCTACGTGGCCGACTGCCTGCCCAAGCTACTGGCGCCTTACGTCCGACATGAGGTAAGTAGCAGGCGAGCTCGCGCCACCTCGCTGTACACGGACGCCTACGTGGCCGACTGCCTGCCCAAGCTACTGGCGCCTTACGTCCGACATGAGGTAAGTAGCAGGCGAGCTCGCGCCACCTCGCTGTACACGGACGCCTACGTGGCCGACTGCCTGCCCAAGCTACTGGCGCCTTACGTCCGACATGAGGTAAGTAGCAGGCGAGCTCGCGCCACCTCGCTGTACACGGACGCCTACGTGGCCGACTGCCTGCCCAAGCTACTGGCGCCTTACGTCCGACATGAGGTAAGTAGCAGGCGAGCTCGCGCCACCTCGCTGTACACGGACGCCTACGTGGCCGACTGCCTGCCCAAGCTACTGGCGCCTTACGTCCGACATGAGGTAAGTAGCAGGCGAGCTCGCGCCACCTCGCTGTACACGGACGCCTACGTGGCCGACTGCCTGCCCAAGCTACTGGCGCCTTACGTCCGACATGAGGTAAGTAGCAGGCGAGCTCGCGCCACCTCGCTGTACACGGACGCCTACGTGGCCGACTGCCTGCCCAAGCTACTGGCGCCTTACGTCCGACATGAGGTAAGTAGCAGGCGAGCTCGCGCCACCTCGCTGTACACGGACGCCTACGTGGCCGACTGCCTGCCCAAGCTACTGGCGCCTTACGTCCGACATGAGGTAAGTAGCAGGCGAGCTCGCGCCACCTCGCTGTACACGGACGCCTACGTGGCCGACTGCCTGCCCAAGCTACTGGCGCCTTACGTCCGACATGAGGTAAGTAGCAGGCGAGCTCGCGCCACCTCGCTGTACACGGACGCCTACGTGGCCGACTGCCTGCCCAAGCTACTGGCGCCTTACGTCCGACATGAGGTAAGTAGCAGGCGAGCTCGCGCCACCTCGCTGTACACGGACGCCTACGTGGCCGACTGCCTGCCCAAGCTACTGGCGCCTTACGTCCGACATGAGGTAAGTAGCAGGCGAGCTCGCGCCACCTCGCTGTACACGGACGCCTACGTGGCCGACTGCCTGCCCAAGCTACTGGCGCCTTACGTCCGACATGAGGTAAGTAGCAGGCGAGCTCGCGCCACCTCGCTGTACACGGACGCCTACGTGGCCGACTGCCTGCCCAAGCTACTGGCGCCTTACGTCCGACATGAGGTAAGTAGCAGGCGAGCTCGCGCCACCTCGCTGTACACGGACGCCTACGTGGCCGACTGCCTGCCCAAGCTACTGGCGCCTTACGTCCGACATGAGGTAAGTAGCAGGCGAGCTCGCGCCACCTCGCTGTACACGGACGCCTACGTGGCCGACTGCCTGCCCAAGCTACTGGCGCCTTACGTCCGACATGAGGTAAGTAGCAGGCGAGCTCGCGCCACCTCGCTGTACACGGACGCCTACGTGGCCGACTGCCTGCCCAAGCTACTGGCGCCTTACGTCCGACATGAGGTAAGTAGCAGGCGAGCTCGCGCCACCTCGCTGTACACGGACGCCTACGTGGCCGACTGCCTGCCCAAGCTACTGGCGCCTTACGTCCGACATGAGGTAAGTAGCAGGCGAGCTCGCGCCACCTCGCTGTACACGGACGCCTACGTGGCCGACTGCCTGCCCAAGCTACTGGCGCCTTACGTCCGACATGAGGTAAGTAGCAGGCGAGCTCGCGCCACCTCGCTGTACACGGACGCCTACGTGGCCGACTGCCTGCCCAAGCTACTGGCGCCTTACGTCCGACATGAGGTAAGTAGCAGGCGAGCTCGCGCCACCTCGCTGTACACGGACGCCTACGTGGCCGACTGCCTGCCCAAGCTACTGGCGCCTTACGTCCGACATGAGGTAAGTAGCAGGCGAGCTCGCGCCACCTCGCTGTACACGGACGCCTACGTGGCCGACTGCCTGCCCAAGCTACTGGCGCCTTACGTCCGACATGAGGTAAGTAGCAGGCGAGCTCGCGCCACCTCGCTGTACACGGACGCCTACGTGGCCGACTGCCTGCCCAAGCTACTGGCGCCTTACGTCCGACATGAGGTAAGTAGCAGGCGAGCTCGCGCCACCTCGCTGTACACGGACGCCTACGTGGCCGACTGCCTGCCCAAGCTACTGGCGCCTTACGTCCGACATGAGGTAAGTAGCAGGCGAGCTCGCGCCACCTCGCTGTACACGGACGCCTACGTGGCCGACTGCCTGAACTGTGATCTTATATAATTTGTTATTGTCCTCAGCTCATACTGTGGAACCCGCTGGCAGATGAAGACAACGAAGATTACGAGAAAATGGATTGGTACAAGTGAGCATTTATGGCTTTTATATCTTACTAGCTTTTGCCCGCTACTTCGTTCGCGTGGAATAGTGACTTCCGGCAGATTTTTGGTTTATCTCGCAAAAAAAAAAAAAAACTATCCTATGTCCTTTCTCAAGTTCCAAACTATGTCTGTACCAAATTTCATCAAAATCCGTTCAGCCGTTTAGGCGTGAAAGAGTAACAGACAGACAGACAGACAGAGTTACTTTCGCATTTATAATATTAGTATGGATAGTATGGATAGTATGGAAATATGGATAGTATGGATAATACACGTTGCTTTTGCATATATTTGCTTTAACTTTATAAGTACACGTAGATAGGCCCAGGTGGTAATAAAAGTGGACTGTATTTCAAAGGTATATATTACGATTCTACAATGGTCAATTTTAAATAAATAGAAAATCATGGTCACGTGGTCGCGCTGTTGGTCGGAGTGTGTAGGGCGCTTGGGCCATCGTCGAGCCGCTCCGCTACCACGCCGCCCGCGAGTCTCTGCGCGTGCATGCATGTGTGTATCGAACTATCGACATAACACAGGTGTTAACGTGTGCGTTAACAACACGTTATTGCTTCAGCATCTTTTGTTTGAATGTCACTTGCACGTCTGAAAATATTAATGTCTATTTTTGCACACATTCGACTCTACCCCCATTTCATAGAACTCATGTGCCATCTCGCCATACATATTGCAAGTGGGCCCTCCAGGGGGGTCACTGGCATTACGTTTGGGAAAATGTGAGCCCTCCTGGAGGGCTCTCGGCATTAGTTTAGAACTAACTTATAAAACCAAAAAATAAGTGGTGCTCAACCTTTTGTGTTTTTTTTTTAAATCTTGTAGAATCTTATGTTGGTCTAGTGTTCACAACCGCGACTAGTGATCATGAGATCGTGGGTTCGATTCCCGGGTCGGGCAAAGTGTTATTGGGTTTTTCCATCAGGAATTTCTAGTAGCAGCCCTGGAGTCTGGATTTGTGCTCGATTGATGGCAATAGGGTCGCCCCCTATTATATGGGACAACATAATTGGCGAAATGTGGGTGTACCTACTATTAGGTACACCTCTGCGCATCATGTCATCCTTCGGGGATTACAGGCGTGATGTTATGTTATAATCAGTTAAATTATTTAGCGATACTCCACACATATGTGATGGGTATCGATATCTGCCTATCTGACCTCTACAACCCAGTTAGTACTGGGTAATGCGATCACCTGTCAAGTCCTGACCACCAGTCTTACCAAAAGTAAGACTGTAACCTACTAGTTGCAGACCATAACCTACTAGTCTTACCTTTGGTAAGACTGGTTGTAGTGCTGTCTTACTAGTCTTACCTTTGATGAAACTGGTAGCAGACCAGTACTACTAGTCTTACCATCAGTAAAACTGATTGCAGACCAGTCTTACTAATCGTAGCTTTGGTAAGACTGGTTGTAGACCAGTCTTACTAGTCTTACCTTTGATGAAACTGGTAGCAGACTAGTCTTACCAGTCTTACTTTTGGTAAGATTGGTTGCAGATCAGTCTTACTAGTCTTACCTTTGGTAAAACTAGTTGCAGATCAGTCTTACTAGTCTTACCTTTGGTAAGACTGGTTGTAGACCAGGCTTACCACTAAACGGGAAAAGGTATTTCCTTTTTGAGAGTTTCCGCTGCGTGCGCTGCGAAAACGGTTTGTGTTACGCAAATATCATGTATGAAGGAATTGTTCCTCTTTAAAAGTTCTAAAAAAAAGTCCGCGACAGCATATTTTATGTCTATCTTTTAAGATTGACTTACTGTAACCATTTTTTACTATTAAAATGTAAGGTCTAAAAGAATTATTTTTTGCGAAGCTTATTTAACCCATATGGTATTAATCTATATCCAAATAAATGTGTTTGTTAGAACGGAAATTTAATATAGAATATTTGAGCCCTTTACTCTATACAGTTTAAACAAATATCTTAGAAGATATCGCAATGTAAAAATAAGCGCGCAGCAAAATAATTCGCGCGTCGGAATGTAGGTATGTACGGGGGATTCTGACTGGCCTCCGCCACGGTAATATTATCATATTCAAATTCAAAATATTTACTCCATCATAATGTTTACAAGTACAGGGTGTTATCGTATATTTAACAGTAAGAGATACCTAAAGTACTTCTCACTTTAATATAAATCTCAGCTAATCTAAACCATCTAAACTAATTTTATTATTATTGGAAAGATAAGGTTTTTTGTTTGTTACGATTTAGCTTAATTTATGTTGGATAGTCGATTTATCGAGAAAGGTTATAAATAAGCTATATTTATGTGACGCAGACGAAGTTGCATGGGTCAGCTAGTTTAAAATAAAAGTGCTTGTAATTTAAAACCACGGCGTATTCTTATAAATCTTGTTAAATAATACAACTTTTTTTGTTTTTACATTATTTCATGCTGTTTTCGCAAAGAAAAACCTACATTTAAAATGAGCCCTCGAGGAGGGCTCCCGGCATCGGTGATACGATTTGAGTGAGGCCTCCAACAGGGCTCCCGGCACTGAAGGTGTTAACATCAATGACAGATCAGATGATGATCAATGTTAGTTTCATTTTGTGTGGCACACAGATAAAACTTGAAAGTTGAAATTACGAAGTCCATAATACGTATTTTTTCCCTAATTCACCGTTCTAACTCTTTAATCCCCCTTCTCTCCAGATGCCTGATGATGTACGGCGTCCGCTCAGAGCGCGGACCAGACTCATCGTCGTCAGGGTCGGAAGGCGAGGTGGAGCCGCAGCCGGTCACGGACAGTTCCGTGCGAGAGGACCCTGACCTGCTGCTGGTGCCTAGCATCATCAGCAGGGTGGTGCTGCCTTGTCTCACAGGTAAACTTAGCTAGTCGGTCTAAAATTGGAATTACTTTTTGTTCGACTAACCCAGAAATAGTGTTAATGTTTTGACTGGAACTATCAGTAACCGTCTACCCCCTATTACAGAACTAGTAACAGTAGCATGGGACCCGATGTCAGTACGTTCGTGCACACGTCTGCGCTCGCTGCTACTACGCGCGGCTACGTTGCCCACGTGTGACGTGTCAGTGCGGCGCCTGGCCGCCACACTGCGCGTGCGACTGGCCAACGCGTTGGGTGCCGATGTGTTCCTGCCTGCGCTGCCGCCGCAGTATGTATATCTGTATTAATGCACACGTCTGCGCTCGCTGCTACTACGCGCGGCTACGTTGCCCACGTGTGACGTGTCAGTGCGGCGCCTGGCCGCCACACTGCGCGTGCGACTGGCCAACGCGTTGGGTGCCGATGTGTTCCTGCCTGCGCTGCCGCCGCAGTATGTATATCTGTATTAATGCACACGTCTGCGCTCGCTGCTACTACGCGCGGCTACGTTGCCCACGTGTGACGTGTCAGTGCGGCGCCTGGCCGCCACACTGCGCGTGCGACTGGCCAACGCGTTGGGTGCCGATGTGTTCCTGCCTGCGCTGCCGCCGCAGTATGTATATCTGTATTAATGCACACGTCTGCGCTCGCTGCTACTACGCGCGGCTACGTTGCCCACGTGTGACGTGTCAGTGCGGCGCCTGGCCGCCACACTGCGCGTGCGACTGGCCAACGCGTTGGGTGCCGATGTGTTCCTGCCTGCGCTGCCGCCGCAGTATGTATATCTGTATTAATGCACACGTCTGCGCTCGCTGCTACTACGCGCGGCTACGTTGCCCACGTGTGACGTGTCAGTGCGGCGCCTGGCCGCCACACTGCGCGTGCGACTGGCCAACGCGTTGGGTGCCGATGTGTTCCTGCCTGCGCTGCCGCCGCAGTATGTATATCTGTATTAATGCACACGTCTGCGCTCGCTGCTACTACGCGCGGCTACGTTGCCCACGTGTGACGTGTCAGTGCGGCGCCTGGCCGCCACACTGCGCGTGCGACTGGCCAACGCGTTGGGTGCCGATGTGTTCCTGCCTGCGCTGCCGCCGCAGTATGTATATCTGTATTAATGCACACGTCTGCGCTCGCTGCTACTACGCGCGGCTACGTTGCCCACGTGTGACGTGTCAGTGCGGCGCCTGGCCGCCACACTGCGCGTGCGACTGGCCAACGCGTTGGGTGCCGATGTGTTCCTGCCTGCGCTGCCGCCGCAGTATGTATATCTGTATTAATGCACACGTCTGCGCTCGCTGCTACTACGCGCGGCTACGTTGCCCACGTGTGACGTGTCAGTGCGGCGCCTGGCCGCCACACTGCGCGTGCGACTGGCCAACGCGTTGGGTGCCGATGTGTTCCTGCCTGCGCTGCCGCCGCAGTATGTATATCTGTATTAATGCACACGTCTGCGCTCGCTGCTACTACGCGCGGCTACGTTGCCCACGTGTGACGTGTCAGTGCGGCGCCTGGCCGCCACACTGCGCGTGCGACTGGCCAACGCGTTGGGTGCCGATGTGTTCCTGCCTGCGCTGCCGCCGCAGTATGTATATCTGTATTAATGCACACGTCTGCGCTCGCTGCTACTACGCGCGGCTACGTTGCCCACGTGTGACGTGTCAGTGCGGCGCCTGGCCGCCACACTGCGCGTGCGACTGGCCAACGCGTTGGGTGCCGATGTGTTCCTGCCTGCGCTGCCGCCGCAGTATGTATATCTGTATTAATGCACACGTCTGCGCTCGCTGCTACTACGCGCGGCTACGTTGCCCACGTGTGACGTGTCAGTGCGGCGCCTGGCCGCCACACTGCGCGTGCGACTGGCCAACGCGTTGGGTGCCGATGTGTTCCTGCCTGCGCTGCCGCCGCAGTATGTATATCTGTATTAATGCACACGTCTGCGCTCGCTGCTACTACGCGCGGCTACGTTGCCCACGTGTGACGTGTCAGTGCGGCGCCTGGCCGCCACACTGCGCGTGCGACTGGCCAACGCGTTGGGTGCCGATGTGTTCCTGCCTGCGCTGCCGCCGCAGTATGTATATCTGTATTAATGCACACGTCTGCGCTCGCTGCTACTACGCGCGGCTACGTTGCCCACGTGTGACGTGTCAGTGCGGCGCCTGGCCGCCACACTGCGCGTGCGACTGGCCAACGCGTTGGGTGCCGATGTGTTCCTGCCTGCGCTGCCGCCGCAGTATGTATATCTGTATTAATGCACACGTCTGCGCTCGCTGCTACTACGCGCGGCTACGTTGCCCACGTGTGACGTGTCAGTGCGGCGCCTGGCCGCCACACTGCGCGTGCGACTGGCCAACGCGTTGGGTGCCGATGTGTTCCTGCCTGCGCTGCCGCCGCAGTATGTATATCTGTATTAATGCACACGTCTGCGCTCGCTGCTACTACGCGCGGCTACGTTGCCCACGTGTGACGTGTCAGTGCGGCGCCTGGCCGCCACACTGCGCGTGCGACTGGCCAACGCGTTGGGTGCCGATGTGTTCCTGCCTGCGCTGCCGCCGCAGTATGTATATCTGTATTAATGCACACGTCTGCGCTCGCTGCTACTACGCGCGGCTACGTTGCCCACGTGTGACGTGTCAGTGCGGCGCCTGGCCGCCACACTGCGCGTGCGACTGGCCAACGCGTTGGGTGCCGATGTGTTCCTGCCTGCGCTGCCGCCGCAGTATGTATATCTGTATTAATGCACACGTCTGCGCTCGCTGCTACTACGCGCGGCTACGTTGCCCACGTGTGACGTGTCAGTGCGGCGCCTGGCCGCCACACTGCGCGTGCGACTGGCCAACGCGTTGGGTGCCGATGTGTTCCTGCCTGCGCTGCCGCCGCAGTATGTATATCTGTATTAATGCACACGTCTGCGCTCGCTGCTACTACGCGCGGCTACGTTGCCCACGTGTGACGTGTCAGTGCGGCGCCTGGCCGCCACACTGCGCGTGCGACTGGCCAACGCGTTGGGTGCCGATGTGTTCCTGCCTGCGCTGCCGCCGCAGTATGTATATCTGTATTAATGCACACGTCTGCGCTCGCTGCTACTACGCGCGGCTACGTTGCCCACGTGTGACGTGTCAGTGCGGCGCCTGGCCGCCACACTGCGCGTGCGACTGGCCAACGCGTTGGGTGCCGATGTGTTCCTGCCTGCGCTGCCGCCGCAGTATGTATATCTGTATTAATGCACACGTCTGCGCTCGCTGCTACTACGCGCGGCTACGTTGCCCACGTGTGACGTGTCAGTGCGGCGCCTGGCCGCCACACTGCGCGTGCGACTGGCCAACGCGTTGGGTGCCGATGTGTTCCTGCCTGCGCTGCCGCCGCAGTATGTATATCTGTATTAATGCACACGTCTGCGCTCGCTGCTACTACGCGCGGCTACGTTGCCCACGTGTGACGTGTCAGTGCGGCGCCTGGCCGCCACACTGCGCGTGCGACTGGCCAACGCGTTGGGTGCCGATGTGTTCCTGCCTGCGCTGCCGCCGCAGTATGTATATCTGTATTAATGCACACGTCTGCGCTCGCTGCTACTACGCGCGGCTACGTTGCCCACGTGTGACGTGTCAGTGCGGCGCCTGGCCGCCACACTGCGCGTGCGACTGGCCAACGCGTTGGGTGCCGATGTGTTCCTGCCTGCGCTGCCGCCGCAGTATGTATATCTGTATTAATGCACACGTCTGCGCTCGCTGCTACTACGCGCGGCTACGTTGCCCACGTGTGACGTGTCAGTGCGGCGCCTGGCCGCCACACTGCGCGTGCGACTGGCCAACGCGTTGGGTGCCGATGTGTTCCTGCCTGCGCTGCCGCCGCAGTATGTATATCTGTATTAATGCACACGTCTGCGCTCGCTGCTACTACGCGCGGCTACGTTGCCCACGTGTGACGTGTCAGTGCGGCGCCTGGCCGCCACACTGCGCGTGCGACTGGCCAACGCGTTGGGTGCCGATGTGTTCCTGCCTGCGCTGCCGCCGCAGTATGTATATCTGTATTAATGCACACGTCTGCGCTCGCTGCTACTACGCGCGGCTACGTTGCCCACGTGTGACGTGTCAGTGCGGCGCCTGGCCGCCACACTGCGCGTGCGACTGGCCAACGCGTTGGGTGCCGATGTGTTCCTGCCTGCGCTGCCGCCGCAGTATGTATATCTGTATTAATGCACACGTCTGCGCTCGCTGCTACTACGCGCGGCTACGTTGCTCACGTGTGACGTGTCAGTGCGGCGCCTGGCCGCCACACTGCGCGTGCGACTGGCCAACGCGTTGGGTGCCGATGTGTTCCTGCCTGCGCTGCCGCCGCAGTATGTATATCTGTATTAATGCACACGTCTGCGCTCGCTGCTACTACGCGCGGCTACGTTGCCCACGTGTGACGTGTCAGTGCGGCGCCTGGCCGCCACACTGCGCGTGCGACTGGCCAACGCGTTGGGTGCCGATGTGTTCCTGCCTGCGCTGCCGCCGCAGTATGTATATCTGTATTAATGCACACGTCTGCGCTCGCTGCTACTACGCGCGGCTACGTTGCCCACGTGTGACGTGTCAGTGCGGCGCCTGGCCGCCACACTGCGCGTGCGACTGGCCAACGCGTTGGGTGCCGATGTGTTCCTGCCTGCGCTGCCGCCGCAGTATGTATATCTGTATTAATGCACACGTCTGCGCTCGCTGCTACTACGCGCGGCTACGTTGCCCACGTGTGACGTGTCAGTGCGGCGCCTGGCCGCCACACTGCGCGTGCGACTGGCCAACGCGTTGGGTGCCGATGTGTTCCTGCCTGCGCTGCCGCCGCAGTATGTATATCTGTATTAATGCACACGTCTGCGCTCGCTGCTACTACGCGCGGCTACGTTGCCCACGTGTGACGTGTCAGTGCGGCGCCTGGCCGCCACACTGCGCGTGCGACTGGCCAACGCGTTGGGTGCCGATGTGTTCCTGCCTGCGCTGCCGCCGCAGTATGTATATCTGTATTAATGCACACGTCTGCGCTCGCTGCTACTACGCGCGGCTACGTTGCCCACGTGTGACGTGTCAGTGCGGCGCCTGGCCGCCACACTGCGCGTGCGACTGGCCAACGCGTTGGGTGCCGATGTGTTCCTGCCTGCGCTGCCGCCGCAGTATGTATATCTGTATTAATGCACACGTCTGCGCTCGCTGCTACTACGCGCGGCTACGTTGCCCACGTGTGACGTGTCAGTGCGGCGCCTGGCCGCCACACTGCGCGTGCGACTGGCCAACGCGTTGGGTGCCGATGTGTTCCTGCCTGCGCTGCCGCCGCAGTATGTATATCTGTATTAATGCACACGTCTGCGCTCGCTGCTACTACGCGCGGCTACGTTGCCCACGTGTGACGTGTCAGTGCGGCGCCTGGCCGCCACACTGCGCGTGCGACTATTTACATGATATTACAACTAAAAATGAAAAAAGTAAAAAACTAAAACCCGACTACGACAAAAAACGACGCTGAAAAAGTATGAAACAAGATTTTCAGGATAGAACAAAAAGAAAAGCCGTAGTCACACGGTACTAAAGTGTTTAGGTTGGTACCTAAAACGTGTGACTACGGCTTTTCTTTTTGTTCTATCCTGAAAATCTTGTTTCAAACTTTTTCAGCGTCGTTTTTTGTCGTATTCGGGTTTTAGTTTTTTACTTTTTTTTATTTAAACAATTTTGGTGTCATTTTTTTTTTACTCTTTACTTTTTGTCCACTAGACGTGATTTTAAATTTCAGCAATATGATATGTACAAGTGAGGCCCTTTCAAATGATACCAAACACGGTGTATTTATCTCCATTTTTATTTTTTAAGCCTTACTTTTTGTCCGCTAGATGGCGCCAAATCGCTTTTTGTGACACGTCACGTAGCCTATGTTCAGCGGAAAATTAAGACGGTTTTAACGATACCTCATAATTATGTCGAGTTCCGATAAGCAGATTAGAAGATATGAGGGAACAGATGAAGATACATACATACAAACATACATACATAGCCAGTCAAAATCATAACCCTCCTTTGGCTTTGCCGTAGTCGGGTAAAAATAAAAAACTTTTTTACAAAAAAACAACCGACTTCAAAAACACCAAAAAGTTAAAAATAAACTTCAGAAGAAAAATCTGCTTCTGAAGTCGGTGGCAAAAAAACGAAATGAAACAAACAAAATGTCACCGACTTCAGAAGCTGATTTTTCTTCTGAAGTTTATTTTTAACTTTTTGGTGTTTTTGAAGTCGGTTGTTTTTTTTGTAAAAAAGTTTTTTCATTCATATTATACTTTACACACTTGCACTTCTCTGGTATTCAGCTGCATTAGGTCAGACTAACAGAAAATCCCCAATGCAGTTGAGAGAGAGCTAAGTAAGCAACATCATCCCTCACACATCTCTCTCTTGATTCTTTATCATGTTTTGGCATTCTCATCATCAGTGTTTGTTACTTAAAGCATTTACAATATTTTATATCACTTCTTATCCAACTACTGTAGGGCTATTGCGTATCTTTTTAAGACGATGACAATAGCTATTGACTTCTGATGTTTCAGTATTTTTGGTCACGCCCACAATTTTTCCGATACCCTAGCGCCATACTACCAAGTAAGAAACAAATAGTCCAGGATCCGCGGTCCATTTTTGCACTTGATTACTATCAAGCTAATTTTGATGAGACGGCGAGACGCCTAAGAATTTCCTGCACGAAAACTCTCGAATTCTCGATTGTGGTAAGTAATAGGGGTAGCAGGGATAAAATATGTTGGTTTGATGATTCTCAAAAGTGTTAGTACAAACACTTTTGAGAATCATCAGCTGGGTTTTTTTTTTGATAAATCTGATGATAATTATCTAAATTATTTGAAAAAATATTTGTCCTACAAAATGTAGGTATGGTTTGATCAAAGAGTTCCTTCCTTCCAATATGTATCGACTAGCACTTTGCCCACGGCTTCGCCCGCGTGGATCGTTCAACTACAAAAGTGACGATTTTCCATACAAACTTTTATCCCCCTTTTCACCCCCTTAAAGGTTAAATTTCCTAAAACCCCTTCTTAGTGCTCCCCTACATTATAATAGGAAGCCGTGTGCAAAATTTCACATTCCTAGCCCCAGTAGTTTCGGCTGTACGTTGATATGTCACCCAGTCAGTTCTCCTTTTATATAATAATAGATAACGAAGTCATTAAAAATGATTACTAACTGGGTTTTGGGGATTGGATATTTTCTATTAAACCCACTCTTTACAAGTTACCTACAAAATTCCTAAAATTATAATAAGTGTTTGGCACTTACTCCACGCACCATCAATACTCCTGTACATCATAAACAACAGGCTAATACACTTTCTGAAGCCACAAATTCCAGAAGAGCAAGCAGGTTTTGTTAAAGGCAAAGGCACGCGGGAACAAATCCTGAACGTTCGCCAAATTATAGAGAAAAGCCGGGAATTTAACAGCCCTGTATTGATATGTTTCATACATTATACCAAAGCATTTGATTGCGTGGAGTGGGGCAAGCTGTGGGGGGTTCTTAAAGGCAATGGGAACGCCTCAACATCTTATTGACCTAGTCCGATGCCTCTACATCAACAACCGCTCTTTCGTCAAAATCGACACCGACTGCTCAAATGCGTTAGGCAGGGATGCATCCTCTCACCTCTGCTCTTCAATGTGTATGAAGAGTAATATCATTCAAGACTCTTGAGGGCTGGGACAAGGGGTTTACTGTTGGTGGAAAGTGGATTTCCAATCTGAGGTACACTGACGACACCGTTCTCCTTGCTACAACTTTTAGCAACATGAAAGAGATACTGCACAGATTGGAAGTAGAAAGTGGCAAAGTAAGGTTTGCAATAAATAGGCAGAAAACCAAGCTTATGGTGGTAGATCGTGCGGGAAAGCTATCGGGCGCCTATAACATCTAAGGCATCTATACTGTGGACAGCTTCGATTAACTGGGCTCCAATATAAGTAATGAAGGTAGCTGCGTCCCAGAAATAAAACGGCGGATAGCTATGGCTAAAGATGCTATATTACGCCCCCAGAACATCTGGGAAAAACGTGGTGTAAGTTTTAAAACGAAGGCCCGTTTGGTCACACCACTAGTTTTCCTGATTTTCCTCACAACACTCTCACAACAATCCAAACAAGAGTAAGACAGAGGATAGATGCATTCGAAATGTGGTGTTTTAGGCGGATTCTCCGAATTCCATGGACGGCCAAACGCAGAAATGTGTCTATCCTTTACCAACTCGATATCAAGACTCGATTGTCAACAGTTTGCCTACAGCGTATTTTGTCTTATTTCGGCCACATAATGCAAAGAGGAGATAGCAGCCTTGAAAAGCTGGTCATTGTTGGCAATACCGAAGGCAAGCGACCGCGAGGCCGGTCGCCATTTTACCAATTTTGAAGTGTCTGTCTTTCAAACGATTGGCTTTGAGAAAAAATTGTTTGTGGAACCTCAATGTCATTTTTAAAGACCTGTCTATGTCTATAGACACCCCACGCGTAGGTATAGGTTTGTTGAAAATAAAAAATAGTTTCAGTTCCATTTATGACCCCATAAATCCTTTTTTTTATTTTTGTATAAAAATCGTAAAGCAGTTCACAGAATACATCTACCTACCGAGTTTCAACTGTGTAGTCTCAATAGTTTCCGAATGAAGTGGCTGTGACATACGGGTGGACAGACGGACAAACACACATGACGAATCTATAAGGGTTCCGTTTTTTGCCATTCGGCTACGGACCCCTAAAAAACAGCTGGTTTGTAATAATTTTTGATGAGCTCGTTATCAATACATGTTGGATTTAGATTTAGATAATGATCATCAGATTTAACAAAAAAAAAATTGTTAGTAATAGATTTTTTAAAATCATCAAATAAATATATTTATAATCAATATATATTTATAATTTTATCCCTGCTGCCCCTATTAATCGAGAGTTTTCGTATAGGGTAATGTTGGCGTCTCATCAAAATGCAGCTGCTCACGGAAAATTAGCTTGATAGTAATCAAGTGAAAAAATGTACCGTGGATCCTGGACTAACATTGTGACGCGGTCAATAATAATTTATAGATGAACGGATAGCTGTCAGTGGGGCGCAAAGTGACATACGTCCGTCTAGCACCGCGCCTAAGCGCTCACTGTCGGATTGCATACGTAAGAAAGAGAGCGCGATGACGCAACGCTCGAACTTCTTATAAACCATATAATGATTAATTACTTATAAATAATTTATTACATAATCAAAAATTAAAAACAACGAAATTTTGTATTTAAATATGATACGTTATTGTTATAAATTTTACCAACGTACGTTGATCAATAATACAGATATTTTTGTTGGAAGATCATTATAAGAGGTTAGTTTACCATTTTTTTGTATCGAGAAAACTTTTCAAAAACGCGTTTTGAATACAACGAAATTATCAGAAATATGTTCAAGATTAACATATATTTTTTCCGCCGTGTCAAACTGTATAGATTCGGCTAAAAAATTGTTCAATACAAGCCTATTTGGCTCTTGTCAGCGCCTTAATGTCAGTGGCTATCAAAAGTGTCCATAGCTAGCAGAGCTTTAGATTAACTGTAAATTGGTTATGGTTTGGTAATTTTTTTTCTTAAAAACCCCCCATTTGACAGTTATTTGATAGATACTATAATTGTTATCCACTGTCATTAAAAGATACGCAATAGCCCTGCTGGTCCGACAAATCGTTCTCGTTTTTAGTATTGGATATTCACCCAACCTTTGCACACGAATAAAACAAGTTGTTAATTTGCAGAGTAATGGAAGGTCCAGGCGGTGCGTTCTGGCGACGTTGCTTGGGTGCGGGAGTGCGGTTACTGCGCGCTACGTTGTCGCTCACCGGCCCGCCCGCGCTCTTGTATGCTGACCCACTTGTACTGTCTCTTATTGGTATGTTTGCACTTATTATATTTTGTCGTGAAATTCACTGGAAAGTATCTGTAAGGAACGGTTTCTTCCTTTTTTTTTTTTGTTTAATAGTTGCTTTAGACGATACTTTTATTTAGGGTCAACATTTCTTTTCAAAGTCAGACGTGTTGAGGAGTTCGTTAGACCTCTTCTGTATCACAGCTAAACGAAATCGGCCGTGCCCTTAATCATTAAGTAATACTAAACAGTAATTGTGGGCTGTTTTTGTAATTTGTTGACGAAAGGGACGAAAACTCAATCAATCCTGATTTTCGTCTTTTGGGAGATATTTCCTCTAATGAAAAAATATATAATATCTATCTATATAAATAAAAAGAGAAGTCCTGACTGACTGACTCATCAACGCCCAGCCCGAACCCTTGAACCTAGAAACCTGAAATTTTGCACAGAGGTTCCCTTTATAATGTAGACAAGGAATAAGGAAGAATTTTTCGAAATTCAACCCCTAAGGGATTTAATAGGGGATGAAAGTTTGTATGGAAAATCGTCATTTTTACACGGGCGAAGCCGCTGGCAAAAGCTAGTAACATATAATCGAACTACCCTGTATAGAGTAATGCGTGGTCATTGATACCTACACCAAAAAATATTCGTCTATGAGAAGTTCCTCTTTTTTAGTCAGTCGATAAAATTCCTAATTTTAATTTGATGTTATACAGAAACGTTATGTACGGGCGCGGGCGCAGCGGGCGGGCCGTACGTGTCGCAGGCAGCGAGCGCACTGAGCGCCACACTGCCGCGCGCCGGCTCGCTCCGCAAGCGAGCACTCGCGCGGTTGGCTGCGCTCGCTACTCTCGCTCTGTCGCGACTTGACAGCGATAACCCGCTGCATTTGTAAGTACATTTATTGCTTGATTAGGCACAAGTGGCACCCGTCGGGGCTGCTGGTTGTTCGCAAGAGATACCGCGGCCTCGACATAGAGGGCTAAGAAGGAACATGGGTGGTTTTTTGTCTATATAAATAACTTTGGCTTAACTCAAATAAAATACGTAAATAAATCTTATTTGTATTGATTTAATGTTCATATTCGTATGGCAGAATTGGCAGATACGCTACATAACAGACGGTTGTAGGAAAATGCACATTAACGTTACACGAATAAGGTTTATTTTCGAATAAATTGCGATTGTACTTCTACTTAGTTGACTCCCTATCAACTACTCACTATCTTAATCTCGATTTGTTATAATACTCGGGCATTATGTGGTCAGCAACAGAAGTAGCTTAACATTTCGGAATTTTAATTATTTTACGACCTGTACACATAGATATAAACTAAAGATATGGTCGTCCGAACATTTTGCTCGATGCGTGCCCCATAGAGAGAAACACTGACGCCATCTTTAGGAACTACTCAGGCTGCTCGTAAACGTAACCTTGTATGAGCGGCGTGGCGTGGTGTTATCGAGGTATAAAGAAATTAAATAAAGCTTTCAATTTAAAAAAAAAGTATGTTTATTGCAGTTTTTTTATACATATTAATAATAATAACTTCGATCAATAATAGTACTAGATTAAGCATCAGGAACAAAACTAAGTCGCTCAAGTGGCCACGTTTGCACACACGTAAATATCTACTTAACATCTTAGAAAAAAGTTTAATATTATTAACAACTTCAGATGATTATAAACCTTAATACTTAAACATAACGTTTAATTATCATTGTAAAGTATATTTATTTAAGCCCTTTCATCGGAGAAAGATTAGAAGCAAAACATTTTAAATGTCGCTCCAAAGTAAAAAGTCATCAGTACAAAAATATTCATTCTAAAATGAAACTTAAACTCTAAACAATACGGTTAAAAACACAATGTGTACAATGTCGTGCTTATTCTATTGCGGAACTAGTGTTCCCTGTTCAAGAACATGATACAATACGAGCCATTACCGCGCGCCGTCTTATCGTAAGCGACATTTTTACTTAAACAGCGTTTTTTATCGCAGACGACTTTTTAAACTATAACGGACTTGTTCTTCGACTTTTCCCGCCAAAAGACAACCAATTACAAAGTTATAGCAAATGCTAAGTTTATCGTTAGCACAACATTTTTCTATATTTTACAGTAACCGACATAATCAAAATTATCGTAAGTTGCGTAATTATCTAAGAATTGCAGCGTAAGCGACCCTACTTGTTATCGCAACCGACACAGTACATCCAAATTTTGTCGTTTACTATAAACAAAGTGGCAAAAAACGTGTAGTGACGTTTTTTTGAAAATTTTAACCGTTACACCTAAGGTTTCAAAAATCATACGTCAAATTTCAACTTAATAGCGCAATTATTTATAAAGTTATTCAAAAAAAACCTTCTCCTGTAAAATTTGGTTTTTGTCGGTTACACTAAGTCGGCGGTAATGGCTCGAATAGTTGGTGCGTTGTATCAAACATTGGCCAAACAATTATAATATTCGCTGATTTAATTATGTTTACAGTTTAATTATGTTTAAATATTATGAAAAAGCACATAATGATATTAAATTACCGAAAAAAAGATATTCCTTCCAAAACCTTGGTGTTACGGTGGTTATTTACACAGTTTTTGAACGCATACTGCGGCATTTTGACGTCTTATTGTTGGCTATGATTGGACCATACTGATTTGAAATAAGACCACAAATACGTTTGTGGTCTTATATTTCGGGCCGTTTTTGAAGCGTTTATCGGGAATCTAGTACATTATTGATCGAAGAATAATAATAACATTTTTATTGGCCTTCGAATAAAACTATTATATAATTAAATCTTTTCATTTCATCGGCTACAAGCCTACAACGCACGCCGCTGCAAAGTTATGTCGTACAGCCGTACGGCGCGTGGGGGCGGGGCCTCGCGTCGTCTTTGCCAAACGTCAAGACAAATAATTTGGGATGAAAACTGTTTTAAATAATGTTTTAAGTTGATTTACTGACATATTTTTGACTTACCGGTGGTATGAAATGTTATAATTTTTTTTTGTTGTGCTTTGCGTCGTAGTTCACGCAACCTTTCACTACACAACTTGGCATTTTCACTTTTAAAATTTACGGACGCACCCGAAGATAGCCGATCGTGAACTAAATCACTTCGGTTTAGTTAAGACCTTTTTGGGACCATGTTCGAGGCGTCATTTTATCATGCGGTCCGCCCAGTCCTTACGCAGTAATATATAAGTCAATGCCTGTACATCAAATAATTAAATCAGCTATTATTTTTAATTTTACAGAAAATTATTTAAAATTTTCCTTACTCATCAATAACTTGTTAGAAACAAGTAATATCTAACAAGTTTTTATTAAAAAACTTGCTTAGAAACGTACTGTTAATCTACTTCTGATGTTTAACCAGGCTTATAAAAGGGTATCGTATTACTCAGTATTAACTGGGTTGTGGAGGTCAGATAGGCAGTCGCTCCATGTAAAATACTGGTATTCAGCTGCATCCGGTTAGACTGGAAGCAGACCCCAACATAGTTGACAAAAGGCTAGGCAGATGATGAATCTACTTCTAATGCTAATAACTACTTTATTATTATTATGTTATTATGAGCCCATGTTGTCCCACTGCAGGGCAAAGGCCTCCCTTCCCTCTTTCCACTTTTCGCGATCCAGTGCGATGTCAGACCAATCCCTTGAGAAAGAGTCCAGCTCATCCCGCCATCTCCTTCTGGGCCTGCCGCGTTGTCGTTTCCTGCCTTTTGGTATCCACTGAGTGGTAATTTTTGCCCATTGCTCCTCCGACATGCGACAGATGTGACCAGCCCAGTTCCAGTTTAAACTCGCAGCTGTAAGACCAACATCAGCTATTTGGCTCTAAAACCCAAATAATAACTACTAATAAAAATTATATTCACAGGAAAGCTCTAGAACAAGCAAGAGCAGTGATCGCAGAGGCTCGCGCGGTTGAATGACACAAACAACTGACAAAGATGCCATCACCTGACTCCACGGTTCCAGATTCCGATTTCAGCTACAGAAGAACAACATTCGAAGGCTACCGGCACATCACATACTGGTTGGCGCCATAAAACATAAATTAAAGGACACTAGGAAAAATGCTTTTTTTTATTTCGATACGGAATGTAAAAATACTATAAAAATAACAAAAATAAATAAACAAAATAAAATAAACAAAAAGTGAAAACAAGACCGAAATCGGTCGAACAAAGCAAAAGTTATAGGCAATATAAATTTTGTTTCTGTCTCTTTCTAGATAAACGGAATTTAGTATGGATTTTGTACGTCGATGTGAACAATGACGTCATGAAACTTATCTCTCTCTCTGTCTAATCAGCAGTTTCGAATGCTTATAACTTAGTATTTTTTATAAATATTAAAAAAGTAATTTCACTTTGCTATTTCTAGCGTTAGTACGCTTTGTTTAGAGTCATAAAAAAAGTCATGAATATACCTAATTCCTGCCTCTTTATTGTGGGAAGATATAAAGTTTTACAATACCTATGAATTTGTAATAAATAAAATATGTATTGTTTATTTCTGACAAGCAACATATTATTCGCTCGGTTTTGGTTCGTTTTATGTATATTTCTTGTTTAAACGTTTCACAAGACAAAAATCTCGTTCGTTCGTTTTAAAAGACAAAAATAAAATATGCCTTTTGAGCGCCACAGTCACGTATAGACGACAAGCCGAACAAGCAAAAAAGTGCCCTAAGTCTGCCGACTTAAGGTACTTTTTGGCTTGTCGTCTTACTTGACCGTGGCAGTCAATGGGTTAACGTAATGCGTAGTGAAATTCAAAGCCTATAATTTTTTACAGACAATATTTTATGCGCAATATTTTACGATTCTAGTTGATATTCTGCAGCTATTCCATTGTTTTCTCAAGTTAAATTACTTTTCCATTTAGATAAACCATATTATATCTCATAATATTATCAGATTCTTATAAATATTCAGTAGAACTGTAATATCATTTCATATGTATGTTTCACATGTACAATATTTTGAGAATTAAATCGTTGTTCTTGAATACCTTGGAAGCTTATGATACCCTGTAATAGATACCTCTAATGGAAAAACAAATTATGCGCACATTCGTACAAATTTGTTGAATCAAGCTTCCCATTCATTTGATATAAGTATTTCATCTACAAACATTACTTAGCACGAACTTTGACGAAGGACGTGCCAAGTATAGATAGATCTTAAAATATGTAGGATCTTGATAGTTGCTGATTAAGGCGCTGACAAGAGCCAAATAGGCTTGTATTGAACAATTTTTTAGCCGAATCTATACAGTTTGACACGGCGGAAAAAATATATGTTAATCTTGAACATATTTCTGATAATTTCGTTGTATTCAAAACGCGTTTTTGAAAAGTTTTCTCGATACAAAAAAATGGTAAACTAACCTCTTATAATGATCTTCCAACAAAAATATCTGTATTATTGATCAACGTACGTTGGTAAAATTTATAACAATAACGTATCATATTTAAATACAAAATTTCGTTGTTTTTAATTTTTGATTATGTAATAAATTATTTATAAGTAATTAATAATTTTATGGTTTAAAAGAAGTTCGAGCGTTGCGTCATCGCGCTCTCTTTCTTACGTATGCAATCCGACAGTGAGCGCTTAGGCGCGGTGCTAGACGGACGTATGTCACTTTGCGCCCCACTGACAGCTATCCGTTCATCTATAAATTATTATTGACCGCGTCACAATGTTAGTCCAGGATCCACGGTACATTTTTTCACTTGATTACTATCAAGCTAATTTTCCGTGAGCAGCTGCATTTTGATGAGACGCCAACATTACCCTATACGAAAACTCTCGATTGTGGTAGGTAATAGGGGCAGCAGGGATAAAATATATATTGATTATAAATATATATTGATTATAAATATATTTATTTGATGATTTTCAAAAATCTATTACTAACATTTTTTTTTTGTTAAATCTGATGATCATTATCTAAATCTAAATCCAACATGTATTGATAACGAGCTCATCAAAAATTATTACAAACCAGCTGTTTTTAGGGGTCCGTAGCCGAATGGCAAAAAACGGAACCCTTATAGATTCGTCATGTCTGTTTGTCCGTCTGTCCACCCGTATGTCACAGCCACTTCATTCGGAAACTATTGAGACTACACAGTTGAAACTCGGTAGGTAGATGTATTCTGTGAACTGCTTTACGATTTTTATACAAAAATAAAAAAAAGGATTTATGGGGTCATAAATGGAACTGAAACTATTTTTTTTTTTTCAACAAACCTATAGGTACCTACGCGTGGCCGTGGGGTGTCTATAGAAATAGACAGGTCTTTAAAAATGACATTGAGGTTCCACAAACAATTTTTTCTCAAAGCCAATCGTTTGAAAGACAGACACTTCAAAATTGGTAAAATGGCGACCGGCCTCGCGGTCGCTTGCCTTCGGTATTGCCAACAATGACCAGCTTTTCAAGGCTGCTATCTCCTCTTTGCATTATGTGGCCGAAATAAGACAAAATACGCTGTAGGCAAACTGTTGACAATCGAGTCTTGATATCGAGTTGGTAAAGGATAGACACATTTCTGCGTTTGGCCGTCCATGGAATTCGGAGAATTCGCCTAAAACACCACATTTCGAATGCATCTATCCTCTGTCTTACTCTTGTTTGGATTGTTGTGAGAGTGTTGTAAGGAAAATCAGGAAAACTAGTGGTCTGACTAAACGGGCCTTCGTTTTAAAACTTACACCACGTTTTACCCAGATGTTCTGGGGGCGTAATATAGCATCTTTAGCCATAGCTATCCGCCGTTTTATTTCTGGGACGCAGCTACCTTCATTACTTATATTGGAGCCCAGTTAATCGAAGCTGTCCACAGTATAGATGCCTTAGATGTTATAGGCGCCCGATAGCTTTCCCGCACGATCTACCACCATAAGCTTGGTTTTCTGCCTATTTATTGCAAACCTTACTTTGCCACTTTCTACTTCCAATCTGTGCAGTATCTCTTTCATGTTGCTAAAAGTTGTAGCAAGGAGAACGGTGTCGTCAGTGTACCTCAGATTGGAAATCCACTTTCCACCAACAGTAAACCCCTTGTCCCAGCCCTCAAGAGTCTTGAATGATATTACTCTTCATACACATTGAAGAGCAGAGGTGAGAGGATGCATCCCTGCCTAACGCATTTGAGCAGTCGGTGTCGATTTTGACGAAAGAGCGGTTGTTGATGTAGAGGCATCGGACTAGGTCAATAAGATGTTGAGGCGTTCCCATTGCCTTTAAGAACCCCCCACAGCTTGCCCCACTCCACGCAATCAAATGCTTTGGTATAATATATGAAACATATCAATACAGGGCTGTTAAATTCCCGGCTTTTCTCTATAATTTGGCGAACGTTCAGGATTTGTTCCCGCGTGCCTTTGCCTTTAACAAAACCTGCTTGCTCTTCTGGAATTTGTGGCTCCAGAAAGTGTATTAGCCTGTTGTTTATGATGTACAGGAGTATTGATGGTGCGTGGAGTAAGTGCCAAACACTTATTATAATTTTAGGAATTTTGTAGGTAACTTGTAAAGAGTGGGTTTAATAGAAAATATCCAATCCCCAAAACCCAGTTTTAATGACTTCGTTATCGATACATATTGGAAGGAAGGAAGGGGACTCTTTGATCAAACCATACCTACATTTTGTAGGACAAATATTTTTTTCAAATAATTTAGATAATTATCATCAGATTTATCAAAAAAAAACCCAGCTGATGATTCTCAAAAGTGTTTGTAACACTTTTGAGAATCATCAAACCAACATATTATATCCCTGCTACCCCTATTACTTACCACAATCGAGAATTCGAGAGTTTTCGTGCAGGAAATTCTTAGGCGTCTCGCCGTCTCATCAAAATTAGCTTGATAGTAATCAAGTGCAAAAATGGACCGCGGATCCTGGACTATTTGTTTCTTACTTGGTAGTATGGCGCTAGGGTATCGGAAAAATTGTGGGCGTGACCAAAAATACTGAAACATCAGAAGTCAATAGCTATTGTCATCGTCTTAATACTTAGAGTCAATTTCTAATGTTCGTTAATATAAAGTTATTGTTAGTATAAAATATTTTGACAAGGAACTTAAGACGCTTGTACAAGGAACCTAGGTTTGTGATGAAAGTGAGTGCCCAATAATCTATAGAAATATTATAAATTAAAATTATATACAAGCTACAAATACATCTAAAATAATATAATAAAAAATTAAGACTAACAGTAAGTACCTACATACAACGACTATAGAAGTATAGACAATAGGACACTTAGGCGTCATAGTACTCCTTCGCATCGCTGTCATCCGGGAATGTGCCCAGAAGACTGGCAGCATTGCCACGTTGAATGGCAATGTTGATTGGCCAAAGAGCCAGCCATTTGGTCACGTGGAGTATCGAAAAGTCGGCGAGAGTTTATTATTATTATAGCTAACCCATATTGTCCCACTGCGGTCACGATTCTGTGAGAGGCGAGAGGTTAAATTAATATTTATGAATAATAACTCTGTGTTTCTGTTTTTCATGCCTTAAATGAACAGGGGGTCTAAAACTGCCACTTTGGCAGATCATAATATGAATTGCGTTAAAAAGCGTAAAATGGACCTTTCATTATAATAACTGCGTCTGTAACGATTTAGTAAAATACATCATAATAGGAAAATAATATGAATTGCGTTAACATTCGTAAAATAGTCACAGACGCAGTTTTTATTATGAAAGGTCCATTTTACGCTTTTAAACGCAATTCACATTATGATCTGCAAAAGTGGCCATTTTAGACCCCCAGATCGGTATGAAATATAAACATATAGTTTGGGACCTGAAGGATAGCTACTTGTCATCCTAGACATTTCGACGGTCCCTACGTACATAAGGTCAAGTCAAAAACCGAGGTTTACAGGAGAGCGTAATTTGTGTTCAACACGCCCTAGAAATAATTCTAAGACCAATAATAAATATTTTCTTTCTACAATATTTTAGCAGTTTTAAGAGCTTTATAATGCTATTTACACATATTTTTTTTTTTTACGTTTTCTTGAAAAAACTGATAGATGACCGTTTCTACGCCGATAATAAAATAGAAGTATGTAAGTCATGTCTATGATACCGTTTTATACGTAAGAAACAAAAAAACAGTGTCTGATATAGAATTTAAATAAAATGTTTTATGAAAATGTAGGATTATGTTACTATTTTTAAATCAATACGTTAAACATCCTGAAATCGTCTCCCATGGATATAAAAAGTACTTCAATGAAAACATATCACTTTATACGTGGTTTTAGTAATTCGGGGTAGGACTATAGTTCTTGTAATGTAAGTAAAGACATGTCTTTTAAAATTATCAGGTTTGTGTTTTATTAATTAAACAAGGTTTATAAATTCAACATTATTTATTATTAAAAACAATCTTCTTAGCATCTAAATAATAGGTAAGTACCTATAGACTCACTGAAGTAGGAACTAAACATTAAAAATCTCTGTTATCTAATATTAGTAATTAACAATTTTAATTTTATACATGTGCCTCAGCCTAATCATGTCTAGCAATGCAATTGGTACCTAGTATTTAATAATCATCACAGTTTTATTAAGTAGGTACCTCAGCTTAATTAACTACCTCATCTTTAACACCTAATTGGTAGCATTTAACAATCATCACAGCTTTATTTAGACTGTTTCATCCTCTTAACAATGACCTCCTTGTTCCTGGTATTGTTGGGTACGCAGATGACAGCACTGTCATGGAGAGTTATACATCCAGCGAAAAAGCCAGTGGTGATGAAGTACGTTCATTGGGAGAGGCCATGGTAGAGCGAACGAATTCAGCCTTAGGACTTGTCGCCGAGTGACGAGAATCTGGTTGATTTCAACGCCACCAAAAAGCAAGTGTGGTTCACCGCCAAAAGAAGTCCGTTTAATCTGGCCCCTACTTTCCGGAGTGCGTCTATACAAGTTACTGACAGTCTCGAGCTTCTTGGCACGAAATGAGCGCGAAACTGAACTTCGGCGCCTACATTGAGTCGAAAGCTCAAACTTTGGCAAAAAAGCTGGGCAGCTTTCAATATTATATAATGTCCGGTCCGGCATGGAGTATTGCTGTCACCTTTGGGATGGCTCAGCCAAATACCAACTTGCCACACTTGACTCTGTAGAGCGCAGAGCCAGGAGGCTAATTGGTCACGATAAGCAGGTTGCCAAGCGACATAGCCTGGCCCACCGCCGCAAACTCGTCAGTCTTATGCAGACTGTACTTCGGAGAGTGTTCGCAGGAGCTCCACGGGCTGATTTCAACATCTCCCTTCTTCCATCGAGAGACTAGACGTACTGCAGGTTATCACCCATATCTCGTCGAAGTTCCACACATTCGAACGAAGCGCTTTGCTAAGTCCTTTATTATGCGCACAGCCAAGGAGTGGAACTCCCTGCCTGCGTCGGTTTTTCGGAGTTCATATAGCCCTAATCTATTTAAGTCGCGAGTAAATAGGCTTCTTCTGGGTAGGCTCGTTCCATCGTCGCCCTCATCTCTGCCCTTAGGGCAAGAGTGAGGTCAAGAGCAAGCCCATTTCCCATTTATGATTAAAAAATAATAATTGACGAATAAGATTGTTAAATTTATCTTTACTTTTTTATATTATACATTTTGTTTTGTTATTTAACTAATAAGGGAACTTTATTAGTAATAAGATGAATCAGTCTGAATAAAGCTGTGATGATTGTTAAATGTTACCAATTAGGTGTTAAAGATGAGGTAGTTAATTAAGCTGAGGTACCTACTTAATAAAACTGTGATGATTATTAAATACTAGGTACCAATTGCATTGCTAGACATGATTAGACTGAGGCACATGCTTAAAATTAAAATGGTTAATTACTAATATTAGACAACAGTGATTTTTTATGTTTAGTTCCTACTTCAGTGAGTCTATAGGTACATAATATGTAGATGCTAAGAAGATTGTTTTTTAATAATAAATAATGTTGAATTTATAAACCTTGTTTAATTAATAAAACACAAACCTGATAATTTTAAAAGACATGTCTTTATTTACATTACAAGAACTGTAGTCCTACCCCGTACGGGAACTCCCGTAAATGGCGATAAGTCTGACAAGACCGCGTTCGCACCGAGTGGCACGCATTTTAAAACACCGTACAAAAAGATATGTGTAGATGTCCGCATCTACGACACTTATTCGTTGTATTTATAATACTTGTACTTTTATACGATTTGTAAAACAAGGTAAATAAATACAATTTAAAAAAAAATCGTATAACAATATGTGCGCATTGATAATCTAAAGCCAATGATACAATAAAAAAAAAAATGCCATTTTCGACATGTCTTTATATACGTAGGGACCGTCGATTTGTATGAAAATAAAAGGCAGACAAAGTCGCAGGTGGCAGCTTGCACAGTTGCACTTTGTATTTTCGTAGCTCTAAGTATTATTAGTCGTCTTGAATTGTTTTTTTAACATTGTACTCAGACCAACTTCTTTTTTTCTTGGTCTGAGACATTGGAAAGATTTTTTGAGCCGTGTCCTCTTGGATAAAAATGTCGTAACACAATGCACTTATTTTGTAAGTTGATGTATCGAGATATGATTGCGACTTTCGAGGTCTCCTACCGAAATCTATTCTAATATTATAAAGAACTAAAGTTTGTGTGTTTGTATATTTGTTAAATTGTAAGGGGTAATCTCGGGATCTACTGAACCGATTTAGAAAAATCTTTCACCAATAGAAAACCACATTATAGCTGAGTGTCATAGGCTACTTTTTATCCCTGTATTCCCACGGGAACGGGATTTACGCGGGTGAAACCGCGGGACGTCCGCTAGTATTATAATAAATGAATAGTTCATTACTGTGTTTTGGAAACATGTTCGTATCTGCTTACATATATATAAGGTCCCATTAAAATAGGTGGACAAATTTTAACACAGCGTTCAGTATGTCTAACCAAAGATATCTAAACAAAAAAAAACATTAAATAAAGTGTTTTTTTTTTTACTTAAAATAATAAATTGCCGGCACTCTAGAACAAAGTCATCCTTTATAAGTAGGTACATACTTAAATGCGTTTTTCTTATTATTATTTTTACCATCGTCCTTATTTTGGTGGTCTGAATGATTCCTGAAATTTTGTCCACCTATTTTAATGGGACCTTAAATACATCACGCCTGTAATCCCCGAATGGTTAAGCAGGGGTGTTCCCCTATGCTCCCATACAATAGGGGTGGGCCTATTACCATCAATCGAAGGAAAATTTTATAGTAAATTGTAGAGAATTAAATTAATTTATTTATCCTGAAAAACGACCTTATATCCTTTATAAAACGGCTTATCAAAATAGGTGTTGGTTGAACTTCAATACATCATAAGGATACCTCGAAAGGTCACAATTAATTTAATGCTAATTTAGAATTAATTAAACTTAGGTCTGGAATTATTGTGATGGCTATCTCCGATCATTGTGAATGATATAGCAGAGTTATTTATGCATACTTTGTATTTGAGTAACATGATGTAATTGTGTGAGCTAGAACTAGGATGACAAATAAATGATGTGGGATAACAACTGTCTTTTACTTTTTACCCGACTGCGGCGAAGCCCAAAAGGAGGTTTATGTGTTTGACGTGTATGTAGGTAAGGCCCAGATTCACAGACCACACTTTGACTTTACTAAGTAAAGTATGATTTTTGGAAAGTAAAGAACAGCTTGACAGGACAAGAATTTCAAGATATAATTACAAAAGAAAAGTGTAGTAAAGTCAAAGTGTGGTCTCTGAATCTGGGCCTTAGTCCTGTCAAGCTGTTCTTTACTTTCCAAAAATCATACTTTACTTAGTAAAGTCAAAGTGTGGTCTGTGAATCTGGGCCTTAGTATGTATGTATATCCGTTTCTTTGTTCCCTCATAACTCCTAAACGGATTTGAATAAAATATACGTCTATTCTATTCTATTTTTGTTTAATGGCAATTAAAGCCGATGTCGACTATAGGGTAGTCGACAAAAAAAAACTAATTAGTCCGTCAGATAGATTTCCAAAAAATATTGAACACGTATTTTTTGTTTTTTCACGTAAACAAAAAATGAAGACGATACAGTGCTTCGAAAAGTCGTGAAACGTCACAGCTTGGTCCAATTTTACCTTGCTATGACGTCAAACGCCCCCTCTCCATGGTCTTTGACAAGCTTTATTTTCGTAAATTTTTATTAATTTGATAAAACAAAAAACACGTATCCAATCCTTTTTTGACTGGCCTGTTGGTCTAGTGGTTAGTGACCCTAACTGCTATGCCGGAGGTCGTGGGTTCGATTCCCACCCAGGACAAATGTTTGTGTGATGAGCACGATCATTTGTTCTGTGTCTGGGTGTAATTTATCTATAATATGTATGTATTTAGAAATATATAAGTATGTTTATCAGTTGTCTAGTACCCATAACACAAGCTCTGCTTAGCTTGGGACTAGATGGCGTTGTGTGATAGTTGTGGAATATTATTATTATTATTATTATATTTTTCAATAATCTGACTGACGGACTAAACAGAATCATATTTTTTTTAGTCGGTCGACTACCCTATTCTGCCAATGTCCAGTGAGTTGGAAAAACAAGTGTGCACAATAAAATATAAAGTAAAAATATGAATCTAATGTTAGATAATTAAGGTCGCAAATAAAATTCTTCGACACAACGTGGATCTTGTCGGGTTGTTAGATTCGTTTCGTTAAAAAAACAAAGAAAAATGGCGGATTTTGGGGGCCATATCGCGGAGTTCAAAAAACATTTTTTTTTTCAAAGACCAAATTGAAAATCCACACAACCCTTTTTTTTTTTTGGTGGGTGGAAAATCATCGAATGACCCCCCCCCCCCCTCCGCTCTTGGGCAGAGCGAAGGGGAGTGTCAGACTTCTACTGACTAAAAACCGAACCCATGTTCCTTCTTTGCCCTTGCACCGAGGCCACGTCATCTATACATATAAAGGCTTTGTCCTGAATGACTGACGGATCAACGCACAGACGCACAGCTTAAACCGCTGATCGTAGAGACCTGAAACTTGGAGGGTGTGTTCTTTGTATGACGTAGGCATCCGATAAGAAAGGATTTTTCGAAATTCTACCCCTAAGGGGGTGAAAACGGGGGCCAAAGTTTGTATGGGACAAAGTGATTCCTTGGTCCAATCTACTTCAAATTTTGCATAAACCTTTTTTAACAGAATTGATGGAAGACGTGTTTCGTATTTTATTAAAATTCATCCCCTAACGGGGTTAAAAAGGGGTAGAAACTTATTTTGGCGGTGATTTGCTTCGAAGTTGATGTCAATACTCCTTAGTGATTTTGATTTAAATTACTTCTTTTTATTTTGACACATGTCTAAAACTCAAATTCGAATTTATTCAAAAAAGGTTGAACTCACTTAAAAACTTTTAATTGTAAAACTATCTGTGTTTGATTTGTTGTGTATATTACAATTTAAAATCCTATTAGAACCATTTTCGACTTCTACGCCGACGAAGTCGCGGGCAAAAGCTAGTCTAGTATAAAAATAAAATATACGTCGTTAGATTCGTTTCGTTAAAAACCGGCCAAGAGCGTGTCGGGCCACGCTCAGTGTAGGGTTCCGTAGTAATAATTCTTTTTTTGTTTGAAATACGGGCCAATGAAACTTGACCTCTGGATTGTATAGGCGCTCATACGATTCAGGGACCAAATTATATTGGTTAACTGCAGTTTCCATCTGTTGTTTCCATCCAAGTTCAAAATAATTTTCCTAGAAAGTCCTTATAAAGTTCTACTTTTCAGATTTTTTTCGTATTTTCTAAACTTATGGTTCAAAAGTTAGAGGGGGGGGGACGCTTTGTTTTTTACTTTTGGAGCGATTATTTCCGAAATTATTGACATTATCAAAAAATGATTTTAGTAAACCCCTATTCATTTTTAAATACCTTTCCAACAATATATCACACGTTAGGGTTAAAATTAAAAAAAAAATCACTTCCCACTTTACATATAGGGGGGCTACCCTAATAAAACATTTTTTTCCAATTTTTATTTTAGCACTTTGTCGGCGTGATTGATACACATATTGGTACCAAATTTCAGCTTTCTAGTGCTAACGGTCACAGAGATTAAGCGAGGACGGACAGACGGACAGACAGACAGACAGACAGACAGACATGGCGAAACTATAAGGGTTCCTAGTTGACTACGGAACCCTAAAAAACAAAGAAAAATGGCGGATTTTGGGGGCCATATCAAGGAGTTCAAAAAACTTTTTTTTTTTCAAAAACCAAATTGAAAATCTACACAACCATTGTGTAAGGCCCTGCATTACGTATGCGGCACCGGTATGGAATAGCACATGCGAAAATAATTACTCTGAACTACAAGTAGTCCAGAACAAAGCAATCAAATTCTCATTCAACACACCCTTTCACAATGTTAACTCACGTGAATCAACTGGCCTCAAATCTTCAGGGCATAGGAAGTACCTCCCACAGCCGATTAAAGCGGCATGGAGTCCCTACGCTAACAGCGAGATTCAAGCTATGAAAGGAGTTTCTTAGAGAATCTTTCTGCCAATGATGTCATCGATCTCAAAATATGAATACCAAGCGATTGGCCTATTGTGTACACACAGATTGCCAAGTTACAGAAGAGAAAAAAAAAAAAAAAAAAACACCCTTTCGGACAAATCTTAAAAAGTTACACAATCAATTAAATTTTCCAACATCAAAACAATTCATTACAAAATTAACATAAAAGTTTTATTTGGTAACTAACCCTAAACATCACTACCCACTTATTTCTACCATTGGCCGAACCCGAACCTGAACCTGGTAGAGAATGCCTTGTGGCATTAAGTCCGCCTATTTATCACTATTGTGCATGAAGTTTAAATAAATAAATAAACCCGATCTACAAACTTAAAATATATCGACAAATATCATCGGTACCGACTACCGTCCCCCACTGACATCACTTACTACTTTACAAATAACACGGCGACTGTTGACGACTGGACTATTTTGTTACGGAATGCAGGGTAGGTTTTCAACAAATCACTCACCGTACCTACCCGAAACTCTTTAATTTTTTAGATACTTATTATTGTACTGTCAAAGTAAAACTTTATTGTTATCAATGTTTGTGTTACAATCTTTTATAAAATAATGTAGTTTTAAGTGTATTAGAGTGTGTTTGTGTCTATTCAACGTGCTGTGTATATTTCGGCATGTTTAACGTAAGCAGTATGATTATTTGATATATAACAACTAATAAGTTTTTTAAATTACATTATTTTGAATGTATTATTAAATGTTTTATATAAGCGCCATAGTCTGCACAAAACACCTAATCATAATGTTATATGATTCCAGAATAAGACCTAAATGTCATTTATCTGTTTGTTTATGTTAAAAATAACACTCTTTTTTTTTGGAGCAGTCGTTTAATAAAGAAATTTCAAAATCAAAAATCATTGGAATAACGCCCTTCTCCGTCGTCTCCTGCAGGAACAGGACGTCGAGTGGTCACCCTGGGTGAAATATCTGGGTGTTCTACAGACCATCGGATCATCATGAATTCGAACGTCCGCCAGGCTGTGGCACGGACCAGGGTTGCCCGCAACCAGCTCCTTCCAGTGCTATCGTTCCGCCTCCCGGTGCGCGTCAAATTGACGTACGCCGCCCCCGCCTGGTCTGCCCTCATGAGCGAGGGCCATAGGCAGCTCCTCCGCGTGCAGCAAAATCTTGCGTTGCGGAGCATCGTCAACGCCCCTTCACGTTATGTCATTCAGCGGGATCTCGGGATTGAGCGCCTGGACGCATTCATCCGCCGCCTTGCAACGGTAATATTCGCGCGTGCCGACGCATCTGCTTGGCCCCACGACAAGCACATTGCACCTTGGCATGCGCGCCCCCCGACGTGAGGCCCCTTCCCCGCGACCTGGTAGCGGACAGTGAACCCACACTGGCTGTGACCCCAGGTAAGCTGTATCAGGCTACACGCAGCTTGCCTGCACAATACGACTCCACCAAATACTCGCACCTTGTTGTGTGGCGTGTGCTAAGTTAATATAGGCATGTCACACAACTGACGCACACACGCACCTCTCCACACTCACGTAAACACACGCGTGGGTCGCGACTGCGGGCTCGTGGCATCACGGCACACTGGGCGGTGTTACACAATACAATGCCGCCCACACACACACGACGGCCCCTTAGTCCGGTCTGCAACTGGCTAGCTCTGGAAACAGGACGGACGGGAGCCACACATCCACTGTAGGTGCGTCGTAAGTCGGCACCTCCGTCGCTGGCCGTCCTCCGCTGGGCCTCCTCCGGGTAACCGGGGGTCTCACCTGGTGGGGATGGACCGCCGGGGTGCTGTGAAGAAAGCAGTGCCGTCAAACCGGCGCTGTGGCGCGCCTACAGGAACTCTCATAGCAACCACTCACATGGGCACGCATTGCTGACGCGTGCCTTATCGGTTGAGTCTTGTCGATCTGAATAGGGCTTTCCATCAATTCTTTGTTCAGGATGCTGTGAAGTTCTTCCAACTTGACTAAATTAAAGCCAATGATGTGAGTGAATCAAAATCAGTGGTTTGGTTTATGTCGTTATAACCGTCGTTGTCGTTATTCTTTGATAACTTTAGCGGCTGTCCTTTTATCTCGTTGTTGTCGTTGGTGATTGTTAATTCGGTTGTCTCCAGCAGTCTATGGCTATAGTGACGAGATAACTTCCCTGTAGAATAAATATTAAAGTCTTTTCTACCGCACGCTAACTGTGTTTTGGTCGGTTGGGGCAGTGATAAAACGTAGGTTGTGTTGATGGTGTAGTTTTTCCACTGCTTGCTTGGAGGGTGAAATAATTGGTGAATCGGCTGGTGTCTTCCAGGTCTTGGTCGGTAATGAGTTCTTGGATGTAATCAGGCTTCATCCGGATCTGATGACTTGTCTTCTTGTCTTGAGATGGATGCTACTGTACTTTGGGCATTCAGCCTCTATGTACACGAATGATTTCTCGTTTGTTGCTTTATATAGTCCGGTCCTTAGACCAAAAAATAGGGGCAAAGTTACATTCGTTCCCATCTGGCTGAAAATTGGTAGGATTGTTCAAAACACCATTATTAATGAAATGTAAAAAGTCCCTATCGATCCGATACTTGGAAAAATTTTTATTAAGGTCAAAGGTCACAAAACCGGTTTTTTGCGATTTTCAGCAAAACAGTAAGTTTTATCATAAAATTTTCAACGACAAAATTATAGATAAGACAATAATCTATAAAAATATCCAAACATTTTCATTTTTAAGGGCCACCATTGTTGAGATATAACCATTCAAAAGGTTGAAAGAATTGGGTACATATCTGACACCTCCGTGCCTTGGAGAGCACGTTAAGCCGTTGGGTCTCGGGTGTCATTCGTGGATCTTGTCGTTACTGCCTTCGTCAGTAGCCTGAAAGTGACCACTAAACCTGACAAATCCTGAGAACTAGTTTTACCAAAGGGTATCACTCAGTAACTGGATTGTGGAGGTCAGATGGGCAGTCAATCGATGTAAATACCTACTCGTATTCAGCTGCAACCAGGGGGTCTAAAATGGCCACTTTTGCAGATCATAATGTGAATTGCGTTTAAAAGCGTAAAATAGCGTAAGCGTAGACGGGCTGCATTTTTCCATACAAATGTATTCCCCTATTCTCTTCCTGGATAATGCCTCTAGAGTAATCGTTTTTATTTATAAAAATCCAGGTCTATTGAAGGCATGCCCCTGTCATTTTTTTTTTCAAAAAATTTATTACAAAAATAAATATGACTTACCAAAAACCTAAAAAAATACCCCGTTTTTACTTACGTAATCAGATGACTACCAAAGAAAATTGAAAAGTTTTTAAAACAAAAACAAGTAATAGGGGCATAGATCTATTCTTTCTTTAATTTTGATACCAAATATAATTTAATTGGCTTAGGTTTCGAGGAGAAAACAGGAGAATACGAAACGTCGATCGGTCAAGGTTTTTTATAGGTAAAATCGTTCTGAGCTGCAGTTGTCTCTATCGCACTTACATATTGATACCGCCCGGTTGCTAGAGCGCAGCGCGACGGCAATAGTTATATATACGTATATTATACGCAGCCCGTCTACGCTCTTAAATAGTGATGTCCCACTACCGCAATTTGCCGGTAGTAAAATCAAGTAATATCGTTTTTTTTATTTATAATATGCTATTCTGAGGAGAGATTCGTTTCTACAAAATAATTGATGCACTTTTCGACAAGCCCAAAGAGTGAAATTGTCCAATTTGTCTTTAAAATTTGATTTAGGACCAGGTGTTTTCGGAGAGCTAAAATGTTCATTCTCTTTGTGCTCCTACAGCACCCTGTAGATTGAAGGTCTGGATATGTTCAGGATTTCAGCAGTTTTTAAAACACAATCGTGTTTTTTCGGCGTCTCGGTTGGAGATTCGAGTTTCTTTTCAGTATGAACATATTTTTATTTGCTACGGGCCCACACGTGTTATTCTATACTATAATCTATCTCTAAGCGAAAAGTGCCTGAAATATTTGAAGTAGCTGAATGACGGTTGACTACGAGTATCATGGGTTAAAAAATGTAAGACAATATTATTAAATGAAATATTTTAATTACAAAACCAATTTACATTTATTATACATCACCATAATAATACTATTGTTAAAAATAAAAGACAATATTTTAATAATACATTTTTATAACAAAAGCAATTTACATTTATTATACATCACCATCATAATATCGAAAGTTATCCCTAATATTCCTTCCAAACTAATAACTATTGTTAAAAAATAGAAGACAATATTTGAATCAAATATTTTTATTACAAACACAATTTACATTTACTATTATACATCACTGCAATAATATCTAAAGTTATCCTTACTATTCCTTACAAACTAATAACTATTGTTACAAAAGAGAAGAGAATATTTGAATCAAATATTTTTATTACAAACACAATTTACGTTTATTATTATACATCACCGTAATAATATCTAAGGTTATTCTCACTCTAACTTACAAACAATAATAACTAATAAGGTTACATAGCCAGCACTAATTTGAACGATCCATCCGGATCAATACATTTCAGTACATTAGCCTGATCGCCACAGAACACTTTGACATTAGGACTGACCATATAAGCCATGCTATCCACGAAGCTGTTTCTCCTGTTCGTGTAGATCTCGTTCCAATCTTCCAGAAGCTGTACCTTATACCAGCGTAATACTGCGTTGCATTCCCCATCTTTGGTCACAGTGACGTTTATGACCTCAGATTTCAAGTCCATGCAACAGCTGATTGCGAACTCTTCAGATAGTGTTTCATATTCCATGCGAGCCATATCTATGTGTACAGCTTGGGATACTTGGTAACGGTTCACGTGTCTCGCTATTCCGTAGTCAACGTTCTCATCCAAAACTCGGTTGTTGATTTCCAACCAATAACTGTTAATCAGCTGTCCCATTATTGTCACAGATGCAGGTAGACATAAGCCTCCGGAAATTAGATGGCGCTGCTTCAAACGGTCGATAATCCTCATTCTTCTTATATCTATGTCACCACTGAACTCTATGATGTTACTGAATATAACATGGAATTTCTTTCCTTTAAATATTTTGTACGTCCATGAGTCTGACACTAGAATTGATACCTTATCTTCAGGTATTTCGTTTGCTTTTAGAACTGCTAGTAGAAACGTTTTATCGTCGCGTGCATTTACGTGACATATAAGTGACTTAGCTCCTCTTTTCATCATTAATACTCCGAATAATGGAAATGGGCTAAAATCGACCATATCTACATTTGAAATGTCTACAGTTTGTCCTAAATGGACACAGACAGTCGTAATACTTTTTCTTATCATATCCATGTATTCGACATCGTTTAGGAAAGCCAATGTTTCGGGTGAGATCCTTGATATAGTCGTATAATTTCTTTCAGGTAGAGTAGTCAATCGACCTCCGTAGGTTATAAAAGACACATTCGCAGTTTCGTCTTTATGAAGTGTCTTGGGCAAAAAGTCGAAGAACACAGCTTGTTGCCACGCGTTCGCTTTGGCCTCGCTGCGGGGGTCACTGGTGATCATTATTTCTTCAGTCAAGTATAAATTGAACCAACCAATCATCATGTTCATTTCGCCATCTTCTTTTGCAGTCAGCTTCGCGACATAAGACTCCTGGCTACACAACTTCTCGCAGATATCTTGATAGTTATTGAAGTCTATTTCAAACAACGATTGAGGTTCAGACATGTATTTCAAGTTATCGTACGTATTTACGTCTTCGCTGTAATAAGTTTCTCCGAAGTAAGTCGTTGTGTGCACGTTCATATGGGCCACGTTTAGAATATCTTTGGTTTCCCGACACATTTTGTATTTCTTGCTGAGTTCGTCACATTTAATGCCGGCGACGAAGTATTCTGCTCTTCCGGGTATTACTTTGCTGTTTTTTTGAAGTAATTTGTCCCACGCATGACGTACGGATTGTAAGATATATTCTCCGAATATGCCGGAATCAATCTTAGCAGTTATTAGAACTGATCGGGTCCCGTAAATGTCGTTTTGGGTGAGAACGACAGAGGGTTGGTTGATGATGACAACTTCTTGCGCGTTGTTATCTTGCATCACGCGTTCGGCTAGTTTAGCCATTGTGGCGGATCCTTCACAAGCTGAAATAGTTACGGGATTGCACTCGCTAGCATACAGGGCCAAAAGTCCTGCTCCTGTATCCATATCCAAGACGCTATCCACGGCAGGAGTCACAGTGCTCCTGATGGCTCTTCTATACGCGTCATTCCGGATTCTATCATTCAAATATCTGAACTGACACCTCGGAAATAGGGAACATTTTGAGTTGTTCAAATTCTTCTCGATAGTGACGAAGCTGTGGTTAATGTTCAGCGCTTTTTCGAAATGGCACAGCGCTTCAGAGAAAAACCCGTAACGGTATAAATACCTGCCGATATCGTTCAGTAGATACACGTTTCCTGGGAACATTTTGATGGCTCGTTCAAAATTAGCAAATATGTCTGCTTTATTGTCCACTGCGGCTAACTCTTCGTTCATCCGAGACAGTACTGCATTGAATTCGAACTCGAATCTCTTCTTGAGACTCGATTGTCTGTCGAACGCGCACAAGTACATGTCGAAGGCTTCCTTGAAGCTATTGCGAGAGGCGAGCAGCCGCGCTACGTACTTATATAAAATCGTAGGGAGTCGAATCTCTCATTTTGGATTTCGATTTTGGCACTAGTTGTTTGGTTTACGGAGTAATTAAGTTGATTTTCCGCGACACTTTTTGGTTCACTTGTCACAGTATTTTTTAAGATAGTGTGAACTCCCGATTCACTCGTTAACTGACACTATTTCATCAGAAATCGCGATAAAGTTTTTCGAAGTAGAGACGTCTTGCTCTCTCGAAGTTCAAATTTAAACTGATTTTAAGTGCTACTTCACCCAAATCGTAAACTATGCTAAGGCGCAAAATACGGTTCAGGTACGTAGTAGTGTTTAGGTGGGGATAACTAATGAACATTTTACCTGTAGCTAATCCCATTACCTACTACGTAATTAGCAGAGAAAGGGCTATTAGAGATTTTCGGTAAGTAGTAAAATGCATTGTCCTAATTATGGCAAGCTGGTATTGTTATATTCAAACAATAGAATGGACTTATTTTGTAGGATTAAAAAGGTATAATTTGGTAACAGCTTAACGGGTTTTATGACATTTTCTTCGAACAGCGTTTTATGGATTACTTTGAAGTTTTTACAATAATTATTTCTTAGAAGTGGACCTGTTAGGTACTTTGTAGCAGCAAATGATTTATTATTACTTGCAGGTGTGTTATGAGTTTTGCACATATTTCTTCTTCCAAATTCCAACGAAGTTATTAATCCTGACGGTTATTCACAATTCAGAATATTATTTAATACTCCCTTTCATCTTTTCTTTTTGATAGAGAGCACCGATTACAATAAAGCAAAAACTAAAACCCAATTCATATTGGTTTTATGAAACTATGTCTAAAATAAATGAAACACAACAAATGAAATAATGATTTTTTTCTTTCTAAATAATATGATCAATGTAACTCCACGTCTACGGATTTATTGTTTGTATTTAGATTTTATTAATCTTTAAGCACAAAAATAAATACCTAGAACTTACAAAAAGTGAATTCCGATTAAGGTCGAACTCGCGAACATATATTTAACATTTTTGTAAATCTTGCAGCATTATAAAAAATCGGTGTAAAATGGTTTGGAATAGCCGTTCAATTTTAATACATAGTATGACAGATGTCCAGTGGCGGATTAATCACGTAGCAGGAATAGTAAGCAGCTACGGGCCCCGCGCTAAAGGGGGCTCAGCGTATCCAAACATATAATCACTCAAAAAATTACGCTTAAGCGGAGGGCCTACCTCCTCTGGCCTCTGCCTCCACGTCAGGCAATCGGTAAGATCAAACCATCTTTTTCACTGATCCACGGATCCAAGGGGCCCTAAGTTACTGTAACTGTGCTACAGCTAAGCTAAAGGCTGTTAAAAGAAACTTAACCCAGGCAGGACCCTGAACGTTTCGAGCTCGCTCCGCTCACTTTTACATCTAGTTTGTCAGCATTAACAAATAGTTACAAACAAATAGAGGATGTTTTTATAGACGGAGAACTTTAAATTGTACCCATTTCAACATATGGATGCTAGACATAGTTCTTTGCAAACCATGTGTCTGCAACATTAATGCCTTGCAATTGAGTCACAAGAAGTTAGTAATCATGTCTCTGTACTGTGCTAGCTAGGTTTAACCTTTACCTTAAAATTAAAAATAGAAACAATTGAGCACTTGGACGCCTAAATTCAACGTATTATTGACTACCACTACTATCGTATCGACTCCCAGATTTCATAGAAACCACATTAATACAATCATGGCATAAATTACCCGAAAAATAAAGCCATATTCATGGATATGTAAAATATTTTCCTATAATTAAAATTCTAAAAAACATCCTTTATTTTTATGAACGCCATGTATTCTGGTTGTGTGCCCTGTTCATGACAATAAGCTCACCCCCTTTTCTAAATACCTGGCTAAATGTGGGTGTAGGTATGAGATGCACTTGTGTCTAACCGTTCGAGGATGTCATAAAAAAACCTAACATATCCGCTCATTAATAAATTCTATACTATCTCAGTTCGGTTTTAGTTGACCGAGTTTCTCCTATTCTCAATCCTGTATGAGTGAATGAAAATATTTTTCGAACTCGCTCTTGCATTTTCTTGCTCCTCGATAGTTTTCGACATTGGCTGACTAAGTACTTATTGAAATCCTGTATGAATGCTCAAAAGAAAATATAAATCTACCCGATGTGGCACTAACACTTTACGAGCTCACTATGATCGCTCTTGGACCCTGAATTTTCTTAATTGACAGGCTACTCTACTCTATATAAGTCGACAAAATTACTCCTCGCATGAATCGACACAAACAAAGTCAAAACCTAAAACAGGAAACAGAACAGGAACCCGAAAATATAGTATTTATTTTTTCAGATGTCGTTCCTAATAGTGTTCAAAAACTCATCGGTTGCGAATCCTGCAGCGGGTTCCATTGCAGGATTTGCTACGGGCCCACACGTGTTATTCTATACTATAATCTATCTCTAAGCGAAAAGTGCCTGAAATATTTGAAGTAGCTGAATGACGGTTGACTACGAGTATCATGGGTTAAAAAATGTAAGACAATATTATTAAATCAAATATTTTAATTACAAAACCAATTTACATTTATTATACATCACCATAATAATACTATTGTTAAAAGTTAAAGACAATATTTTAATAATACATTTTTATAACAAAAGCAATTTACATTTATTATACATCACCATCATAATATCGAAAGTTATCCCTAATATTCCTTCCAAACTAATAACTATTGTTAAAAAATAGAAGACAATATTTAAATCAAATATTTTTATTACAAACACAATTTACATTTACTATTATACATCACCGCAATAATATCTAAAGTTATCCTTACTATTCCTTACAAACTAATAACTATTGTTAAAAAAGAGAAGAGAATATTTGAATCAAATATTTTTATTACAAACACAATTTACATTTATTATTATACATCACCGTAATAATATCTATGGTTATTCTCACTCTAACTTACAAACAATAATAACTAATAAGGTTACATAGCCAGCACTAATTTGAACGATCCATCCGGATCAATACATTTCAGTACATTAGCCTGATCGCCACAAAACACTTTGACATTAGGACTGACCATATAAGCCATGCTCTCCACGAAGCTGTTTCTCCTGTTCGTGTAGATCTCGTTCCAATCTTCCAGAAGCTGTACCTTATACCAGCGTAATACTGCGTTGCATTCCCCATCTTTGGTCACAGTGACGTTTATGACCTCAGATTTCAAGTCCATGCAACAGCTGATTGCGAACTCTTCAGATAGTGTTTCATATTCCATGCGAGCCATATCTATGTGTACAGCTTGGGATACTTGGTAACGGTTCACGTGTCTCGCTATTCCGTAGTCAACGTTCTCATCCAAAACTCGGTTGTTGATTTCCAACCAATAACTGTTAATCAGCTGTCCCTTTATTGTCACAGATGCAGGTAGACATAAGCCTCCGGAAATTAGATGGCGCTGCTTCAAACGGTCGATAATCCTCATTCTTCTTATATCTATGTCACCACTGAACTCTATGATGTTACTGAATATAACATGGAATTTCTTTCCTTTAAATATTTTGTACGTCCATGAGTCTGACACTAGAATTGTTACCTTATCTTCAGGTATTTCGTTTGCTTTTAGAACTGCTAGTAGAAACGTTTTATCGTCGCGTGCATTTACGTGACATATAAGTGACTTAGCTCCTCTTTTCATCATTAATACTCCGAATAATGGAAATGGGCTAAAATCGACCATATCTACATTTGAAATGTCTACAGTTTGTCCTAAATGGACACAGACAGTCGTAATACTTTTTCTTATCATATCCATGTATTCGACATCGTTTAGGAAAGCCAATGTTTCGGGTGAGATCCTTGATATAGTCGTATAATTTCTTTCAGGTAGAGTAGTCAATCGACCTCCGTAGGTTATAAAAGACACATTCGCAGTTTCGTCTTTATGAAGTGTCTTGGGCAAAAAGTCGAAGAACACAGCTTGTTGCCACGCGTTCGCTTTGGCCTCGCTGCGGGGGTCACTGGTGATCATTATTTCTTCAGTCAAGTATAAATTGAACCAACCAATCATCATGTTCATTTCGCCATCTTCTTTTGCAGTCAGCTTCGCGACATAAGACTCCTGGCTACACAACTTCTCGCAGATATCTTGATAGTTATTGAAGTCTATTTCAAACAACGATTGAGGTTCAGACATGTATTTCAAGTTATCGTACGTATTTACGTCTTCGCTGTAATAAGTTTCTCCGAAGTAAGTCGTTGTGTGCACGTTCATATGGGCCACGTTTAGAATATCTTTGGTTTCCCGACACATTTTGTATTTCTTGCTGAGTTCGTCACATTTAATGCCGGCGACGAAGTATTCTGCTCTTCCGGGTATTACTTTGCTGTTTTTAGGGTTCCGTACCTCAAAAGGAAAAAACGGAACCCTTATAGGATCACTTTGTTGTCCGTCTGTCTGTCTGTCAAGACCTTTTTTCTCAGGAACGCGTGGAGGTATCAAGCTGAAATTCATATCAAATACTCAAGTCTATGGTCTCTTGGAGCTGTGAAAAAATCAAACTTCTAAGTCAACGCGATCAAAAGATACTCCCGTTTATGCCGCAAATTTTCGACACTCGCAAGGGAATCAAAACCTACAGGGTACTTCCCGTGAACTCAGAATCTTGAAATTTGGTACGAAGCAACGTCTTATAGCATAGATAAAGGAATAATTACGAAAACCATAAATTTTTAGTTACATCAAGATACTCCCGTTTATGCCGCAAATTTTCGACACTCGCAAGGGAATCAAAACCTACAGGGTACTTCCCGTGAACTCAGAATCTTGAAATTTGGTACGAAGCAACGTCTTATAGCATAGATAAAGGAATAATTACGAAAACCATAAATTTTTAGTTACATCACATAATATATTTTTTTACGGAACCCTCGGTGCGCGAGTCCGACTCGCACTTGGCCGGTTTTTTTGAAGTAATTTGTCCCACGCATGACGTACGGATTGTAAGATATATTCTCCGAATATGCCGGAATCAATCTTAGCAGTTATTAGAACTGATCGGGTCCCGTAAATGTCGTTTTGGGTGAGAACGACAGAGGGTTGGTTGATGATGACAACTTCTTGCGCGTTGTTATCTTGCATCACGCGTTCGGCTAGTTTAGCCATTGTGGCGGATCCTTCACAAGCTGAAATAGTTACGGGATTGCACTCGCTAGCATACAGGGCCAAAAGTCCTGCTCCTGTATCCATATCCAAGACGCTATCCACGGCAGGAGTCACAGTGCTCCTGATGGCTCTTCTATACGCGTCATTCCGGATTCTATCATTCAAATATCTGAACTGACACCTCGGAAATAGGGAACATTTTGAGTTGTTCAAATTCTTCTCGATAGTGACGAAGCTGTGGTTAATGTTCAGCGCTTTTTCGAAATGGCACAGCGCTTCAGAGAAAAACCCGTAACGGTATAAATACCTGCCGATATCGTTCAGTAGATACACGTTTCCTGGGAACATTTTGATGGCTCGTTCAAAATTAGCAAATATGTCTGCTTTATTGTCCACTGCGGCTAACTCTTCGTTCATCCGAGACACTACTGCATTGAATTCGAACTCGAATCTCTTCTTGAGACTCGATTGTCTGTCGAACGCGCACAAGTACATGGCGAAGGCTTCCTTGAAGCTATTGCGAGAGGCGAGCAGCCGCGCTACGTATATAAAATCGTAGGGAGTCGAATCTCTCATTTTGGATTTCGATTTTGGCACTAGTTGTTTGGTTTACGGAGTAATTAAGTTGATTTTCCGCGACACTTTTTGGTTCACTTGTCACAGTATTTTTTAAGATAGTGTGAACTCCCGATTCACTCGTTAACTGACACTATTTCATCAGAAATCGCGATAAAGATGGTTTTCGAAGTAGAGACGTCTTGCTTTCTCGAAGTTCAAATTTAAACTGATTTTAAGTGCTACTTCACCCAAATCGTAAACTATGCTAAGGCGCAAAATACGGTTCAGGTACGTAGTAGTGTTTAGGTGGGGATAACTAATGAACATTTTACCTGTAGCTAATCCCATTACCTACTACGTAATTAGCAGAGAAAGGGCTATTAGAGATTTTCGGTAAGTAGTAAAATGCATTGTCCTAATTATGGCAAGCTGGTATTGTTATATTCAAACAATAGAATGGACTTATTTTGTAGGATTAGAAAGGTATAATTTGGTAACAGCTTAACGGGTTTTATGACATTTTCTTCGAACAGCGTTTTATGGATTACTTTGAAGTTTTTACAATAATTATTTCTTAGAAGTGGCTACCTGTTAGGTACTTTGTAGCAGCAAATGATTTAATATTACTTGCAGGTGTGTTATGAGTTTTGCACATATTTCTTCTTCCAAATTCCAACGAAGTTATTAATCCTGACGGTTATTCACAATTCAGAATATTATTTAATACTCCCTTTCATCTTTTCTTTTTGATAGAGAGCACCGATTACAATAAAGCAAAAACTAAAACCCAATTCATATTGGTTTTATGAAACTATGTCTAAAATAAATGAAACACAACAAATGAAATAATGATTTTTTTCTTTCTAAATAATATGATCAATGTAACTCCACGTCTACGGATTTTTTGTTTGTATTTAGATTTTATTAATCTTTAAGCACAAAAATAAATACCTAGAACTTACAAAAAGTGAATTCTGATTAAGGTCGAACTCGCGAACATATATTTAACATTTTTGTAAATCTTGCAGCATTATAAAAAATCGGTGTAAAATGGTTTGGCTATTCCAAACCATCTAACTTGTAGCTAATCCCATTACCTACTACGTAATTAGCAGAGAAAGGGCTATTAGAGATTTTCGGTAAGTAGTAAAATGCATTGTCCTAATTATGGCAAGCTGGTATTGTTATATTCAAACAATAGAATGGACTTATTTTGTAGGATTAGAAAGGTATAATTTGGTAACAGCTTAACGAGTTTTATGACATTTTCTTCGAACAGCGTTTTATGGATTACTTTGAAGTTTTTACAATAATTATTTCTTAGAAGTGGCTACCTGTTAGGTACTTTGTAGCAGCAAATGATTTAATATTACTTGCAGGTGTGTTATGAGTTTTGCACATATTTCTTCTTCCAAATTCCAACGAAGTTATTAATCCTGACGGTTATTCACAATTCAGAATATTATTTAATACTCCCTTTCATCTTTTCTTTTTGATAGAGAGCACCGATTACAATAAAGCAAAAACTAAAACCCAATTCATATTGGTTTTATGAAACTATGTCTAAAATAAATGAAATACAACAAATGAAATAATTATTTTTTTCTAAATAATATGATCAATGTAACTCCACGTCTACGGATTTATTGTTTGTATTTAGATTTTATTAATCTTTAAGCACAAAAATAAATACCTAGAACTTACAAAAAGTGAATTCTGATTAAGGTCGAACTCGCGAACATATATTTAACATTTTTTTTTGTAAATCTTGCAGCATTATAAAAAATCGGTGTAAAATGGTTTGGCTATTCCAAACCATCTAACCTGTAGCTAATCCCATTACCTACTACGTAATTAGCAGAGAAAGGGCTATTAGAGATTTTCGGTAAGTAGTAAAATGCATTGTCCTAATTATGGCAAGCTGGTATTGTTATATTCAAACGATAGAATGGACTTATTTTGTAGGATTAGAAAGGTATAATTTGGTAACAGCTTAACGAGTTTTATGACATTTTCTTCGAACAGCGTTTTATGGATTACTTTGAAGTTTTTACAATAATTATTTCTTAGAAGTGGCTACCTGTTAGGTACTTTGTAGCAGCAAATGATTTAATATTACTTGCAGGTGTGTTATGAGTTTTGCACATATTTCTTCTTCCAAATTCCAACGAAGTTATTAATCCTGACGGTTATTCACAATTCAGAATATTATTTAATACTCCCTTTCATCTTTTCTTTTTGATAGAGAGCACCGATTACAATAAAGCAAAAACTAAAACCCAATTCATATTGGTTTTATGAAACTATGTCTAAAATAAATGAAACACAACAAATGAAATAATGATTTTTTTCTTTCTAAATAATATGATCAATGTAACTCCTCGTCTACGGATTTATTGTTTGTATTTAGATTTTATTAATCTTTAAGCACAAAAATAAATACCTAGAACTTACAAAAAGTGAATTCTGATTAAGGTCGAACTCGCGAACATATATTTAACATTTTTGTAAATCTTGCAGCATTATAAAAAATCGGTGTAAAATGGTTTGGCTATTCCAAACCATCTAACCTGTAGCTAATCCCATTACTTACTACGTAAAAAGCAGAGAAAGGGCTATTAGAGATTTTCGGTAAGTAGTAAAATGCATTGTCCTAATTATGGCAAGCTGGTATTGTTATATTCAAACAATAGAATGGACTTATTTTGTAGGATTAGAAAGGTATAATTTGGTAACAGCTTAACGAGTTTTATGACATTTTCTTCGAACAGCGTTTTATGGATTCCTTTGAAGTTTTTACAATAATTATTTCTTAGAAGTGGCTACCTGTTAGGTACTTTGTAGCAGCAAATGATTTAATATTACTTGCAGGTGTGTTATGAGTTTTGCACATATTTCTTCTTCCAAATTCCAACGAAGTTATTAATCCTGACGGTTATTCACAATTCAGAATATTATTTAATACTCCCTTTCATCTTTTCTTTTTGATAGAGAGCACCGATTACAATAAAGCAAAAACTAAAACCCAATTCATATTGGTTTTATGAAACTATGTCTAAAATAAATGAAACACAACAAATGAAATAATGATTTTTTTCTTTCTAAATAATATGATCAATGTAACTCCACGTCTACGGATTTTTTGTTTGTATTTAGATTTTATTAATCTTTAAGCACAAAAATAAATACCTAGAACTTACAAAAAGTGAATTCTGATTAAGGTCGAACTCGCGAACATATATTTAACATTTTTGTAAATCTTGCAGCATTATAAAAAATCGGTGTAAAATGGTTTGGCTATTCCAAACCATCTAACTTGTAGCTAATCCCATTACCTACTACGTAATTAGCAGAGAAAGGGCTATTAGAGATTTTCGGTAAGTAGTAAAATGCATTGTCCTAATTATGGCAAGCTGGTATTGTTATATTCAAACAATAGAATGGACTTATTTTGTAGGATTAGAAAGGTATAATTTGGTAACAGCTTAACGAGTTTTATGACATTTTCTTCGAACAGCGTTTTATGGATTACTTTGAAGTTTTTACAATAATTATTTCTTAGAAGTGGCTACCTGTTAGGTACTTTGTAGCAGCAAATGATTTAATATTACTTGCAGGTGTGTTATGAGTTTTGCACATATTTCTTCTTCCAAATTCCAACGAAGTTATTAATCCTGACGGTTATTCACAATTCAGAATATTATTTAATACTCCCTTTCATCTTTTCTTTTTGATAGAGAGCACCGATTACAATAAAGCAAAAACTAAAACCCAATTCATATTGGTTTTATGAAACTATGTCTAAAATAAATGAAATACAACAAATGAAATAATTATTTTTTTCTAAATAATATGATCAATGTAACTCCACGTCTACGGATTTTTTGTTTGTATTTAGATTTTATTAATCTTTAAGCACAAAAATAAATACCTAGAACTTACAAAAAGTGAATTCTGATTAAGGTCGAACTCGCGAACATATATTTAACATTTTTGTAAATCTTGCAGCATTATAAAAAATCGGTGTAAAATGGTTTGGCTATTCCAAACCATCTAACCTGTAGCTAATCCCATTACCTACTACGTAATTAGCAGAGAAAGGGCTATTAGAGATTTTCGGTAAGTAGTAAAATGCATTGTCCTAATTATGGCAAGCTGGTATTGTTATATTCAAACGATAGAATGGACTTATTTTGTAGGATTAGAAAGGTATAATTTGGTAACAGCTTAACGAGTTTTATGACATTTTCTTCGAACAGCGTTTTATGGATTACTTTGAAGTTTTTACAATAATTATTTCTTAGAAGTGGCTACCTGTTAGGTACTTTGTAGCAGCAAATGATTTAATATTACTTGCAGGTGTGTTATGAGTTTTGCACATATTTCTTCTTCCAAATTCCAACGAAGTTATTAATCCTGACGGTTATTCACAATTCAGAATATTATTTAATACTCCCTTTCATCTTTTCTTTTTGATAGAGAGCACCGATTACAATAAAGCAAAAACTAAAACCCAATTCATATTGGTTTTATGAAACTATGTCTAAAATAAATGAAACACAACAAATGAAATAATGATTTTTTTCTTTCTAAATAATATGATCAATGTAACTCCTCGTCTACGGATTTATTGTTTGTATTTAGATTTTATTAATCTTTAAGCACAAAAATAAATACCTAGAACTTACAAAAAGTGAATTCTGATTAAGGTCGAACTCGCGAACATATATTTAACATTTTTGTAAATCTTGCAGCATTATAAAAAATCGGTGTAAAATGGTTTGGCTATTCCAAACCATCTAACCTGTAGCTAATCCCATTACTTACTACGTAAAAAGCAGAGAAAGGGCTATTAGAGATTTTCGGTAAGTAGTAAAATGCATTGTCCTAATTATGGCAAGCTGGTATTGTTATATTCAAACAATAGAATGGACTTATTTTGTAGGATTAGAAAGGTATAATTTGGTAACAGCTTAACGAGTTTTATGACATTTTCTTCGAACAGCGTTTTATGGATTCCTTTGAAGTTTTTACAATAATTATTTCTTAGAAGTGGCTACCTGTTAGGTACTTTGTAGCAGCAAATGATTTAATATTACTTGCAGGTGTGTTATGAGTTTTGCACATATTTCTTCTTCCAAATTCCAACGAAGTTATTAATCCTGACGGTTATTCACAATTCAGAATATTATTTAATACTCCCTTTCATCTTTTCTTTTTGATAGAGAGCACCGATTACAATAAAGCAAAAACTAAAACCCAATTCATATTGGTTTTATGAAACTATGTCTAAAATAAATGAAACACAACAAATGAAATAATGATTTTTTTCTTTCTAAATAATATGATCAATGTAACTCCACGTCTACGGATTTTTTGTTTGTATTTAGATTTTATTAATCTTTAAGCACAAAAATAAATACCTAGAACTTACAAAAAGTGAATTCTGATTAAGGTCGAACTCGCGAACATATATTTAACATTTTTGTAAATCTTGCAGCATTATAAAAAATCGGTGTAAAATGGTTTGGCTATTCCAAACCATCTAACTTGTAGCTAATCCCATTACCTACTACGTAATTAGCAGAGAAAGGGCTATTAGAGATTTTCGGTAAGTAGTAAAATGCATTGTCCTAATTATGGCAAGCTGGTATTGTTATATTCAAACAATAGAATGGACTTATTTTGTAGGATTAGAAAGGTATAATTTGGTAACAGCTTAACGAGTTTTATGACATTTTCTTCGAACAGCGTTTTATGGATTACTTTGAAGTTTTTACAATAATTATTTCTTAGAAGTGGCTACCTGTTAGGTACTTTGTAGCAGCAAATGATTTAATATTACTTGCAGGTGTGTTATGAGTTTTGCACATATTTCTTCTTCCAAATTCCAACGAAGTTATTAATCCTGACGGTTATTCACAATTCAGAATATTATTTAATACTCCCTTTCATCTTTTCTTTTTGATAGAGAGCACCGATTACAATAAAGCAAAAACTAAAACCCAATTCATATTGGTTTTATGAAACTATGTCTAAAATAAATGAAATACAACAAATGAAATAATTATTTTTTTCTAAATAATATGATCAATGTAACTCCACGTCTACGGATTTATTGTTTGTATTTAGATTTTATTAATCTTTAAGCACAAAAATAAATACCTAGAACTTACAAAAAGTGAATTCTGATTAAGGTCGAACTCGCGAACATATATTTAACATTTTTGTAAATCTTGCAGCATTATAAAAAATCGGTGTAAAATGGTTTGGCTATTCCAAACCATCTAACCTGTAGCTAATCCCATTACCTACTACGTAATTAGCAGAGAAAGGGCTATTAGAGATTTTCGGTAAGTAGTAAAATGCATTGTCCTAATTATGGCAAGCTGGTATTGTTATATTCAAACGATAGAATGGACTTATTTTGTAGGATTAGAAAGGTATAATTTGGTAACAGCTTAACGAGTTTTATGACATTTTCTTCGAACAGCGTTTTATGGATTACTTTGAAGTTTTTACAATAATTATTTCTTAGAAGTGGCTACCTGTTAGGTACTTTGTAGCAGCAAATGATTTAATATTACTTGCAGGTGTGTTATGAGTTTTGCACATATTTCTTCTTCCAAATTCCAACGAAGTTATTAATCCTGACGGTTATTCACAATTCAGAATATTATTTAATACTCCCTTTCATCTTTTCTTTTTGATAGAGAGCACCGATTACAATAAAGCAAAAACTAAAACCCAATTCATATTGGTTTTATGAAACTATGTCTAAAATAAATGAAACACAACAAATGAAATAATGATTTTTTTCTTTCTAAATAATATGATCAATGTAACTCCTCGTCTACGGATTTATTGTTTGTATTTAGATTTTATTAATCTTTAAGCACAAAAATAAATACCTAGAACTTACAAAAAGTGAATTCTGATTAAGGTCGAACTCGCGAACATATATTTACATTTTTGTAAATCTTGCAGCATTATAAAAAATCGGTGTAAAATGGTTTGGCTATTCCAAACCATCTAACCTGTAGCTAATCCCATTACTTACTACGTAAAAAGCAGAGAAAGGGCTATTAGAGATTTTCGGTAAGTAGTAAAATGCATTGTCCTAATTATGGCAAGCTGGTATTGTTTTATTCAAACAATAGAATGGACTTATTTTGTAGGATTAGAAAGGTATAATTTGGTAACAGCTTAACGAGTTTTATGACATTTTCTTCGAACAGCGTTTTATGGATTCCTTTGAAGTTTTTACAATAATTATTTCTTAGAAGTGGCTACCTGTTAGGTACTTTGTAGCAGCAAATGATTTAATATTACTTGCAGGTGTGTTATGAGTTTTGCACATATTTCTTCTTCCAAATTCCAACGAAGTTATTAATCCTGACGGTTATTCACAATTCAGAATATTATTTAATACTCCCTTTCATCTTTTCTTTTTGATAGAGAGCACCGATTACAATAAAGCAAAAACTAAAACCCAATTCATATTGGTTTTATGAAACTATGTCTAAAATAAATGAAACACAACAAATGAAATAATGATTTTTTTCTTTCTAAATAATATGATCAATGTAACTCCACGTCTACGGATTTTTTGTTTGTATTTAGATTTTATTAATCTTTAAGCACAAAAATAAATACCTAGAACTTACAAAAAGTGAATTCTGATTAAGGTCGAACTCGCGAACATATATTTAACATTTTTGTAAATCTTGCAGCATTATAAAAAATCGGTGTAAAATGGTTTGGCTATTCCAAACCATCTAACTTGTAGCTAATCCCATTACCTACTACGTAATTAGCAGAGAAAGGGCTATTAGAGATTTTCGGTAAGTAGTAAAATGCATTGTCCTAATTATGGCAAGCTGGTATTGTTATATTCAAACAATAGAATGGACTTATTTTGTAGGATTAGAAAGGTATAATTTGGTAACAGCTTAACGAGTTTTATGACATTTTCTTCGAACAGCGTTTTATGGATTACTTTGAAGTTTTTACAATAATTATTTTTTAGAAGTGGCTACCTGTTAGGTACTTTGTAGCAGCAAATGATTTAATATTACTTGCAGGTGTGTTATGAGTTTTGCACATATTTCTTCTTCCAAATTCCAACGAAGTTATTAATCCTGACGGTTATTCACAATTCAGAATATTATTTAATACTCCCTTTCATCTTTTCTTTTTGATAGAGAGCACCGATTACAATAAAGCAAAAACTAAAACCCAATTCATATTGGTTTTATGAAACTATGTCTAAAATAAATGAAACACAACAAATGAAATAATGATTTTTTTCTTTCTAAATAATATGATTAATGTAACTCCACGTCTACGGATTTATTGTTTGTATTTAGATTTTATTAATCTTTAAGCACAAAAATAAATACCTAGAACTTACAAAAAGTGAATTCCGATTAAGGTCGAACTCGCGAACATATATTTAACATTTTTGTAAATCTTGCAGCATTATAAAAAATCGGTGTAAAATGGTTTGGAATAGCCGTTCAATTTTAATACATAGTATGACAGATGTCCAGTGGCGGATTAATCACGTAGCAGGAATAGTAAGCAGCTACGGGCCCCGCGCTAAAGGGGGCTCAGCGTATCCAAACATAAAATCACTCAAAAAATTACGCTTAAGCGGAGGGCCTACCTCCTCTGGCCTCTGCCTCCACGTCAGGCAATCGGTAAGATCAAACCATCTTTTTCACTGATCCACGGATCCAAGGGGCCCTAAGTTACTGTAACTGTGCTACAGATAAGCTAAAGGCTGTTAAAAGAAACTTAACCCAGGCAGGACCCTGAACGTTTCGAGCTCGCTCCGCTCACTTTTACATCTAGTTTGTCAGCATTAACAAATAGTTACAAACAAATAGAGGATGTTTTTATAGACGGAGAACTTTAAATTGTACCCATTTCAACATATGGATGCTAGACATAGTTCTTTGCAAACCATGTGTCTGCAACATTAATGCCTTGCAATTGAGTCACAATAAGTTAGTAATCATGTCTCTGTACTGTGCTAGCTAGGTTTAACCTTTACCTTAAAATTAAAAATAGAAACAATTGAGCACTTGAACGCCTAAATTCAACGTATTATTGACTACTACTACTATCGTATCGACTCCCAGATTTCATAGAAACCACATTAATACAATCATGGCATAAATTACCCGAAAAATAAAGCCATATTCATGGATATGTAAAATATTTTCCTATAATTAAAATTCTAAAAAAACATCCTTTATTTTTATGAACGCCATGTATTCTGGTTGTGTGCCCTGTTCATGACAATAAGCTCACCCCCTTTTCTAAATACCTGGCTAAATGTGGGTGTAGGTATGAGATGCACTTGTGTCTAACCGTTCGAGGATGTCATAAAAAAACCTAACATATCCGCTCATTAATAAATTCTATACTATCTCAGTTCGGTTTTAGTTGACGGAGTTTCTCCTATTCTCAATCCTGTATGAGTGAATGAAAATATTTTTCGAACTCGCTCTTGCATTTTCTTGCTCCTCGATAGTTTTCGACATTGGCTGACTAAGTACTTATTTAAATCCTGTATGAATGCTCAAAAGAAAATATAAATCTACCCGATGTGGCACTAACACTTTACGAGCTCACTATGATCGCTCTTGGACCCTGAATTTTCTTAATTGACAGGCTACTCTACTCTATATAAGTCGACAAAATTACTCCTCGCATGAATCGACACAAACAAAGTCAAAACCTAAAACAGGAAACAGAACAGGAACCCGAAAATATAGTATTTATTTTTTCAGATGTCGTTCCTAATAGTGTTCAAAAACTCATCGGTTGCGAATCCTGCAGCGGGTTCCATTGCAGGATTTGCTACGGGCCCACACGTGTTATTCTATACTATAATCTATCTCTAAGCGAAAAGTGCCTGAAATATTTGAAGTAGCTGAATGACGGTTGACTACGAGTATCATGGGTTAAAAAATGTAAGACAATATTATTAAATCAAATATTTTAATTACAAAACCAATTTACATTTATTATACATCACCATAATAATACTATTGTTAAAAATTAAAGACAATATTTTAATAATACATTTTTATAACAAAAGCAATTTACATTTATTATACATCACCATCATAATATCGAAAGTTATCCCTAATATTCCTTCCAAACTAATAACTATTGTTAAAAAATAGAAGACAATATTTAAATCAAATATTTTTATTACAAACACAATTTACATTTACTATTATACATCACCGCAATAATATCTAAAGTTATCCTTACTATTCCTTACAAACTAATAACTATTGTTAAAAAAGAGAAGAGAATATTTGAATCAAATATTTTTATTACAAACACAATTTACATTTATTATTATACATCACCGTAATAATATCTAAGGTTATTCTCACTCTAACTTACAAACAATAATAACTAATAAGGTTACATAGCCAGCACTAATTTGAACGATCCATCCGGATCAATACATTTCAGTACACTAGCCTGATCGCCACAAAACACTTTGACATTAGGACTGACCATATAAGCCATGCTCTCCACGAAGCTGTTTCTCCTGTTCGTGTAGATCTCGTTCCAATCTTCCAGAAGCTGTACCTTATACCAGCGTAATACTGCGTTGCATTCCCCATCTTTGGTCACAGTGACGTTTATGACCTCAGATTTCAAGTCCATGCAACAGCTGATTGCGAACTCTTCAGATAGTGTTTCATATTCCATGCGAGCCATATCTATGTGTACAGCTTGGGATACTTGGTAACGGTTCACGTGTCTCGCTATTCCGTAGTCAACGTTCTCATCCAAAACTCGGTTGTTGATTTCCAACCAATAACTGTTAATCAGCTGTCCCATTATTGTCACAGATGCAGGTAGACATAAGCCTCCGGAAATTAGATGGCGCTGCTTCAAACGGTCGATAATCCTCATTCTTCTTATATCTATGTCACCACTGAACTCTATGATGTTACTGAATATAACATGGAATTTCTTTCCTTTAAATATTTTGTACGTCCATGAGTCTGACACTAGAATTGATACCTTATCTTCAGGTATTTCGTTTGCTTTTAGAACTGCTAGTAGAAACGTTTTATCGTCGCGTGCATTTACGTGACATATAAGTGACTTAGCTCCTCTTTTCATCATTAATACTCCGAATAATGGAAATGGGCTAAAATCGACCATATCTACATTTGAAATGTCTACAGTTTGTCCTAAATGGACACAGACAGTCGTAATACTTTTTCTTATCATATCCATGTATTCGACATCGTTTAGGAAAGCCAATGTTTCGGGTGAGATCCTTGATATAGTCGTATAATTTCTTTCAGGTAGAGTAGTCAATCGACCTCCGTAGGTTATAAAAGACACATTCGCAGTTTCGTCTTTATGAAGTGTCTTGGGCAAAAAGTCGAAGAACACAGCTTGTTGCCACGCGTTCGCTTTGGCCTCGCTGCGGGGGTCACTGGTGATAATTATTTCTTCAGTCAAGTATAAATTGAACCAACCAATCATCATGTTCATTTCGCCATCTTCTTTTGCAGTCAGCTTCGCGACATAAGACTCCTGGCTACACAACTTCTCGCAGATATCTTGATAGTTATTGAAGTCTATTTCAAACAACGATTGAGGTTCAGACATGTATTTCAAGTTATCGTACGTATTTACGTCTTCGCTGTAATAAGTTTCTCCGAAGTAAGTCGTTGTGTGCACGTTCATATGGGCCACGTTTAGAATATCTTTGGTTTCCCGACACATTTTGTATTTCTTGCTGAGTTCGTCACATTTAATGCCGGCGACGAAGTATTCTGCTCTTCCGGGTATTACTTTGCTGTTTTTTTGAAGTAATTTGTCCCACGCATGACGTACGGATTGTAAGATATATTCTCCGAATATGCCGGAATCAATCTTAGCAGTTATTAGAACTGATCGGGTCCCGTAAATGTCGTTTTGGGTGAGAACGACAGAGGGTTGGTTGATGATGACAACTTCTTGCGCGTTGTTATCTTGCATCACGCGTTCGGCTAGTTTAGCCATTGTGGCGGATCCTTCACAAGCTGAAATAGTTACGGGATTGCACTCGCTAGCATACAGGGCCAAAAGTCCTGCTCCTGTATCCATATCCAAGACGCTATCCACGGCAGGAGTAACAGTGCTCCTGATGGCTCTTCTATACGCGTCATTCCGGATTCTATCATTCAAATATCTGAACTGACACCTCGGAAATAGGGAACATTTTGAGTTGTTCAAATTCTTCTCGATAGTGACGAAGCTGTGGTTAATGTTCAGCGCTTTTTCGAAATGGCACAGCGCTTCAGAGAAAAACCCGTAACGGTATAAATACCTGCCGATATCGTTCAGTAGATACACGTTTCCTGGGAACATTTTGATGGCTCGTTCAAAATTAGCAAATATGTCTGCTTTATTGTTGACTGACCTGTTGGTCTAGTGGTTAGTGACCCTCACTGCTATGCCGGAGGTCGTGGGTTCGATTCCCACCCAGGACAAATGTTTGTGTGATGAGCACGATCATTTGTTCTGTGTCTGGGTGTAATTTATCTATAATATGTATGTATTTAGAAATATGTAAGTATGTTTATCAGTTGTCTAGTACCCATAACACAAGCTCTGCTTAGCTTCTTGGGACTAGATGGCGTTGTGTGATAGTTGTGGAATATTATTATTATTATATTATTGTCCACTGCGGCTAACTCTTCGTTCATCCGAGACACTACTGCATTGAATTCGAACTCGAATCTCTTCTTGAGACTCGATTGTCTGTCGAACGCGCACAAGTACATGTCGAAGGCTTCCTTGAAGCTATTGCGAGAGGCGAGCAGCCGCGCTACGTATATAAAATCGTAGGGAGTCGAATCTCTCATTTTGGATTTCGATTTTGGCACTAGTTGTTTGGTTTACGGAGTAATTAAGTTGATTTTCCGCGACACTTTTTGGTTCACTTGTCACAGTATTTTTTAAGATAGTGTGAACTCCCGATTCACTCGTTAACTGACACTATTTCATAAGAAATCGCGATAAAGATGGTTTTCGAAGTAGAGACGTCTTGCTCTCTCGAAGTTCAAATTTAAACTGATTTTAAGTGCTACTTCACCCAAATCGTAAACTATGCTAAGGCGCAAAATACGGTTCAGGTACGTAGTAGTGTTTAGGTGGGGATAACTAATGAACATTTTACCTGTAGCTAATCCCATTACCTACTACGTAATTAGCAGAGAAAGGGCTATTAGAGATTTTCGGTAAGTAGTAAAATGCATTGTCCTAATTATGGCAAGCTGGTATTGTTATATTCAAACAATAGAATGGACTTATTTTGTAGGATTAGAAAGGTATAATTTGGTAACAGCTTAACGGGTTTTATGACATTTTCTTCGAACAGCGTTTTATGGATTACTTTGAAGTTTTTACAATAATTATTTCTTAGAAGTGGCTACCTGTTAGGTACTTTGTAGCAGCAAATGATTTAATATTACTTGCAGGTGTGTTATGAGTTTTGCACATATTTCTTCTTCCAAATTCCAACGAAGTTATTAATCCTGACGGTTATTCACAATTCAGAATATTATTTAATACTCCCTTTCATCTTTTCTTTTTGATAGAGAGCACCGATTACAATAAAGCAAAAACTAAAACCCAATTCATATTGGTTTTATGAAACTATGTCTAAAATAAATGAAAAATACAACAAATGAAATAATGATTTTTTTCTAAATAATATGATCAATGTAACTCCACGTCTACGGATTTATTGTTTGTATTTAGATTTTATTAATCTTTAAGCACAAAAATAAATACCTAGAACTTACAAAAAGTGAATTCTGATTAAGGTCGAACTCGCGAACATATATTTAACATTTTTGTAAATCTTGCAGCATTATAAAAAATCGGTGTAAAATGGTTTGGCTATTCCAAACCATCTAACCTGTAGCTAATCCCATTACCTACTACGTAATTAGCAGAGAAAGGGCTATTAGAGATTTTCGGTAAGTAGTAAAATGCGTTGTCCTAATTATGGCAAGCTGGTATTGTTATATTCAAACAATAGAATGGACTTATTTTGTAGGATTAGAAAGGTATAATTTGGTAACAGCTTAACGAGTTTTATGACATTTTCTTCGAACAGCGTTTTATGGATTACTTTGAAGTTTTTACAATAATTATTTCTTAGAAGTGGCTACCTGTTAGGTACTTTGTAGCAGCAAATGATTTAATATTACTTGCAGGTGTGTTATGAGTTTTGCACATATTTCTTCTTCCAAATTCCAACGAAGTTATTAATCCTGACGGTTATTCACAATTCAGAATATTATTTAATACTCCCTTTCATCTTTTCTTTTTGATAGAGAGCACCGATTACAATAAAGCAAAAACTAAAACCCAATTCATATTGGTTTTATGAAACTATGTCTAAAATAAATGAAAAATACAACAAATGAAATAATGATTTTTTTCTAAATAATATGATCAATGTAACTCCACGTCTACGGATTTATTGTTTGTATTTAGATTTTATTAATCTTTAAGCACAAAAATAAATACCTAGAACTTACAAAAAGTGAATTCTGATTAAGGTCGAACTCGCGAACATATATTTAACATTTTTGTAAATCTTGCAGCATTATAAAAAATCGGTGTAAAATGGTTTGGCTATTCCAAACCATCTAACCTGTAGCTAATCCCATTACCTACTACGTAATTAGCAGAGAAAGGGCTATTAGAGATTTTCGGTAAGTAGTAAAATGCGTTGTCCTAATTATGGCAAGCTGGTATTGTTATATTCAAACAATAGAATGGACTTATTTTGTAGGATTAGAAAGGTATAATTTGGTAACAGCTTAACGAGTTTTATGACATTTTCTTCGAACAGCGTTTTATGGATTACTTTGAAGTTTTTACAATAATTATTTCTTAGAAGTGGCTACCTGTTAGGTACTTTGTAGCAGCAAATGATTTAATATTACTTGCAGGTGTGTTATGAGTTTTGCACATATTTCTTCTTCCAAATTCCAACGAAGTTATTAATCCTGACGGTTATTCACAATTCAGAATATTATTTAATACTCCCTTTCATCTTTTCTTTTTGATAGAGAGCACCGATTACAATAAAGCAAAAACTAAAACCCAATTCATATTGGTTTTATGAAACTATGTCTAAAATAAATGAAACACAACAAATGAAATAATGATTTTTTTCTTTCTAAATAATATGATCAATGTAACTCCACGTCTACGGATTTATTGTTTGTATTTAGATTTTATTAATCTTTAAGCACAAAAATAAATACCTAGAACTTACAAAAAGTGAATTCCGATTAAGGTCGAACTCGCGAACATATATTTAACATTTTTGTAAATCTTGCAGCATTATAAAAAATCGGTGTAAAATGGTTTGGAATAGCCGTTCAATTTTAATACATAGTATGACAGATGTCCAGTGGCGGATTAATCACGTAGCAGGAATAGTAAGCAGCTACGGGCCCCGCGCTAAAGGGGGCTCAGCGTATCCAAACATAAAATCACTCAAAAAATTACGCTTAAGCGGAGGGCCTACCTCCTCTGGCCTCTGCCTCCACGTCAGGCAATCGGTAAGATCAAACCATCTTTTTCACTGATCCACGGATCCAAGGGGCCCTAAGTTACTGTAACTGTGCTACAGCTAAGCTAAAGGCTGTTAAAAGAAACTTAACCCAGGCAGGACCCTGAACGTTTCGAGCTCGCTCCGCTCACTTTTACATCTAGTTTGTCAGCATTAACAAATAGTTACAAACAAATAGAGGATGTTTTTATAGACGGAGAACTTTAAATTGTACCCATTTCAACATATGGATGCTAGACATAGTTCTTTGCAAACCATGTGTCTGCAACATTAATGCCTTGCAATTGAGTCACAATAAGTTAGTAATCATGTCTCTGTACTGTGCTAGCTAGGTTTAACCTTTACCTTAAAATTAAAAATAGAAACAATTGAGCACTTGAACGCCTAAATTCAACGTATTATTGACTACTACTACTATCGTATCGACTCCCAGATTTCATAGAAACCACATTAATACAATCATGGCATAAATTACCCGAAAAATAAAGCCATATTCATGGATATGTAAAATATTTTCCTATAATTAAAATTCTAAAAAAACATCCTTTATTTTTATGAACGCCATGTATTCTGGTTGTGTGCCCTGTTCATGACAATAAGCTCACCCCCTTTTCTAAATACCTGGCTAAATGTGGGTGTAGGTATGAGATGCACTTGTGTCTAACCGTTCGAGGATGTCATAAAAAAACCTAACATATCCGCTCATTAATAAATTCTATACTATCTCAGTTCGGTTTTAGTTGACCGAGTTTCTCCTATTCTCAATCCTGTATGAGTGAATGAAAATATTTTTCGAACTCGCTCTTGCATTTTCTTGCTCCTCGATAGTTTTCGACATTGGCTGACTAAGTACTTATTTAAATCCTGTATGAATGCTCAAAAGAAAATATAAATCTACCCGATGTGGCACTAACACTTTACGAGCTCACTATGATCGCTCTTGGACCCTGAATTTTCTTAATTGACAGGCTACTCTACTCTATATAAGTCGACAAAATTACTCCTCGCATGAATCGACACAAACAAAGTCAAAACCTAAAACAGGAAACAGAACAGGAACCCGAAAATATAGTATTTATTTTTTCAGATGTCGTTCCTAATAGTGTTCAAAAACTCATCGGTTGCGAATCCTGCAGCGGGTTCCATTGCAGGATTTGCTACGGGCCCACACGTGTTATTCTATACTATAATCTATCTCTAAGCGAAAAGTGCCTGAAATATTTGAAGTAGCTGAATGACGGTTGACTACGAGTATCATGGGTTAAAAAATGTAAGACAATATTATTAAATCAAATATTTTAATTACAAAACCAATTTACATTTATTATACATCACCATAATAATACTATTGTTAAAAATTAAAGACAATATTTTAATAATACATTTTTATAACAAAAGCAATTTACATTTATTATACATCACCATCATAATATCGAAAGTTATCCCTAATATTCCTTCCAAACTAATAACTATTGTTAAAAAATAGAAGACAATATTTAAATCAAATATTTTTATTACAAACACAATTTACATTTACTATTATACATCACCGCAATAATATCTAAAGTTATCCTTACTATTCCTTACAAACTAATAACTATTGTTAAAAAAGAGAAGAGAATATTTGAATCAAATATTTTTATTACAAACACAATTTACATTTATTATTATACATCACCGTAATAATATCTAAGGTTATTCTCACTCTAACTTACAAACAATAATAACTAATAAGGTTACATAGCCAGCACTAATTTGAACGATCCATCCGGATCAATACATTTCAGTACACTAGCCTGATCGCCACAAAACACTTTGACATTAGGACTGACCATATAAGCCATGCTCTCCACGAAGCTGTTTCTCCTGTTCGTGTAGATCTCGTTCCAATCTTCCAGAAGCTGTACCTTATACCAGCGTAATACTGCGTTGCATTCCCCATCTTTGGTCACAGTGACGTTTATGACCTCAGATTTCAAGTCCATGCAACAGCTGATTGCGAACTCTTCAGATAGTGTTTCATATTCCATGCGAGCCATATCTATGTGTACAGCTTGGGATACTTGGTAACGGTTCACGTGTCTCGCTATTCCGTAGTCAACGTTCTCATCCAAAACTCGGTTGTTGATTTCCAACCAATAACTGTTAATCAGCTGTCCCATTATTGTCACAGATGCAGGTAGACATAAGCCTCCGGAAATTAGATGGCGCTGCTTCAAACGGTCGATAATCCTCATTCTTCTTATATCTATGTCACCACTGAACTCTATGATGTTACTGAATATAACATGGAATTTCTTTCCTTTAAATATTTTGTACGTCCATGAGTCTGACACTAGAATTGATACCTTATCTTCAGGTATTTCGTTTGCTTTTAGAACTGCTAGTAGAAACGTTTTATCGTCGCGTGCATTTACGTGACATATAAGTGACTTAGCTCCTCTTTTCATCATTAATACTCCGAATAATGGAAATGGGCTAAAATCGACCATATCTACATTTGAAATGTCTACAGTTTGTCCTAAATGGACACAGACAGTCGTAATACTTTTTCTTATCATATCCATGTATTCGACATCGTTTAGGAAAGCCAATGTTTCGGGTGAGATCCTTGATATAGTCGTATAATTTCTTTCAGGTAGAGTAGTCAATCGACCTCCGTAGGTTATAAAAGACACATTCGCAGTTTCGTCTTTATGAAGTGTCTTGGGCAAAAAGTCGAAGAACACAGCTTGTTGCCACGCGTTCGCTTTGGCCTCGCTGCGGGGGTCACTGGTGATAATTATTTCTTCAGTCAAGTATAAATTGAACCAACCAATCATCATGTTCATTTCGCCATCTTCTTTTGCAGTCAGCTTCGCGACATAAGACTCCTGGCTACACAACTTCTCGCAGATATCTTGATAGTTATTGAAGTCTATTTCAAACAACGATTGAGGTTCAGACATGTATTTCAAGTTATCGTACGTATTTACGTCTTCGCTGTAATAAGTTTCTCCGAAGTAAGTCGTTGTGTGCACGTTCATATGGGCCACGTTTAGAATATCTTTGGTTTCCCGACACATTTTGTATTTCTTGCTGAGTTCGTCACATTTAATGCCGGCGACGAAGTATTCTGCTCTTCCGGGTATTACTTTGCTGTTTTTTTGAAGTAATTTGTCCCACGCATGACGTACGGATTGTAAGATATATTCTCCGAATATGCCGGAATCAATCTTAGCAGTTATTAGAACTGATCGGGTCCCGTAAATGTCGTTTTGGGTGAGAACGACAGAGGGTTGGTTGATGATGACAACTTCTTGCGCGTTGTTATCTTGCATCACGCGTTCGGCTAGTTTAGCCATTGTGGCGGATCCTTCACAAGCTGAAATAGTTACGGGATTGCACTTGCTAGCATACAGGGCCAAAAGTCCTGCTCCTGTATCCATATCCAAGACGCTATCCACGGCAGGAGTCACAGTGCTCCTGATGGCTCTTCTATACGCGTCATTCCGGATTCTATCATTCAAATATCTGAACTGACACCTCGGAAATAGGGAACATTTTGAGTTGTTCAAATTCTTCTCGATAGTGACGAAGCTGTGGTTAATGTTCAGCGCTTTTTCGAAATGGCACAGCGCTTCAGAGAAAAACCCGTAACGGTATAAATACCTGCCGATATCGTTCAGTAGATACACGTTTCCTGGGAACATTTTGATGGCTCGTTCAAAATTAGCAAATATGTCTGCTTTATTGTCCACTGCGGCTAACTCTTCGTTCATCCGAGACACTACTGCATTGAATTCGAACTCGAATCTCTTCTTGAGACTCGATTGTCTGTCGAACGCGCACAAGTACATGTCGAAGGCTTCCTTGAAGCTATTGCGAGAGGCGAGCAGCCGCGCTACGTATATAAAATCGTAGGGAGTCGAATCTCTCATTTTGGATTTCGATTTTGGCACTAGTAGTTTGGTTTACGGAGTAATTAAGTTGATTTTCCGCGACACTTTTTGGTTCACTTGTCACAGTATTTTTTAAGATAGTGTGAACTCCCGATTCACTCGTTAACTGACACTATTTCATAAGAAATCGCGATAAAGATGGTTTTCGAAGTAGAGACGTCTTGCTCTCTCGAAGTTCAAATTTAAACTGATTTTAAGTGCTACTTCACCCAAATCGTAAACTATGCTAAGGCGCAAAATACGGTTCAGGTACGTAGTAGTGTTTAGGTGGGGATAACTAATGAACATTTTACCTGTAGCTAATCCCATTACCTACTACGTAATTAGCAGAGAAAGGGCTATTAGAGGTTTTCGGTAAGTAGTAAAATGCATTGTCCTAATTATGGCAAGCTGGTATTGTTATATTCAAACAATAGAATGGACTTATTTTGTAGGATTAGAAAGGTATAATTTGGTAACAGCTTAACGGGTTTTATGACATTTTCTTCGAACAGCGTTTTATGGATTACTTTGAAGTTTTTACAATAATTATTTCTTAGAAGTGGCTACCTGTTAGGTACTTTGTAGCAGCAAATGATTTAATATTACTTGCAGGTGTGTTATGAGTTTTGCACATATTTCTTCTTCCAAATTCCAACGAAGTTATTAATCCTGACGGTTATTCACAATTCAGAATATTATTTAATACTCCCTTTCATCTTTTCTTTTTGATAGAGAGCACCGATTACAATAAAGCAAAAACTAAAACCCAATTCATATTGGTTTTATGAAACTATGTCTAAAATAAATGAAATACAACAAATGAAATAATGATTTTTTTCTAAATAATATGATCAATGTAACTCCACGTCTACGGATTTATTGTTTGTATTTAGATTTTATTAATCTTTAAGCACAAAAATAAATACCTAGAACTTACAAAAAGTGAATTCTGATTAAGGTCGAACTCGCGAACATATATTTAACATTTTTGTAAATCTTGCAGCATTATAAAAAATCGGTGTAAAATGGTTTGGCTATTCCAAACCATCTAACCTGTAGCTAATCCCATTACCTACTACGTAATTAGCAGAGAAAGGGCTATTAGAGATTTTCGGTAAGTAGTAAAATGCATTGTCCTAATTATGGCAAGCTGGTATTGTTATATTCAAACAATAGAATGGACTTATTTTGTAGGATTAGAAAGGTATAATTTGGTAACAGCTTAACGAGTTTTATGACATTTTCTTCGAACAGCGTTTTATGGATTACTTTGAAGTTTTTACAATAATTATTTCTTAGAAGTGGCTACCTGTTAGGTACTTTGTAGCAGCAAATGATTTAATATTACTTGCAGGTGTGTTATGAGTTTTGCACATATTTCTTCTTCCAAATTCCAACGAAGTTATTAATCCTGACGGTTATTCACAATTCAGAATATTATTTAATACTCCCTTTCATCTTTTCTTTTTGATAGAGAGCACCGATTACAATAAAGCAAAAACTAAAACCCAATTCATATTGGTTTTATGAAACTATGTCTAAAATAAATGAAACACAACAAATGAAATAATGATTTTTTTCTTTCTAAATAATATGATCAATGTAACTCCACGTCTACGGATTTATTGTTTGTATTTAGATTTTATTAATCTTTAAGCACAAAAATAAATACCTAGAACTTACAAAAAGTGAATTCCGATTAAGGTCGAACTCGCGAACATATATTTAACATTTTTGTAAATCTTGCAGCATTATAAAAAATCGGTGTAAAATGGTTTGGAATAGCCGTTCAATTTTAATACATAGTATGACAGATGTCCAGTGGCGGATTAATCACGTAGCAGGAATAGTAAGCAGCTACGGGCCCCGCGCTAAAGGGGGCTCAGCGTATCCAAACATATAATCACTCAAAAAATTACGCTTAAGCGGAGGGCCTACCTCCTCTGGCCTCTGCCTCCACGTCAGGCAATCGGTAAGATCAAACCATCTTTTTCACTGATCCACGGATCCAAGGGGCCCTAAGTTACTGTAACTGTGCTACAGCTAAGCTAAAGGCTGTTAAAAGAAACTTAACCCAGGCAGGACCCTGAACGTTTCGAGCTCGCTCCGCTCACTTTTACATCTAGTTTGTCAGCATTAACAAATAGTTACAAACAAATAGAGGATGTTTTTATAGACGGAGAACTTTAAATTGTACCCATTTCAACATATGGATGCTAGACATAGTTCTTTGCAAACCATGTGTCTGCAACATTAATGCCTTGCAATTGAGTCACAATAAGTTAGTAATCATGTCTCTGTACTGTGCTAGCTAGGTTTAACCTTTACCTTAAAATTAAAAATAGAAACAATTGAGCACTTGGACGCCTAAATTCAACGTATTATTGACTACTACTACTATCGTATCGACTCCCAGATTTCATAGAAACCACATTAATACAATCATGGCATAAATTACCCGAAAAATAAAGCCATATTCATGGATATGTAAAATATTTTCCTATAATTAAAATTCTAAAAAACATCCTTTATTTTTATGAACGCCATGTATTCTGGTTGTGTGCCCTGTTCATGACAATAAGCTCACCCCCTTTTCTAAATACCTGGCTAAATGTGGGTGTAGGTATGAGATGCACTTGTGTCTAACCGTTCGAGGATGTCATAAAAAAACCTAACATATCCGCTCATTAATAAATTCTATACTATCTCAGTTCGGTTTTAGTTGACCGAGTTTCTCCTATTCTCAATCCTGTATGAGTGAATGAAAATATTTTTCGAACTCGCTCTTGCATTTTCTTGCTCCTCGATAGTTTTCGACATTGGCTGACTAAGTACTTATTTAAATCCTGTATGAATGCTCAAAAGAAAATATAAATCTACCCGATGTGGCACTAACACTTTACGAGCTCACTATGATCGCTCTTGGACCCTGAATTTTCTTAATTGACAGGCTACTCTACTCTATATAAGTCGACAAAATTACTCCTCGCATGAATCGACACAAACAAAGTCAAAACCTAAAACAGGAAACAGAACAGGAACCCGAAAATATAGTATTTATTTTTTCAGATGTCGTTCCTAATAGTGTTCAAAAACTCATCGGTTGCGAATCCTGCAGCGGGTTCCATTGCAGGATTTGCTACGGGCCCACACGTGTTATTCTATACTATAATCTATCTCTAAGCGAAAAGTGCCTGAAATATTTGAAGTAGCTGAATGACGGTTGACTACGAGTATCTGGGTTAAAAAATGTAAGACAATATTATTAAATCAAATATTTTAATTACAAAACCAATTTACATTTATTATACATCACCATAATAATACTATTGTTAAAAATTAAAGACAATATTTTAATAATACATTTTTATAACAAAAGCAATTTACATTTATTATATTTCGTCGCTTCATTCTTCAGATACAAATAACCATGTAGTGCCTTTATTCTACAAGGCTCTATTCGCACGTTTAAAGAATCGACTTTAGTCGATTGTAATTTTTTTTTTTTTTTTTTATCTGTGGTGTGGACCTCACTAGCGTGGCGTGATATTCGTGCCGTCATTCCTTTTTCTTGCGAGGCATCGTTCGCACGCGCCTTAAAAACTAGTGAATATTACGTGCTCAGCAACTAAGTATTTAATTCTGTATCGCAGCAATGATTTAGTTTCCAAAATATTTTTGACTCCTGAACCTTTAGAGGACAAAAAGGTTATTTTAAATTCAAAGGTTTTAAATAAGTGTGTTTTACACTGCTCACTTTAAAATGGAGAACCATAAGATTGCAGCTAGACTTTTACCTAAACATGGATTTATGGCAAGTATTGGCATAAAGGAAACATAACTTTTAGTTCCTATTTATGAAGAACATCGTAAATACTTACGTTTTCAGTTTGATCATACCTACATAGGTACGAGTTTAACGCAATGCCCTATGGTTTATCTGTTGCGCCTAGGTTTTTTCACGAAGTTGATGAACCAGGTTATTCACCTAAGACACAAGGGTCAGTAATATCTCTCGATGACATCTTTAACATCGGTAATACTTAAGAAAATAAGTTTTATATTTTATAGCGTCGTTATGTCACTGGGCCTGCCAGATGACAAACAAACAGGGATAATGCGATGATCATTATGTTGTCTTTTCTTCCTAGCTGTTAGAATAGGGAACGATAGTTAGCTAGTTAGTAGTTGATTGGTTGAGTACTTACTGCAGCTTGTCCTGCAGTAACATATTTATATGGTTGGTTTATACACCAAAACTCTCAAACGTCAGAAGATTTAGCCCTTCAAAGGTCTCTCTGAAGTGACCAAGTGGTCAAGGTGACTTTGAAGACTTTGACCTAGAGCGGTGGAGACGGATTTTCAACTCAACACACAACGTATTGAGAAGAGATTACCATTTCGATTTAGAAATCTACACTAACGCTTTTAGAACAGGCTGGGGGCAGTCTATAACGGAAATCGAGCAAAGGGTGGCTGGAAAATCCAGCGGTATGTCTTAGAGGTTTGAAGTGCTTTGCAAGCTTGCATTCTAACTGCTCCGTATTGCTTCGTGTGGAGAACACATCTGCTATCAGCTATATTAAATGTATGCATGGAGTTCGATTCCCACATTTAAATTAACTGAATAAATCTATTTGGCAATGGTGTGAGAAGCGAAATATATTTCTATTTGCGTCATACATTAACACATTTCATATTAAAAAAGTGAATCAATTAACGTCGTTGCGTCATACATTAACACACGACAATGTAGATGAAGAATCTCGGATTTGGCTTTCCAAAAGATAGTTCAAATTTTAGGTAAACCAAAAATCGATTTATTCGCTTCCCGCACAAATATCATAATGTAGCCAAAACGTTCCATGAAGACCGAACCCTGATTCCATAAAAGTCGACACTTTTACGGTTAGTTGGCAATACCTTTTTCTACGATTTTTCCCCCGTGTGCTTTAAGCCTAAAATGTTTGAGAGAAATTATTGACGACTCAGCCACTGGCATCCTAGTCTTTCCTTTTTGGCCTGGCTAATCTTGGTTTCCCTTGCTGAGAAGAATGCTCATGTCAGATATGGACATAGGGACAGGAAGCATCATACGGCGCTATCAATAGTCACCGAATCTGTCCTTTCATTTCTCCTCGGAAATAACATTGAAGCAGACGAGAAAATGAAACGTCTAGGTAGGTACTGAAAGGTATTTACAGGCAAAAGCCATCTCATCCCAAGTAAAACACAACTTGGGACCCAAAAATAGTACTGGACTACGTTTCCCAATGGTACTCATTGGAAAAACGTAATAATCTTGACCCTAATAAACTATCAAAAAAAAAAAAAAAACATCTTTTGTAGGTATGCGTTCTGTACTTCAAATCGAGTACAATTTGTCTCCAATAATGGAGTGCAAAATATCCACAAATCTCCCACTGGTATCTATACCTACCGCCGTATATACTGGTGTCTATATGTATATATACATAAACATTACTGACATGATAAAGACTTCTGCAGCAAATCGAGAAAAAACCCGTTTTATCTTTACCCAACCTATTTCGTAGAGAACCCCAAAATATGCCCTGCAAAAACTCTCGTTGATTACCTTTAGGTAACATCTGCTTCACGAACTGAAGAAAACGATAGTATTTTGCCATCGTCATAAACTATCAGTAGGTGGATTAAGCAGACCCTAGCGGAGAACAAGTCACAGTATTCAGTGCGCACAGCACGCGCTACGCCTCCACCTCGGCGGCGGCTTCCGCTGAAGTATATACATATTATGTGTTGACACCATTCGGAAGACGGCTGGTTGGGTTAGTTCGTCTTAGACATTTTCTGGGTTCTAAAACCGACCCAATCAATTAATGATGAGGGTATGTATGCTCGATCTATCTGCGCCATAAGTAATTTAAATCTAGAATTATTATTAATTACAATAGGTAATACTTACCTACTAATAAATCAAAATACATATAGGTATTTATTGTTTTTGTCTGTTGTTAAAATAATGATTAGGAACTTAATAATTTATAGTTATTTACTATTAAGAACAATTTCTGTTTTTTGATATCAAAATAAAAGTTTTCTACTGTTAATATAAAACTTTACATAATAAAGTTTTATTTACTAATCTGAGAACATTATCTCTAAACATCTACATGGTTATTTGTATCTGAAGAATGAAGCGACGAAATATAATATAAGATCAAACGAACTTCTTGAAGTGAAGTTCGATCAATATTATATGAGTCGCTTCATTCGAAGATACAAAGTCCTCACCCACCCAAACCCATCGTAGAAAACTGATCTCTAAACAAGAATGACGGCACGAATATCACGCCACGCTAGTGAGGTCCACACCACAGATTAAAAAAAAAAAAAAAATTACAATCGACTAAAGTCGATTCTTTAAACGTGCGAATAGAGCCTTGTAGAATAAAGGCACTACATGGTTATTTGTATCTTCGAATGAAGCGACTCATATAATATTGATCGAACTTCACTTCAAGAAGTTCGTTTGATCTTATATTATACATCACCATCATAATATCGAAAGTTATCCCTAATATTCCTTCCAAACTAATAACTATTGTTAAAAAATAGAAGACAATATTTAAATCAAATATTTTTATTACAAACACAATTTACATTTACTATTATACATCACCGCAATAATATCTAAAGTTATCCTTACTATTCCTTACAAACTAATAACTATTGTTAAAAAAGAGAAAATATTTGATTCAAATATTCTCTATATTTGAATCAAATATTTTTATTACAAACACAATTTACATTTATTATTATACATCACCGTAATAATATCTAAGGTTATTCTCACTCTAACTTACAAACAATAATAACTAATAAGGTTACATAGCCAGCACTAATTTGAACGATCCATCCGGATCAATACATTTCAGTACATTAGCCTGATCGCCACAAAACACTTTGACATTAGGACTGACCATATAAGCCATGCTCTCCACGAAGCTGTTTCTCCTGTTCGTGTAGATCTCGTTCCAATCTTCCAGAAGCTGTACCTTATACCAGCGTAATACTGCGTTGCATTCCCCATCTTTGGTCACAGTGACGTTTATGACCTCAGATTTCAAGTCCATGCAACAGCTGATTGCGAACTCTTCAGATAGTGTTTCATATTCCATGCGAGCCATATCTATGTGTACAGCTTGGGATACTTGGTAACGGTTCACGTGTCTCGCTATTCCGTAGTCAACGTTCTCATCCAAAACTCGGTTGTTGATTTCCAACCAATAACTGTTAATCAGCTGTCCCATTATTGTCACAGATGCAGGTAGACATAAGCCTCCGGAAATTTGATGGCGCTGCTTCAAACGGTCGATAATCCTCATTCTTCTTATATCTATGTCACCACTGAACTCTATGATGTTACTGAATATAACATGGAATTTCTTTCCTTTAAATATTTTGTACGTCCATGAGTCTGACACTAGAATTGTTACCTTATCTTCAGGTATTTCGTTTGCTTTTAGAACTGCTAGTAGAAACGTTTTATCGTCGCGTGCATTTACGTGACATATAAGTGACTTAGCTCCTCTTTTCATCATTAATACTCCGAATAATGGAAATGGGCTAAAATCGACCATATCTACATTTGAAATGTCTACAGTTTGTCCTAAATGGACACAGACAGTCGTAATACTTTTTCTTATCATATCCATGTATTCGACATCGTTTAGGAAAGCCAATGTTTCGGGTGAGATCCTTGATATAGTCGTATAATTTCTTTCAGGTAGAGTAGTCAATCGACCTCCGTAGGTTATAAAAGACACATTCGCAGTTTCGTCTTTATGAAGTGTCTTGGGCAAAAAGTCGAAGAACACAGCTTGTTGCCACGCGTTCGCTTTGGCCTCGCTGCGGGGGTCACTGGTGATAATTATTTCTTCAGTCAAGTATAAATTGAACCAACCAATCATCATGTTCATTTCGCCATCTTCTTTTGCAGTCAGCTTCGCGACATAAGACTCCTGGCTACACAACTTCTCGCAGATATCTTGATAGTTATTGAAGTCTATTTCAAACAACGATTGAGGTTCAGACATGTATTTCAAGTTATCGTACGTATTTACGTCTTCGCTGTAATAAGTTTCTCCGAAGTAAGTCGTTGTGTGCACGTTCATATGGGCCACGTTTAGAATATCTTTGGTTTCCCGACACATTTTGTATTTCTTGCTGAGTTCGTCACATTTAATGCCGGCGACGAAGTATTCTGCTCTTCCGGGTATTACTTTGCTGTTTTTTTGAAGTAATTTGTCCCACGCATGACGTACGGATTGTAAGATATATTCTCCGAATATGCCGGAATCAATCTTAGCAGTTATTAGAACTGATCGGGTCCCGTAAATGTCGTTTTGGGTGAGAACGACAGAGGGTTGGTTGATGATGACAACTTCTTGCGCGTTGTTATCTTGCATCACGCGTTCGGCTAGTTTAGCCATTGTGGCGGATCCTTCACAAGCTGAAATAGTTACGGGATTGCACTCGCTAGCATACAGGGCCAAAAGTCCTGCTCCTGTATCCATATCCAAGACGCTATCCACGGCAGGAGTCACAGTGCTCCTGATGGCTCTTCTATACGCGTCATTCCGGATTCTATCATTCAAATATCTGAACTGACACCTCGGAAATAGGGAACATTTTGAGTTGTTCAAATTCTTCTCGATAGTGACGAAGCTGTGGTTAATGTTCAGCGCTTTTTCGAAATGGCACAGCGCTTCAGAGAAAAACCCGTAACGGTATAAATACCTGCCGATATCGTTCAGTAGATACACGTTTCCTGGGAACATTTTGATGGCTCGTTCAAAATTAGCAAATATGTCTGCTTTATTGTCCACTGCGGCTAACTCTTCGTTCATCCGAGACACTACTGCATTGAATTCGAACTCGAATCTCTTCTTGAGACTCGATTGTCTGTCGAACGCGCACAAGTACATGTCGAAGGCTTCCTTGAAGCTATTGCGAGAGGCGAGCAGCCGCGCTACGTATATAAAATCGTAGGGAGTCGAATCTCTCATTTTGGATTTCGATTTTGGCACTAGTTGTTTGGTTTACGGAGTAATTAAGTTGATTTTCCGCGACACTTTTTGGTTCACTTGTCACAGTATTTTTTAAGATAGTGTGAACTCCCGATTCACTCGTTAACTGACACTATTTCATAAGAAATCGCGATAAAGATGGTTTTCGAAGTAGAGACGTCTTGCTCTCTCGAAGTTCAAATTTAAACTGATTTTAAGTGCTACTTCACCCAAATCGTAAACTATGCTAAGGCGCAAAATACGGTTCAGGTACGTAGTAGTGTTTAGGTGGGGATAACTAATGAACATTTTACCTGTAGCTAATCCCATTACCTACTACGTAATTAGCAGAGAAAGGGCTATTAGAGATTTTCGGTAAGTAGTAAAATGCATTGTCCTAATTATGGCAAGCTGGTATTGTTATATTCAAACAATAGAATGGACTTATTTTGTAGGATTAGAAAGGTATAATTTGGTAACAGCTTAACGGGTTTTATGACATTTTCTTCGAACAGCGTTTTATGGATTACTTTGAAGTTTTTACAATAATTATTTCTTAGAAGTGGCTACCTGTTAGGTACTTTGTAGCAGCAAATGATTTAATATTACTTGCAGGTGTGTTATGAGTTTTGCACATATTTCTTCTTCCAAATTCCAACGAAGTTATTAATCCTGACGGTTATTCACAATTCAGAATATTATTTAATACTCCCTTTCATCTTTTCTTTTTGATAGAGAGCACCGATTACAATAAAGCAAAAACTAAAACCCAATTCATATTGGTTTTATGAAACTATGTCTAAAATAAATGAAAAATACAACAAATGAAATAATGATTTTTTTCTAAATAATATGATCAATGTAACTCCACGTCTACGGATTTATTGTTTGTATTTAGATTTTATTAATCTTTAAGCACAAAAATAAATACCTAGAACTTACAAAAAGTGAATTCTGATTAAGGTCGAACTCGCGAACATATATTTAACATTTTTGTAAATCTTGCAGCATTATAAAAAATCGGTGTAAAATGGTTTGGCTATTCCAAACCATCTAACCTGTAGCTAATCCCATTACCTACTACGTAATTAGCAGAGAAAGGGCTATTAGAGATTTTCGGTAAGTAGTAAAATGCGTTGTCCTAATTATGGCAAGCTGGTATTGTTATATTCAAACAATAGAATGGACTTATTTTGTAGGATTAGAAAGGTATAATTTGGTAACAGCTTAACGAGTTTTATGACATTTTCTTCGAACAGCGTTTTATGGATTACTTTGAAGTTTTTACAATAATTATTTCTTAGAAGTGGCTACCTGTTAGGTACTTTGTAGCAGCAAATGATTTAATATTACTTGCAGGTGTGTTATGAGTTTTGCACATATTTCTTCTTCCAAATTCCAACGAAGTTATTAATCCTGACGGTTATTCACAATTCAGAATATTATTTAATACTCCCTTTCATCTTTTCTTTTTGATAGAGAGCACCGATTACAATAAAGCAAAAACTAAAACCCAATTCATATTGGTTTTATGAAACTATGTCTAAAATAAATGAAACACAACAAATGAAATAATGATTTTTTTCTTTCTAAATAATATGATCAATGTAACTCCACGTCTACGGATTTATTGTTTGTATTTAGATTTTATTAATCTTTAAGCACAAAAATAAATACCTAGAACTTACAAAAAGTGAATTCCGATTAAGGTCGAACTCGCGAACATATATTTAACATTTTTGTAAATCTTGCAGCATTATAAAAAATCGGTGTAAAATGGTTTGGAATAGCCGTTCAATTTTAATACATAGTATGACAGATGTCCAGTGGCGGATTAATCACGTAGCAGGAATAGTAAGCAGCTACGGGCCCCGCGCTAAAGGGGGCTCAGCGTATCCAAACATATAATCACTCAAAAAATTACGCTTAAGCGGAGGGCCTACCTCCTCTGGCCTCTGCCTCCACGTCAGGCAATCGGTAAGATCAAACCATCTTTTTCACTGATCCACGGATCCAAGGGGCCCTAAGTTACTGTAACTGTGCTACAGCTAAGCTAAAGGCTGTTAAAAGAAACTTAACCCAGGCAGGACCCTGAACGTTTCGAGCTCGCTCCGCTCACTTTTACATCTAGTTTGTCAGCATTAACAAATAGTTACAAACAAATAGAGGATGTTTTTATAGACGGAGAACTTTAAATTGTACCCATTTCAACATATGGATGCTAGACATAGTTCTTTGCAAACCATGTGTCTGCAACATTAATGCCTTGCAATTGAGTCACAATAAGTTAGTAATCATGTCTCTGTACTGTGCTAGCTAGGTTTAACCTTTACCTTAAAATTAAAAATAGAAACAATTGAGCACTTGGACGCCTAAATTCAACGTATTATTGACTACTACTACTATCGTATCGACTCCCAGATTTCATAGAAACCACATTAATACAATCATGGCATAAATTACCCGAAAAATAAAGCCATATTCATGGATATGTAAAATATTTTCCTATAATTAAAATTCTAAAAAACATCCTTTATTTTTATGAACGCCATGTATTCTGGTTGTGTGCCCTGTTCATGACAATAAGCTCACCCCCTTTTCTAAATACCTGGCTAAATGTGGGTGTAGGTATGAGATGCACTTGTATCTAACCGTTCGAGGATGTCATAAAAAAACCTAACATATCCGCTCATTAATAAATTCTATACTATCTCAGTTCGGTTTTAGTTGACCGAGTTTCTCCTATTCTCAATCCTGTATGAGTGAATGAAAATATTTTTCGAACTCGCTCTTGCATTTTCTTGCTCCTCGATAGTTTTCGACATTGGCTGACTAAGTACTTATTTAAATCCTGTATGAATGCTCAAAAGAAAATATAAATCTACCCGATGTGGCACTAACACTTTACGAGCTCACTATGATCGCTCTTGGACCCTGAATTTTCTTAATTGACAGGCTACTCTACTCTATATAAGTCGACAAAATTACTCCTCGCATGAATCGACACAAACAAAGTCAAAACCTAAAACAGGAAACAGAACAGGAACCCGAAAATATAGTATTTATTTTTTCAGATGTCGTTCCTAATAGTGTTCAAAAACTCATCGGTTGCGAATCCTGCAGCGGGTTCCATTGCAGGATTTGCTACGGGCCCACACGTGTTATTCTATACTATAATCTATCTCTAAGCGAAAAGTGCCTGAAATATTTGAAGTAGCTGAATGACGGTTGACTACGAGTATCATGGGTTAAAAAATGTAAGACAATATTATTAAATCAAATATTTTAATTACAAAACCAATTTACATTTATTATACATCACCATAATAATACTATTGTTAAAAATTAAAGACAATATTTTAATAATACATTTTTATAACAAAAGCAATTTACATTTATTATACATCACCATCATAATATCGAAAGTTATCCCTAATATTCCTTCCAAACTAATAACTATTGTTAAAAAATAGAAGACAATATTTAAATCAAATATTTTTATTACAAACACAATTTACATTTACTATTATACATCACCGCAATAATATCTAAAGTTATCCTTACTATTCCTTACAAACTAATAACTATTGTTAAAAAAGAGAAGAGAATATTTGAATCAAATATTTTTATTACAAACACAATTTACATTTATTATTATACATCACTGTAATAATATCTAAGGTTATTCTCACTCTAACTTACAAACAATAATAACTAATAAGGTTACATAGCCAGCACTAATTTGAACGATCCATCCGGATCAATACATTTCAGTACATTAGCCTGATCGCCACAAAACACTTTGACATTAGGACTGACCATATAAGCCATGCTCTCCACGAAGCTGTTTCTCCTGTTCGTGTAGATCTCGTTCCAATCTTCCAGAAGCTGTACCTTATACCAGCGTAATACTGCGTTGCATTCCCCATCTTTGGTCACAGTGACGTTTATGACCTCAGATTTCAAGTCCATGCAACAGCTGATTGCGAACTCTTTAGATAGTGTTTCATATTCCATGCGAGCCATATCTATGTGTACAGCTTGGGATACTTGGTAACGGTTCACGTGTCTCGCTATTCCGTAGTCAACGTTCTCATCCAAAACTCGGTTGTTGATTTCCAACCAATAACTGTTAATCAGCTGTCCCATTATTGTCACAGATGCAGGTAGACATAAGCCTCCGGAAATTAGATGGCGCTGCTTCAAACGGTCGATAATCCTCATTCTTCTTATATCTATGTCACCACTGAACTCTATGATGTTACTGAATATAACATGGAATTTCTTTCCTTTAAATATTTTGTACGTCCATGAGTCTGACACTAGAATTGTTACCTTATCTTCAGGTATTTCGTTTGCTTTTAGAACTGCTAGTAGAAACGTTTTATCGTCGCGTGCATTTACGTGACATATAAGTGACTTAGCTCCTCTTTTCATCATTAATACTCCGAATAATGGAAATGGGCTAAAATCGACCATATCTACATTTGAAATGTCTACAGTTTGTCCTAAATGGACACAGACAGTCGTAATACTTTTTCTTATCATATCCATGTATTCGACATCGTTTAGGAAAGCCAATGTTTCGGGTGAGATCCTTGATATAGTCGTATAATTTCTTTCAGGTAGAGTAGTCAATCGACCTCCGTAGGTTATAAAAGACACATTCGCAGTTTCGTCTTTATGAAGTGTCTTGGGCAAAAAGTCGAAGAACACAGCTTGTTGCCACGCGTTCGCTTTGGCCTCGCTGCGGGGGTCACTGGTGATAATTATTTCTTCAGTCAAGTATAAATTGAACCAACCAATCATCATGTTCATTTCGCCATCTTCTTTTGCAGTCAGCTTCGCGACATAAGACTCCTGGCTACACAACTTCTCGCAGATATCTTGATAGTTATTGAAGTCTATTTCAAACAACGATTGAGGTTCAGACATGTATTTCAAGTTATCGTACGTATTTACGTCTTCGCTGTAATAAGTTTCTCCGAAGTAAGTCGTTGTGTGCACGTTCATATGGGCCACGTTTAGAATATCTTTGGTTTCCCGACACATTTTGTATTTCTTGCTGAGTTCGTCACATTTAATGCCGGCGACGAAGTATTCTGCTCTTCCGGGTATTACTTTGCTGTTTTTTTGAAGTAATTTGTCCCACGCATGACGTACGGATTGTAAGATATATTCTCCGAATATGCCGGAATCAATCTTAGCAGTTATTAGAACTGATCGGGTCCCGTAAATGTCGTTTTGGGTGAGAACGACAGAGGGTTGGTTGATGATGACAACTTCTTGCGCGTTGTTATCTTGCATCACGCGTTCGGCTAGTTTAGCCATTGTGGCGGATCCTTCACAAGCTGAAATAGTTACGGGATTGCACTCGCTAGCATACAGTGCCAAAAGTCCTGCTCCTGTATCCATATCCAAGACGCTATCCACGGCAGGAGTCACAGTGCTCCTGATGGCTCTTCTATACGCGTCATTCCGGATTCTATCATTCAAATATCTGAACTGACACCTCGGAAATAGGGAACATTTTGAGTTGTTCAAATTCTTCTCGATAGTGACGAAGCTGTGGTTAATGTTCAGCGCTTTTTCGAAATGGCACAGCGCTTCAGAGAAAAACCCGTAACGGTATAAATACCTGCCGATATCGTTCAGTAGATACACGTTTCCTGGGAACATTTTGATGGCTCGTTCAAAATTAGCAAATATGTCTGCTTTATTGTCCACTGCGGCTAACTCTTCGTTCATCCGAGACACTACTGCATTGAATTCGAACTCGAATCTCTTCTTGAGACTCGATTGTCTGTCGAACGCGCACAAGTACATGTCGAAGGCTTCCTTGAAGCTATTGCGAGAGGCGAGCAGCCGCGCTACGTATATAAAATCGTAGGGAGTCGAATCTCTCATTTTGGATTTCGATTTTGGCACTAGTTGTTTGGTTTACGGAGTAATTAAGTTGATTTTCCGCGACACTTTTTGGTTCACTTGTCACAGTATTTTTTAAGATAGTGTGAACTCCCGATTCACTCGTTAACTGACACTATTTCATAAGAAATCGCGATAAAGATGGTTTTCGAAGTAGAGACGTCTTGCTCTCTCGAAGTTCAAATTTAAACTGATTTTAAGTGCTACTTCACCCAAATCGTAAACTATGCTAAGGCGCAAAATACGGTTCAGGTACGTAGTAGTGTTTAGGTGGGGATAACTAATGAACATTTTACCTGTAGCTAATCCCATTACCTACTACGTAATTAGCAGAGAAAGGGCTATTAGAGATTTTCGGTAAGTAGTAAAATGCATTGTCCTAATTATGGCAAGCTGGTATTGTTATATTCAAACAATAGAATGGACTTATTTTGTAGGATTAGAAAGGTATAATTTGGTAACAGCTTAACGGGTTTTATGACATTTTCTTCGAACAGCGTTTTATGGATTACTTTGAAGTTTTTACAATAATTATTTCTTAGAAGTGGCTACCTGTTAGGTACTTTGTAGCAGCAAATGATTTAATATTACTTGCAGGTGTGTTATGAGTTTTGCACATATTTCTTCTTCCAAATTCCAACGAAGTTATTAATCCTGACGGTTATTCACAATTCAGAATATTATTTAATACTCCCTTTCATCTTTTCTTTTTGATAGAGAGCACCGATTACAATAAAGCAAAAACTAAAACCCAATTCATATTGGTTTTATGAAACTATGTCTAAAATAAATGAAAAATACAACAAATGAAATAATGATTTTTTTCTAAATAATATGATCAATGTAACTCCACGTCTACGGATTTATTGTTTGTATTTAGATTTTATTAATCTTTAAGCACAAAAATAAATACCTAGAACTTACAAAAAGTGAATTCTGATTAAGGTCGAACTCGCGAACATATATTTAACATTTTTGTAAATCTTGCAGCATTATAAAAAATCGGTGTAAAATGGTTTGGCTATTCCAAACCATCTAACCTGTAGCTAATCCCATTACCTACTACGTAATTAGCAGAGAAAGGGCTATTAGAGATTTTCGGTAAGTAGTAAAATGCGTTGTCCTAATTATGGCAAGCTGGTATTGTTATATTCAAACAATAGAATGGACTTATTTTGTAGGATTAGAAAGGTATAATTTGGTAACAGCTTAACGAGTTTTATGACATTTTCTTCGAACAGCGTTTTATGGATTACTTTGAAGTTTTTACAATAATTATTTCTTAGAAGTGGCTACCTGTTAGGTACTTTGTAGCAGCAAATGATTTAATATTACTTGCAGGTGTGTTATGAGTTTTGCACATATTTCTTCTTCCAAATTCCAACGAAGTTATTAATCCTGACGGTTATTCACAATTCAGAATATTATTTAATACTCCCTTTCATCTTTTCTTTTTGATAGAGAGCACCGATTACAATAAAGCAAAAACTAAAACCCAATTCATATTGGTTTTATGAAACTATGTCTAAAATAAATGAAACACAACAAATGAAATAATGATTTTTTTCTTTCTAAATAATATGATCAATGTAACTCCACGTCTACGGATTTATTGTTTGTATTTAGATTTTATTAATCTTTAAGCACAAAAATAAATACCTAGAACTTACAAAAAGTGAATTCCGATTAAGGTCGAACTCGCGAACATATATTTAACATTTTTGTAAATCTTGCAGCATTATAAAAAATCGGTGTAAAATGGTTTGGAATAGCCGTTCAATTTTAATACATAGTATGACAGATGTCCAGTGGCGGATTAATCACGTAGCAGGAATAGTAAGCAGCTACGGGCCCCGCGCTAAAGGGGGCTCAGCGTATCCAAACATATAATCACTCAAAAAATTACGCTTAAGCGGAGGGCCTACCTCCTCTGGCCTCTGCCTCCACGTCAGGCAATCGGTAAGATCAAACCATCTTTTTCACTGATCCACGGATCCAAGGGGCCCTAAGTTACTGTAACTGTGCTACAGCTAAGCTAAAGGCTGTTAAAAGAAACTTAACCCAGGCAGGACCCTGAACGTTTCGAGCTCGCTCCGCTCACTTTTACATCTAGTTTGTCAGCATTAACAAATAGTTACAAACAAATAGAGGATGTTTTTATAGACGGAGAACTTTAAATTGTACCCATTTCAACATATGGATGCTAGACATAGTTCTTTGCAAACCATGTGTCTGCAACATTAATGCCTTGCAATTGAGTCACAATAAGTTAGTAATCATGTCTCTGTACTGTGCTAGCTAGGTTTAACCTTTACCTTAAAATTAAAAATAGAAACAATTGAGCACTTGGACGCCTAAATTCAACGTATTATTGACTACTACTACTATCGTATCGACTCCCAGATTTCATAGAAACCACATTAATACAATCATGGCATAAATTACCCGAAAAATAAAGCCATATTCATGGATATGTAAAATATTTTCCTATAATTAAAATTCTAAAAAACATCCTTTATTTTTATGAACGCCATGTATTCTGGTTGTGTGCCCTGTTCATGACAATAAGCTCACCCCCTTTTCTAAATACCTGGCTAAATGTGGGTGTAGGTATGAGATGCACTTGTATCTAACCGTTCGAGGATGTCATAAAAAAACCTAACATATCCGCTCATTAATAAATTCTATACTATCTCAGTTCGGTTTTAGTTGACCGAGTTTCTCCTATTCTCAATCCTGTATGAGTGAATGAAAATATTTTTCGAACTCGCTCTTGCATTTTCTTGCTCCTCGATAGTTTTCGACATTGGCTGACTAAGTACTTATTTAAATCCTGTATGAATGCTCAAAAGAAAATATAAATCTACCCGATGTGGCACTAACACTTTACGAGCTCACTATGATCGCTCTTGGACCCTGAATTTTCTTAATTGACAGGCTACTCTACTCTATATAAGTCGACAAAATTACTCCTCGCATGAATCGACACAAACAAAGTCAAAACCTAAAACAGGAAACAGAACAGGAACCCGAAAATATAGTATTTATTTTTTCAGATGTCGTTCCTAATAGTGTTCAAAAACTCATCGGTTGCGAATCCTGCAGCGGGTTCCATTGCAGGATTTGCTACGGGCCCACACGTGTTATTCTATACTATAATCTATCTCTAAGCGAAAAGTGCCTGAAATATTTGAAGTAGCTGAATGACGGTTGACTACGAGTATCATGGGTTAAAAAATGTAAGACAATATTATTAAATCAAATATTTTAATTACAAAACCAATTTACATTTATTATACATCACCATAATAATACTATTGTTAAAAATTAAAGACAATATTTTAATAATACATTTTTATAACAAAAGCAATTTACATTTATTATACATCACCATCATAATATCGAAAGTTATCCCTAATATTCCTTCCAAACTAATAACTATTGTTAAAAAATAGAAGACAATATTTAAATCAAATATTTTTATTACAAACACAATTTACATTTACTATTATACATCACCGCAATAATATCTAAAGTTATCCTTACTATTCCTTACAAACTAATAACTATTGTTAAAAAAGAGAAGAGAATATTTGAATCAAATATTTTTATTACAAACACAATTTACATTTATTATTATACATCACTGTAATAATATCTAAGGTTATTCTCACTCTAACTTACAAACAATAATAACTAATAAGGTTACATAGCCAGCACTAATTTGAACGATCCATCCGGATCAATACATTTCAGTACATTAGCCTGATCGCCACAAAACACTTTGACATTAGGACTGACCATATAAGCCATGCTCTCCACGAAGCTGTTTCTCCTGTTCGTGTAGATCTCGTTCCAATCTTCCAGAAGCTGTACCTTATACCAGCGTAATACTGCGTTGCATTCCCCATCTTTGGTCACAGTGACGTTTATGACCTCAGATTTCAAGTCCATGCAACAGCTGATTGCGAACTCTTTAGATAGTGTTTCATATTCCATGCGAGCCATATCTATGTGTACAGCTTGGGATACTTGGTAACGGTTCACGTGTCTCGCTATTCCGTAGTCAACGTTCTCATCCAAAACTCGGTTGTTGATTTCCAACCAATAACTGTTAATCAGCTGTCCCATTATTGTCACAGATGCAGGTAGACATAAGCCTCCGGAAATTAGATGGCGCTGCTTCAAACGGTCGATAATCCTCATTCTTCTTATATCTATGTCACCACTGAACTCTATGATGTTACTGAATATAACATGGAATTTCTTTCCTTTAAATATTTTGTACGTCCATGAGTCTGACACTAGAATTGTTACCTTATCTTCAGGTATTTCGTTTGCTTTTAGAACTGCTAGTAGAAACGTTTTATCGTCGCGTGCATTTACGTGACATATAAGTGACTTAGCTCCTCTTTTCATCATTAATACTCCGAATAATGGAAATGGGCTAAAATCGACCATATCTACATTTGAAATGTCTACAGTTTGTCCTAAATGGACACAGACAGTCGTAATACTTTTTCTTATCATATCCATGTATTCGACATCGTTTAGGAAAGCCAATGTTTCGGGTGAGATCCTTGATATAGTCGTATAATTTCTTTCAGGTAGAGTAGTCAATCGACCTCCGTAGGTTATAAAAGACACATTCGCAGTTTCGTCTTTATGAAGTGTCTTGGGCAAAAAGTCGAAGAACACAGCTTGTTGCCACGCGTTCGCTTTGGCCTCGCTGCGGGGGTCACTGGTGATAATTATTTCTTCAGTCAAGTATAAATTGAACCAACCAATCATCATGTTCATTTCGCCATCTTCTTTTGCAGTCAGCTTCGCGACATAAGACTCCTGGCTACACAACTTCTCGCAGATATCTTGATAGTTATTGAAGTCTATTTCAAACAACGATTGAGGTTCAGACATGTATTTCAAGTTATCGTACGTATTTACGTCTTCGCTGTAATAAGTTTCTCCGAAGTAAGTCGTTGTGTGCACGTTCATATGGGCCACGTTTAGAATATCTTTGGTTTCCCGACACATTTTGTATTTCTTGCTGAGTTCGTCACATTTAATGCCGGCGACGAAGTATTCTGCTCTTCCGGGTATTACTTTGCTGTTTTTTTGAAGTAATTTGTCCCACGCATGACGTACGGATTGTAAGATATATTCTCCGAATATGCCGGAATCAATCTTAGCAGTTATTAGAACTGATCGGGTCCCGTAAATGTCGTTTTGGGTGAGAACGACAGAGGGTTGGTTGATGATGACAACTTCTTGCGCGTTGTTATCTTGCATCACGCGTTCGGCTAGTTTAGCCATTGTGGCGGATCCTTCACAAGCTGAAATAGTTACGGGATTGCACTCGCTAGCATACAGTGCCAAAAGTCCTGCTCCTGTATCCATATCCAAGACGCTATCCACGGCAGGAGTCACAGTGCTCCTGATGGCTCTTCTATACGCGTCATTCCGGATTCTATCATTCAAATATCTGAACTGACACCTCGGAAATAGGGAACATTTTGAGTTGTTCAAATTCTTCTCGATAGTGACGAAGCTGTGGTTAATGTTCAGCGCTTTTTCGAAATGGCACAGCGCTTCAGAGAAAAACCCGTAACGGTATAAATACCTGCCGATATCGTTCAGTAGATACACGTTTCCTGGGAACATTTTGATGGCTCGTTCAAAATTAGCAAATATGTCTGCTTTATTGTCCACTGCGGCTAACTCTTCGTTCATCCGAGACACTACTGCATTGAATTCGAACTCGAATCTCTTCTTGAGACTCGATTGTCTGTCGAACGCGCACAAGTACATGTCGAAGGCTTCCTTGAAGCTATTGCGAGAGGCGAGCAGCCGCGCTACGTATATAAAATCGTAGGGAGTCGAATCTCTCATTTTGGATTTCGATTTTGGCACTAGTTGTTTGGTTTACGGAGTAATTAAGTTGATTTTCCGCGACACTTTTTGGTTCACTTGTCACAGTATTTTTTAAGATAGTGTGAACTCCCGATTCACTCGTTAACTGACACTATTTCATAAGAAATCGCGATAAAGATGGTTTTCGAAGTAGAGACGTCTTGCTCTCTCGAAGTTCAAATTTAAACTGATTTTAAGTGCTACTTCACCCAAATCGTAAACTATGCTAAGGCGCAAAATACGGTTCAGGTACGTAGTAGTGTTTAGGTGGGGATAACTAATGAACATTTTACCTGTAGCTAATCCCATTACCTACTACGTAATTAGCAGAGAAAGGGCTATTAGAGATTTTCGGTAAGTAGTAAAATGCATTGTCCTAATTATGGCAAGCTGGTATTGTTATATTCAAACAATAGAATGGACTTATTTTGTAGGATTAGAAAGGTATAATTTGGTAACAGCTTAACGGGTTTTATGACATTTTCTTCGAACAGCGTTTTATGGATTACTTTGAAGTTTTTACAATAATTATTTCTTAGAAGTGGCTACCTGTTAGGTACTTTGTAGCAGCAAATGATTTAATATTACTTGCAGGTGTGTTATGAGTTTTGCACATATTTCTTCTTCCAAATTCCAACGAAGTTATTAATCCTGACGGTTATTCACAATTCAGAATATTATTTAATACTCCCTTTCATCTTTTCTTTTTGATAGAGAGCACCGATTACATTAAAGCAAAAACTAAAACCCAATTCATATTGGTTTTATGAAACTATGTCTAAAATAAATGAAAAATACAACAAATGAAATAATGATTTTTTTCTAAATAATATGATCAATGTAACTCCACGTCTACGGATTTATTGTTTGTATTTAGATTTTATTAATCTTTAAGCACAAAAATAAATACCTAGAACTTACAAAAAGTGAATTCTGATTAAGGTCGAACTCGCGAACATATATTTAACATTTTTGTAAATCTTGCAGCATTATAAAAAATCGGTGTAAAATGGTTTGGCTATTCCAAACCATCTAACCTGTAGCTAATCCCATTACCTACTACGTAATTAGCAGAGAAAGGGCTATTAGAGATTTTCGGTAAGTAGTAAAATGCGTTGTCCTAATTATGGCAAGCTGGTATTGTTATATTCAAACAATAGAATGGACTTATTTTGTAGGATTAGAAAGGTATAATTTGGTAACAGCTTAACGAGTTTTATGACATTTTCTTCGAACAGCGTTTTATGGATTACTTTGAAGTTTTTACAATAATTATTTCTTAGAAGTGGCTACCTGTTAGGTACTTTGTAGCAGCAAATGATTTAATATTACTTGCAGGTGTGTTATGAGTTTTGCACATATTTCTTCTTCCAAATTCCAACGAAGTTATTAATCCTGACGGTTATTCACAATTCAGAATATTATTTAATACTCCCTTTCATCTTTTCTTTTTGATAGAGAGCACCGATTACAATAAAGCAAAAACTAAAACCCAATTCATATTGGTTTTATGAAACTATGTCTAAAATAAATGAAACACAACAAATGAAATAATGATTTTTTTCTTTCTAAATAATATGATCAATGTAACTCCACGTCTACGGATTTATTGTTTGTATTTAGATTTTATTAATCTTTAAGCACAAAAATAAATACCTAGAACTTACAAAAAGTGAATTCCGATTAAGGTCGAACTCGCGAACATATATTTAACATTTTTGTAAATCTTGCAGCATTATAAAAAATCGGTGTAAAATGGTTTGGAATAGCCGTTCAATTTTAATACATAGTATGACAGATGTCCAGTGGCGGATTAATCACGTAGCAGGAATAGTAAGCAGCTACGGGCCCCGCGCTAAAGGGGGCTCAGCGTATCCAAACATATAATCACTCAAAAAATTACGCTTAAGCGGAGGGCCTACCTCCTCTGGCCTCTGCCTCCACGTCAGGCAATCGGTAAGATCAAACCATCTTTTTCACTGATCCACGGATCCAAGGGGCCCTAAGTTACTGTAACTGTGCTACAGCTAAGCTAAAGGCTGTTAAAAGAAACTTAACCCAGGCAGGACCCTGAACGTTTCGAGCTCGCTCCGCTCACTTTTACATCTAGTTTGTCAGCATTAACAAATAGTTACAAACAAATAGAGGATGTTTTTATAGACGGAGAACTTTAAATTGTACCCATTTCAACATATGGATGCTAGACATAGTTCTTTGCAAACCATGTGTCTGCAACATTAATGCCTTGCAATTGAGTCACAATAAGTTAGTAATCATGTCTCTGTACTGTGCTAGCTAGGTTTAACCTTTACCTTAAAATTAAAAATAGAAACAATTGAGCACTTGGACGCCTAAATTCAACGTATTATTGACTACTACTACTATCGTATCGACTCCCAGATTTCATAGAAACCACATTAATACAATCATGGCATAAATTACCCGAAAAATAAAGCCATATTCATGGATATGTAAAATATTTTCCTATAATTAAAATTCTAAAAAACATCCTTTATTTTTATGAACGCCATGTATTCTGGTTGTGTGCCCTGTTCATGACAATAAGCTCACCCCCTTTTCTAAATACCTGGCTAAATGTGGGTGTAGGTATGAGATGCACTTGTATCTAACCGTTCGAGGATGTCATAAAAAAACCTAACATATCCGCTCATTAATAAATTCTATACTATCTCAGTTCGGTTTTAGTTGACCGAGTTTCTCCTATTCTCAATCCTGTATGAGTGAATGAAAATATTTTTCGAACTCGCTCTTGCATTTTCTTGCTCCTCGATAGTTTTCGACATTGGCTGACTAAGTACTTATTTAAATCCTGTATGAATGCTCAAAAGAAAATATAAATCTACCCGATGTGGCACTAACACTTTACGAGCTCACTATGATCGCTCTTGGACCCTGAATTTTCTTAATTGACAGGCTACTCTACTCTATATAAGTCGACAAAATTACTCCTCGCATGAATCGACACAAACAAAGTCAAAACCTAAAACAGGAAACAGAACAGGAACCCGAAAATATAGTATTTATTTTTTCAGATGTCGTTCCTAATAGTGTTCAAAAACTCATCGGTTGCGAATCCTGCAGCGGGTTCCATTGCAGGATTTGCTACGGGCCCACACGTGTTATTCTATACTATAATCTATCTCTAAGCGAAAAGTGCCTGAAATATTTGAAGTAGCTGAATGACGGTTGACTACGAGTATCATGGGTTAAAAAATGTAAGACAATATTATTAAATCAAATATTTTAATTACAAAACCAATTTACATACATCACCATAATAATACTATTGCTAAAAATTAAAGACAATATTTTAATAATACATTTTTATAACAAAAGCAATTTACATTTATTATACATCACCATCATAATATCGAAAGTTATCCCTAATATTCCTTCCAAACTAATAACTATTGTTAAAAAATAGAAGACAATATTTAAATCAAATATTTTTATTACAAACACAATTTACATTTACTATTATACATCACCGCAATAATATCTAAAGTTATCCTTACTATTCCTTACAAACTAATAACTATTGTTAAAAAAGAGAAGAGAATATTTGAATCAAATATTTTTATTACAAACACAATTTACATTTATTATTATACATCACCGTAATAATATCTAAGGTTATTCTCACTCTAACTTACAAACAATAATAACTAATAAGGTTACATAGCCAGCACTAATTTGAACGATCCATCCGGATCAATACATTTCAGTACACTAGCCTGATCGCCACAAAACACTTTGACATTAGGACTGACCATATAAGCCATGCTCTCCACGAAGCTGTTTCTCCTGTTCGTGTAGATCTCGTTCCAATCTTCCAGAAGCTGTACCTTATACCAGCGTAATACTGCGTTGCATTCCCCATCTTTGGTCACAGTGACGTTTATGACCTCAGATTTCAAGTCCATGCAACAGCTGATTGCGAACTCTTCAGATAGTGTTTCATATTCCATGCGAGCCATATCTATGTGTACAGCTTGGGATACTTGGTAACGGTTCACGTGTCTCGCTATTCCGTAGTCAACGTTCTCATCCAAAACTCGGTTGTTGATTTCCAACCAATAACTGTTAATCAGCTGTCCCATTATTGTCACAGATGCAGGTAGACATAAGCCTCCGGAAATTAGATGGCGCTGCTTCAAACGGTCGATAATCCTCATTCTTCTTATATCTATGTCACCACTGAACTCTATGATGTTACTGAATATAACATGGAATTTCTTTCCTTTAAATATTTTGTACGTCCATGAGTCTGACACTAGAATTGTTACCTTATCTTCAGGTATTTCGTTTGCTTTTAGAACTGCTAGTAGAAACGTTTTATCGTCGCGTGCATTTACGTGACATATAAGTGACTTAGCTCCTCTTTTCATCATTAATACTCCGAATAATGGAAATGGGCTAAAATCGACCATATCTACATTTGAAATGTCTACAGTTTGTCCTAAATGGACACAGACAGTCGTAATACTTTTTCTTATCATATCCATGTATTCGACATCGTTTAGGAAAGCCAATGTTTCGGGTGAGATCCTTGATATAGTCGTATAATTTCTTTCAGGTAGAGTAGTCAATCGACCTCCGTAGGTTATAAAAGACACATTCGCAGTTTCGTCTTTATGAAGTGTCTTGGGCAAAAAGTCGAAGAACACAGCTTGTTGCCACGCGTTCGCTTTGGCCTCGCTGCGGGGGTCACTGGTGATCATTATTTCTTCAGTCAAGTATAAATTGAACCAACCAATCATCATGTTCATTTCGCCATCTTCTTTTGCAGTCAGCTTCGCGACATAAGACTCCTGGCTACACAACTTCTCGCAGATATCTTGATAGTTATTGAAGTCTATTTCAAACAACGATTGAGGTTCAGACATGTATTTCAAGTTATCGTACGTATTTACGTCTTCGCTGTAATAAGTTTCTCCGAAGTAAGTCGTTGTGTGCACGTTCATATGGGCCACGTTTAGAATATCTTTGGTTTCCCGACACATTTTGTATTTCTTGCTGAGTTCGTCACATTTAATGCCGGCGACGAAGTATTCTGCTCTTCCGGGTATTACTTTGCTGTTTTTTTGAAGTAATTTGTCCCACGCATGACGTACGGATTGTAAGATATATTCTCCGAATATGCCGGAATCAATCTTAGCAGTTATTAGAACTGATCGGGTCCCGTAAATGTCGTTTTGGGTGAGAACGACAGAGGGTTGGTTGATGATGACAACTTCTTGCGCGTTGTTATCTTGCATCACGCGTTCGGCTAGTTTAGCCATTGTGGCGGATCCTTCACAAGCTGAAATAGTTACGGGATTGCACTCGCTAGCATACAGGGCCAAAAGTCCTGCTCCTGTATCCATATCCAAGACGCTATCCACGGCAGGAGTCACAGTGCTCCTGATGGCTCTTCTATACGCGTCATTCCGGATTCTATCATTCAAATATCTGAACTGACACCTCGGAAATAGGGAACATTTTGAGTTGTTCAAATTCTTCTCGATAGTGACGAAGCTGTGGTTAATGTTCAGCGCTTTTTCGAAATGGCACAGCGCTTCAGAGAAAAACCCGTAACGGTATAAATACCTGCCGATATCGTTCAGTAGATACACGTTTCCTGGGAACATTTTGATGGCTCGTTCAAAATTAGCAAATATGTCTGCTTTATTGTCCACTGCGGCTAACTCTTCGTTCATCCGAGACACTACTGCATTGAATTCGAACTCGAATCTCTTCTTGAGACTCGATTGTCTGTCGAACGCGCACAAGTACATGTCGAAGGCTTCCTTGAAGCTATTGCGAGAGGCGAGCAGCCGCGCTACGTATATAAAATCGTAGGGAGTCGAATCTCTCATTTTGGATTTCGATTTTGGCACTAGTTGTTTGGTTTACGGAGTAATTAAGTTGATTTTCCGCGACACTTTTTGGTTCACTTGTCACAGTATTTTTTAAGATAGTGTGAACTCCCGATTCACTCGTTAACTGACACTATTTCATAAGAAATCGCGATAAAGATGGTTTTCGAAGTAGAGACGTCTTGCTCTCTCGAAGTTCAAATTTAAACTGATTTTAAGTGCTACTTCACCCAAATCGTAAACTATGCTAAGGCGCAAAATACGGTTCAGGTACGTAGTAGTGTTTAGGTGGGGATAACTAATGAACATTTTACCTGTAGCTAATCCCATTACCTACTACGTAATTAGCAGAGAAAGGGCTATTAGAGATTTTCGGTAAGTAGTAAAATGCATTGTCCTAATTATGGCAAGCTGGTATTGTTATATTCAAACAATAGAATGGACTTATTTTGTAGGATTAGAAAGGTATAATTTGGTAACAGCTTAACGGGTTTTATGACATTTTCTTCGAACAGCGTTTTATGGATTACTTTGAAGTTTTTACAATAATTATTTCTTAGAAGTGGCTACCTGTTAGGTACTTTGTAGCAGCAAATGATTTAATATTACTTGCAGGTGTGTTATGAGTTTTGCACATATTTCTTCTTCCAAATTCCAACGAAGTTATTAATCCTGACGGTTATTCACAATTCAGAATATTATTTAATACTCCCTTTCATCTTTTCTTTTTGATAGAGAGCACCGATTACATTAAAGCAAAAACTAAAACCCAATTCATATTGGTTTTATGAAACTATGTCTAAAATAAATGAAAAATACAACAAATGAAATAATGATTTTTTTCTAAATAATATGATCAATGTAACTCCACGTCTACGGATTTATTGTTTGTATTTAGATTTTATTAATCTTTAAGCACAAAAATAAATACCTAGAACTTACAAAAAGTGAATTCTGATTAAGGTCGAACTCGCGAACATATATTTAACATTTTTGTAAATCTTGCAGCATTATAAAAAATCGGTGTAAAATGGTTTGGCTATTCCAAACCATCTAACCTGTAGCTAATCCCATTACCTACTACGTAATTAGCAGAGAAAGGGCTATTAGAGATTTTCGGTAAGTAGTAAAATGCGTTGTCCTAATTATGGCAAGCTGGTATTGTTATATTCAAACAATAGAATGGACTTATTTTGTAGGATTAGAAAGGTATAATTTGGTAACAGCTTAACGAGTTTTATGACATTTTCTTCGAACAGCGTTTTATGGATTACTTTGAAGTTTTTACAATAATTATTTCTTAGAAGTGGCTACCTGTTAGGTACTTTGTAGCAGCAAATGATTTAATATTACTTGCAGGTGTGTTATGAGTTTTGCACATATTTCTTCTTCCAAATTCCAACGAAGTTATTAATCCTGACGGTTATTCACAATTCAGAATATTATTTAATACTCCCTTTCATCTTTTCTTTTTGATAGAGAGCACCGATTACAATAAAGCAAAAACTAAAACCCAATTCATATTGGTTTTATGAAACTATGTCTAAAATAAAATGAAACACAACAAATGAAATAATGATTTTTTTCTTTCTAAATAATATGATCAATGTAACTCCACGTCTACGGATTTATTGTTTGTATTTAGATTTTATTAATCTTTAAGCACAAAAATAAATACCTAGAACTTACAAAAAGTGAATTCCGATTAAGGTCGAACTCGCGAACATATATTTAACATTTTTGTAAATCTTGCAGCATTATAAAAAATCGGTGTAAAATGGTTTGGAATAGCCGTTCAATTTTAATACATAGTATGACAGATGTCCAGTGGCGGATTAATCACGTAGCAGGAATAGTAAGCAGCTACGGGCCCCGCGCTAAAGGGGGCTCAGCGTATCCAAACATATAATCACTCAAAAAATTACGCTTAAGCGGAGGGCCTACCTCCTCTGGCCTCTGCCTCCACGTCAGGCAATCGGTAAGATCAAACCATCTTTTTCACTGATCCACGGATCCAAGGGGCCCTAAGTTACTGTAACTGTGCTACAGCTAAGCTAAAGGCTGTTAAAAGAAACTTAACCCAGGCAGGACCCTGAACGTTTCGAGCTCGCTCCGCTCACTTTTACATCTAGTTTGTCAGCATTAACAAATAGTTACAAACAAATAGAGGATGTTTTTATAGACGGAGAACTTTAAATTGTACCCATTTCAACATATGGATGCTAGACATAGTTCTTTGCAAACCATGTGTCTGCAACATTAATGCCTTGCAATTGAGTCACAATAAGTTAGTAATCATGTCTCTGTACTGTGCTAGCTAGGTTTAACCTTTACCTTAAAATTAAAAATAGAAACAATTGAGCACTTGGACGCCTAAATTCAACGTATTATTGACTACTACTACTATCGTATCGACTCCCAGATTTCATAGAAACCACATTAATACAATCATGGCATAAATTACCCGAAAAATAAAGCCATATTCATGGATATGTAAAATATTTTCCTATAATTAAAATTCTAAAAAACATCCTTTATTTTTATGAACGCCATGTATTCTGGTTGTGTGCCCTGTTCATGACAATAAGCTCACCCCCTTTTCTAAATACCTGGCTAAATGTGGGTGTAGGTATGAGATGCACTTGTATCTAACCGTTCGAGGATGTCATAAAAAAACCTAACATATCCGCTCATTAATAAATTCTATACTATCTCAGTTCGGTTTTAGTTGACCGAGTTTCTCCTATTCTCAATCCTGTATGAGTGAATGAAAATATTTTTCGAACTCGCTCTTGCATTTTCTTGCTCCTCGATAGTTTTCGACATTGGCTGACTAAGTACTTATTTAAATCCTGTATGAATGCTCAAAAGAAAATATAAATCTACCCGATGTGGCACTAACACTTTACGAGCTCACTATGATCGCTCTTGGACCCTGAATTTTCTTAATTGACAGGCTACTCTACTCTATATAAGTCGACAAAATTACTCCTCGCATGAATCGACACAAACAAAGTCAAAACCTAAAACAGGAAACAGAACAGGAACCCGAAAATATAGTATTTATTTTTTCAGATGTCGTTCCTAATAGTGTTCAAAAACTCATCGGTTGCGAATCCTGCAGCGGGTTCCATTGCAGGATTTGCTACGGGCCCACACGTGTTATTCTATACTATAATCTATCTCTAAGCGAAAAGTGCCTGAAATATTTGAAGTAGCTGAATGACGGTTGACTACGAGTATCATGGGTTAAAAAATGTAAGACAATATTATTAAATCAAATATTTTAATTACAAAACCAATTTACATTTATTATACATCACCATAATAATACTATTGTTAAAAATTAAAGACAATATTTTAATAATACATTTTTATAACAAAAGCAATTTACATTTATTATACATCACCATCATAATATCGAAAGTTATCCCTAATATTCCTTCCAAACTAATAACTATTGTTAAAAAATAGAAGACAATATTTAAATCAAATATTTTTATTACAAACACAATTTACATTTACTATTATACATCACCGCAATAATATCTAAAGTTATCCTTACTATTCCTTACAAACTAATAACTATTGTTAAAAAAGAGAAGAGAATATTTGAATCAAATATTTTTATTACAAACACAATTTACATTTATTATTATACATCACTGTAATAATATCTAAGGTTATTCTCACTCTAACTTACAAACAATAATAACTAATAAGGTTACATAGCCAGCACTAATTTGAACGATCCATCCGGATCAATACATTTCAGTACATTAGCCTGATCGCCACAAAACACTTTGACATTAGGACTGACCATATAAGCCATGCTCTCCACGAAGCTGTTTCTCCTGTTCGTGTAGATCTCGTTCCAATCTTCCAGAAGCTGTACCTTATACCAGCGTAATACTGCGTTGCATTCCCCATCTTTGGTCACAGTGACGTTTATGACCTCAGATTTCAAGTCCATGCAACAGCTGATTGCGAACTCTTTAGATAGTGTTTCATATTCCATGCGAGCCATATCTATGTGTACAGCTTGGGATACTTGGTAACGGTTCACGTGTCTCGCTATTCCGTAGTCAACGTTCTCATCCAAAACTCGGTTGTTGATTTCCAACCAATAACTGTTAATCAGCTGTCCCATTATTGTCACAGATGCAGGTAGACATAAGCCTCCGGAAATTAGATGGCGCTGCTTCAAACGGTCGATAATCCTCATTCTTCTTATATCTATGTCACCACTGAACTCTATGATGTTACTGAATATAACATGGAATTTCTTTCCTTTAAATATTTTGTACGTCCATGAGTCTGACACTAGAATTGTTACCTTATCTTCAGGTATTTCGTTTGCTTTTAGAACTGCTAGTAGAAACGTTTTATCGTCGCGTGCATTTACGTGACATATAAGTGACTTAGCTCCTCTTTTCATCATTAATACTCCGAATAATGGAAATGGGCTAAAATCGACCATATCTACATTTGAAATGTCTACAGTTTGTCCTAAATGGACACAGACAGTCGTAATACTTTTTCTTATCATATCCATGTATTCGACATCGTTTAGGAAAGCCAATGTTTCGGGTGAGATCCTTGATATAGTCGTATAATTTCTTTCAGGTAGAGTAGTCAATCGACCTCCGTAGGTTATAAAAGACACATTCGCAGTTTCGTCTTTATGAAGTGTCTTGGGCAAAAAGTCGAAGAACACAGCTTGTTGCCACGCGTTCGCTTTGGCCTCGCTGCGGGGGTCACTGGTGATAATTATTTCTTCAGTCAAGTATAAATTGAACCAACCAATCATCATGTTCATTTCGCCATCTTCTTTTGCAGTCAGCTTCGCGACATAAGACTCCTGGCTACACAACTTCTCGCAGATATCTTGATAGTTATTGAAGTCTATTTCAAACAACGATTGAGGTTCAGACATGTATTTCAAGTTATCGTACGTATTTACGTCTTCGCTGTAATAAGTTTCTCCGAAGTAAGTCGTTGTGTGCACGTTCATATGGGCCACGTTTAGAATATCTTTGGTTTCCCGACACATTTTGTATTTCTTGCTGAGTTCGTCACATTTAATGCCGGCGACGAAGTATTCTGCTCTTCCGGGTATTACTTTGCTGTTTTTTTGAAGTAATTTGTCCCACGCATGACGTACGGATTGTAAGATATATTCTCCGAATATGCCGGAATCAATCTTAGCAGTTATTAGAACTGATCGGGTCCCGTAAATGTCGTTTTGGGTGAGAACGACAGAGGGTTGGTTGATGATGACAACTTCTTGCGCGTTGTTATCTTGCATCACGCGTTCGGCTAGTTTAGCCATTGTGGCGGATCCTTCACAAGCTGAAATAGTTACGGGATTGCACTCGCTAGCATACAGTGCCAAAAGTCCTGCTCCTGTATCCATATCCAAGACGCTATCCACGGCAGGAGTCACAGTGCTCCTGATGGCTCTTCTATACGCGTCATTCCGGATTCTATCATTCAAATATCTGAACTGACACCTCGGAAATAGGGAACATTTTGAGTTGTTCAAATTCTTCTCGATAGTGACGAAGCTGTGGTTAATGTTCAGCGCTTTTTCGAAATGGCACAGCGCTTCAGAGAAAAACCCGTAACGGTATAAATACCTGCCGATATCGTTCAGTAGATACACGTTTCCTGGGAACATTTTGATGGCTCGTTCAAAATTAGCAAATATGTCTGCTTTATTGTCCACTGCGGCTAACTCTTCGTTCATCCGAGACACTACTGCATTGAATTCGAACTCGAATCTCTTCTTGAGACTCGATTGTCTGTCGAACGCGCACAAGTACATGTCGAAGGCTTCCTTGAAGCTATTGCGAGAGGCGAGCAGCCGCGCTACGTATATAAAATCGTAGGGAGTCGAATCTCTCATTTTGGATTTCGATTTTGGCACTAGTTGTTTGGTTTACGGAGTAATTAAGTTGATTTTCCGCGACACTTTTTGGTTCACTTGTCACAGTATTTTTTAAGATAGTGTGAACTCCCGATTCACTCGTTAACTGACACTATTTCATAAGAAATCGCGATAAAGATGGTTTTCGAAGTAGAGACGTCTTGCTCTCTCGAAGTTTAAATTTAAACTGATTTTAAGTGCTACTTCACCCAAATCGTAAACTATGCTAAGGCGCAAAATACGGTTCAGGTACGTAGTAGTGTTTAGGTGGGGATAACTAATGAACATTTTACCTGTAGCTAATCCCATTACCTACTACGTAATTAGCAGAGAAAGGGCTATTAGAGATTTTCGGTAAGTAGTAAAATGCATTGTCCTAATTATGGCAAGCTGGTATTGTTATATTCAAACAATAGAATGGACTTATTTTGTAGGATTAGAAAGGTATAATTTGGTAACAGCTTAACGGGTTTTATGACATTTTCTTCGAACAGCGTTTTATGGATTACTTTGAAGTTTTTACAATAATTATTTCTTAGAAGTGGCTACCTGTTAGGTACTTTGTAGCAGCAAATGATTTAATATTACTTGCAGGTGTGTTATGAGTTTTGCACATATTTCTTCTTCCAAATTCCAACGAAGTTATTAATCCTGACGGTTATTCACAATTCAGAATATTATTTAATACTCCCTTTCATCTTTTCTTTTTGATAGAGAGCACCGATTACAATAAAGCAAAAACTAAAACCCAATTCATATTGGTTTTATGAAACTATGTCTAAAATAAATGAAAAATACAACAAATGAAATAATGATTTTTTTCTAAATAATATGATCAATGTAACTCCACGTCTACGGATTTATTGTTTGTATTTAGATTTTATTAATCTTTAAGCACAAAAATAAATACCTAGAACTTACAAAAAGTGAATTCTGATTAAGGTCGAACTCGCGAACATATATTTAACATTTTTGTAAATCTTGCAGCATTATAAAAAATCGGTGTAAAATGGTTTGGCTATTCCAAACCATCTAACCTGTAGCTAATCCCATTACCTACTACGTAATTAGCAGAGAAAGGGCTATTAGAGATTTTCGGTAAGTAGTAAAATGCGTTGTCCTAATTATGGCAAGCTGGTATTGTTATATTCAAACAATAGAATGGACTTATTTTGTAGGATTAGAAAGGTATAATTTGGTAACAGCTTAACGAGTTTTATGACATTTTCTTCGAACAGCGTTTTATGGATTACTTTGAAGTTTTTACAATAATTATTTCTTAGAAGTGGCTACCTGTTAGGTACTTTGTAGCAGCAAATGATTTAATATTACTTGCAGGTGTGTTATGAGTTTTGCACATATTTCTTCTTCCAAATTCCAACGAAGTTATTAATCCTGACGGTTATTCACAATTCAGAATATTATTTAATACTCCCTTTCATCTTTTCTTTTTGATAGAGAGCACCGATTACAATAAAGCAAAAACTAAAACCCAATTCATATTGGTTTTATGAAACTATGTCTAAAATAAATGAAACACAACAAATGAAATAATGATTTTTTTCTTTCTAAATAATATGATCAATGTAACTCCACGTCTACGGATTTATTGTTTGTATTTAGATTTTATTAATCTTTAAGCACAAAAATAAATACCTAGAACTTACAAAAAGTGAATTCCGATTAAGGTCGAACTCGCGAACATATATTTAACATTTTTGTAAATCTTGCAGCATTATAAAAAATCGGTGTAAAATGGTTTGGAATAGCCGTTCAATTTTAATACATAGTATGACAGATGTCCAGTGGCGGATTAATCACGTAGCAGGAATAGTAAGCAGCTACGGGCCCCGCGCTAAAGGGGGCTCAGCGTATCCAAACATATAATCACTCAAAAAATTACGCTTAAGCGGAGGGCCTACCTCCTCTGGCCTCTGCCTCCACGTCAGGCAATCGGTAAGATCAAACCATCTTTTTCACTGATCCACGGATCCAAGGGGCCCTAAGTTACTGTAACTGTGCTACAGCTAAGCTAAAGGCTGTTAAAAGAAACTTAACCCAGGCAGGACCCTGAACGTTTCGAGCTCGCTCCGCTCACTTTTACATCTAGTTTGTCAGCATTAACAAATAGTTACAAACAAATAGAGGATGTTTTTATAGACGGAGAACTTTAAATTGTACCCATTTCAACATATGGATGCTAGACATAGTTCTTTGCAAACCATGTGTCTGCAACATTAATGCCTTGCAATTGAGTCACAATAAGTTAGTAATCATGTCTCTGTACTGTGCTAGCTAGGTTTAACCTTTACCTTAAAATTAAAAATAGAAACAATTGAGCACTTGGACGCCTAAATTCAACGTATTATTGACTACTACTACTATCGTATCGACTCCCAGATTTCATAGAAACCACATTAATACAATCATGGCATAAATTACCCGAAAAATAAAGCCATATTCATGGATATGTAAAATATTTTCCTATAATTAAAATTCTAAAAAACATCCTTTATTTTTATGAACGCCATGTATTCTGGTTGTGTGCCCTGTTCATGACAATAAGCTCACCCCCTTTTCTAAATACCTGGCTAAATGTGGGTGTAGGTATGAGATGCACTTGTATCTAACCGTTCGAGGATGTCATAAAAAAACCTAACATATCCGCTCATTAATAAATTCTATACTATCTCAGTTCGGTTTTAGTTGACCGAGTTTCTCCTATTCTCAATCCTGTATGAGTGAATGAAAATATTTTTCGAACTCGCTCTTGCATTTTCTTGCTCCTCGATAGTTTTCGACATTGGCTGACTAAGTACTTATTTAAATCCTGTATGAATGCTCAAAAGAAAATATAAATCTACCCGATGTGGCACTAACACTTTACGAGCTCACTATGATCGCTCTTGGACCCTGAATTTTCTTAATTGACAGGCTACTCTACTCTATATAAGTCGACAAAATTACTCCTCGCATGAATCGACACAAACAAAGTCAAAACCTAAAACAGGAAACAGAACAGGAACCCGAAAATATAGTATTTATTTTTTCAGATGTCGTTCCTAATAGTGTTCAAAAACTCATCGGTTGCGAATCCTGCAGCGGGTTCCATTGCAGGATTTGCTACGGGCCCACACGTGTTATTCTATACTATAATCTATCTCTAAGCGAAAAGTGCCTGAAATATTTGAAGTAGCTGAATGACGGTTGACTACGAGTATCATGGGTTAAAAAATGTAAGACAATATTATTAAATCAAATATTTTAATTACAAAACCAATTTACATTTATTATACATCACCATAATAATACTATTGCTAAAAATTAAAGACAATATTTTAATAATACATTTTTATAACAAAAGCAATTTACATTTATTATACATCACCATCATAATATCGAAAGTTATCCCTAATATTCCTTCCAAACTAATAACTATTGTTAAAAAATAGAAGACAATATTTAAATCAAATATTTTTATTACAAACACAATTTACATTTACTATTATACATCACCGCAATAATATCTAAAGTTATCCTTACTATTCCTTACAAACTAATAACTATTGTTAAAAAAGAGAAGAGAATATTTGAATCAAATATTTTTATTACAAACACAATTTACATTTATTATTATACATCACCGTAATAATATCTAAGGTTATTCTCACTCTAACTTACAAACAATAATAACTAATAAGGTTACATAGCCAGCACTAATTTGAACGATCCATCCGGATCAATACATTTCAGTACACTAGCCTGATCGCCACAAAACACTTTGACATTAGGACTGACCATATAAGCCATGCTCTCCACGAAGCTGTTTCTCCTGTTCGTGTAGATCTCGTTCCAATCTTCCAGAAGCTGTACCTTATACCAGCGTAATACTGCGTTGCATTCCCCATCTTTGGTCACAGTGACGTTTATGACCTCAGATTTCAAGTCCATGCAACAGCTGATTGCGAACTCTTCAGATAGTGTTTCATATTCCATGCGAGCCATATCTATGTGTACAGCTTGGGATACTTGGTAACGGTTCACGTGTCTCGCTATTCCGTAGTCAACGTTCTCATCCAAAACTCGGTTGTTGATTTCCAACCAATAACTGTTAATCAGCTGTCCCATTATTGTCACAGATGCAGGTAGACATAAGCCTCCGGAAATTAGATGGCGCTGCTTCAAACGGTCGATAATCCTCATTCTTCTTATATCTATGTCACCACTGAACTCTATGATGTTACTGAATATAACATGGAATTTCTTTCCTTTAAATATTTTGTACGTCCATGAGTCTGACACTAGAATTGTTACCTTATCTTCAGGTATTTCGTTTGCTTTTAGAACTGCTAGTAGAAACGTTTTATCGTCGCGTGCATTTACGTGACATATAAGTGACTTAGCTCCTCTTTTCATCATTAATACTCCGAATAATGGAAATGGGCTAAAATCGACCATATCTACATTTGAAATGTCTACAGTTTGTCCTAAATGGACACAGACAGTCGTAATACTTTTTCTTATCATATCCATGTATTCGACATCGTTTAGGAAAGCCAATGTTTCGGGTGAGATCCTTGATATAGTCGTATAATTTCTTTCAGGTAGAGTAGTCAATCGACCTCCGTAGGTTATAAAAGACACATTCGCAGTTTCGTCTTTATGAAGTGTCTTGGGCAAAAAGTCGAAGAACACAGCTTGTTGCCACGCGTTCGCTTTGGCCTCGCTGCGGGGGTCACTGGTGATCATTATTTCTTCAGTCAAGTATAAATTGAACCAACCAATCATCATGTTCATTTCGCCATCTTCTTTTGCAGTCAGCTTCGCGACATAAGACTCCTGGCTACACAACTTCTCGCAGATATCTTGATAGTTATTGAAGTCTATTTCAAACAACGATTGAGGTTCAGACATGTATTTCAAGTTATCGTACGTATTTACGTCTTCGCTGTAATAAGTTTCTCCGAAGTAAGTCGTTGTGTGCACGTTCATATGGGCCACGTTTAGAATATCTTTGGTTTCCCGACACATTTTGTATTTCTTGCTGAGTTCGTCACATTTAATGCCGGCGACGAAGTATTCTGCTCTTCCGGGTATTACTTTGCTGTTTTTTTGAAGTAATTTGTCCCACGCATGACGTACGGATTGTAAGATATATTCTCCGAATATGCCGGAATCAATCTTAGCAGTTATTAGAACTGATCGGGTCCCGTAAATGTCGTTTTGGGTGAGAACGACAGAGGGTTGGTTGATGATGACAACTTCTTGCGCGTTGTTATCTTGCATCACGCGTTCGGCTAGTTTAGCCATTGTGGCGGATCCTTCACAAGCTGAAATAGTTACGGGATTGCACTCGCTAGCATACAGTGCCAAAAGTCCTGCTCCTGTATCCATATCCAAGACGCTATCCACGGCAGGAGTCACAGTGCTCCTGATGGCTCTTCTATACGCGTCATTCCGGATTCTATCATTCAAATATCTGAACTGACACCTCGGAAATAGGGAACATTTTGAGTTGTTCAAATTCTTCTCGATAGTGACGAAGCTGTGGTTAATGTTCAGCGCTTTTTCGAAATGGCACAGCGCTTCAGAGAAAAACCCGTAACGGTATAAATACCTGCCGATATCGTTCAGTAGATACACGTTTCCTGGGAACATTTTGATGGCTCGTTCAAAATTAGCAAATATGTCTGCTTTATTGTCCACTGCGGCTAACTCTTCGTTCATCCGAGACACTACTGCATTGAATTCGAACTCGAATCTCTTCTTGAGACTCGATTGTCTGTCGAACGCGCACAAGTACATGTCGAAGGCTTCCTTGAAGCTATTGCGAGAGGCGAGCAGCCGCGCTACGTATATAAAATCGTAGGGAGTCGAATCTCTCATTTTGGATTTCGATTTTGGCACTAGTTGTTTGGTTTACGGAGTAATTAAGTTGATTTTCCGCGACACTTTTTGGTTCACTTGTCACAGTATTTTTTAAGATAGTGTGAACTCCCGATTCACTCGTTAACTGACACTATTTCATAAGAAATCGCGATAAAGATGGTTTTCGAAGTAGAGACGTCTTGCTCTCTCGAAGTTCAAATTTAAACTGATTTTAAGTGCTACTTCACCCAAATCGTAAACTATGCTAAGGCGCAAAATACGGTTCAGGTACGTAGTAGTGTTTAGGTGGGGATAACTAATGAACATTTTACCTGTAGCTAATCCCATTACCTACTACGTAATTAGCAGAGAAAGGGCTATTAGAGATTTTCGGTAAGTAGTAAAATGCATTGTCCTAATTATGGCAAGCTGGTATTGTTATATTCAAACAATAGAATGGACTTATTTTGTAGGATTAGAAAGGTATAATTTGGTAACAGCTTAACGGGTTTTATGACATTTTCTTCGAACAGCGTTTTATGGATTACTTTGAAGTTTTTACAATAATTATTTCTTAGAAGTGGCTACCTGTTAGGTACTTTGTAGCAGCAAATGATTTAATATTACTTGCAGGTGTGTTATGAGTTTTGCACATATTTCTTCTTCCAAATTCCAACGAAGTTATTAATCCTGACGGTTATTCACAATTCAGAATATTATTTAATACTCCCTTTCATCTTTTCTTTTTGATAGAGAGCACCGATTACATTAAAGCAAAAACTAAAACCCAATTCATATTGGTTTTATGAAACTATGTCTAAAATAAATGAAAAATACAACAAATGAAATAATGATTTTTTTCTAAATAATATGATCAATGTAACTCCACGTCTACGGATTTATTGTTTGTATTTAGATTTTATTAATCTTTAAGCACAAAAATAAATACCTAGAACTTACAAAAAGTGAATTCTGATTAAGGTCGAACTCGCGAACATATATTTAACATTTTTGTAAATCTTGCAGCATTATAAAAAATCGGTGTAAAATGGTTTGGCTATTCCAAACCATCTAACCTGTAGCTAATCCCATTACCTACTACGTAATTAGCAGAGAAAGGGCTATTAGAGATTTTCGGTAAGTAGTAAAATGCGTTGTCCTAATTATGGCAAGCTGGTATTGTTATATTCAAACAATAGAATGGACTTATTTTGTAGGATTAGAAAGGTATAATTTGGTAACAGCTTAACGAGTTTTATGACATTTTCTTCGAACAGCGTTTTATGGATTACTTTGAAGTTTTTACAATAATTATTTCTTAGAAGTGGCTACCTGTTAGGTACTTTGTAGCAGCAAATGATTTAATATTACTTGCAGGTGTGTTATGAGTTTTGCACATATTTCTTCTTCCAAATTCCAACGAAGTTATTAATCCTGACGGTTATTCACAATTCAGAATATTATTTAATACTCCCTTTCATCTTTTCTTTTTGATAGAGAGCACCGATTACAATAAAGCAAAAACTAAAACCCAATTCATATTGGTTTTATGAAACTATGTCTAAAATAAAATGAAACACAACAAATGAAATAATGATTTTTTTCTTTCTAAATAATATGATCAATGTAACTCCACGTCTACGGATTTATTGTTTGTATTTAGATTTTATTAATCTTTAAGCACAAAAATAAATACCTAGAACTTACAAAAAGTGAATTCCGATTAAGGTCGAACTCGCGAACATATATTTAACATTTTTGTAAATCTTGCAGCATTATAAAAAATCGGTGTAAAATGGTTTGGAATAGCCGTTCAATTTTAATACATAGTATGACAGATGTCCAGTGGCGGATTAATCACGTAGCAGGAATAGTAAGCAGCTACGGGCCCCGCGCTAAAGGGGGCTCAGCGTATCCAAACATATAATCACTCAAAAAATTACGCTTAAGCGGAGGGCCTACCTCCTCTGGCCTCTGCCTCCACGTCAGGCAATCGGTAAGATCAAACCATCTTTTTCACTGATCCACGGATCCAAGGGGCCCTAAGTTACTGTAACTGTGCTACAGCTAAGCTAAAGGCTGTTAAAAGAAACTTAACCCAGGCAGGACCCTGAACGTTTCGAGCTCGCTCCGCTCACTTTTACATCTAGTTTGTCAGCATTAACAAATAGTTACAAACAAATAGAGGATGTTTTTATAGACGGAGAACTTTAAATTGTACCCATTTCAACATATGGATGCTAGACATAGTTCTTTGCAAACCATGTGTCTGCAACATTAATGCCTTGCAATTGAGTCACAATAAGTTAGTAATCATGTCTCTGTACTGTGCTAGCTAGGTTTAACCTTTACCTTAAAATTAAAAATAGAAACAATTGAGCACTTGGACGCCTAAATTCAACGTATTATTGACTACTACTACTATCGTATCGACTCCCAGATTTCATAGAAACCACATTAATACAATCATGGCATAAATTACCCGAAAAATAAAGCCATATTCATGGATATGTAAAATATTTTCCTATAATTAAAATTCTAAAAAACATCCTTTATTTTTATGAACGCCATGTATTCTGGTTGTGTGCCCTGTTCATGACAATAAGCTCACCCCCTTTTCTAAATACCTGGCTAAATGTGGGTGTAGGTATGAGATGCACTTGTATCTAACCGTTCGAGGATGTCATAAAAAAACCTAACATATCCGCTCATTAATAAATTCTATACTATCTCAGTTCGGTTTTAGTTGACCGAGTTTCTCCTATTCTCAATCCTGTATGAGTGAATGAAAATATTTTTCGAACTCGCTCTTGCATTTTCTTGCTCCTCGATAGTTTTCGACATTGGCTGACTAAGTACTTATTTAAATCCTGTATGAATGCTCAAAAGAAAATATAAATCTACCCGATGTGGCACTAACACTTTACGAGCTCACTATGATCGCTCTTGGACCCTGAATTTTCTTAATTGACAGGCTACTCTACTCTATATAAGTCGACAAAATTACTCCTCGCATGAATCGACACAAACAAAGTCAAAACCTAAAACAGGAAACAGAACAGGAACCCGAAAATATAGTATTTATTTTTTCAGATGTCGTTCCTAATAGTGTTCAAAAACTCATCGGTTGCGAATCCTGCAGCGGGTTCCATTGCAGGATTTGCTACGGGCCCACACGTGTTATTCTATACTATAATCTATCTCTAAGCGAAAAGTGCCTGAAATATTTGAAGTAGCTGAATGACGGTTGACTACGAGTATCATGGGTTAAAAAATGTAAGACAATATTATTAAATCAAATATTTTAATTACAAAACCAATTTACATTTATTATACATCACCATAATAATACTATTGCTAAAAATTAAAGACAATATTTTAATAATACATTTTTATAACAAAAGCAATTTACATTTATTATACATCACCATCATAATATCGAAAGTTATCCCTAATATTCCTTCCAAACTAATAACTATTGTTAAAAAATAGAAGACAATATTTAAATCAAATATTTTTATTACAAACACAATTTACATTTACTATTATACATCACCGCAATAATATCTAAAGTTATCCTTACTATTCCTTACAAACTAATAACTATTGTTAAAAAAGAGAAGAGAATATTTGAATCAAATATTTTTATTACAAACACAATTTACATTTATTATTATACATCACCGTAATAATATCTAAGGTTATTCTCACTCTAACTTACAAACAATAATAACTAATAAGGTTACATAGCCAGCACTAATTTGAACGATCCATCCGGATCAATACATTTCAGTACACTAGCCTGATCGCCACAAAACACTTTGACATTAGGACTGACCATATAAGCCATGCTCTCCACGAAGCTGTTTCTCCTGTTCGTGTAGATCTCGTTCCAATCTTCCAGAAGCTGTACCTTATACCAGCGTAATACTGCGTTGCATTCCCCATCTTTGGTCACAGTGACGTTTATGACCTCAGATTTCAAGTCCATGCAACAGCTGATTGCGAACTCTTCAGATAGTGTTTCATATTCCATGCGAGCCATATCTATGTGTACAGCTTGGGATACTTGGTAACGGTTCACGTGTCTCGCTATTCCGTAGTCAACGTTCTCATCCAAAACTCGGTTGTTGATTTCCAACCAATAACTGTTAATCAGCTGTCCCATTATTGTCACAGATGCAGGTAGACATAAGCCTCCGGAAATTAGATGGCGCTGCTTCAAACGGTCGATAATCCTCATTCTTCTTATATCTATGTCACCACTGAACTCTATGATGTTACTGAATATAACATGGAATTTCTTTCCTTTAAATATTTTGTACGTCCATGAGTCTGACACTAGAATTGTTACCTTATCTTCAGGTATTTCGTTTGCTTTTAGAACTGCTAGTAGAAACGTTTTATCGTCGCGTGCATTTACGTGACATATAAGTGACTTAGCTCCTCTTTTCATCATTAATACTCCGAATAATGGAAATGGGCTAAAATCGACCATATCTACATTTGAAATGTCTACAGTTTGTCCTAAATGGACACAGACAGTCGTAATACTTTTTCTTATCATATCCATGTATTCGACATCGTTTAGGAAAGCCAATGTTTCGGGTGAGATCCTTGATATAGTCGTATAATTTCTTTCAGGTAGAGTAGTCAATCGACCTCCGTAGGTTATAAAAGACACATTCGCAGTTTCGTCTTTATGAAGTGTCTTGGGCAAAAAGTCGAAGAACACAGCTTGTTGCCACGCGTTCGCTTTGGCCTCGCTGCGGGGGTCACTGGTGATCATTATTTCTTCAGTCAAGTATAAATTGAACCAACCAATCATCATGTTCATTTCGCCATCTTCTTTTGCAGTCAGCTTCGCGACATAAGACTCCTGGCTACACAACTTCTCGCAGATATCTTGATAGTTATTGAAGTCTATTTCAAACAACGATTGAGGTTCAGACATGTATTTCAAGTTATCGTACGTATTTACGTCTTCGCTGTAATAAGTTTCTCCGAAGTAAGTCGTTGTGTGCACGTTCATATGGGCCACGTTTAGAATATCTTTGGTTTCCCGACACATTTTGTATTTCTTGCTGAGTTCGTCACATTTAATGCCGGCGACGAAGTATTCTGCTCTTCCGGGTATTACTTTGCTGTTTTTTTGAAGTAATTTGTCCCACGCATGACGTACGGATTGTAAGATATATTCTCCGAATATGCCGGAATCAATCTTAGCAGTTATTAGAACTGATCGGGTCCCGTAAATGTCGTTTTGGGTGAGAACGACAGAGGGTTGGTTGATGATGACAACTTCTTGCGCGTTGTTATCTTGCATCACGCGTTCGGCTAGTTTAGCCATTGTGGCGGATCCTTCACAAGCTGAAATAGTTACGGGATTGCACTCGCTAGCATACAGGGCCAAAAGTCCTGCTCCTGTATCCATATCCAAGACGCTATCCACGGCAGGAGTCACAGTGCTCCTGATGGCTCTTCTATACGCGTCATTCCGGATTCTATCATTCAAATATCTGAACTGACACCTCGGAAATAGGGAACATTTTGAGTTGTTCAAATTCTTCTCGATAGTGACGAAGCTGTGGTTAATGTTCAGCGCTTTTTCGAAATGGCACAGCGCTTCAGAGAAAAACCCGTAACGGTATAAATACCTGCCGATATCGTTCAGTAGATACACGTTTCCTGGGAACATTTTGATGGCTCGTTCAAAATTAGCAAATATGTCTGCTTTATTGTCCACTGCGGCTAACTCTTCGTTCATCCGAGACACTACTGCATTGAATTCGAACTCGAATCTCTTCTTGAGACTCGATTGTCTGTCGAACGCGCACAAGTACATGTCGAAGGCTTCCTTGAAGCTATTGCGAGAGGCGAGCAGCCGCGCTACGTATATAAAATCGTAGGGAGTCGAATCTCTCATTTTGGATTTCGATTTTGGCACTAGTTGTTTGGTTTACGGAGTAATTAAGTTGATTTTCCGCGACACTTTTTGGTTCACTTGTCACAGTATTTTTTAAGATAGTGTGAACTCCCGATTCACTCGTTAACTGACACTATTTCATAAGAAATCGCGATAAAGATGGTTTTCGAAGTAGAGACGTCTTGCTCTCTCGAAGTTCAAATTTAAACTGATTTTAAGTGCTACTTCACCCAAATCGTAAACTATGCTAAGGCGCAAAATACGGTTCAGGTACGTAGTAGTGTTTAGGTGGGGATAACTAATGAACATTTTACCTGTAGCTAATCCCATTACCTACTACGTAATTAGCAGAGAAAGGGCTATTAGAGATTTTCGGTAAGTAGTAAAATGCATTGTCCTAATTATGGCAAGCTGGTATTGTTATATTCAAACAATAGAATGGACTTATTTTGTAGGATTAGAAAGGTATAATTTGGTAACAGCTTAACGGGTTTTATGACATTTTCTTCGAACAGCGTTTTATGGATTACTTTGAAGTTTTTACAATAATTATTTCTTAGAAGTGGCTACCTGTTAGGTACTTTGTAGCAGCAAATGATTTAATATTACTTGCAGGTGTGTTATGAGTTTTGCACATATTTCTTCTTCCAAATTCCAACGAAGTTATTAATCCTGACGGTTATTCACAATTCAGAATATTATTTAATACTCCCTTTCATCTTTTCTTTTTGATAGAGAGCACCGATTACATTAAAGCAAAAACTAAAACCCAATTCATATTGGTTTTATGAAACTATGTCTAAAATAAATGAAAAATACAACAAATGAAATAATGATTTTTTTCTAAATAATATGATCAATGTAACTCCACGTCTACGGATTTATTGTTTGTATTTAGATTTTATTAATCTTTAAGCACAAAAATAAATACCTAGAACTTACAAAAAGTGAATTCTGATTAAGGTCGAACTCGCGAACATATATTTAACATTTTTGTAAATCTTGCAGCATTATAAAAAATCGGTGTAAAATGGTTTGGCTATTCCAAACCATCTAACCTGTAGCTAATCCCATTACCTACTACGTAATTAGCAGAGAAAGGGCTATTAGAGATTTTCGGTAAGTAGTAAAATGCGTTGTCCTAATTATGGCAAGCTGGTATTGTTATATTCAAACAATAGAATGGACTTATTTTGTAGGATTAGAAAGGTATAATTTGGTAACAGCTTAACGAGTTTTATGACATTTTCTTCGAACAGCGTTTTATGGATTACTTTGAAGTTTTTACAATAATTATTTCTTAGAAGTGGCTACCTGTTAGGTACTTTGTAGCAGCAAATGATTTAATATTACTTGCAGGTGTGTTATGAGTTTTGCACATATTTCTTCTTCCAAATTCCAACGAAGTTATTAATCCTGACGGTTATTCACAATTCAGAATATTATTTAATACTCCCTTTCATCTTTTCTTTTTGATAGAGAGCACCGATTACAATAAAGCAAAAACTAAAACCCAATTCATATTGGTTTTATGAAACTATGTCTAAAATAAATGAAACACAACAAATGAAATAATGATTTTTTTCTTTCTAAATAATATGATCAATGTAACTCCACGTCTACGGATTTATTGTTTGTATTTAGATTTTATTAATCTTTAAGCACAAAAATAAATACCTAGAACTTACAAAAAGTGAATTCCGATTAAGGTCGAACTCGCGAACATATATTTAACATTTTTGTAAATCTTGCAGCATTATAAAAAATCGGTGTAAAATGGTTTGGAATAGCCGTTCAATTTTAATACATAGTATGACAGATGTCCAGTGGCGGATTAATCACGTAGCAGGAATAGTAAGCAGCTACGGGCCCCGCGCTAAAGGGGGCTCAGCGTATCCAAACATATAATCACTCAAAAAATTACGCTTAAGCGGAGGGCCTACCTCCTCTGGCCTCTGCCTCCACGTCAGGCAATCGGTAAGATCAAACCATCTTTTTCACTGATCCACGGATCCAAGGGGCCCTAAGTTACTGTAACTGTGCTACAGCTAAGCTAAAGGCTGTTAAAAGAAACTTAACCCAGGCAGGACCCTGAACGTTTCGAGCTCGCTCCGCTCACTTTTACATCTAGTTTGTCAGCATTAACAAATAGTTACAAACAAATAGAGGATGTTTTTATAGACGGAGAACTTTAAATTGTACCCATTTCAACATATGGATGCTAGACATAGTTCTTTGCAAACCATGTGTCTGCAACATTAATGCCTTGCAATTGAGTCACAATAAGTTAGTAATCATGTCTCTGTACTGTGCTAGCTAGGTTTAACCTTTACCTTAAAATTAAAAATAGAAACAATTGAGCACTTGGACGCCTAAATTCAACGTATTATTGACTACTACTACTATCGTATCGTCTCCCAGATTTCATAGAAACCACATTAATACAATCATGGCATAAATTACCCGAAAAATAAAGCCATATTCATGGATATGTAAAATATTTTCCTATAATTAAAATTCTAAAAAACATCCTTTATTTTTATGAACGCCATGTATTCTGGTTGTGTGCCCTGTTCATGACAATAAGCTCACCCCCTTTTCTAAATACCTGGCTAAATGTGGGTGTAGGTATGAGATGCACTTGTGTCTAACCGTTCGAGGATGTCATAAAAAAACCTAACATATCCGCTCATTAATAAATTCTATACTATCTCAGTTCGGTTTTAGTTGACCGAGTTTCTCCTATTCTCAATCCTGTATGAGTGAATGAAAATATTTTTCGAACTCGCTCTTGCATTTTCTTGCTCCTCGATAGTTTTCGACATTGACTGACTAAGTACTTATTTAAATCCTGTATGAATGCTCAAAAGAAAATATAAATCTACCCGATGTGGCACTAACACTTTACGAGCTCACTATGATCGCTCTTGGACCCTGAATTTTCTTAATTGACAGGCTACTCTACTCTATATAAGTCGACAAAATTACTCCTCGCATGAATCGACACAAACAAAGTCAAAACCTAAAACAGGAAACAGAACAGGAACCCGAAAATATAGTATTTATTTTTTCAGATGTCGTTCCTAATAGTGTTCAAAAACTCATCGGTTGCGAATCCTGCAGCGGGTTCCATTGCAGGATTTGCTACGGGCCCACACGTGTTATTCTATACTATTAGGAATCAGAAGTGAAATACGTGAACAAAATAAACAATGTTTAATATCTTTTGAATTACACTTTTACAAAAATATCAAGACAAACATTTTAAACAATAATCAAATAGAAATAGCACTAGCAAATGGAATAATCAGTACACGAGCAAAAACATAAACCAAAATTAGCGAAGCACACGATAATAGTCGGGTAGCAAGTCCTTTCCGAGCGCCGTCCAAGCAAAAAGTGACCGCTGCACCGCCGCTCGCCTCGTTTTATGAACTTCTGTCGCTTGCCGTACGTCGACCGGATGCAAACCGCACGGCTACTGGCTGATGGCGTGAGTTTGAGCCAACACGGCCTCTCCTGACGCTCTGACGTCCTCGTCAGCTTCCAACAAGGCGGCTGAGTCTTCGCTGTCTCCTTGATAGCGTGTCTCACAACGCCAGTGGGGCGTGCTGGCACAGTGGAGTGCCACGCACAACTGCGCCTGTAGGGCGCGCTGGCACCGTGGAGTGCCGCACACAACTGCGCCTGTGGGGCGCGCTGGCACTGTGGAGTGCCGCACACAACTGCGCCTGGGGGGCGCGCTGGCACCGTGGAGTGCCACGCACAACTGCGCCTGTAGGGCGCGCTGGCACCGTGGAGTGCCGCACACAACTGCGCCTGTGGGGCGCGCTGGCACTGTGGAGTGCCGCACACAACTGCGCCTGTAGAGCGCGCTGGCACCGTGGAGTGACGCGCTTAACACGTCAGTAGCGCGCTGGCAGCCTGGAGCTACGCGCTTAACACGACAGTAGCGCGCTGGCTGCCTGGAGCTACGCGCTTAACACGACAGTAGCGCGCTGGCAGCCTGGAGCTACGGGCTTAACACGACAGTAGCGCGCTGGCAGCCCGGAGCCACGCGCTGTACACGCCAGTAGGGCGCGCAGTCGGCCTGCAGCGACGCGCTCGGCCTGCAGCGAGGCGCTGGCCTTCAGCGAGGCGCTCGGCCTGCAGCGAGGCGCTCGGCCTGCAGCGAGGCGCTCGGCAACGTCAGAAGGCGCGCAGTCGTCTTGCAGCGACGCGCTCAGCAACGCCAGAAGGGCGCGCAGTCGCCTTGCAGCGACGCGCTCAGCAACGCCAAAAGGGCGCGCAGTCGCCTTGCAGCGACGCGCTCAGCAACGCCAAAAGGGCGCGCAGTCGCCTTGCAGCGACGCGCTCAGCAACGCCAGAAGGGCGCGCAGTCGCCTTGCAGCGACGCGCTCAGCAACGCCAAAAGGGCGCGCAGTCGCCTTGCAGCGACGCGCTCAGCAACGCCAGAAGGGCGCGCAGTCGCCTTGCAGCGACGCGCTCAGCAACGCCAGGAGGCCGCGCAGTCGCCTTGCAGCGACGCGCTCAGCAACGCCAGAAGGGCGCGCAGTCGCCTTGCAGCGACGCGCTCAGCAACGCCAGAAGGCGCGCTGGCACCCTGCAGTGACGTGCACGTTCACGGCGTCATTGTGGCAAAGCCCTGGCAACCACTGCTAAGGCCAAGCAGCGTTGCGTTTCGTCCATCCTTGTGTAATGGTTACTCTGTAAACAAACAAATTTACATCAGAATTTTGTTCCGCTCGATAACTCCTGACCAAACTTTAGTTCCATTGGGTGGCACCAAATTCGACTCTCATTAATTAAATCAAATGTACTGGAAATTATCGAAAATACAACACTCAACTACCTTGAGTCATATACCTAGTCGTTCACACCAACCTTAAAAATTCTATTGCAACAAAAACTACTGAAATCATCGAGTAAAACCTTTAACACCAAGGCTCTCTAACCGAGTAGTACAACAAGAGAGTAATCTCATTCATTAAAGAACATTCAAGTCGAGAATCAAATTCAAAGAAACATTCACCAAACAAAACTTGTCAGACAAGAATACCAATAGGCACATAGGGATGTACGAGTATAAGCACATTGTTAGCATATCACACATACTTCTTCCACAACACTGTAGGCATAGGCTCCAAGTTTGCATACCCCTCAGTGGCTGTTGACATCACAGACTTCCACACACACTGTAGGCATAGGCTCCAAGTTTGCATACCCCTCAGTGGCTGTTGACATAGGCACATTGTTAGCATATCACACAGACTTCCACACACACTGTAGGCATAGGCTCCAAGTTTGCATACCCCTCAGTGGCTGTTGACATAGGCACATTGTTAGCGTATCACACAGACTTTCACACAGACTTTCACACACGCAGCTGAGGCCACGCGCTTGACCAAACCACACGTTCTTATGTAATGGTTACTATGCAAAGAGACAAATCTGACCAAACATCTACGACAGAACCTGACCAAACATCCATTAGGTCCTACTCTCGTTGATAAAATCAAACGCGGCTAAACTGGAAATTATCGAAAATACAACAATCAACCACCCTTACATTGTCGTTTAAATCAATCTTAAAAACATTATTGCGTCAAAAAAATGCCAGGTTCACAAAAATCATCGAGTAAAACCACAGATCTCTAACTGACTAGTAAACAAGTCTATCTCCCGTGTGTATCACTATTTGACTTAACACTACGGTCTTTCCAGACCCTGACCTCAACCAGAGCTAAACGCACAACATACAAGAAACACACCCACTGTCTACTCGAGTTTCCTCAAAAACCTTCAATTTTAATCAGACTACGACTACACAATAATTACTGGTACTGTCTAACACAATACAGCCGATAGAATCTCTTGGCTTGCAACCACAACTTTACTTCATCAAAATCCTTATAAACATCAACTGATACGTAACTCATTGTCATCTTTCTTAGCCTATCATGTGTATTATAAAGCAACTTCTATAATAAAGCAAAACTTATCAGACTTTACAGTGCACCTTTATACGGCCTACGTCTTCACACGAAAAAACAAGTCAACTGATCATAAGGCGTACCGCATTGTATCGATGAAGAAATACAGGTTTCTTTCCCGTTAAGTCATACCATTGAATGTAATAATTAAAAAGTTAACGTAGGGGTTTGCGTTTACGCAGACCATGATTATTTGAGTTTGATGTGCCAACAACTGCACTTTTGGGTTTCAAATATACGGAAAACGAGACTTTTGACTGTATTTTGTTTTGTTCATAATTGCGGCTTTTATTTGAGCATCAGATATCACAAATCACAACGTTGCCCCTCACCAGGAATTTCTCCTGTGTCGTGGGTACCTTCACAAATATTTAAACTAACATACACAAGTACCCAACTTAAAAAAAAACTATCTGTAGGTCATACAGGTACTTGTATTCATAACGTCATTATAGCACAGTGACCATATCGACTTCACGCGGACACAATGACCGAAATTCGTGTTTAAAATGAGTCCACGTGCTGTTATTGGTCAACCAATCGTTAAGCGACGTATTAGCACCACCATGTAAATAACCACCAATGCGTCCGAGGCATTGCCAATCACCCCAGTGACCTTATAAACACACACATAACATCACGCCTGCAATCCCCGAAGGGTTAGGCAGAGGTACCCAGTATACCCACATTTCGCCAGTTATGTTAAGACATAAGCTTAACCATGTAATAGGGGTGAGCCCATTGTCACCAACAGGGCACAAATCCAGAAAATAACACTTTGCCCGACCCGGGAATCGAACCCAGAACCTTCAAGCTCATAGTCGCGCTTACGACTACTAAACCAACGAAATATTAAAATGGTTCGATCTTACTTGTATCAGGAACGAAAGTAAACCAATCCTGTCCGGAGCGTCGCCTCAACCGCGAGAGCGGTTACACAGGACTTCGCGTCCTCACGCGGCTCCTACGACGATCTCGTTCGCGCTTGGAACGGCGATCGGATCCCGAAACTTGCTATACGTGACCTTCCACTCCACATAAGGTGGCTACGAGATCGCTTAGAACGCAAGGCACTAGTTTTTGAACGCGAACAACTCGATCTATCCATTGCTAACTACTACCCGCTTTTATCTCAAATTAAAAGCCTGAAAACTAGTTTTTAACTTGTGGGCGAAAAGAATCTTTATCCCACTTCTGATATTAGGAATCAGAAGTGAAATACGTGAACAAAATAAACAATGTTTAATATCTTTTGAATTACACTTTTACAAAAATATCAAGACAAACATTTTAAACAATAATCAAATAGAAATAGCACTAGCAAATGGAATAATCAGTACACGAGCAAAAACATAAACCAAAATTAGCGAAGCACACGATAATAGTCGGGTAGCAAGTCCTTTCCGAGCGCCGTCCAAGCAAAAAGTGACCGCTGCACCGCCGCTCGCCTCGTTTTATGAACTTCTGTCGCTTGCCGTACGTCGACCGGATGCAAACCGCACGGCTACTGGCTGATGGCATGAGTTTGAGCCAACAATACTATAATCTATCTCTAAGCGAAAAGTGCCTGAAATATTTGAAGTAGCTGAATGACGGTTGACTACGAGTATCATGGGTTAAAAAATGTAAGACAATATTATTAAATCAAATATTTTAATTACAAAACCAATTTACATTTATTATACATCACCATAATAATACTATTGTTAAAAATTAAAGACAATATTTTAATAATACATTTTTATAACAAAAGCAATTTACATTTATTATACATCACCATCATAATATCGAAAGTTATCCCTAATATTCCTTCCAAACTAATAACTATTGTTAAAAAATAGAAGACAATATTTAAATCAAATATTTTTATTACAAACACAATTTACATTTACTATTATACATCACCGCAATAATATCTAAAGTTATCCTTACTATTCCTTACAAACTAATAACTATTGTTAAAAAAGAGAAGAGAATATTTGAATCAAATATTTTTATTACAAACACAATTTACATTTATTATTATACATCACCGTAATAATATCTAAGGTTATTCTCACTCTAACTTACAAACAATAATAACTAATAAGGTTACATAGCCAGCACTAATTTGAACGATCCATCCGGATCAATACATTTCAGTACACTAGCCTGATCGCCACAAAACACTTTGACATTAGGACTGACCATATAAGCCATGCTCTCCACGAAGCTGTTTCTCCTGTTCGTGTAGATCTCGTTCCAATCTTCCAGAAGCTGTACCTTATACCAGCGTAATACTGCGTTGCATTCCCCATCTTTGGTCACAGTGACGTTTATGACCTCAGATTTCAAGTCCATGCAACAGCTGATTGCGAACTCTTCAGATAGTGTTTCATATTCCATGCGAGCCATATCTATGTGTACAGCTTGGGATACTTGGTAACGGTTCACGTGTCTCGCTATTCCGTAGTCAACGTTCTCATCCAAAACTCGGTTGTTGATTTCCAACCAATAACTGTTAATCAGCTGTCCCATTATTGTCACAGATGCAGGTAGACATAAGCCTCCGGAAATTAGATGGCGCTGCTTCAAACGGTCGATAATCCTCATTCTTCTTATATCTATGTCACCACTGAACTCTATGATGTTACTGAATATAACATGGAATTTCTTTCCTTTAAATATTTTGTACGTCCATGAGTCTGACACTAGAATTGTTACCTTATCTTCAGGTATTTCGTTTGCTTTTAGAACTGCTAGTAGAAACGTTTTATCGTCGCGTGCATTTACGTGACATATAAGTGACTTAGCTCCTCTTTTCATCATTAATACTCCGAATAATGGAAATGGGCTAAAATCGACCATATCTACATTTGAAATGTCTACAGTTTGTCCTAAATGGACACAGACAGTCGTAATACTTTTTCTTATCATATCCATGTATTCGACATCGTTTAGGAAAGCCAATGTTTCGGGTGAGATCCTTGATATAGTCGTATAATTTCTTTCAGGTAGAGTAGTCAATCGACCTCCGTAGGTTATAAAAGACACATTCGCAGTTTCGTCTTTATGAAGTGTCTTGGGCAAAAAGTCGAAGAACACAGCTTGTTGCCACGCGTTCGCTTTGGCCTCGCTGCGGGGGTCACTGGTGATCATTATTTCTTCAGTCAAGTATAAATTGAACCAACCAATCATCATGTTCATTTCGCCATCTTCTTTTGCAGTCAGCTTCGCGACATAAGACTCCTGGCTACACAACTTCTCGCAGATATCTTGATAGTTATTGAAGTCTATTTCAAACAACGATTGAGGTTCAGACATGTATTTCAAGTTATCGTACGTATTTACGTCTTCGCTGTAATAAGTTTCTCCGAAGTAAGTCGTTGTGTGCACGTTCATATGGGCCACGTTTAGAATATCTTTGGTTTCCCGACACATTTTGTATTTCTTGCTGAGTTCGTCACATTTAATGCCGGCGACGAAGTATTCTGCTCTTCCGGGTATTACTTTGCTGTTTTTTTGAAGTAATTTGTCCCACGCATGACGTACGGATTGTAAGATATATTCTCCGAATATGCCGGAATCAATCTTAGCAGTTATTAGAACTGATCGGGTCCCGTAAATGTCGTTTTGGGTGAGAACGACAGAGGGTTGGTTGATGATGACAACTTCTTGCGCGTTGTTATCTTGCATCACGCGTTCGGCTAGTTTAGCCATTGTGGCGGATCCTTCACAAGCTGAAATAGTTACGGGATTGCACTCGCTAGCATACAGGGCCAAAAGTCCTGCTCCTGTATCCATATCCAAGACGCTATCCACGGCAGGAGTCACAGTGCTCCTGATGGCTCTTCTATACGCGTCATTCCGGATTCTATCATTCAAATATCTGAACTGACACCTCGGAAATAGGGAACATTTTGAGTTGTTCAAATTCTTCTCGATAGTGACGAAGCTGTGGTTAATGTTCAGCGCTTTTTCGAAATGGCACAGCGCTTCAGAGAAAAACCCGTAACGGTATAAATACCTGCCGATATCGTTCAGTAGATACACGTTTCCTGGGAACATTTTGATGGCTCGTTCAAAATTAGCAAATATGTCTGCTTTATTGTCCACTGCGGCTAACTCTTCGTTCATCCGAGACACTACTGCATTGAATTCGAACTCGAATCTCTTCTTGAGACTCGATTGTCTGTCGAACGCGCACAAGTACATGTCGAAGGCTTCCTTGAAGCTATTGCGAGAGGCGAGCAGCCGCGCTACGTATATAAAATCGTAGGGAGTCGAATCTCTCATTTTGGATTTCGATTTTGGCACTAGTTGTTTGGTTTACGGAGTAATTAAGTTGATTTTCCGCGACACTTTTTGGTTCACTTGTCACAGTATTTTTTAAGATAGTGTGAACTCCCGATTCACTCGTTAACTGACACTATTTCATAAGAAATCGCGATAAAGATGGTTTTCGAAGTAGAGACGTCTTGCTCTCTCGAAGTTCAAATTTAAACTGATTTTAAGTGCTACTTCACCCAAATCGTAAACTATGCTAAGGCGCAAAATACGGTTCAGGTACGTAGTAGTGTTTAGGTGGGGATAACTAATGAACATTTTACCTGTAGCTAATCCCATTACCTACTACGTAATTAGCAGAGAAAGGGCTATTAGAGATTTTCGGTAAGTAGTAAAATGCATTGTCCTAATTATGGCAAGCTGGTATTGTTATATTCAAACAATAGAATGGACTTATTTTGTAGGATTAGAAAGGTATAATTTGGTAACAGCTTAACGGGTTTTATGACATTTTCTTCGAACAGCGTTTTATGGATTACTTTGAAGTTTTTACAATAATTATTTCTTAGAAGTGGCTACTAGTCTAGGCAACAAACGCCTTTTTGATGAAGTTTTTTCAGCAGTCTCCGAAAATTATGATTGAGGTGTCATTCGATTCGGAATGGCATCCAGATGATTTTCGAAGAAAAATGAAGTTCCGCTTGCAAAAATTGCAAAAGTTATTAACAATTAACTAAAAAAAATAAAATGGGTTTAGTGTTTTGCAAATATCTCAAAACCTAATTAAAATTTTTCAAATTTGAAATAAGATTCAAAAAGGGGAGGAAATTTCCTAAAGAATGTTCTAACTTTCGGAATTGTAGGACCAATATTAATAACTTTCCGATCGGGTTGAAAATACGCCCGAAAACTGGTACTCCGTCTTGCGCAAGCTACGCTCCATTCGGATCTTTAATGAATAAATGTTATTTAAACTTATTAAATATGAAAATTAAAAATTGAAAAAATTCAGGCGCCTGCATGATAGATCAATACACAATAATCTGTGATCTAAAAATTTTTATCGCGAATTTTCAATAAGTTATCCATTAATTAATTAACAATTTTTTGTAGCACGAACACTGACATTGCAAGAGCGATAATTATTACACTATTCATCTGAGATTTTTTTCCTTTCGTGGAGCTATTTTTCAAAGGTCTTAGAATAGGCTCTCGTTGGAAAAATTAAAAAAATGTTTATTTTCGTTTTTTTATTGACAATTTACTGAAATGAAAAATTTCAAACCTTCATTAGACATTAAAAAATTCTTTTTTTTAATTAAATTATTATTGAACCGTTTTTGTATGATCAGAAGCTACTTAAAAATGATTTTTTATATTTTTTATATCCTGTTTTTTAAAATATTTTTATAAACAAATGCGTTGTTTATGAGATAATTTAATGTTTTTTTTTATATCGTAATCTTTGATAATAATCATGATTTTTAAAAAAAAACCGTTTCTTAGAAAAAATGTTTTATTGCATAAAAACGCATTTGTTGATTAACAATTATTTTCTCCCACTTCTAATTAATATTCAGGTATCATTATTTTTAAATCACCATTATTTGTTTTTTCTTTTCGATATATAATAAAAAAATATTGTTTTATTAAAACTTTCATTGTTTATGTAATAAACAATTTGTTAAAAACAAATAAATTTTCACTTTATATTTTTTTTCTTGTTTTACTTATTGTCACAAAAACAGAATGATTGTTTTTTTTTCATTTAATTTTTTTTACAACTTTTTTTTTAATTTGAAAAAAACAAAATCATATCTGTTTTTGTGACAATATTTACTTATTGTCACAAAAACAGATATGATTTTGTCTTTTTAATTTTTTTTTTTTTAACTTTTTTTTTTATTTGAAAAAACAAAATCATATCTGTTTTTGTGACAATAAGTAAAACAAGAAAAAAAATATAAAGTAAAAATTTATTTGTTTTTAACAAATTGTTTATTACACAAACAATGAAAGTTTTAATAAAACAATATTTTTTTATTATATATCGAAAAGAAAAAACAAATAATGGTGATTTAAAAATATTCATACCTTAATATTAATTAGAAGTGGGAGAAAATAATTGTTAATCAACAAATGCGTTTTTAAGCAATAAAACATTTTTTCTAAGAAACGGTTTTTTAAAAAAAAAACATGATTATTATCAAAGATTACGATATTAAAAAAAACATTAAATTATCTCATAAACAACGCATTTGTTTATAAAAATATTTTAAAAAACAGGATATAAAAAATATAAAAAATCATTTTTAAGTAGCTTCTGATCATACAAAAACGTTTCAATAATAATATAATAAAAAAAAAGATTTTTTTAATATCTAATGAAGGTTTGAAATTTTTCATTTCAGTAAATTGTTAATAAAAAAACGAAAATTAACATTTTTTAAATTTTTCCAACGAGAGCCTATTCTAAGACCTTTGAAAAATAGCTCCACGAAAGGAAAAAAATCTCAGATGAATAGTGTAATAATTATCGCACTTGCAAATTTAAGTGTTCGTGCTACAAAAAATTGTTAATTAATTAATGGATAACTTATTGAAAAATTCGGGATAAAAATTTTTAGATCACAGATTATTGTGTATTGATCTATCCTGCAGGTGCCTGAATTTTTTCAATTTTTAATTTTCATATTTAATAAGTTTAAATAACATTTATTCATTAAAGGTCCGAATGGAGCGTAGCTTGCGCAAGACGGAGTACCAGTTTTCGGGCGTATTTTCAACCCGATCGGAAAGTTATTAATATTGGTCCTACAATGCCGAAAGTTAGAACATTCTTTAGGAAATTTCCTCACCTTTTTGAATCTTATTTCAAATTTGAAAAATTTTAATTAGGTTTTGAGATATTTGCAAAACACTAAACCCATTTTAACTTTTTTAGTTAATTGTTAATAACTTTTGCAATTTTTGCAAGCGGAACTTCATTTTTTTTCGAAAATCATCTGGATGCCATTCCGAATCGAATGACACCTCAATCATAATTTTCGGAGACTGCTGAAAAAACTTCATCAAAAAGGCGTTTGTTGCCTAGACTATACCTGTTAGGTACTTTGTAGCAGCAAATGATTTAATATTACTTGCAGGTGTGTTATGAGTTTTGCACATATTTCTTCTTCCAAATTCCAACGAAGTTATTAATCCTGACGGTTATTCACAATTCAGAATATTACTTAATACTCCCTTTCATCTTTTCTTTTTGATAGAGAGCACCGATTACAATAAAGCAAAAACTAAAACCCAATTCATATTGGTTTTATGAAACTATGTCTAAAATAAATGAAACACAACAAATGAAATAATGATTTTTTTCTTTCTAAATAATATGATCAATGTAACTCCACGTCTACGGATTTATTGTTTGTATTTAGATTTTATTAATCTTTAAGCACAAAAATAAATACCTAGAACTTACAAAAAGTGAATTCTGATTAAGGTCGAACTCGCGAACATATATTTAACATTTTTGTAAATCTTGCAGCATTATAAAAAATCGGTGTAAAATGGTTTGGCTATTCCAAACCATCTAACCTGTAGCTAATCCCATTACCTACTACGTAATTAGCAGAGAAAGGGCTATTAGAGATTTTCGGTAAGTAGTAAAATGCATTGTCCTAATTATGGCAAGCTGGTATTGTTATATTCAAACAATAGAATGGACTTATTTTGTAGGATTAGAAAGGTATAATTTGGTAACAGCTTAACGAGTTTTATGACATTTTCTTCGAACAGCGTTTTATGGATTACTTTGAAGTTTTTACAATAATTATTTCTTAGAAGTGGCTACCTGTTAGGTACTTTGTAGCAGCAAATGATTTAATATTACTTGCAGGTGTGTTATGAGTTTTGCACATATTTCTTCTTCCAAATTCCAACGAAGTTATTAATCCTGACGGTTATTCACAATTCAGAATATTATTTAATACTCCCTTTCATCTTTTCTTTTTGATAGAGAGCACCGATTACAATAAAGCAAAAACTAAAACCCAATTCATATTGGTTTTATGAAACTATGTCTAAAATAAATGAAACACAACAAATGAAATAATGATTTTTTTCTTTCTAAATAATATGATCAATGTAACTCCACGTCTACGGATTTATTGTTTGTATTTAGATTTTATTAATCTTTAAGCACAAAAATAAATACCTAGAACTTACAAAAAGTGAATTCCGATTAAGGTCGAACTCGCGAACATATATTTAACATTTTTGTAAATCTTGCAGCATTATAAAAAATCGGTGTAAAATGGTTTGGAATAGCCGTTCAATTTTAATACATAGTATGACAGATGTCCAGTGGCGGATTAATCACGTAGCAGGAATAGTAAGCAGCTACGGGCCCCGCGCTAAAGGGGGCTCAGCGTATCCAAACATAAAATCACTCAAAAAATTACGCTTAAGCGGAGGGCCTACCTCCTCTGGCCTCTGCCTCCACGTCAGGCAATCGGTAAGATCAAACCATCTTTTTCACTGATCCACGGATCCAAGGGGCCCTAAGTTACTGTAACTGTGCTACAGCTAAGCTAAAGGCTGTTAAAAGAAACTTAACCCAGGCAGGACCCTGAACGTTTCGAGCTCGCTCCGCTCACTTTTACATCTAGTTTGTCAGCATTAACAAATAGTTACAAACAAATAGAGGATGTTTTTATAGACGGAGAACTTTAAATTGTACCCATTTCAACATATGGATGCTAGACATAGTTCTTTGCAAACCATGTGTCTGCAACATTAATGCCTTGCAATTGAGTCACAAGAAGTTAGTAATCATGTCTCTGTACTGTGCTAGCTAGGTTTAACCTTTACCTTAAAATTAAAAATAGAAACAATTGAGCACTTGGACGCCTAAATTCAACGTATTATTGACTACTACTACTATCGTATCGACTCCCAGATTTCATAGAAACCACATTAATACAATCATGGCATAAATTACCTGAAAAATAAAGCCATATTCATGGATATGTAAAATATTTTCCTATAATTAAAATTCTAAAAAAACATCCTTTATTTTTATGAACGCCATGTATTCTGGTTGTGTGCCCTGTTCATGACAATAAGCTCACCCCCTTTTCTAAATACCTGGCTAAATGTGGGTGTAGGTATGAGATGCACTTGTGTCTAACCGTTCGAGGATGTCATAAAAAAACCTAACATATCCGCTCATTAATAAATTCTATACTATCTCAGTTCGGTTTTAGTTGACCGAGTTTCTCCTATTCTCAATCCTGTATGAGTGAATGAAAATATTTTTCGAACTCGCTCTTGCATTTTCTTGCTCCTCGATAGTTTTCGACATTGGCTGACTAAGTACTTATTTAAATCCTGTATGAATGCTCAAAAGAAAATATAAATCTACCCGATGTGGCACTAACACTTTACGAGCTCACTATGATCGCTCTTGGACCCTGAATTTTCTTAATTGACAGGCTACTCTACTCTATATAAGTCGACAAAATTACTCCTCGCATGAATCGACACAAACAAAGTCAAAACCTAAAACAGGAAACAGAACAGGAACCCGAAAATATAGTATTTATTTTTTCAGATGTCGTTCCTAATAGTGTTCAAAAACTCATCGGTTGCGAATCCTGCAGCGGGTTCCATTGCAGGATTTGCTACGGGCCCACACGTGTTATTCTATACTATAATCTATCTCTAAGCGAAAAGTGCCTGAAATATTTGAAGTAGCTGAATGACGGTTGACTACGAGTATCATGGGTTAAAAAATGTAAGACAATATTATTAAATCAAATATTTTAATTACAAAACCAATTTACATTTATTATACATCACCATAATAATACTATTGTTAAAAATTAAAGACAGTATTTTAATAATACATTTTTATAACAAAAGCAATTTACATTTATTATACATCACCATCATAATATCGAAAGTTATCCCTAATATTCCTTCCAAACTAATAACTATTGTTAAAAAATAGAAGACAATATTTAAATCAAATATTTTTATTACAAACACAATTTACATTTACTATTATACATCACCGCAATAATATCTAAAGTTATCCTTACTATTCCTTACAAACTAATAACTATTGTTAAAAAAGAGAAGAGAATATTTGAATCAAATATTTTTATTACAAACACAATTTACATTTATTATTATACATCACCGTAATAATATCTAAGGTTATTCTCACTCTAACTTACAAACAATAATAACTAATAAGGTTACATAGCCAGCACTAATTTGAACGATCCATCCGGATCAATACATTTCAGTACACTAGCCTGATCGCCACAAAACACTTTGACATTAGGACTGACCATATAAGCCATGCTCTCCACGAAGCTGTTTCTCCTGTTCGTGTAGATCTCGTTCCAATCTTCCAGAAGCTGTACCTTATACCAGCGTAATACTGCGTTGCATTCCCCATCTTTGGTCACAGTGACGTTTATGACCTCAGATTTCAAGTCCATGCAACAGCTGATTGCGAACTCTTCAGATAGTGTTTCATATTCCATGCGAGCCATATCTATGTGTACAGCTTGGGATACTTGGTAACGGTTCACGTGTCTCGCTATTCCGTAGTCAACGTTCTCATCCAAAACTCGGTTGTTGATTTCCAACCAATAACTGTTAATCAGCTGTCCCATTATTGTCACAGATGCAGGTAGACATAAGCCTCCGGAAATTAGATGGCGCTGCTTCAAACGGTCGATAATCCTCATTCTTCTTATATCTATGTCACCACTGAACTCTATGATGTTACTGAATATAACATGGAATTTCTTTCCTTTAAATATTTTGTACGTCCATGAGTCTGACACTAGAATTGTTACCTTATCTTCAGGTATTTCGTTTGCTTTTAGAACTGCTAGTAGAAACGTTTTATCGTCGCGTGCATTTACGTGACATATAAGTGACTTAGCTCCTCTTTTCATCATTAATACTCCGAATAATGGAAATGGGCTAAAATCGACCATATCTACATTTGAAATGTCTACAGTTTGTCCTAAATGGACACAGACAGTCGTAATACTTTTTCTTATCATATCCATGTATTCGACATCGTTTAGGAAAGCCAATGTTTCGGGTGAGATCCTTGATATAGTCGTATAATTTCTTTCAGGTAGAGTAGTCAATCGACCTCCGTAGGTTATAAAAGACACATTCGCAGTTTCGTCTTTATGAAGTGTCTTGGGCAAAAAGTCGAAGAACACAGCTTGTTGCCACGCGTTCGCTTTGGCCTCGCTGCGGGGGTCACTGGTGATCATTATTTCTTCAGTCAAGTATAAATTGAACCAACCAATCATCATGTTCATTTCGCCATCTTCTTTTGCAGTCAGCTTCGCGACATAAGACTCCTGGCTACACAACTTCTCGCAGATATCTTGATAGTTATTGAAGTCTATTTCAAACAACGATTGAGGTTCAGACATGTATTTCAAGTTATCGTACGTATTTACGTCTTCGCTGTAATAAGTTTCTCCGAAGTAAGTCGTTGTGTGCACGTTCATATGGGCCACGTTTAGAATATCTTTGGTTTCCCGACACATTTTGTATTTCTTGCTGAGTTCGTCACATTTAATGCCGGCGACGAAGTATTCTGCTCTTCCGGGTATTACTTTGCTGTTTTTTTGAAGTAATTTGTCCCACGCATGACGTACGGATTGTAAGATATATTCTCCGAATATGCCGGAATCAATCTTAGCAGTTATTAGAACTGATCGGGTCCCGTAAATGTCGTTTTGGGTGAGAACGACAGAGGGTTGGTTGATGATGACAACTTCTTGCGCGTTGTTATCTTGCATCACGCGTTCGGCTAGTTTAGCCATTGTGGCGGATCCTTCACAAGCTGAAATAGTTACGGGATTGCACTCGCTAGCATACAGTGCCAAAAGTCCTGCTCCTGTATCCATATCCAAGACGCTATCCACGGCAGGAGTCACAGTGCTCCTGATGGCTCTTCTATACGCGTCATTCCGGATTCTATCATTCAAATATCTGAACTGACACCTCGGAAATAGGGAACATTTTGAGTTGTTCAAATTCTTCTCGATAGTGACGAAGCTGTGGTTAATGTTCAGCGCTTTTTCGAAATGGCACAGCGCTTCAGAGAAAAACCCGTAACGGTATAAATACCTGCCGATATCGTTCAGTAGATACACGTTTCCTGGGAACATTTTGATGGCTCGTTCAAAATTAGCAAATATGTCTGCTTTATTGTCCACTGCGGCTAACTCTTCGTTCATCCGAGACACTACTGCATTGAATTCGAACTCGAATCTCTTCTTGAGACTCGATTGTCTGTCGAACGCGCACAAGTACATGTCGAAGGCTTCCTTGAAGCTATTGCGAGAGGCGAGCAGCCGCGCTACGTATATAAAATCGTAGGGAGTCGAATCTCTCATTTTGGATTTCGATTTTGGCACTAGTTGTTTGGTTTACGGAGTAATTAAGTTGATTTTCCGCGACACTTTTTGGTTCACTTGTCACAGTATTTTTTAAGATAGTGTGAACTCCCGATTCACTCGTTAACTGACACTATTTCATAAGAAATCGCGATAAAGATGGTTTTCGAAGTAGAGACGTCTTGCTCTCTCGAAGTTCAAATTTAAACTGATTTTAAGTGCTACTTCACCCAAATCGTAAACTATGCTAAGGCGCAAAATACGGTTCAGGTACGTAGTAGTGTTTAGGTGGGGATAACTAATGAACATTTTACCTGTAGCTAATCCCATTACCTACTACGTAATTAGCAGAGAAAGGGCTATTAGAGATTTTCGGTAAGTAGTAAAATGCATTGTCCTAATTATGGCAAGCTGGTATTGTTATATTCAAACAATAGAATGGACTTATTTTGTAGGATTAGAAAGGTATAATTTGGTAACAGCTTAACGGGTTTTATGACATTTTCTTCGAACAGCGTTTTATGGATTACTTTGAAGTTTTTACAATAATTATTTCTTAGAAGTGGCTACCTGTTAGGTACTTTGTAGCAGCAAATGATTTAATATTACTTGCAGGTGTGTTATGAGTTTTGCACATATTTCTTCTTCCAAATTCCAACGAAGTTATTAATCCTGACGGTTATTCACAATTCAGAATATTATTTAATACTCCCTTTCATCTTTTCTTTTTGATAGAGAGCACCGATTACAATAAAGCAAAAACTAAAACCCAATTCATATTGGTTTTATGAAACTATGTCTAAAATAAATGAAAAATACAACAAATGAAATAATGATTTTTTTCTAAATAATATGATCAATGTAACTCCACGTCTACGGATTTATTGTTTGTATTTAGATTTTATTAATCTTTAAGCACAAAAATAAATACCTAGAACTTACAAAAAGTGAATTCTGATTAAGGTCGAACTCGCGAACATATATTTAACATTTTTGTAAATCTTGCAGCATTATAAAAAATCGGTGTAAAATGGTTTGGCTATTCCAAACCATCTAACCTGTAGCTAATCCCATTACCTACTACGTAATTAGCAGAGAAAGGGCTATTAGAGATTTTCGGTAAGTAGTAAAATGCGTTGTCCTAATTATGGCAAGCTGGTATTGTTATATTCAAACAATAGAATGGACTTATTTTGTAGGATTAGAAAGGTATAATTTGGTAACAGCTTAACGAGTTTTATGACATTTTCTTCGAACAGCGTTTTATGGATTACTTTGAAGTTTTTACAATAATTATTTCTTAGAAGTGGCTACCTGTTAGGTACTTTGTAGCAGCAAATGATTTAATATTACTTGCAGGTGTGTTATGAGTTTTGCACATATTTCTTCTTCCAAATTCCAACGAAGTTATTAATCCTGACGGTTATTCACAATTCAGAATATTATTTAATACTCCCTTTCATCTTTTCTTTTTGATAGAGAGCACCGATTACAATAAAGCAAAAACTAAAACCCAATTCATATTGGTTTTATGAAACTATGTCTAAAATAAATGAAACACAACAAATGAAATAATGATTTTTTTCTTTCTAAATAATATGATCAATGTAACTCCACGTCTACGGATTTATTGTTTGTATTTAGATTTTATTAATCTTTAAGCACAAAAATAAATACCTAGAACTTACAAAAAGTGAATTCCGATTAAGGTCGAACTCGCGAACATATATTTAACATTTTTGTAAATCTTGCAGCATTATAAAAAATCGGTGTAAAATGGTTTGGAATAGCCGTTCAATTTTAATACATAGTATGACAGATGTCCAGTGGCGGATTAATCACGTAGCAGGAATAGTAAGCAGCTACGGGCCCCGCGCTAAAGGGGGCTCAGCGTATCCAAACATATAATCACTCAAAAAATTACGCTTAAGCGGAGGGCCTACCTCCTCTGGCCTCTGCCTCCACGTCAGGCAATCGGTAAGATCAAACCATCTTTTTCACTGATCCACGGATCCAAGGGGCCCTAAGTTACTGTAACTGTGCTACAGCTAAGCTAAAGGCTGTTAAAAGAAACTTAACCCAGGCAGGACCCTGAACGTTTCGAGCTCGCTCCGCTCACTTTTACATCTAGTTTGTCAGCATTAACAAATAGTTACAAACAAATAGAGGATGTTTTTATAGACGGAGAACTTTAAATTGTACCCATTTCAACATATGGATGCTAGACATAGTTCTTTGCAAACCATGTGTCTGCAACATTAATGCCTTGCAATTGAGTCACAATAAGTTAGTAATCATGTCTCTGTACTGTGCTAGCTAGGTTTAACCTTTACCTTAAAATTAAAAATAGAAACAATTGAGCACTTGGACGCCTAAATTCAACGTATTATTGACTACTACTACTATCGTATCGACTCCCAGATTTCATAGAAACCACATTAATACAATCATGGCATAAATTACCCGAAAAATAAAGCCATATTCATGGATATGTAAAATATTTTCCTATAATTAAAATTCTAAAAAACATCCTTTATTTTTATGAACGCCATGTATTCTGGTTGTGTGCCCTGTTCATGACAATAAGCTCACCCCCTTTTCTAAATACCTGGCTAAATGTGGGTGTAGGTATGAGATGCACTTGTGTCTAACCGTTCGAGGATGTCATAAAAAAACCTAACATATCCGCTCATTAATAAATTCTATACTATCTCAGTTCGGTTTTAGTTGACCGAGTTTCTCCTATTCTCAATCCTGTATGAGTGAATGAAAATATTTTTCGAACTCGCTCTTGCATTTTCTTGCTCCTCGATAGTTTTCGACATTGGCTGACTAAGTACTTATTTAAATCCTGTATGAATGCTCAAAAGAAAATATAAATCTACCCGATGTGGCACTAACACTTTACGAGCTCACTATGATCGCTCTTGGACCCTGAATTTTCTTAATTGACAGGCTACTCTACTCTATATAAGTCGACAAAATTACTCCTCGCATGAATCGACACAAACAAAGTCAAAACCTAAAACAGGAAACAGAACAGGAACCCGAAAATATAGTATTTATTTTTTCAGATGTCGTTCCTAATAGTGTTCAAAAACTCATCGGTTGCGAATCCTGCAGCGGGTTCCATTGCAGGATTTGCTACGGGCCCACACGTGTTATTCTATACTATAATCTATCTCTAAGCGAAAAGTGCCTGAAATATTTGAAGTAGCTGAATGACGGTTGACTACGAGTATCATGGGTTAAAAAATGTAAGACAATATTATTAAATCAAATATTTTAATTACAAAACCAATTTACATTTATTATACATCACCATAATAATACTATTGTTAAAAATTAAAGACAATATTTTAATAATACATTTTTATAACAAAAGCAATTTACATTTATTATACATCACCATCATAATATCGAAAGTTATCCCTAATATTCCTTCCAAACTAATAACTATTGTTAAAAAATAGAAGACAATATTTAAATCAAATATTTTTATTACAAACACAATTTACATTTACTATTATACATCACCGCAATAATATCTAAAGTTATCCTTACTATTCCTTACAAACTAATAACTATTGTTAAAAAAGAGAAGAGAATATTTGAATCAAATATTTTTATTACAAACACAATTTACATTTATTATTATACATCACCGTAATAATATCTAAGGTTATTCTCACTCTAACTTACAAACAATAATAACTAATAAGGTTACATAGCCAGCACTAATTTGAACGATCCATCCGGATCAATACATTTCAGTACACTAGCCTGATCGCCACAAAACACTTTGACATTAGGACTGACCATATAAGCCATGCTCTCCACGAAGCTGTTTCTCCTGTTCGTGTAGATCTCGTTCCAATCTTCCAGAAGCTGTACCTTATACCAGCGTAATACTGCGTTGCATTCCCCATCTTTGGTCACAGTGACGTTTATGACCTCAGATTTCAAGTCCATGCAACAGCTGATTGCGAACTCTTCAGATAGTGTTTCATATTCCATGCGAGCCATATCTATGTGTACAGCTTGGGATACTTGGTAACGGTTCACGTGTCTCGCTATTCCGTAGTCAACGTTCTCATCCAAAACTCGGTTGTTGATTTCCAACCAATAACTGTTAATCAGCTGTCCCATTATTGTCACAGATGCAGGTAGACATAAGCCTCCGGAAATTAGATGGCGCTGCTTCAAACGGTCGATAATCCTCATTCTTCTTATATCTATGTCACCACTGAACTCTATGATGTTACTGAATATAACATGGAATTTCTTTCCTTTAAATATTTTGTACGTCCATGAGTCTGACACTAGAATTGTTACCTTATCTTCAGGTATTTCGTTTGCTTTTAGAACTGCTAGTAGAAACGTTTTATCGTCGCGTGCATTTACGTGACATATAAGTGACTTAGCTCCTCTTTTCATCATTAATACTCCGAATAATGGAAATGGGCTAAAATCGACCATATCTACATTTGAAATGTCTACAGTTTGTCCTAAATGGACACAGACAGTCGTAATACTTTTTCTTATCATATCCATGTATTCGACATCGTTTAGGAAAGCCAATGTTTCGGGTGAGATCCTTGATATAGTCGTATAATTTCTTTCAGGTAGAGTAGTCAATCGACCTCCGTAGGTTATAAAAGACACATTCGCAGTTTCGTCTTTATGAAGTGTCTTGGGCAAAAAGTCGAAGAACACAGCTTGTTGCCACGCGTTCGCTTTGGCCTCGCTGCGGGGGTCACTGGTGATAATTATTTCTTCAGTCAAGTATAAATTGAACCAACCAATCATCATGTTCATTTCGCCATCTTCTTTTGCAGTCAGCTTCGCGACATAAGACTCCTGGCTACTGTGACTGTCTGTGACATTGCTCCTAATTATTAAGGAAAAATATCTTAGTTTTTATTCTGATGTTAAAATCACCATGAGCTATCGGTCCACTTATAAACACATTAAGTTTCTATTTTATGACTTGACAGCCCGACATGTTACCGTAATTAATAACGAAACGATCTTTCTTATTTTAAACTGCATTGCAATACTTGACTTCCTAGAAAGGCATAATAAATCCTTTATTTAATGGGAAAGGGCCGAGACACAAGTGGCGGCCGGCAAGCCAAATGTGATGTTTCAAAGAAATTCTGTAAAAACATGCGTAATTTCTAAACGCAACTTACAAGAGCGAACCCACATCTGTTGGCAATAAACCCCGATCGCTCTAGGTAGAGACCCTTAAAACAATTGAGAAGTTTGGGCAAGGACTGCGCGAAAAGAAACCCGTGGGAAGGAGTCGATGCAAGCCGTGTGTGCAGCGTGGTATTTGTGGGGATGACGAAGGGACAGTTGATTTGAGACCGTGGAAGGGCTCGGTTGTTGGAATTAGCGGAACTAAGTCAGGGTTACGTAAAGTCCTAGGACGTCCTAGATTAGACTCATGAAGTTAGGGTAGTCTTGGTACCAAGTCGTATATATCAGTGGAGTATCGTAAGAGAGTGATTAATATTTAATAAGTTAAATATAAGTAATAGTAGTAAGTCTAGTTAAAGTCAGTGACGATACGTGTAAGGAGAAAGCTGAGGCAGAGGCGATACTGGTAAAGTGTGAGGTATTCTGTAAGTGAGTTACAGACTTATCTATTTTAATAAACACCCGGTAAGTGTTTACTATTTATTATCTACTCTTGGCGTTACCGTTTGGCGGTAACACAGATATGCTGTTAATAATCATTTATTTTAGCGTGATGGAGCAACAGACTGCTTATTTGATCACCATGTATATTATTACCTCATGTATTTATGAGTTTATCTCCAAATCCCTACCTTGGTAGATATCTGTCATAAGCGTTTGCTCAGGGAACGGAGAAAGCCAGCCGGTACACTCTTCACACGCCTCATGCATACATGCACACTATACACTAATACACCCGACTATTTGACGAATGTTGACTATTATCTGACGCATCACAAATGGATGGCCGAACCGTATTATTCACATTTTGATTAGAACGAGCCTTATGGTTCAGTGGTAAATCACTGAATCATATGGCAACGTAATATTATTGGTTACAACTTATTATAAACAGTTGTGGTCAGTAAATAATACCAACTTGTACTTTGAAATACGAATCCACCAAACGCTATATGATAGATACTGCTTCCTTTAAAGGTCTAACCCAGAAACATTGCGTTGAGATTGTTGGCGCACATTTCCACATATCGGGGGTAGTCACCCTTAAGTATGGGCCTGGAGATTGATAGCTACGTTCTAAGGAACACGATTAGGGACTGTGTCTCGTTAAATGCAACACCGGCCTATGGTATGGCCTATTCTGAATCGACACTATTTAGCGAGACACGCAAACTCGATGTTTTGGGGCAGATTAAGGAAATGTGAGGTGACGATAGAGATACCACTTCGGCGTCACCAATACAATCGCAATATGTTCTGCTACAGACCGAATCTACGGTGCGCTTGTGCAAGTTGTGTTGTTGTTATATAGTAATTGGGGTAATTTGCCGTAAGGGTGTCATTAAGTACGCGATTAAGTGAAAATACTGAAAACCTGTCTTCCTCAATGGTGGCTGGCCTCACAACCCACTGCCTTAGGATTGAGACAGACATGTAAGTAGTGCTTAGGAAACGTGATCTGCTAGAGTTCGTAGCAGTGTCCTTAGTAGGGCTATGCATTTAGGTCTAGCAGAAAGCGTACGCCGGCTGACGTTGTAAAGTGGTTCCATGGCGTAACATGGAACCACTTGCGTTCGCGAATCGGCATCTAATATTGTGGAAACAAATAAGTTAACGTTATAAATAATTTCTTAAGCGCAAGCGTAACGTTTCCCTTACCAACCCTTTTTATCTTATATAATATCTTTGATTCCTCTTGTCTTATTAGCTTCATACTTTACGATTGATTTGCCTTATTGGATTTGATATTATTCATGTATATTTCTAATTCAGAATTCCCATTAACTTCACCTTGTATCCCTCCCAGTCTTTAGCTTTGAAAGCTTGAACTGGGCTGACCACAATTGGGAATTCAGTCCTCTCAGAATCGGTGGGCAGATGACCAAGTCTATGGTTGAGTCTGACAGACGAGCGCGTGGTGGGGCGCTTGCCTTTCCGCATATATTCCAAAACAAACGGAAACCGACTGTTAATATTACTATGATTTAAGAAAAACGAAAATTTTATTAGCCTGGGGTAATTTAGGAACAGTCACATGTGGTGCCGTGACCAGGATTCTCGTCATTAAATGTACTGATTCACGTCAGTGCAACGAGAAAGAACAATGTATGGGTTACTACAAAAATAACACAACGTAATTTTATGATTCTAGAAATTAAGAGAGACGGCTTTTATTACAACGGCTACAATAACATGTTTTTGATCAGATATCGGTTTGATTATAACGATTTAATTCTTCAACCACTGGTACCGGGTTCAAGTCCCGTATGATTTATCTGTTGATGAGCTTGTATTACATTGTCATGAGTCTCGGGTTCGATTCCCGCCTGACGCAATGGTTGTTATATAATAACATTCCTGTGTCACGGTTTGTGTGGGTTCAATTCCCGCGTGTTTTGTTGGGTTAAAGGGCTTTGATACCGAGCTTAGCAAAAGTGGGTTCGATCCCTATATGCTACGCGTGGAGATACTGTTTGCAGTTTGTGTGATTATAATCTGTGTGATTATGATCTGTGTTTCAGTGCATCTTTAAAAGATGGGTTCGATTCCCTGTTGGTGAAAGTGTTATGTCCGATAGTACACAGACAGATTTTGACACGTGTTTGCGATTGCACGCTTCGTATTGTTACGAGTAATGAGTGCGTGTGAGAGTGAAAGTTGGTATGCGACACACCCTTGACTATGGGTAAATTGTTCATTATAATTAGTGCTTAGATAGAACTACGAAAACACAATTAATTCACTAAGAAGTTTACTAAAACTTTCGGACTCTGTGGCGTACGCGTTCTATGACATATATTTGGACAAATACTCGTGTGGACTTATTTCGAATTCCAGGATATTTCAATCTTCGCTTGGCTGTCACTACACTTTGTCTAAACCTTTGGGTTGTGAGTTGCGCTTGGGTCGAAGTTTCATCAAATTCAGTTGACTTCGGCTGGCTTCAACGTTGGCTGTAGCATGACTCCAGTAACGAAGCTAAGTATCACTTTTATTAGATGCTATAAATTACCGTGGTCACGTGGTATGACTTTGTTATTTCAACAATAAATGTACATTGTTTTGAGCTGTAACACTATGTAAACCTACTTAATCTAATATTGTAATAACCAAGTGGGGAGATCACAACACAGTACAACACAGTCAATTATTGTTTAGATTATTTAAAGTGTACACAAGTACATTTCAAGTCTAAAGTCAAGATCAAGATTCTTATTTGCTCAATTAATATGCATAAAATGTTTTGCGGTTTTAATGTTAGGTTGGCTCCTATCACTTATATAAATGTGCAAATGATAGTTACCTCTAATAATCTTTACTTTCTGATACAGCATTCCAACTCTAGTTGGATTTTAGAACTGTTCTCTGGTCCTTGGATCTGAGGGGGGTGACTAATTGGAATAAATTCTAATATACCTATGTGCGGACTATTTCAGCTACTCTTGGATACGAAGCTGACTCAGCGTTGAGGTGTATCGGGAGAGGCCTCTGTCCAGTGGCAGCTGCGGTAGACTGAGTTTATACCGAGCAAGCACCGTAGGTAGCGTTGCTCGATAACACAAATACTCTTAAAAGAGATTCTGGTATGTACAATCAATTTATAAGCATGCACGCGTCTTCTGAAATAACCTTAAACAAGAGTATTTTGATACAGAATAAATTTAAATTGAGATATTATGTACCGCTTGAAGATACCTCTGCGAAACAAAGTAAAATTATAGCAGACCAAATATCCTATTAGAATTATTGCTCTAGTTAGAGCACTTATAATAATCTGATTAGATAAACATTTCGAATGGGTGTACTTTTAAATTCTATAGTAATGCCATGGAAAGGCACAGCTTATCCTAATGTGAAAGCTCATACGCTGTACTGCGTCACGCGTCTGATTTTCAGAGGGGGGAATGTGACTGTCTGTGACATTGCTCCTAATTATTAAGGAAAAATATCTTAGTTTTTATTCTGATGTTAAAATCACCATGAGCTATCGGTCCACTTATAAACACATTAAGTTTCTATTTTATGACTTGACAGCCCGACATGTTACCGTAATTAATAACGAAACGATCTTTCTTATTTTAAACTGCATTGCAATACTTGACTTCCTAGAAAGGCATAATAAATCCTTTATTTAATGGGAAAGGGCCGAGACACAAGTGGCGGCCGGCAAGCCAAATGTGATGTTTCAAAGAAATTCTGTAAAAACATGCGTAATTTCTAAACGCAACTTACAAGAGCGAACCCACATCTGTTGGCAATAAACCCCGATCGCTCTAGGTAGAGACCCTTAAAACAATTGAGAAGTTTGGGCAAGGACTGCGCGAAAAGAAACCCGTGGGAAGGAGTCGATGCAAGCCGTGTGTGCAGCGTGGTATTTGTGGGGATGACGAAGGGACAGTTGATTTGAGACCGTGGAAGGGCTCGGTTGTTGGAATTAGCGGAACTAAGTCAGGGTTACGTAAAGTCCTAGGACGTCCTAGATTAGACTCATGAAGTTAGGGTAGTCTTGGTACCAAGTCGTATATATCAGTGGAGTATCGTAAGAGAGTGATTAATATTTAATAAGTTAAATATAAGTAATAGTAGTAAGTCTAGTTAAAGTCAGTGACGATACGTGTAAGGAGAAAGCTGAGGCAGAGGCGATACTGGTAAAGTGTGAGGTATTCTGTAAGTGAGTTACAGACTTATCTATTTTAATAAACACCCGGTAAGTGTTTACTATTTATTATCTACTCTTGGCGTTACCGTTTGGCGGTAACACAGATATGCTGTTAATAATCATTTATTTTAGCGTGATGGAGCAACAGACTGCTTATTTGATCACCATGTATATTATTACCTCATGTATTTATGAGTTTATCTCCAAATCCCTACCTTGGTAGATATCTGTCATAAGCGTTTGCTCAGGGAACGGAGAAAGCCAGCCGGTACACTCTTCACACGCCTCATGCATACATGCACACTATACACTAATACACCCGACTATTTGACGAATGTTGACTATTATCTGACGCATCACAAATGGATGGCCGAACCGTATTATTCACATTTTGATTAGAACGAGCCTTATGGTTCAGTGGTAAATCACTGAATCATATGGCAACGTAATATTATTGGTTACAACTTATTATAAACAGTTGTGGTCAGTAAATAATACCAACTTGTACTTTGAAATACGAATCCACCAAACGCTATATGATAGATACTGCTTCCTTTAAAGGTCTAACCCAGAAACATTGCGTTGAGATTGTTGGCGCACATTTCCACATATCGGGGGTAGTCACCCTTAAGTATGGGCCTGGAGATTGATAGCTACGTTCTAAGGAACACGATTAGGGACTGTGTCTCGTTAAATGCAACACCGGCCTATGGTATGGCCTATTCTGAATCGACACTATTTAGCGAGACACGCAAACTCGATGTTTTGGGGCAGATTAAGGAAATGTGAGGTGACGATAGAGATACCACTTCGGCGTCACCAATACAATCGCAATATGTTCTGCTACAGACCGAATCTACGGTGCGCTTGTGCAAGTTGTGTTGTTGTTATATAGTAATTGGGGTAATTTGCCGTAAGGGTGTCATTAAGTACGCGATTAAGTGAAAATACTGAAAACCTGTCTTCCTCAATGGTGGCTGGCCTCACAACCCACTGCCTTAGGATTGAGACAGACATGTAAGTAGTGCTTAGGAAACGTGATCTGCTAGAGTTCGTAGCAGTGTCCTTAGTAGGGCTATGCATTTAGGTCTAGCAGAAAGCGTACGCCGGCTGACGTTGTAAAGTGGTTCCATGGCGTAACATGGAACCACTTGCGTTCGCGAATCGGCATCTAATATTGTGGAAACAAATAAGTTAACGTTATAAATAATTTCTTAAGCGCAAGCGTAACGTTTCCCTTACCAACCCTTTTTATCTTATATAATATCTTTGATTCCTCTTGTCTTATTAGCTTCATACTTTACGATTGATTTGCCTTATTGGATTTGATATTATTCATGTATATTTCTAATTCAGAATTCCCATTAACTTCACCTTGTATCCCTCCCAGTCTTTAGCTTTGAAAGCTTGAACTGGGCTGACCACAATTGGGAATTCAGTCCTCTCAGAATCGGTGGGCAGATGACCAAGTCTATGGTTGAGTCTGACAGACGAGCGCGTGGTGGGGCGCTTGCCTTTCCGCATATATTCCAAAACAAACGGAAACCGACTGTTAATATTACTATGATTTAAGAAAAACGAAAATTTTATTAGCCTGGGGTAATTTAGGAACAGTCACACTACACAACTTCTCGCAGATATCTTGATAGTTATTGAAGTCTATTTCAAACAACGATTGAGGTTCAGACATGTATTTCAAGTTATCGTACGTATTTACGTCTTCGCTGTAATAAGTTTCTCCGAAGTAAGTCGTTGTGTGCACGTTCATATGGGCCACGTTTAGAATATCTTTGGTTTCCCGACACATTTTGTATTTCTTGCTGAGTTCGTCACATTTAATGCCGGCGACGAAGTATTCTGCTCTTCCGGGTATTACTTTGCTGTTTTTTTGAAGTAATTTGTCCCACGCATGACGTACGGATTGTAAGATATATTCTCCGAATATGCCGGAATCAATCTTAGCAGTTATTAGAACTGATCGGGTCCCGTAAATGTCGTTTTGGGTGAGAACGACAGAGGGTTGGTTGATGATGACAACTTCTTGCGCGTTGTTATCTTGCATCACGCGTTCGGCTAGTTTAGCCATTGTGGCGGATCCTTCACAAGCTGAAATAGTTACGGGATTGCACTCGCTAGCATACAGGGCCAAAAGTCTTGCTCCTGTATCCATATCCAAGACGCTATCCACGGCAGGAGTCACAGTGCTCCTGATGGCTCTTCTATACGCGTCATTCCGGATTCTATCATTCAAATATCTGAACTGACACCTCGGAAATAGGGAACATTTTGAGTTGTTCAAATTCTTCTCGATAGTGACGAAGCTGTGGTTAATGTTCAGCGCTTTTTCGAAATGGCACAGCGCTTCAGAGAAAAACCCGTAACGGTATAAATACCTGCCGATATCGTTCAGTAGATACACGTTTCCTGGGAACATTTTGATGGCTCGTTCAAAATTAGCAAATATGTCTGCTTTATTGTCCACTGCGGCTAACTCTTCGTTCATCCGAGACACTACTGCATTGAATTCGAACTCGAATCTCTTCTTGAGACTCGATTGTCTGTCGAACGCGCACAAGTACATGTCGAAGGCTTCCTTGAAGCTATTGCGAGAGGCGAGCAGCCGCGCTACGTATATAAAATCGTAGGGAGTCGAATCTCTCATTTTGGATTTCGATTTTGGCACTAGTTGTTTGGTTTACGGAGTAATTAAGTTGATTTTCCGCGACACTTTTTGGTTCACTTGTCACAGTATTTTTTAAGATAGTGTGAACTCCCGATTCACTCGTTAACTGACACTATTTCATAAGAAATCGCGATAAAGATGGTTTTCGAAGTAGAGACGTCTTGCTCTCTCGAAGTTCAAATTTAAACTGATTTTAAGTGCTACTTCACCCAAATCGTAAACTATGCTAAGGCGCAAAATACGGTTCAGGTACGTAGTAGTGTTTAGGTGGGGATAACTAATGAACATTTTACCTGTAGCTAATCCCATTACCTACTACGTAATTAGCAGAGAAAGGGTTATTAGAGATTTTCGGTAAGTAGTAAAATGCATTGTCCTAATTATGGCAAGCTGGTATTGTTATATTCAAACAATAGAATGGACTTATTTTGTAGGATTAGAAAGGTATAATTTGGTAACAGCTTAACGGGTTTTATGACATTTTCTTCGAACAGCGTTTTATGGATTACTTTGAAGTTTTTACAATAATTATTTCTTAGAAGTGGCTACCTGTTAGGTACTTTGTAGCAGCAAATGATTTAATATTACTTGCAGGTGTGTTATGAGTTTTGCACATATTTCTTCTTCCAAATTCCAACGAAGTTATTAATCCTGACGGTTATTCACAATTCAGAATATTATTTAATACTCCCTTTCATCTTTTCTTTTTGATAGAGAGCACCGATTACAATAAAGCAAAAACTAAAACCCAATTCATATTGGTTTTATGAAACTATGTCTAAAATAAATGAAAAATACAACAAATGAAATAATGATTTTTTTCTAAATAATATGATCAATGTAACTCCACGTCTACGGATTTATTGTTTGTATTTAGATTTTATTAATCTTTAAGCACAAAAATAAATACCTAGAACTTACAAAAAGTGAATTCTGATTAAGGTCGAACTCGCGAACATATATTTAACATTTTTGTAAATCTTGCAGCATTATAAAAAATCGGTGTAAAATGGTTTGGCTATTCCAAACCATCTAACCTGTAGCTAATCCCATTACCTACTACGTAATTAGCAGAGAAAGGGCTATTAGAGATTTTCGGTAAGTAGTAAAATGCGTTGTCCTAATTATGGCAAGCTGGTATTGTTATATTCAAACAATAGAATGGACTTATTTTGTAGGATTAGAAAGGTATAATTTGGTAACAGCTTAACGAGTTTTATGACATTTTCTTCGAACAGCGTTTTATGGATTACTTTGAAGTTTTTACAATAATTATTTCTTAGAAGTGGCTACCTGTTAGGTACTTTGTAGCAGCAAATGATTTAATATTACTTGCAGGTGTGTTATGAGTTTTGCACATATTTCTTCTTCCAAATTCCAACGAAGTTATTAATCCTGACGGTTATTCACAATTCAGAATATTATTTAATACTCCCTTTCATCTTTTCTTTTTGATAGAGAGCACCGATTACAATAAAGCAAAAACTAAAACCCAATTCATATTGGTTTTATGAAACTATGTCTAAAATAAATGAAACACAACAAATGAAATAATGATTTTTTTCTTTCTAAATAATATGATCAATGTAACTCCACGTCTACGGATTTATTGTTTGTATTTAGATTTTATTAATCTTTAAGCACAAAAATAAATACCTAGAACTTACAAAAAGTGAATTCCGATTAAGGTCGAACTCGCGAACATATATTTAACATTTTTGTAAATCTTGCAGCATTATAAAAAATCGGTGTAAAATGGTTTGGAATAGCCGTTCAATTTTAATACATAGTATGACAGATGTCCAGTGGCGGATTAATCACGTAGCAGGAATAGTAAGCAGCTACGGGCCCCGCGCTAAAGGGGGCTCAGCGTATCCAAACATATAATCACTCAAAAAATTACGCTTAAGCGGAGGGCCTACCTCCTCTGGCCTCTGCCTCCACGTCAGGCAATCGGTAAGATCAAACCATCTTTTTCACTGATCCACGGATCCAAGGGGCCCTAAGTTACTGTAACTGTGCTACAGCTAAGCTAAAGGCTGTTAAAAGAAACTTAACCCAGGCAGGACCCTGAACGTTTCGAGCTCGCTCCGCTCACTTTTACATCTAGTTTGTCAGCATTAACAAATAGTTACAAACAAATAGAGGATGTTTTTATAGACGGAGAACTTTAAATTGTACCCATTTCAACATATGGATGCTAGACATAGTTCTTTGCAAACCATGTGTCTGCAACATTAATGCCTTGCAATTGAGTCACAATAAGTTAGTAATCATGTCTCTGTACTGTGCTAGCTAGGTTTAACCTTTACCTTAAAATTAAAAATAGAAACAATTGAGCACTTGGACGCCTAAATTCAACGTATTATTGACTACTACTACTATCGTATCGACTCCCAGATTTCATAGAAACCACATTAATACAATCATGGCATAAATTACCCGAAAAATAAAGCCATATTCATGGATATGTAAAATATTTTCCTATAATTAAAATTCTAAAAAACATCCTTTATTTTTATGAACGCCATGTATTCTGGTTGTGTGCCCTGTTCATGACAATAAGCTCACCCCCTTTTCTAAATACCTGGCTAAATGTGGGTGTAGGTATGAGATGCACTTGTGTCTAACCGTTCGAGGATGTCATAAAAAAACCTAACATATCCGCTCATTAATAAATTCTATACTATCTCAGTTCGGTTTTAGTTGACCGAGTTTCTCCTATTCTCAATCCTGTATGAGTGAATGAAAATATTTTTCGAACTCGCTCTTGCATTTTCTTGCTCCTCGATAGTTTTCGACATTGGCTGACTAAGTACTTATTTAAATCCTGTATGAATGCTCAAAAGAAAATATAAATCTACCCGATGTGGCACTAACACTTTACGAGCTCACTATGATCGCTCTTGGACCCTGAATTTTCTTAATTGACAGGCTACTCTACTCTATATAAGTCGACAAAATTACTCCTCGCATGAATCGACACAAACAAAGTCAAAACCTAAAACAGGAAACAGAACAGGAACCCGAAAATATAGTATTTATTTTTTCAGATGTCGTTCCTAATAGTGTTCAAAAACTCATCGGTTGCGAATCCTGCAGCGGGTTCCATTGCAGGATTTGCTACGGGCCCACACGTGTTATTCTATACTATAATCGATCTCTAAGCGAAAAGTGCCTGAAATATTTGAAGTAGCTGAATGACGGTTGACTACGAGTATCATGGGTTAAAAAATGTAAGACAATATTATTAAATCAAATATTTTAATTACAAAACCAATTTACATTTATTATACATCACCATAATAATACTATTGTTAAAAATTAAAGACAATATTTTAATAATACATTTTTATAACAAAAGCAATTTACATTTATTATACATCACCATCATAATATCGAAAGTTATCCCTAATATTCCTTCCAAACTAATAACTATTGTTAAAAAATAGAAGACAATATTTAAATCAAATATTTTTATTACAAACACAATTTACATTTACTATTATACATCACCGCAATAATATCTAAAGTTATCCTTACTATTCCTTACAAACTAATAACTATTGTTAAAAAAGAGAAGAGAATATTTGAATCAAATATTTTTATTACAAACACAATTTACATTTATTATTATACATCACCGTAATAATATCTAAGGTTATTCTCACTCTAACTTACAAACAATAATAACTAATAAGGTTACATAGCCAGCACTAATTTGAACGATCCATCCGGATCAATACATTTCAGTACATTAGCCTGATCGCCACAAAACACTTTGACATTAGGACTGACCATATAAGCCATGCTCTCCACGAAGCTGTTTCTCCTGTTCGTGTAGATCTCGTTCCAATCTTCCAGAAGCTGTACCTTATACCAGCGTAATACTGCGTTGCATTCCCCATCTTTGGTCACAGTGACGTTTATGACCTCAGATTTCAAGTCCATGCAACAGCTGATTGCGAACTCTTCAGATAGTGTTTCATATTCCATGCGAGCCATATCTATGTGTACAGCTTGGGATACTTGGTAACGGTTCACGTGTCTCGCTATTCCGTAGTCAACGTTCTCATCCAAAACTCGGTTGTTGATTTCCAACCAATAACTGTTAATCAGCTGTCCCATTATTGTCACAGATGCAGGTAGACATAAGCCTCCGGAAATTAGATGGCGCTGCTTCAAACGGTCGATAATCCTCATTCTTCTTATATCTATGTCACCACTGAACTCTATGATGTTACTGAATATAACATGGAATTTCTTTCCTTTAAATATTTTGTACGTCCATGAGTCTGACACTAGAATTGTTACCTTATCTTCAGGTATTTCGTTTGCTTTTAGAACTGCTAGTAGAAACGTTTTATCGTCGCGTGCATTTACGTGACATATAAGTGACTTAGCTCCTCTTTTCATCATTAATACTCCGAATAATGGAAATGGGCTAAAATCGACCATATCTACATTTGAAATGTCTACAGTTTGTCCTAAATGGACACAGACAGTCGTAATACTTTTTCTTATCATATCCATGTATTCGACATCGTTTAGGAAAGCCAATGTTTCGGGTGAGATCCTTGATATAGTCGTATAATTTCTTTCAGGTAGAGTAGTCAATCGACCTCCGTAGGTTATAAAAGACACATTCGCAGTTTCGTCTTTATGAAGTGTCTTGGGCAAAAAGTCGAAGAACACAGCTTGTTGCCACGCGTTCGCTTTGGCCTCGCTGCGGGGGTCACTGGTGATAATTATTTCTTCAGTCAAGTATAAATTGAACCAACCAATCATCATGTTCATTTCGCCATCTTCTTTTGCAGTCAGCTTCGCGACATAAGACTCCTGGCTACACAACTTCTCGCAGATATCTTGATAGTTATTGAAGTCTATTTCAAACAACGATTGAGGTTCAGACATGTATTTCAAGTTATCGTACGTATTTACGTCTTCGCTGTAATAAGTTTCTCCGAAGTAAGTCGTTGTGTGCACGTTCATATTGGCCACGTTTAGAATATCTTTGGTTTCCCGACACATTTTGTATTTCTTGCTGAGTTCGTCACATTTAATGCCGGCGACGAAGTATTCTGCTCTTCCGGGTATTACTTTGCTGTTTTTTTGAAGTAATTTGTCCCACGCATGACGTACGGATTGTAAGATATATTCTCCGAATATGCCGGAATCAATCTTAGCAGTTATTAGAACTGATCGGGTCCCGTAAATGTCGTTTTGGGTGAGAACGACAGAGGGTTGGTTGATGATGACAACTTCTTGCGCGTTGTTATCTTGCATCACGCGTTCGGCTAGTTTAGCCATTGTGGCGGATCCTTCACAAGCTGAAATAGTTACGGGATTGCACTCGCTAGCATACAGGGCCAAAAGTCCTGCTCCTGTATCCATATCCAAGACGCTATCCACGGCAGGAGTCACAGTGCTCCTGATGGCTCTTCTATACGCGTCATTCCGGATTCTATCATTCAAATATCTGAACTGACACCTCGGAAATAGGGAACATTTTGAGTTGTTCAAATTCTTCTCGATAGTGACGAAGCTGTGGTTAATGTTCAGCGCTTTTTCGAAATGGCACAGCGCTTCAGAGAAAAACCCGTAACGGTATAAATACCTGCCGATATCGTTCAGTAGATACACGTTTCCTGGGAACATTTTGATGGCTCGTTCAAAATTAGCAAATATGTCTGCTTTATTGTCCACTGCGGCTAACTCTTCGTTCATCCGAGACACTACTGCATTGAATTCGAACTCGAATCTCTTCTTGAGACTCGATTGTCTGTCGAACGCGCACAAGTACATGTCGAAGGCTTCCTTGAAGCTATTGCGAGAGGCGAGCAGCCGCGCTACGTATATAAAATCGTAGGGAGTCGAATCTCTCATTTTGGATTTCGATTTTGGCACTAGTTGTTTGGTTTACGGAGTAATTAAGGTGATTTTCCGCGACACTTTTTGGTTCACTTGTCACAGTATTTTTTAAGATAGTGTGAACTCCCGATTCACTCGTTAACTGACACTATTTCATAAGAAATCGCGATAAAGATGGTTTTCGAAGTAGAGACGTCTTGCTCTCTCGAAGTTCAAATTTAAACTGATTTTAAGTGCTACTTCACCCAAATCGTAAACTATGCTAAGGCGCAAAATACGGTTCAGGTACGTAGTAGTGTTTAGGTGGGGATAACTAATGAACATTTTACCTGTAGCTAATCCCATTACCTACTACGTAATTAGCAGAGAAAGGGCTATTAGAGATTTTCGGTAAGTAGTAAAATGCATTGTCCTAATTATGGCAAGCTGGTATTGTTATATTCAAACAATAGAATGGACTTATTTTGTAGGATTAGAAAGGTATAATTTGGTAACAGCTTAACGGGTTTTATGACATTTTCTTCGAACAGCGTTTTATGGATTACTTTGAAGTTTTTACAATAATTATTTCTTAGAAGTGGCTACCTGTTAGGTACTTTGTAGCAGCAAATGATTTAATATTACTTGCAGGTGTGTTATGAGTTTTGCACATATTTCTTCTTCCAAATTCCAACGAAGTTATTAATCCTGACGGTTATTCACAATTCAGAATATTATTTAATACTCCCTTTCATCTTTTCTTTTTGATAGAGAGCACCGATTACAATAAAGCAAAAACTAAAACCCAATTCATATTGGTTTTATGAAACTATGTCTAAAATAAATGAAAAATACAACAAATGAAATAATGATTTTTTTCTAAATAATATGATCAATGTAACTCCACGTCTACGGATTTATTGTTTGTATTTAGATTTTATTAATCTTTAAGCACAAAAATAAATACCTACCGCCTTATTCATAAAAATAGTTAAGAGTTGTTTAACTTAAGCTTGGTTTATCTCGCATGCCGTCACTTTCATTTGAATATTATTGAAGTGAGACGGCATGCGAGATAAACCAAGCTTAAGTTAAACAACTCTTAACTATTTTTATGAATAAGGCGGCTAGAACTTACAAAAAGTGAATTCTGATTAAGGTCGAACTCGCGAACATATATTTAACATTTTTGTAAATCTTGCAGCATTATAAAAAATCGGTGTAAAATGGTTTGGCTATTCCAAACCATCTAACCTGTAGCTAATCCCATTACCTACTACGTAATTGTTATGTTTGTTGGGTTGATACTAATGAAAGATACTGTTGAGTAGACTGTAGTTTAATGAGACTAATTAGAACACATTATAAATAAGAGACAGTTACGCAGTATCACAGACGGGCTCAGATCTTGTAGTGTGGAGTGACAGTTGTCCACCGGAACCATAGCTTATAACTAGTGGTGTACATACTAACTACTTACTAAATAGTGATGTTACAACATCCCCCTTGTTGAGTTCAAATAAGACCCCAGACAAACAATTAATAAGATGTACTATGACAAGCGACTTTAATTACATGACAACATTCTTATTAACACTAAGTTACATATTTTAATCTAGGCATTCTTAATACTACTTAGACTACTTAGTTGATAGCTACATGGTTAATCAATTTCCTCTATTAACCTTCTTGTAGGTTTTACAATTCGACCTGACCTGGTTGTTATGCTTGAGGATTTTTGAGATGAGGAATCTTGAAGTCTAGACTCCTGTCTGTCACCTTCCTCTCTCCCCTGTGACGAGTTGGATTGCATAGGAGGGTTTGCATAGTTATGTGAATACTTATGCCTTAAGTGTATTCTATTTCTCCTATACTGTACACCATTGACATCCTCAACAACATATGACCTATTGTTCATCATTCTTTGTTTGACAATAGCTTGTTCCCAGTTACTTTTGGGATTTCTTTTAAAATAGACATGGTCATTGTGATGTAGCATTGACATTGACTTAGTATTTCGATTATAATTCCTAGATTTGTTTTCATCATTTTTATTGACTGACTTTTTATAATCCTGAAATGTTACTACTTTTGGCCTTAATTTCTTATATGACACTGGAATATTATCTCTTAAGTTTCTAGACATTAACAATTGAGCTGGTGATGACAAATTATTTTTAGGTGTATTTCTATACTGTAATAAAGCTATGTATGGATCTGTTTTGTTTTCTTTACATTTCCTTAACATGTTTTTTACTATTTTTACTGAACTTTCAGCTTGACCATTTGACTGTGAATGATATGGGCTAGTAACAACATGTTCTATGTCCCATTCTTGTAAGAAATTTTTGAAATCAATAGACTGGAAAGGCGGTCCACCATCTGACACAAGTTGCAAAGGTATTCCATGACGGGCAAAAATAGATTTTAAATGAGTAATTACATTTTGTGACGTACTGTTTTTATTTAATAATGCTATCTCTATGTATTTAGAGTAGTAATCTGTGACAATTAAATAGACTAAACTTTCAAAATGCATTAAATCAATACCAACTTGTTGCCATGGATATTTGCATATTTCATAATTTTGTAGTGGTTCCTTTTGATTACATGGCTTGAATTTTGCACATATAAGACATTGTTCTACTAAATTCTTAACATCACTTGACATTTGTGGCCAATACAAAGATTCTCTAGCTAATTTCTGACATTTATTTATACCTTGGTGACCTTTATGTACTTTTTCTAACATTTCTTTGTACATTGACTGTGGTACTATTAATCTTGAACCTTTGAACACTAAATCTTTGATTACATGGATTTCACCTTGAATATTCCAAAATGGTTTTACCAATGAACTGACATTGTTCTTGTTTTTTGGCCATCCTTCCTTATAATATTTTTTCAATAATTGTAAGGATTCATCATTTTTGGTTTCCTGTGCTAATTTTGTGCTGTATTCCTTAGTTATTGCTAAATTAGCATACATTAAATTGACATGACAAGACATTTCTGACTCATTTTCAGGTGTGTAATGGTCTTTTAAAGCTGCTCTTGACAAAGTGTCTGATATAAACATTTCTTTACCTGGCACATGTATAACTTCTAAATCATACTTTTGTACAGTTAACATCATACGCTGTAATCTAGCGGGGACATCATGCAATGGTTTTTTAAATAAATAGACTAATGGCTTGTGATCAGTATGAACTGTGACTCTATTGCCATATACATATTGGTGAAATTTTTCACAACCAAATTAAATTGCTAGTAGCTCTTTTTCTATCTGTGCATATCTTTCCTGGGTTTCAGTTAAAGTTTTTGAACTATATGCAATAGGTTTGTTTTTCTGTAACATGACTGCACCTAAAGCTGATTTTGACGAATCGACTGACAAGACTAATGGAATCTTAGGATTGTAATGAGCTAAAACTGGTGAGTTTGTAATCTCATCTTTCAATTTTTTGAGACATTGACTATAATTCTCATCCCAAGTCCAGACTGAATCTTTTTTCAAAAGATTTCTTAATATTTGTGTTTTTTCTGACAGGTTACTAATAAAAGGTCCTAAATAATTAATCATACCTAGAATTCTCTGTAACTCTTTGACATTTTGTGGTGTGGGCATATTGACAATTGCTTTGATTTTTTCTTGATCTGCCCTGGCACCATCTTTACTGAATATATAACCCAAAAAACATACTTCTGTGACTAATAATTTACATTTAGATTTGTTGAATTTTAAATTGACTTGACGAGCTCTTTGCATGACTTTGTGTAATCTTTCATTATGAACTGACTCATTTGGTCCATAAACTAAAATATCATCTATGAATATTAAGACTCCTTCGATATCACCGAATAGATTCATCATGACTCTTTGAAAGATTTCAGACGAAGCATTAATTCCATATGGCAATCTTAAATACTTATATCTACCAAATGGTGTTTGAAAGGTACACAATTCAGAACTGTATTCATCCAGACGTAGCATCCAAAAACCAGAAAAAGCATCTAAATGAGAAAAACATACAGCCCCTTCGAGCTGAGACCTAATCTCATCAATTGACTTTAGTGGATAGAATTCTCTAATGATGTTTTTATTCAAATTTCTAGGATCTAGACAAATTCTTAACTGACCTGAACTTTTTACGGTTATGACAACTGAATTAACCCATTGAGTTGGTTTGGTAACCTTCTCAATAACTTGCATTTCCACCATGCGATCCAACTCCTCACGTAATTTCCCTTGTAACGCAAATGGAACTCTCCTGGGTGGATCCACACATGGTACTGCATCAGGCTTGAGTTTAAGATGACAGACTGGAGGTAGACATCCAAGTCCCTGAAAAACATCATTATATTGTGTAAGTATTTGTTTACAAAAATCTTGTTTTGATACTGAAAAGACACGTTTTATAATTCCTAACCTTTCACATGTTGGTAGACCAAGAACATTTGGACAATCTAAATTTGCTACTATAAACATTATGGATTCGACAACGTTATTATTATTTAAGTTTAATTTACAATTTAAGTTCACTTGACCTAAAATTGGAATGGATTTTCCACCAAATCCTGTGACATTTATTTGACATTTGGCAAGTGACACTTTTGACAGGTTATCATATGTCTGCTTTGACATTATATTGACATCTGCACCAGAGTCTATGATGCATTTAATTTGTTTAATACCTATTGTTAAGTTAATTTCCCATGACTGTTTTGAATAATTACTTTCCAAGGTGTTGACATTATTTACTTTATGACTGATATCTGAGTGACTGACTAATGATCTGTTATGTGACTGTGAATACTGACTACTGTTTTTAAGCTTATGACACTGTGTTCTGTTGTGTAATCCCTCAGACTTGTGACTATTATCATCATTAAGATGTAAATTTGGACTTCGACTTTTTTTATTTTGGATTTTGGACTGGACAGTGAATCTCTCAGATATGTGACTTTTCTCATCACTGAGATGTTGATTATTTTCAGTACATCTCTCAGACAGTTCACGACGTTCATCACAGAGATAATAGGATTGGGGACGTTGACTTTTGGACTTGACGTTGAATCTCTCTGATATATCACTGATATCATCATCGGGATACGGTGACTGTAAATATGACTGTCCCATCTGTGATACTACTTCTGCTGTGTTTGTGTTCTGTCTTTGTGAGTGAAACTGACTGTGTGACTCTGTGTTCTGACAATATTTCGACTGACTACTATGTATGTGTATATTTGAATGACTTTTACTCGACTTTAATTGACTGTTCAACATGCCAACAAAATATTCTTGACTACTATTATCTGAATTAAACGATTGCAACTGACTGACTTTTTTATTATTGAGACAATATTTAGCAAAATGACCAAAAGATTTACATGACCTGCATTGAACGCCTTTAGCTGGGCACTTGTAGCGATGAGACTGCCCACAGCGGCTGCATGTCTTCGAGTTGCTGGTGTGGTCGCTGTTTGAAGCTGACCCTGACTTGCGACTGCTCGATGCTGACTGGCGATTGCCCGTAGCTGACCTGCGACTGGAAGCTCGCTGTTGACCATCTCGTCGACTACGGCTCCTCTGACTGAGATGCATGACGTTCTCACTGGCGACACTGGTACCTTTGACAATTTTCTCGGCATCCTGCTGAGCGATTATGAGTGTCCTTGCCAGCTCTTGCATTCTCTGGTATGTCAAATCAGGTTCTTGCAATAACCTCTGACGTACATGTGACAAATCTATATTGAGGTTTGCTATAAAAATATCTTTAATTAGCGACTCCCTGAGCGTGCCAAACTCACATTCTCTGCTTTTATTTTCCAAATCCGTAAGGAATTCGTCGATGTTTTCGGATTTTTCCTGCCTACGTGTGAAGAATAGGTATCTACACATCGTCACATTTCTTCTTGGCTCGAAGAATTTGTCGAATTTGGACTTGACTTCGCTGAGTGTGCTGCTATCAATTTTGAGATTGAACGTGTTGAATATATTGAGACCACGTTCTCCAATTAGATGCAGTAGAATCGCAATTTTCCGCTTCTCGCTTGACTTGTCTAGGCCTGTGGCTAGCAAATAAAGTTCCAGCTGCTGCCACCATCTTTTCCACGCCTGCGCATTATTATTTGCTGGATCCGACGAAATATGGAGTTGTTGTAGACGTGCGCTTAGACCTTGTTCGTGTCCGCCATCTTTTCTAGCGTCGCCGACGGCACCCGTTGCTTGCATTTTTTCGACTGTTTTAATTCTTCAGTATGACTTCTCTTTGAGGGCGTGGGTTCGAATCCCACTTCTGACACCATGTTATGTTTGTTGGGTTGATACTAATGAAAGATACTGTTGAGTAGACTGTAGTTTAATGAGACTAATTAGAACACATTATAAATAAGAGACAGTTACGCAGTATCACAGACGGGCTCAGATCTTGTAGTGTGGAGTGACAGTTGTACGTGGAAAATTCGCGCTGCGCCCCCGCAAGGGGGCGCGGCGAGCGGTCTCTGGGTCTCGCCCATTTGCCGCGGAGGCTTTACCTCGGCCCGTAAATACGGGACCTGTCGTCTTGGTGCCTTTTAGGCTAAGGCCTGGTGGGCACGCGGCAACAATGCGTGCTCATGTGAGTTGATGCGGTGAGAGTAACTATAGGCGCGCCACAGCGCCTGTTGCATGGCGCTGCTGTCTTCACAGCATCCCGGCGGCCCATCCCCACCAGGTGAGACCCCCGGTTGCCCGGAGGAGGCCCAGCGGAGGACGGCCAGCGACAGAGATGCCGACTTACGACGCACCTACAGTGGATGTGTGGCTCCCGTCCGTCCCGCTTCCAGAGCTAGCCGGTTACGGTCCGGACTAAGGGGCCGTCGTGTGTGTGTGGGCAGTATTGTATTGTGTAACACCGCCCAGTGTGGCGTGCCGCCACGAGTGATCGCGGCCCACGCGTGAGTCTATGTGTGTATAGTGGCGTCTGTCTGTGTTAGTTGTGTGCCATGCCTATATTAACTTAGAACACAACACACAACTGGGTGCGAGTATTATGTCGAGTCGTAATTGTGCAGGCAAGCTGTGTGTAGCCAGGAAACAGCTTGCCTGGAGTCACAGCCGGGGATAGGCTCACTGTCTACCACCAAGTCGAGAGGGGCCCCGCGCCGGGGGGGGGAGAGGGGCGCGCATGCTCGGGCACGGTGCTCACCGTACGGCTGGCTGAGTGCCGGCACGCGCGACCGTTTCCGGCGCTAGGCAACGACTGGGGGACACGTGAGCCCGCGCTATTCTAGGAGAGGAGACAGCGGAGGGGGGCGACCTTACCTCTAAGCCCGCGGAAGACCCTCTGAGCCACTATCTCCGGCGAGGCCGAGTCCTAGGGTGGTGAGCTCGGCCATGCCTTTGACTATGGTCGACGTTGGGTTTCCGCCCTCATATATTATTTTCAACACGCCCATCAAAATATTGAGGGCGCGGTCTGTGGCAGCTTTATCGGTGCGGCCGGCGCCGGCTGGTGTGGCAGCGCTAGGCGTCGCCCCCTGAGTGGGGGTCGGGGCCCGCGGCTGCGCTATGCCAGCGCCGGCTTCTGGAATCAGTTGGTGTGCGAGGGCAGGCTCAATTGCCGCCTCGCTAGAGGTCGGGTCGGTAGCCTGCGCCTCAGAGGCAAGGTCGGCCCGTTGGTCGTCTACAGGAGCGGGAGGGGGCGCGGGCTTGTTGCCCTTGCGCCTCCTCTTCTTCTTTCGCTTCCTCCGCTTTGAGGGGGGGGGAGGAGGAACTTCATCTCTGCTTGTGGGCCCGTTGGCCGGCGCCATCAGTGACACGCCTTGGGCCTCGTTGGAGGTATTTTCTTTGGGCCTCTCGGTGACCACTTCCGGTCGGCGTGAGGTGGTCGTGGCGGCGGTTGTCCCCGCTCGCCTGTTCCGTGTTTCAGCAACGAACACGGGGCATTTAATGTTGTTAGCAGGGTGACTACCCCCGCAGTTGGCGCACGTCGCCGGCTCTTCGCGTGGGCGGGGGCAATCACGCGCTGCGTGCCCTTCCCCACAGCGAACGCAGGCGAGCGGCCGGTGGCAGTTGTGTGACGAGTGCCGGAACTTTTGGCACCGGTGACATTGGGCGGGCCCACGCTTTCCCCGCCAGGCCTCAATCTTGACACCACGCATGAGCATAAACTCGGTAGTGTCGAAGAGAGTGCGTGAAACCTGTGTCCTTTTTAGGACAGCGTGGAACACGCAGCCGGGTCTTCCCTGGCGCGCCCTTATATGGCGCACGTACTCCGGCTCGTGCCCTAGCGCGCGGAGTTCCTCCTCTATTTCCTCTGGGGTGGTGTCGGCAGGCAGCCCCGTTATGGCCACCTTGAAGCTTCGCTCCGCCGGCAGCGAGTAGGCGAACCAGGAAATGCCGCTTTCCTTCTCCAGGCCCGTTAGGTACCTCTGGACCACCCTATATTCGTTCTCGCTTTCGGGCGAGAAACGAACCCCAGCGCCGTACGGTCGGGCGTTGGGGGGGTGACCCAGTTTGTCTCTAAGGGCCCTGAAGTGTGCGGCCCATCCAGGCAGTCTCTCCACCACCAGCGGAGGATACCTAGGCCGCTTGGGCGGCTTCGGCTTTGGCTGCGCGGTGGCCTCTCCTTTCCCGTTCAATGGGGAGGGGGCCGCCGGTTGGGGGGGGAGTCAAAAGGTATTGAGACACTCACCCCATGTGTCTCCTCTCGTTCATATGCAGGCGTCGGTGAGGTCGACGCGGGCGGCGTGCGGGCCATGTCGGCGAAGGAAGGCGACGCGCCAGCGTCCCGACCTCGCGGCGGCGCGTGTTCGCGCTGTGGCCGCGGCGGGTCTAGACAATAGCGCTTCGCCTCCTCCTCTAGCTCGTCTGTGCTTCGACGTCGACGTTGCGGGCGTAGCTCCCGCTGGGGTTCTTCATAGGACCCGGCAGATCCCATTGACACGCTCGAGCCGGCTTGCGACGAGCATGCTGATAGTCCTGCCGGGGAGTCATAAGCGGAGGCGCGGGGGGGCGCCGGCGAATACGGTACCTGCTCCGCTGTTGCCAGTCCTGTCGCAGGGCCGTAACTAGGGCCGGCGGTCGCGGAGGTGCGTGGAGTCGTGTTGATGCTGCTGGGTGCGTGCACCGTGGACACAGCCCCGGAGGGCGCAGTCGACGCGGCGGGTCGCGGGGCGGCATATGATTGCGCCGCTGTGTTCGCATACGTGCGTGGTGGCGTGATCGTCTTCTTTGGCGCGGGGGTGCGGGCGGTAGCCGCGGGGGGGCGCTGCGATGATGCAGGTTTCGGTGCGGATGTCCGCGCCGATGGTACAGGCGTACGTACCTTGGCGTTGCGTGGGAAGGCAGAGGCCGGCTCAGGTGCCTGTGTCGGCACTGGTCGGAATGACGTTGGGCGCACGGCCACGGCGTGCGGGTGGCCCGGCGAAGGCGACGGCGCAACGCGGGCAGGCGCCGCTTGCGACTTCGACGGCCCACGCGCGGCCGCCGCCGTGCTTGGTCCCGTGTCCTCTCTTCCTGGCTTCTTCGCCTTACCGGTACTCCTCCTCTCTTCAGTATGAGGAGGGGGGGGTCCAGCCGCGGCCGCACCGGCCGACTCGACGTCAATGTTTGGCATCGACGCCGTCCGGTCCAGCCACGGGCGAAGGTCTTCTCTGAAGCTGGCGTCGCCGCGGCCAAACGGGTCGCGGGCGCCGGGCTTGGGCATCTTCTTGTGTTAAAAACTGCTACGTGCGTGCAGGAATCGCGAGTGACAGTTGTCCACCGGAACCATAGCTTATAACTAGTGGTGTACATACTAACTACTTACTAAATAGTGATGTTACAACAGTAATTAGCAGAGAAAGGGCTATTAGAGATTTTCGGTAAGTAGTAAAATGCGTTGTCCTAATTATGGCAAGCTGGTATTGTTATATTCAAACAATAGAATGGACTTATTTTGTAGGATTAGAAAGGTATAATTTGGTAACAGCTTAACGAGTTTTATGACATTTTCTTCGAACAGCGTTTTATGGATTACTTTGAAGTTTTTACAATAATTATTTCTTAGAAGTGGCTACCTGTTAGGTACTTTGTAGCAGCAAATGATTTAATATTACTTGCAGGTGTGTTATGAGTTTTGCACATATTTCTTCTTCCAAATTCCAACGAAGTTATTAATCCTGACGGTTATTCACAATTCAGAATATTATTTAATACTCCCTTTCATCTTTTCTTTTTGATAGAGAGCACCGATTACAATAAAGCAAAAACTAAAACCCAATTCATATTGGTTTTAAGAAACTATGTCTAAAATAAATGAAACACAACAAATGAAATAATGATTTTTTTCTTTCTAAATAATATGATCAATGTAACTCCACGTCTACGGATTTATTGTTTGTATTTAGATTTTATTAATCTTTAAGCACAAAAATAAATACCTAGAACTTACAAAAAGTGAATTCCGATTAAGGTCGAACTCGCGAACATATATTTAACATTTTTGTAAATCTTGCAGCATTATAAAAAATCGGTGTAAAATGGTTTGGAATAGCCGTTCAATTTTAATACATAGTATGACAGATGTCCAGTGGCGGATTAATCACGTAGCAGGAATAGTAAGCAGCTACGGGCCCCGCGCTAAAGGGGGCTCAGCGTATCCAAACATATAATCACTCAAAAAATTACGCTTAAGCGGAGGGCCTACCTCCTCTGGCCTCTGCCTCCACGTCAGGCAATCGGTAAGATCAAACCATCTTTTTCACTGATCCACGGATCCAAGGGGCCCTAAGTTACTGTAACTGTGCTACAGCTAAGCTAAAGGCTGTTAAAAGAAACTTAACCCAGGCAGGACCCTGAACGTTTCGAGCTCGCTCCGCTCACTTTTACATCTAGTTTGTCAGCATTAACAAATAGTTACAAACAAATAGAGGATGTTTTTATAGACGGAGAACTTTAAATTGTACCCATTTCAACATATGGATGCTAGACATAGTTCTTTGCAAACCATGTGTCTGCAACATTAATGCCTTGCAATTGAGTCACAATAAGTTAGTAATCATGTCTCTGTACTGTGCTAGCTAGGTTTAACCTTTACCTTAAAATTAAAAATAGAAACAATTGAGCACTTGGACGCCTAAATTCAACGTATTATTGACTACTACTACTATCGTATCGACTCCCAGATTTCATAGAAACCACATTAATACAATCATGGCATAAATTACCCGAAAAATAAAGCCATATTCATGGATATGTAAAATATTTTCCTATAATTAAAATTCTAAAAAACATCCTTTATTTTTATGAACGCCATGTATTCTGGTTGTGTGCCCTGTTCATGACAATAAGCTCACCCCCTTTTCTAAATACCTGGCTAAATGTGGGTGTAGGTATGAGATGCACTTGTGTCTAACCGTTCGAGGATGTCATAAAAAAACCTAACATATCCGCTCATTAATAAATTCTATACTATCTCAGTTCGGTTTTAGTTGACCGAGTTTCTCCTATTCTCAATCCTGTATGAGTGAATGAAAATATTTTTCGAACTCGCTCTTGCATTTTCTTGCTCCTCGATAGTTTTCGACATTGGCTGACTAAGTACTTATTTAAATCCTGTATGAATGCTCAAAAGAAAATATAAATCTACCCGATGTGGCACTAACACTTTACGAGCTCACTATGATCGCTCTTGGACCCTGAATTTTCTTAATTGACAGGCTACTCTACTCTATATAAGTCGACAAAATTACTCCTCGCATGAATCGACACAAACAAAGTCAAAACCTAAAACAGGAAACAGAACAGGAACCCGAAAATATAGTATTTATTTTTTCAGATGTCGTTCCTAATAGTGTTCAAAAACTCATCGGTTGCGAATCCTGCAGCGGGTTCCATTGCAGGATTTGCTACGGGCCCACACGTGTTATTCTATACTATAATCTATCTCTAAGCGAAAAGTGCCTGAAATATTTGAAGTAGCTGAATGACGGTTGACTACGAGTATCATGGGTTAAAAAATGTAAGACAATATTATTAAATCAAATATTTTAATTACAAAACCAATTTACATTTATTATACATCACCATAATAATACTATTGTTAAAAATTAAAGACAATATTTTAATAATACATTTTTATAACAAAAGCAATTTACATTTATTATACATCACCATCATAATATCGAAAGTTATCCCTAATATTCCTTCCAAACTAATAACTATTGTTAAAAAATAGAAGACAATATTTAAATCAAATATTTTTATTACAAACACAATTTACATTTACTATTATACATCACCGCAATAATATCTAAAGTTATCCTTACTATTCCTTACAAACTAATAACTATTGTTAAAAAAGAGAAGAGAATATTTGAATCAAATATTTTTATTACAAACACAATTTACGAGTACATTTATTATTATACATCACCGTAATAATATCTAAGGTTATTCTCACTCTAACTTACAAACAATAATAACTAATAAGGTTACATAGCCAGCACTAATTTGAACGATCCATCCGGATCAATACATTTCAGTACATTAGCCTGATCGCCACAAAACACTTTGACATTAGGACTGACCATATAAGCCATGCTCTCCACGAAGCTGTTTCTCCTGTTCGTGTAGATCTCGTTCCAATCTTCCAGAAGCTGTACCTTATACCAGCGTAATACTGCGTTGCATTCCCCATCTTTGGTCACAGTGACGTTTATGACCTCAGATTTCAAGTCCATGCAACAGCTGATTGCGAACTCTTCAGATAGTGTTTCATATTCCATGCGAGCCATATCTATGTGTACAGCTTGGGATACTTGGTAACGGTTCACGTGTCTCGCTATTCCGTAGTCAACGTTCTCATCCAAAACTCGGTTGTTGATTTCCAACCAATAACTGTTAATCAGCTGTCCCATTATTGTCACAGATGCAGGTAGACATAAGCCTCCGGAAATTAGATGGCGCTGCTTCAAACGGTCGATAATCCTCATTCTTCTTATATCTATGTCACCACTGAACTCTATGATGTTACTGAATATAACATGGAATTTCTTTCCTTTAAATATTTTGTACGTCCATGAGTCTGACACTAGAATTGTTACCTTATCTTCAGGTATTTCGTTTGCTTTTAGAACTGCTAGTAGAAACGTTTTATCGTCGCGTGCATTTACGTGACATATAAGTGACTTAGCTCCTCTTTTCATCATTAATACTCCGAATAATGGAAATGGGCTAAAATCGACCATATCTACATTTGAAATGTCTACAGTTTGTCCTAAATGGACACAGACAGTCGTAATACTTTTTCTTATCATATCCATGTATTCGACATCGTTTAGGAAAGCCAATGTTTCGGGTGAGATCCTTGATATAGTCGTATAATTTCTTTCAGGTAGAGTAGTCAATCGACCTCCGTAGGTTATAAAAGACACATTCGCAGTTTCGTCTTTATGAAGTGTCTTGGGCAAAAAGTCGAAGAACACAGCTTGTTGCCACGCGTTCGCTTTGGCCTCGCTGCGGGGGTCACTGGTGATCATTATTTCTTCAGTCAAGTATAAATTGAACCAACCAATCATCATGTTCATTTCGCCATCTTCTTTTGCAGTCAGCTTCGCGACATAAGACTCCTGGCTACACAACTTGTCGCAGATATCTTGATAGTTATTGAAGTCTATTTCAAACAACGATTGAGGTTCAGACATGTATTTCAAGTTATCGTACGTATTTACGTCTTCGCTGTAATAAGTTTCTCCGAAGTAAGTCGTTGTGTGCACGTTCATATGGGCCACGTTTAGAATATCTTTGGTTTCCCGACACATTTTGTATTTCTTGCTGAGTTCGTCACATTTAATGCCGGCGACGAAGTATTCTGCTCTTCCGGGTATTACTTTGCTGTTTTTTTGAAGTAATTTGTCCCACGCATGACGTACGGATTGTAAGATATATTCTCCGAATATGCCGGAATCAATCTTAGCAGTTATTAGAACTGATCGGGTCCCGTAAATGTCGTTTTGGGTGAGAACGACAGAGGGTTGGTTGATGATGACAACTTCTTGCGCGTTGTTATCTTGCATCACGCGTTCGGCTAGTTTAGCCATTGTGGCGGATCCTTCACAAGCTGAAATAGTTACGGGATTGCACTCGCTAGCATACAGGGCCAAAAGTCCTGCTCCTGTATCCATATCCAAGACGCTATCCACGGCAGGAGTCACAGTGCTCCTGATGGCTCTTCTATACGCGTCATTCCGGATTCTATCATTCAAATATCTGAACTGACACCTCGGAAATAGGGAACATTTTGAGTTGTTCAAATTCTTCTCGATAGTGACGAAGCTGTGGTTAATGTTCAGCGCTTTTTCGAAATGGCACAGCGCTTCAGAGAAAAACCCGTAACGGTATAAATACCTGCCGATATCGTTCAGTAGATACACGTTTCCTGGGAACATTTTGATGGCTCGTTCAAAATTAGCAAATATGTCTGCTTTATTGTCCACTGCGGCTAACTCTTCGTTCATCCGAGACACTACTGCATTGAATTCGAACTCGAATCTCTTCTTGAGACTCGATTGTCTGTCGAACGCGCACAAGTACATGTCGAAGGCTTCCTTGAAGCTATTGCGAGAGGCGAGCAGCCGCGCTACGTATATAAAATCGTAGGGAGTCGAATCTCTCATTTTGGATTTCGATTTTGGCACTAGTTGTTTGGTTTACGGAGTAATTAAGTTGATTTTCCGCGACACTTTTTGGTTCACTTGTCACAGTATTTTTTAAGATAGTGTGAACTCCCGATTCACTCGTTAACTGACACTATTTCATAAGAAATCGCGATAAAGATGGTTTTCGAAGTAGAGACGTCTTGCTCTCTCGAAGTTCAAATTTAAACTGATTTTAAGTGCTACTTCACCCAAATCGTAAACTATGCTAAGGCGCAAAATACGGTTCAGGTACGTAGTAGTGTTTAGGTGGGGATAACTAATGAACATTTTACCTGTAGCTAATCCCATTACCTACTACGTAATTAGCAGAGAAAGGGCTATTAGAGATTTTCGGTAAGTAGTAAAATGCATTGTCCTAATTATGGCAAGCTGGTATTGTTATATTCAAACAATAGAATGGACTTATTTTGTAGGATTAGAAAGGTATAATTTGGTAACAGCTTAACGGGTTTTATGACATTTTCTTCGAACAGCGTTTTATGGATTACTTTGAAGTTTTTACAATAATTATTTCTTAGAAGTGGCTACCTGTTAGGTACTTTGTAGCAGCAAATGATTTAATATTACTTGCAGGTGTGTTATGAGTTTTGCACATATTTCTTCTTCCAAATTCCAACGAAGTTATTAATCCTGACGGTTATTCACAATTCAGAATATTATTTAATACTCCCTTTCATCTTTTCTTTTTGATAGAGAGCACCGATTACAATAAAGCAAAAACTAAAACCCAATTCATATTGGTTTTATGAAACTATGTCTAAAATAAATGAAATACAACAAATGAAATAATGATTTTTTTCTAAATAATATGATCAATGTAACTCCACGTCTACGGATTTATTGTTTGTATTTAGATTTTATTAATCTTTAAGCACAAAAATAAATACCTAGAACTTACAAAAAGTGAATTCTGATTAAGGTCGAACTCGCGAACATATATTTAACATTTTTGTAAATCTTGCAGCATTATAAAAAATCGGTGTAAAATGGTTTGGCTATTCCAAACCATCTAACCTGTAGCTAATCCCATTACCTACTACGTAATTAGCAGAGAAAGGGCTATTAGAGATTTTCGGTAAGTAGTAAAATGCGTTGTCCTAATTATGGCAAGCTGGTATTGTTATATTCAAACAATAGAATGGACTTATTTTGTAGGATTAGAAAGGTATAATTTGGTAACAGCTTAACGAGTTTTATGACATTTTCTTCGAACAGCGTTTTATGGATTACTTTGAAGTTTTTACAATAATTATTTCTTAGAAGTGGCTACCTGTTAGGTACTTTGTAGCAGCAAATGATTTAATATTACTTGCAGGTGTGTTATGAGTTTTGCACATATTTCTTCTTCCAAATTCCAACGAAGTTATTCAGATTCAGATTTCAGATTTCAGATATTTATTCAACTTCAAAAATCTTACAACTAAGTACAATGCCCCACAAAACTGCTTACGCAGTTTAACTGTGAGATCGATGAGTCTCTTTACAATAATCTTAAATAATAATAAGGTACATCTATAACTTATACAAAATAAATATTCTTAATACCTACAAAGTTACATATTGTCTAATAAATATGTTTTTAGTTTGCGTGCGAATTTAACTTTATTATCTTCTTGTCTGATGTCAGCAGGCAGAGTGTTCAATAAATAGGGTATGCGTTTTTAATCCTGACGGTTATTCACAATTCAGAATATTATTTAATACTCCCTTTCATCTTTTCTTTTTGATAGAGAGCACCGATTACAATAAAGCAAAAACTAAAACCCAATTCATATTGGTTTTATGAAACTATGTCTAAAATAAATGAAACACAACAAATGAAATAATGATTTTTTTCTTTCTAAATAATATGATCAATGTAACTCCACGTCTACGGATTTATTGTTTGTATTTAGATTTTATTAATCTTTAAGCACAAAAATAAATACCTAGAACTTACAAAAAGTGAATTCCGATTAAGGTCGAACTCGCGAACATATATTTAACATTTTTGTAAATCTTGCAGCATTATAAAAAATCGGTGTAAAATGGTTTGGAATAGCCGTTCAATTTTAATACATAGTATGACAGATGTCCAGTGGCGGATTAATCACGTAGCAGGAATAGTAAGCAGCTACGGGCCCCGCGCTAAAGGGGGCTCAGCGTATCCAAACATATAATCACTCAAAAAATTACGCTTAAGCGGAGGGCCTACCTCCTCTGGCCTCTGCCTCCACGTCAGGCAATCGGTAAGATCAAACCATCTTTTTCACTGATCCACGGATCCAAGGGGCCCTAAGTTACTGTAACTGTGCTACAGCTAAGCTAAAGGCTGTTAAAAGAAACTTAACCCAGGCAGGACCCTGAACGTTTCGAGCTCGCTCCGCTCACTTTTACATCTAGTTTGTCAGCATTAACAAATAGTTACAAACAAATAGAGGATGTTTTTATAGACGGAGAACTTTAAATTGTACCCATTTCAACATATGGATGCTAGACATAGTTCTTTGCAAACCATGTGTCTGCAACATTAATGCCTTGCAATTGAGTCACAATAAGTTAGTAATCATGTCTCTGTACTGTGCTAGCTAGGTTTAACCTTTACCTTAAAATTAAAAATAGAAACAATTGAGCACTTGGACGCCTAAATTCAACGTATTATTGACTACTACTACTATCGTATCGACTCCCAGATTTCATAGAAACCACATTAATACAATCATGGCATAAATTACCCGAAAAATAAAGCCATATTCATGGATATGTAAAATATTTTCCTATAATTAAAATTCTAAAAAACATCCTTTATTTTTATGAACGCCATGTATTCTGGTTGTGTGCCCTGTTCATGACAATAAGCTCACCCCCTTTTCTAAATACCTGGCTAAATGTGGGTGTAGGTATGAGATGCACTTGTGTCTAACCGTTCGAGGATGTCATAAAAAAACCTAACATATCCGCTCATTAATAAATTCTATACTATCTCAGTTCGGTTTTAGTTGACCGAGTTTCTCCTATTCTCAATCCTGTATGAGTGAATGAAAATATTTTTCGAACTCGCTCTTGCATTTTCTTGCTCCTCGATAGTTTTCGACATTGGCTGACTAAGTACTTATTTAAATCCTGTATGAATGCTCAAAAGAAAATATAAATCTACCCGATGTGGCACTAACACTTTACGAGCTCACTATGATCGCTCTTGGACCCTGAATTTTCTTAATTGACAGGCTACTCTACTCTATATAAGTCGACAAAATTACTCCTCGCATGAATCGACACAAACAAAGTCAAAACCTAAAACAGGAAACAGAACAGGAACCCGAAAATATAGTATTTATTTTTTCAGATGTCGTTCCTAATAGTGTTCAAAAACTCATCGGTTGCGAATCCTGCAGCGGGTTCCATTGCAGGATTTGCTACGGGCCCACACGTGTTATTCTATACTATAATCTATCTCTAAGCGAAAAGTGCCTGAAATATTTGAAGTAGCTGAATGACGGTTGACTACGAGTATCATGGGTTAAAAAATGTAAGACAATATTATTAAATCAAATATTTTAATTACAAAACCAATTTACATTTATTATACATCACCATAATAATACTATTGTTAAAAATTAAAGACAATATTTTAATAATACATTTTTATAACAAAAGCAATTTACATTTATTATACATCACCATCATAATATCGAAAGTTATCCCTAATATTCCTTCCAAACTAATAACTATTGTTAAAAAATAGAAGACAATATTTAAATCAAATATTTTTATTACAAACACAATTTACATTTACTATTATACATCACCGCAATAATATCTAAAGTTATCCTTACTATTCCTTACAAACTAATAACTATTGTTAAAAAAGAGAAGAGAATATTTGAATCAAATATTTTTATTACAAACACAATTTACATTTATTATTATACATCACCGTAATAATATCTAAGGTTATTCTCACTCTAACTTACAAACAATAATAACTAATAAGGTTACATAGCCAGCACTAATTTGAACGATCCATCCGGATCAATACATTTCAGTACACTAGCCTGATCGCCACAAAACACTTTGACATTAGGACTGACCATATAAGCCATGCTCTCCACGAAGCTGTTTCTCCTGTTCGTGTAGATCTCGTTCCAATCTTCCAGAAGCTGTACCTTATACCAGCGTAATACTGCGTTGCATTCCCCATCTTTGGTCACAGTGACGTTTATGACCTCAGATTTCAAGTCCATGCAACAGCTGATTGCGAACTCTTCAGATAGTGTTTCATATTCCATGCGAGCCATATCTATGTGTACAGCTTGGGATACTTGGTAACGGTTCACGTGTCTCGCTATTCCGTAGTCAACGTTCTCATCCAAAACTCGGTTGTTGATTTCCAACCAATAACTGTTAATCAGCTGTCCCATTATTGTCACAGATGCAGGTAGACATAAGCCTCCGGAAATTAGATGGCGCTGCTTCAAACGGTCGATAATCCTCATTCTTCTTATATCTATGTCACCACTGAACTCTATGATGTTACTGAATATAACATGGAATTTCTTTCCTTTAAATATTTTGTACGTCCATGAGTCTGACACTAGAATTGTTACCTTATCTTCAGGTATTTCGTTTGCTTTTAGAACTGCTAGTAGAAACGTTTTATCGTCGCGTGCATTTACGTGACATATAAGTGACTTAGCTCCTCTTTTCATCATTAATACTCCGAATAATGGAAATGGGCTAAAATCGACCATATCTACATTTGAAATGTCTACAGTTTGTCCTAAATGGACACAGACAGTCGTAATACTTTTTCTTATCATATCCATGTATTCGACATCGTTTAGGAAAGCCAATGTTTCGGGTGAGATCCTTGATATAGTCGTATAATTTCTTTCAGGTAGAGTAGTCAATCGACCTCCGTAGGTTATAAAAGACACATTCGCAGTTTCGTCTTTATGAAGTGTCTTGGGCAAAAAGTCGAAGAACACAGCTTGTTGCCACGCGTTCGCTTTGGCCTCGCTGCGGGGGTCACTGGTGATAATTATTTCTTCAGTCAAGTATAAATTGAACCAACCAATCATCATGTTCATTTCGCCATCTTCTTTTGCAGTCAGCTTCGCGACATAAGACTCCTGGCTACACAACTTCTCGCAGATATCTTGATAGTTATTGAAGTCTATTTCAAACAACGATTGAGGTTCAGACATGTATTTCAAGTTATCGTACGTATTTACGTCTTCGCTGTAATAAGTTTCTCCGAAGTAAGTCGTTGTGTGCACGTTCATATGGGCCACGTTTAGAATATCTTTGGTTTCCCGACACATTTTGTATTTCTTGCTGAGTTCGTCACATTTAATGCCGGCGACGAAGTATTCTGCTCTTCCGGGTATTACTTTGCTGTTTTTTTGAAGTAATTTGTCCCACGCATGACGTACGGATTGTAAGATATATTCTCCGAATATGCCGGAATCAATCTTAGCAGTTATTAGAACTGATCGGGTCCCGTAAATGTCGTTTTGGGTGAGAACGACAGAGGGTTGGTTGATGATGACAACTTCTTGCGCGTTGTTATCTTGCATCACGCGTTCGGCTAGTTTAGCCATTGTGGCGGATCCTTCACAAGCTGAAATAGTTACGGGATTGCACTCGCTAGCATACAGGGCCAAAAGTCCTGCTCCTGTATCCATATCCAAGACGCTATCCACGGCAGGAGTCACAGTGCTCCTGATGGCTCTTCTATACGCGTCATTCCGGATTCTATCATTCAAATATCTGAACTGACACCTCGGAAATAGGGAACATTTTGAGTTGTTCAAATTCTTCTCGATAGTGACGAAGCTGTGGTTAATGTTCAGCGCTTTTTCGAAATGGCACAGCGCTTCAGAGAAAAACCCGTAACGGTATAAATACCTGCCGATATCGTTCAGTAGATACACGTTTCCTGGGAACATTTTGATGGCTCGTTCAAAATTAGCAAATATGTCTGCTTTATTGTCCACTGCGGCTAACTCTTCGTTCATCCGAGACACTACTGCATTGAATTCGAACTCGAATCTCTTCTTGAGACTCGATTGTCTGTCGAACGCGCACAAGTACATGTCGAAGGCTTCCTTGAAGCTATTGCGAGAGGCGAGCAGCCGCGCTACGTATATAAAATCGTAGGGAGTCGAATCTCTCATTTTGGATTTCGATTTTGGCACTAGTTGTTTGGTTTACGGAGTAATTAAGTTGATTTTCCGCGACACTTTTTGGTTCACTTGTCACAGTATTTTTTAAGATAGTGTGAACTCCCGATTCACTCGTTAACTGACACTATTTCATAAGAAATCGCGATAAAGATGGTTTTCGAAGTAGAGACGTCTTGCTCTCTCGAAGTTCAAATTTAAACTGATTTTAAGTGCTACTTCACCCAAATCGTAAACTATGCTAAGGCGCAAAATACGGTTCAGGTACGTAGTAGTGTTTAGGTGGGGATAACTAATGAACATTTTACCTGTAGCTAATCCCATTACCTACTACGTAATTAGCAGAGAAAGGGCTATTAGAGATTTTCGGTAAGTAGTAAAATGCATTGTCCTAATTATGGCAAGCTGGTATTGTTATATTCAAACAATAGAATGGACTTATTTTGTAGGATTAGAAAGGTATAATTTGGTAACAGCTTAACGGGTTTTATGACATTTTCTTCGAACAGCGTTTTATGGATTACTTTGAAGTTTTTACAATAATTATTTCTTAGAAGTGGCTACCTGTTAGGTACTTTGTAGCAGCAAATGATTTAATATTACTTGCAGGTGTGTTATGAGTTTTGCACATATTTCTTCTTCCAAATTCCAACGAAGTTATTAATCCTGACGGTTATTCACAATTCAGAATATTATTTAATACTCCCTTTCATCTTTTCTTTTTGATAGAGAGCACCGATTACAATAAAGCAAAAACTAAAACCCAATTCATATTGGTTTTATGAAACTATGTCTAAAATAAATGAAAAATACAACAAATGAAATAATGATTTTTTTCTAAATAATATGATCAATGTAACTCCACGTCTACGGATTTATTGTTTGTATTTAGATTTTATTAATCTTTAAGCACAAAAATAAATACCTAGAACTTACAAAAAGTGAATTCTGATTAAGGTCGAACTCGCGAACATATATTTAACATTTTTGTAAATCTTGCAGCATTATAAAAAATCGGTGTAAAATGGTTTGGCTATTCCAAACCATCTAACCTGTAGCTAATCCCATTACCTACTACGTAATTAGCAGAGAAAGGGCTATTAGAGATTTTCGGTAAGTAGTAAAATGCGTTGTCCTAATTATGGCAAGCTGGTATTGTTATATTCAAACAATAGAATGGACTTATTTTGTAGGATTAGAAAGGTATAATTTGGTAACAGCTTAACGAGTTTTATGACATTTTCTTCGAACAGCGTTTTATGGATTACTTTGAAGTTTTTACAATAATTATTTCTTAGAAGTGGCTACCTGTTAGGTACTTTGTAGCAGCAAATGATTTAATATTACTTGCAGGTGTGTTATGAGTTTTGCACATATTTCTTCTTCCAAATTCCAACGAAGTTATTAATCCTGACGGTTATTCACAATTCAGAATATTATTTAATACTCCCTTTCATCTTTTCTTTTTGATAGAGAGCACCGATTACAATAAAGCAAAAACTAAAACCCAATTCATATTGGTTTTATGAAACTATGTCTAAAATAAATGAAACACAACAAATGAAATAATGATTTTTTTCTTTCTAAATAATATGATCAATGTAACTCCACGTCTACGGATTTATTGTTTGTATTTAGATTTTATTAATCTTTAAGCACAAAAATAAATACCTAGAACTTACAAAAAGTGAATTCCGATTAAGGTCGAACTCGCGAACATATATTTAACATTTTTGTAAATCTTGCAGCATTATAAAAAATCGGTGTAAAATGGTTTGGAATAGCCGTTCAATTTTAATACATAGTATGACAGATGTCCAGTGGCGGATTAATCACGTAGCAGGAATAGTAAGCAGCTACGGGCCCCGCGCTAAAGGGGGCTCAGCGTATCCAAACATATAATCACTCAAAAAATTACGCTTAAGCGGAGGGCCTACCTCCTCTGGCCTCTGCCTCCACGTCAGGCAATCGGTAAGATCAAACCATCTTTTTCACTGATCCACGGATCCAAGGGGCCCTAAGTTACTGTAACTGTGCTACAGCTAAGCTAAAGGCTGTTAAAAGAAACTTAACCCAGGCAGGACCCTGAACGTTTCGAGCTCGCTCCGCTCACTTTTACATCTAGTTTGTCAGCATTAACAAATAGTTACAAACAAATAGAGGATGTTTTTATAGACGGAGAACTTTAAATTGTACCCATTTCAACATATGGATGCTAGACATAGTTCTTTGCAAACCATGTGTCTGCAACATTAATGCCTTGCAATTGAGTCACAATAAGTTAGTAATCATGTCTCTGTACTGTGCTAGCTAGGTTTAACCTTTACCTTAAAATTAAAAATAGAAACAATTGAGCACTTGGACGCCTAAATTCAACGTATTATTGACTACTACTACTATCGTATCGACTCCCAGATTTCATAGAAACCACATTAATACAATCATGGCATAAATTACCCGAAAAATAAAGCCATATTCATGGATATGTAAAATATTTTCCTATAATTAAAATTCTAAAAAACATCCTTTATTTTTATGAACGCCATGTATTCTGGTTGTGTGCCCTGTTCATGACAATAAGCTCACCCCCTTTTCTAAATACCTGGCTAAATGTGGGTGTAGGTATGAGATGCACTTGTGTCTAACCGTTCGAGGATGTCATAAAAAAACCTAACATATCCGCTCATTAATAAATTCTATACTATCTCAGTTCGGTTTTAGTTGACCGAGTTTCTCCTATTCTCAATCCTGTATGAGTGAATGAAAATATTTTTCGAACTCGCTCTTGCATTTTCTTGCTCCTCGATAGTTTTCGACATTGGCTGACTAAGTACTTATTTAAATCCTGTATGAATGCTCAAAAGAAAATATAAATCTACCCGATGTGGCACTAACACTTTACGAGCTCACTATGATCGCTCTTGGACCCTGAATTTTCTTAATTGACAGGCTACTCTACTCTATATAAGTCGACAAAATTACTCCTCGCATGAATCGACACAAACAAAGTCAAAACCTAAAACAGGAAACAGAACAGGAACCCGAAAATATAGTATTTATTTTTTCAGATGTCGTTCCTAATAGTGTTCAAAAACTCATCGGTTGCGAATCCTGCAGCGGGTTCCATTGCAGGATTTGCTACGGGCCCACACGTGTTATTCTATACTATAATCTATCTCTAAGCGAAAAGTGCCTGAAATATTTGAAGTAGCTGAATGACGGTTGACTACGAGTATCATGGGTTAAAAAATGTAAGACAATATTATTAAATCAAATATTTTAATTACAAAACCAATTTACATTTATTATACATCACCATAATAATACTATTGTTAAAAATTAAAGACAATATTTTAATAATACATTTTTATAACAAAAGCAATTTACATTTATTATACATCACCATCATAATATCGAAAGTTATCCCTAATATTCCTTCCAAACTAATAACTATTGTTAAAAAATAGAAGACAATATTTAAATCAAATATTTTTATTACAAACACAATTTACATTTACTATTATACATCACCGCAATAATATCTAAAGTTATCCTTACTATTCCTTACAAACTAATAACTATTGTTAAAAAAGAGAAGAGAATATTTGAATCAAATATTTTTATTACAAACACAATTTACATTTATTATTATACATCACCGTAATAATATCTAAGGTTATTCTCACTCTAACTTACAAACAATAATAACTAATAAGGTTACATAGCCAGCACTAATTTGAACGATCCATCCGGATCAATACATTTCAGTACACTAGCCTGATCGCCACAAAACACTTTGACATTAGGACTGACCATATAAGCCATGCTCTCCACGAAGCTGTTTCTCCTGTTCGTGTAGATCTCGTTCCAATCTTCCAGAAGCTGTACCTTATACCAGCGTAATACTGCGTTGCATTCCCCATCTTTGGTCACAGTGACGTTTATGACCTCAGATTTCAAGTCCATGCAACAGCTGATTGCGAACTCTTCAGATAGTGTTTCATATTCCATGCGAGCCATATCTATGTGTACAGCTTGGGATACTTGGTAACGGTTCACGTGTCTCGCTATTCCGTAGTCAACGTTCTCATCCAAAACTCGGTTGTTGATTTCCAACCAATAACTGTTAATCAGCTGTCCCATTATTGTCACAGATGCAGGTAGACATAAGCCTCCGGAAATTAGATGGCGCTGCTTCAAACGGTCGATAATCCTCATTCTTCTTATATCTATGTCACCACTGAACTCTATGATGTTACTGAATATAACATGGAATTTCTTTCCTTTAAATATTTTGTACGTCCATGAGTCTGACACTAGAATTGTTACCTTATCTTCAGGTATTTCGTTTGCTTTTAGAACTGCTAGTAGAAACGTTTTATCGTCGCGTGCATTTACGTGACATATAAGTGACTTAGCTCCTCTTTTCATCATTAATACTCCGAATAATGGAAATGGGCTAAAATCGACCATATCTACATTTGAAATGTCTACAGTTTGTCCTAAATGGACACAGACAGTCGTAATACTTTTTCTTATCATATCCATGTATTCGACATCGTTTAGGAAAGCCAATGTTTCGGGTGAGATCCTTGATATAGTCGTATAATTTCTTTCAGGTAGAGTAGTCAATCGACCTCCGTAGGTTATAAAAGACACATTCGCAGTTTCGTCTTTATGAAGTGTCTTGGGCAAAAAGTCGAAGAACACAGCTTGTTGCCACGCGTTCGCTTTGGCCTCGCTGCGGGGGTCACTGGTGATCATTATTTCTTCAGTCAAGTATAAATTGAACCAACCAATCATCATGTTCATTTCGCCATCTTCTTTTGCAGTCAGCTTCGCGACATAAGACTCCTGGCTACACAACTTCTCGCAGATATCTTGATAGTTATTGAAGTCTATTTCAAACAACGATTGAGGTTCAGACATGTATTTCAAGTTATCGTACGTATTTACGTCTTCGCTGTAATAAGTTTCTCCGAAGTAAGTCGTTGTGTGCACGTTCATATGGGCCACGTTTAGAATATCTTTGGTTTCCCGACACATTTTGTATTTCTTGCTGAGTTCGTCACATTTAATGCCGGCGACGAAGTATTCTGCTCTTCCGGGTATTACTTTGCTGTTTTTTTGAAGTAATTTGTCCCACGCATGACGTACGGATTGTAAGATATATTCTCCGAATATGCCGGAATCAATCTTAGCAGTTATTAGAACTGATCGGGTCCCGTAAATGTCGTTTTGGGTGAGAACGACAGAGGGTTGGTTGATGATGACAACTTCTTGCGCGTTGTTATCTTGCATCACGCGTTCGGCTAGTTTAGCCATTGTGGCGGATCCTTCACAAGCTGAAATAGTTACGGGATTGCACTCGCTAGCATACAGTGCCAAAAGTCCTGCTCCTGTATCCATATCCAAGACGCTATCCACGGCAGGAGTCACAGTGCTCCTGATGGCTCTTCTATACGCGTCATTCCGGATTCTATCATTCAAATATCTGAACTGACACCTCGGAAATAGGGAACATTTTGAGTTGTTCAAATTCTTCTCGATAGTGACGAAGCTGTGGTTAATGTTCAGCGCTTTTTCGAAATGGCACAGCGCTTCAGAGAAAAACCCGTAACGGTATAAATACCTGCCGATATCGTTCAGTAGATACACGTTTCCTGGGAACATTTTGATGGCTCGTTCAAAATTAGCAAATATGTCTGCTTTATTGTCCACTGCGGCTAACTCTTCGTTCATCCGAGACACTACTGCATTGAATTCGAACTCGAATCTCTTCTTGAGACTCGATTGTCTGTCGAACGCGCACAAGTACATGTCGAAGGCTTCCTTGAAGCTATTGCGAGAGGCGAGCAGCCGCGCTACGTATATAAAATCGTAGGGAGTCGAATCTCTCATTTTGGATTTCGATTTTGGCACTAGTTGTTTGGTTTACGGAGTAATTAAGTTGATTTTCCGCGACACTTTTTGGTTCACTTGTCACAGTATTTTTTAAGATAGTGTGAACTCCCGATTCACTCGTTAACTGACACTATTTCATAAGAAATCGCGATAAAGATGGTTTTCGAAGTAGAGACGTCTTGCTCTCTCGAAGTTCAAATTTAAACTGATTTTAAGTGCTACTTCACCCAAATCGTAAACTATGCTAAGGCGCAAAATACGGTTCAGGTACGTAGTAGTGTTTAGGTGGGGATAACTAATGAACATTTTACCTGTAGCTAATCCCATTACCTACTACGTAATTAGCAGAGAAAGGGCTATTAGAGATTTTCGGTAAGTAGTAAAATGCATTGTCCTAATTATGGCAAGCTGGTATTGTTATATTCAAACAATAGAATGGACTTATTTTGTAGGATTAGAAAGGTATAATTTGGTAACAGCTTAACGGGTTTTATGACATTTTCTTCGAACAGCGTTTTATGGATTACTTTGAAGTTTTTACAATAATTATTTCTTAGAAGTGGCTACCTGTTAGGTACTTTGTAGCAGCAAATGATTTAATATTACTTGCAGGTGTGTTATGAGTTTTGCACATATTTCTTCTTCCAAATTCCAACGAAGTTATTAATCCTGACGGTTATTCACAATTCAGAATATTATTTAATACTCCCTTTCATCTTTTCTTTTTGATAGAGAGCACCGATTACAATAAAGCAAAAACTAAAACCCAATTCATATTGGTTTTATGAAACTATGTCTAAAATAAATGAAAAATACAACAAATGAAATAATGATTTTTTTCTAAATAATATGATCAATGTAACTCCACGTCTACGGATTTATTGTTTGTATTTAGATTTTATTAATCTTTAAGCACAAAAATAAATACCTAGAACTTACAAAAAGTGAATTCTGATTAAGGTCGAACTCGCGAACATATATTTAACATTTTTGTAAATCTTGCAGCATTATAAAAAATCGGTGTAAAATGGTTTGGCTATTCCAAACCATCTAACCTGTAGCTAATCCCATTACCTACTACGTAATTAGCAGAGAAAGGGCTATTAGAGATTTTCGGTAAGTAGTAAAATGCGTTGTCCTAATTATGGCAAGCTGGTATTGTTATATTCAAACAATAGAATGGACTTATTTTGTAGGATTAGAAAGGTATAATTTGGTAACAGCTTAACGAGTTTTATGACATTTTCTTCGAACAGCGTTTTATGGATTACTTTGAAGTTTTTACAATAATTATTTCTTAGAAGTGGCTACCTGTTAGGTACTTTGTAGCAGCAAATGATTTAATATTACTTGCAGGTGTGTTATGAGTTTTGCACATATTTCTTCTTCCAAATTCCAACGAAGTTATTAATCCTGACGGTTATTCACAATTCAGAATATTATTTAATACTCCCTTTCATCTTTTCTTTTTGATAGAGAGCACCGATTACAATAAAGCAAAAACTAAAACCCAATTCATATTGGTTTTATGAAACTATGTCTAAAATAAATGAAACACAACAAATGAAATAATGATTTTTTTCTTTCTAAATAATATGATCAATGTAACTCCACGTCTACGGATTTATTGTTTGTATTTAGATTTTATTAATCTTTAAGCACAAAAATAAATACCTAGAACTTACAAAAAGTGAATTCCGATTAAGGTCGAACTCGCGAACATATATTTAACATTTTTGTAAATCTTGCAGCATTATAAAAAATCGGTGTAAAATGGTTTGGAATAGCCGTTCAATTTTAATACATAGTATGACAGATGTCCAGTGGCGGATTAATCACGTAGCAGGAATAGTAAGCAGCTACGGGCCCCGCGCTAAAGGGGGCTCAGCGTATCCAAACATATAATCACTCAAAAAATTACGCTTAAGCGGAGGGCCTACCTCCTCTGGCCTCTGCCTCCACGTCAGGCAATCGGTAAGATCAAACCATCTTTTTCACTGATCCACGGATCCAAGGGGCCCTAAGTTACTGTAACTGTGCTACAGCTAAGCTAAAGGCTGTTAAAAGAAACTTAACCCAGGCAGGACCCTGAACGTTTCGAGCTCGCTCCGCTCACTTTTACATCTAGTTTGTCAGCATTAACAAATAGTTACAAACAAATAGAGGATGTTTTTATAGACGGAGAACTTTAAATTGTACCCATTTCAACATATGGATGCTAGACATAGTTCTTTGCAAACCATGTGTCTGCAACATTAATGCCTTGCAATTGAGTCACAATAAGTTAGTAATCATGTCTCTGTACTGTGCTAGCTAGGTTTAACCTTTACCTTAAAATTAAAAATAGAAACAATTGAGCACTTGGACGCCTAAATTCAACGTATTATTGACTACTACTACTATCGTATCGACTCCCAGATTTCATAGAAACCACATTAATACAATCATGGCATAAATTACCCGAAAAATAAAGCCATATTCATGGATATGTAAAATATTTTCCTATAATTAAAATTCTAAAAAACATCCTTTATTTTTATGAACGCCATGTATTCTGGTTGTGTGCCCTGTTCATGACAATAAGCTCACCCCCTTTTCTAAATACCTGGCTAAATGTGGGTGTAGGTATGAGATGCACTTGTGTCTAACCGTTCGAGGATGTCATAAAAAAACCTAACATATCCGCTCATTAATAAATTCTATACTATCTCAGTTCGGTTTTAGTTGACCGAGTTTCTCCTATTCTCAATCCTGTATGAGTGAATGAAAATATTTTTCGAACTCGCTCTTGCATTTTCTTGCTCCTCGATAGTTTTCGACATTGGCTGACTAAGTACTTATTTAAATCCTGTATGAATGCTCAAAAGAAAATATAAATCTACCCGATGTGGCACTAACACTTTACGAGCTCACTATGATCGCTCTTGGACCCTGAATTTTCTTAATTGACAGGCTACTCTACTCTATATAAGTCGACAAAATTACTCCTCGCATGAATCGACACAAACAAAGTCAAAACCTAAAACAGGAAACAGAACAGGAACCCGAAAATATAGTATTTATTTTTTCAGATGTCGTTCCTAATAGTGTTCAAAAACTCATCGGTTGCGAATCCTGCAGCGGGTTCCATTGCAGGATTTGCTACGGGCCCACACGTGTTATTCTATACTATAATCTATCTCTAAGCGAAAAGTGCCTGAAATATTTGAAGTAGCTGAATGACGGTTGACTACGAGTATTATGGGTTAAAAAATGTAAGACAATATTATTAAATCAAATATTTTAATTACAAAACCAATTTACATTTATTATACATCACCATAATAATACTATTGTTAAAAATTAAAGACAATATTTTAATAATACATTTTTATAACAAAAGCAATTTACATTTATTATACATCACCATCATAATATCGAAAGTTATCCCTAATATTCCTTCCAAACTAATAACTATTGTTAAAAAATAGAAGACAATATTTAAATCAAATATTTTTATTACAAACACAATTTACATTTACTATTATACATCACCGCAATAATATCTAAAGTTATCCTTACTATTCCTTACAAACTAATAACTATTGTTAAAAAAGAGAAGAGAATATTTGAATCAAATATTTTTATTACAAACACAATTTACATTTATTATTATACATCACCGTAATAATATCTAAGGTTATTCTCACTCTAACTTACAAACAATAATAACTAATAAGGTTACATAGCCAGCACTAATTTGAACGATCCATCCGGATCAATACATTTCAGTACACTAGCCTGATCGCCACAAAACACTTTGACATTAGGACTGACCATATAAGCCATGCTCTCCACGAAGCTGTTTCTCCTGTTCGTGTAGATCTCGTTCCAATCTTCCAGAAGCTGTACCTTATACCAGCGTAATACTGCGTTGCATTCCCCATCTTTGGTCACAGTGACGTTTATGACCTCAGATTTCAAGTCCATGCAACAGCTGATTGCGAACTCTTCAGATAGTGTTTCATATTCCATGCGAGCCATATCTATGTGTACAGCTTGGGATACTTGGTAACGGTTCACGTGTCTCGCTATTCCGTAGTCAACGTTCTCATCCAAAACTCGGTTGTTGATTTCCAACCAATAACTGTTAATCAGCTGTCCCATTATTGTCACAGATGCAGGTAGACATAAGCCTCCGGAAATTAGATGGCGCTGCTTCAAACGGTCGATAATCCTCATTCTTCTTATATCTATGTCACCACTGAACTCTATGATGTTACTGAATATAACATGGAATTTCTTTCCTTTAAATATTTTGTACGTCCATGAGTCTGACACTAGAATTGTTACCTTATCTTCAGGTATTTCGTTTGCTTTTAGAACTGCTAGTAGAAACGTTTTATCGTCGCGTGCATTTACGTGACATATAAGTGACTTAGCTCCTCTTTTCATCATTAATACTCCGAATAATGGAAATGGGCTAAAATCGACCATATCTACATTTGAAATGTCTACAGTTTGTCCTAAATGGACACAGACAGTCGTAATACTTTTTCTTATCATATCCATGTATTCGACATCGTTTAGGAAAGCCACTGTTTCGGGTGAGATCCTTGATATAGTCGTATAATTTCTTTCAGGTAGAGTAGTCAATCGACCTCCGTAGGTTATAAAAGACACATTCGCAGTTTCGTCTTTATGAAGTGTCTTGGGCAAAAAGTCGAAGAACACAGCTTGTTGCCACGCGTTCGCTTTGGCCTCGCTGCGGGGGTCACTGGTGATAATTATTTCTTCAGTCAAGTATAAATTGAACCAACCAATCATCATGTTCATTTCGCCATCTTCTTTTGCAGTCAGCTTCGCGACATAAGACTCCTGGCTACACAACTTCTCGCAGATATCTTGATAGGTAGTTATTGAAGTCTATTTCAAACAACGATTGAGGTTCAGACATGTATTTCAAGTTATCGTACGTATTTACGTCTTCGCTGTAATAAGTTTCTCCGAAGTAAGTCGTTGTGTGCACGTTCATATGGGCCACGTTTAGAATATCTTTGGTTTCCCGACACATTTTGTATTTCTTGCTGAGTTCGTCACATTTAATGCCGGCGACGAAGTATTCTGCTCTTCCGGGTATTACTTTGCTGTTTTTTTGAAGTAATTTGTCCCACGCATGACGTACGGATTGTAAGATATATTCTCCGAATATGCCGGAATCAATCTTAGCAGTTATTAGAACTGATCGGGTCCCGTAAATGTCGTTTTGGGTGAGAACGACAGAGGGTTGGTTGATGATGACAACTTCTTGCGCGTTGTTATCTTGCATCACGCGTTCGGCTAGTTTAGCCATTGTGGCGGATCCTTCACAAGCTGAAATAGTTACGGGATTGCACTCGCTAGCATACAGGGCCAAAAGTCCTGCTCCTGTATCCATATCCAAGACGCTATCCACGGCAGGAGTCACAGTGCTCCTGATGGCTCTTCTATACGCGTCATTCCGGATTCTATCATTCAAATATCTGAACTGACACCTCGGAAATAGGGAACATTTTGAGTTGTTCAAATTCTTCTCGATAGTGACGAAGCTGTGGTTAATGTTCAGCGCTTTTTCGAAATGGCACAGCGCTTCAGAGAAAAACCCGTAACGGTATAAATACCTGCCGATATCGTTCAGTAGATACACGTTTCCTGGGAACATTTTGATGGCTCGTTCAAAATTAGCAAATATGTCTGCTTTATTGTCCACTGCGGCTAACTCTTCGTTCATCCGAGACACTACTGCATTGAATTCGAACTCGAATCTCTTCTTGAGACTCGATTGTCTGTCGAACGCGCACAAGTACATGTCGAAGGCTTCCTTGAAGCTATTGCGAGAGGCGAGCAGCCGCGCTACGTATATAAAATCGTAGGGAGTCGAATCTCTCATTTTGGATTTCGATTTTGGCACTAGTTGTTTGGTTTACGGAGTAATTAAGTTGATTTTCCGCGACACTTTTTGGTTCACTTGTCACAGTATTTTTTAAGATAGTGTGAACTCCCGATTCACTCGTTAACTGACACTATTTCATAAGAAATCGCGATAAAGATGGTTTTCGAAGTAGAGACGTCTTGCTCTCTCGAAGTTCAAATTTAAACTGATTTTAAGTGCTACTTCACCCAAATCGTAAACTATGCTAAGGCGCAAAATACGGTTCAGGTACGTAGTAGTGTTTAGGTGGGGATAACTAATGAACATTTTACCTGTAGCTAATCCCATTACCTACTACGTAATTAGCAGAGAAAGGGCTATTAGAGATTTTCGGTAAGTAGTAAAATGCATTGTCCTAATTATGGCAAGCTGGTATTGTTATATTCAAACAATAGAATGGACTTATTTTGTAGGATTAGAAAGGTATAATTTGGTAACAGCTTAACGGGTTTTATGACATTTTCTTCGAACAGCGTTTTATGGATTACTTTGAAGTTTTTACAATAATTATTTCTTAGAAGTGGCTACCTGTTAGGTACTTTGTAGCAGCAAATGATTTAATATTACTTGCAGGTGTGTTATGAGTTTTGCACATATTTCTTCTTCCAAATTCCAACGAAGTTATTAATCCTGACGGTTATTCACAATTCAGAATATTATTTAATACTCCCTTTCATCTTTTCTTTTTGATAGAGAGCACCGATTACAATAAAGCAAAAACTAAAACCCAATTCATATTGGTTTTATGAAACTATGTCTAAAATAAATGAAAAATACAACAAATGAAATAATGATTTTTTTCTAAATAATATGATCAATGTAACTCCACGTCTACGGATTTATTGTTTGTATTTAGATTTTATTAATCTTTAAGCACAAAAATAAATACCTAGAACTTACAAAAAGTGAATTCTGATTAAGGTCGAACTCGCGAACATATATTTAACATTTTTGTAAATCTTGCAGCATTATAAAAAATCGGTGTAAAATGGTTTGGCTATTCCAAACCATCTAACCTGTAGCTAATCCCATTACCTACTACGTAATTAGCAGAGAAAGGGCTATTAGAGATTTTCGGTAAGTAGTAAAATGCGTTGTCCTAATTATGGCAAGCTGGTATTGTTATATTCAAACAATAGAATGGACTTATTTTGTAGGATTAGAAAGGTATAATTTGGTAACAGCTTAACGAGTTTTATGACATTTTCTTCGAACAGCGTTTTATGGATTACTTTGAAGTTTTTACAATAATTATTTCTTAGAAGTGGCTACCTGTTAGGTACTTTGTAGCAGCAAATGATTTAATATTACTTGCAGGTGTGTTATGAGTTTTGCACATATTTCTTCTTCCAAATTCCAACGAAGTTATTAATCCTGACGGTTATTCACAATTCAGAATATTATTTAATACTCCCTTTCATCTTTTCTTTTTGATAGAGAGCACCGATTACAATAAAGCAAAAACTAAAACCCAATTCATATTGGTTTTATGAAACTATGTCTAAAATAAATGAAACACAACAAATGAAATAATGATTTTTTTCTTTCTAAATAATATGATCAATGTAACTCCACGTCTACGGATTTATTGTTTGTATTTAGATTTTATTAATCTTTAAGCACAAAAATAAATACCTAGAACTTACAAAAAGTGAATTCCGATTAAGGTCGAACTCGCGAACATATATTTAACATTTTTGTAAATCTTGCAGCATTATAAAAAATCGGTGTAAAATGGTTTGGAATAGCCGTTCAATTTTAATACATAGTATGACAGATGTCCAGTGGCGGATTAATCACGTAGCAGGAATAGTAAGCAGCTACGGGCCCCGCGCTAAAGGGGGCTCAGCGTATCCAAACATATAATCACTCAAAAAATTACGCTTAAGCGGAGGGCCTACCTCCTCTGGCCTCTGCCTCCACGTCAGGCAATCGGTAAGATCAAACCATCTTTTTCACTGATCCACGGATCCAAGGGGCCCTAAGTTACTGTAACTGTGCTACAGCTAAGCTAAAGGCTGTTAAAAGAAACTTAACCCAGGCAGGACCCTGAACGTTTCGAGCTCGCTCCGCTCACTTTTACATCTAGTTTGTCAGCATTAACAAATAGTTACAAACAAATAGAGGATGTTTTTATAGACGGAGAACTTTAAATTGTACCCATTTCAACATATGGATGCTAGACATAGTTCTTTGCAAACCATGTGTCTGCAACATTAATGCCTTGCAATTGAGTCACAAGAAGTTAGTAATCATGTCTCTGTACTGTGCTAGCTAGGTTTAACCTTTACCTTAAAATTAAAAATAGAAACAATTGAGCACTTGGACGCCTAAATTCAACGTATTATTGACTACTACTACTATCGTATCGACTCCCAGATTTCATAGAAACCACATTAATACAATCATAGCATAAATTACCCGAAAAATAAAGCCATATTCATGGATATGTAAAATATTTTCCTATAATTAAAATTCTAAAAAACATCCTTTATTTTTATGAACGCCATGTATTCTGGTTGTGTGCCCTGTTCATGACAATAAGCTCACCCCCTTTTCTAAATACCTGGCTAAATGTGGGTGTAGGTATGAGATGCACTTGTGTCTAACCGTTCGAGGATGTCATAAAAAAACCTAACATATCCGCTCATTAATAAATTCTATACTATCTCAGTTCGGTTTTAGTTGACCGAGTTTCTCCTATTCTCAATCCTGTATGAGTGAATGAAAATATTTTTCGAACTCGCTCTTGCATTTTCTTGCTCCTCGATAGTTTTCGACATTGGCTGACTAAGTACTTATTTAAATCCTGTATGAATGCTCAAAAGAAAATATAAATCTACCCGATGTGGCACTAACACTTTACGAGCTCACTATGATCGCTCTTGGACCCTGAATTTTCTTAATTGACAGGCTACTCTACTCTATATAAGTCGACAAAATTACTCCTCGCATGAATCGACACAAACAAAGTCAAAACCTAAAACAGGAAACAGAACAGGAACCCGAAAATATAGTATTTATTTTTTCAGATGTCGTTCCTAATAGTGTTCAAAAACTCATCGGTTGCGAATCCTGCAGCGGGTTCCATTGCAGGATTTGCTACGGGCCCACACGTGTTATTCTATACTATAATCTATCTCTAAGCGAAAAGTGCCTGAAATATTTGAAGTAGCTGAATGACGGTTGACTACGAGTATCATGGGTTAAAAAATGTAAGACAATATTATTAAATCAAATATTTTAATTACAAAACCAATTTACATTTATTATACATCACCATAATAATACTATTGTTAAAAATTAAAGACAATATTTTAATAATACATTTTTATAACAAAAGCAATTTACATTTATTATACATCACCATCATAATATCGAAAGTTATCCCTAATATTCCTTCCAAACTAATAACTATTGTTAAAAAATAGAAGACAATATTTAAATCAAATATTTTTATTACAAACACAATTTACATTTACTATTATACATCACCGCAATAATATCTAAAGTTATCCTTACTATTCCTTACAAACTAATAACTATTGTTAAAAAAGAGAAGAGAATATTTGAATCAAATATTTTTATTACAAACACAATTTACATTTATTATTATACATCACCGTAATAATATCTAAGGTTATTCTCACTCTAACTTACAAACAATAATAACTAATAAGGTTACATAGCCAGCACTAATTTGAACGATCCATCCGGATCAATACATTTCAGTACACTAGCCTGATTGCCACAAAACACTTTGACATTAGGACTGACCATATAAGCCATGCTCTCCACGAAGCTGTTTCTCCTGTTCGTGTAGATCTCGTTCCAATCTTCCAGAAGCTGTACCTTATACCAGCGTAATACTGCGTTGCATTCCCCATCTTTGGTCACAGTGACGTTTATGACCTCAGATTTCAAGTCCATGCAACAGCTGATTGCGAACTCTTCAGATAGTGTTTCATATTCCATGCGAGCCATATCTATGTGTACAGCTTGGGATACTTGGTAACGGTTCACGTGTCTCGCTATTCCGTAGTCAACGTTCTCATCCAAAACTCGGTTGTTGATTTCCAACCAATAACTGTTAATCAGCTGTCCCATTATTGTCACAGATGCAGGTAGACATAAGCCTCCGGAAATTAGATGGCGCTGCTTCAAACGGTCGATAATCCTCATTCTTCTTATATCTATGTCACCACTGAACTCTATGATGTTACTGAATATAACATGGAATTTCTTTCCTTTAAATATTTTGTACGTCCATGAGTCTGACACTAGAATTGTTACCTTATCTTCAGGTATTTCGTTTGCTTTTAGAACTGCTAGTAGAAACGTTTTATCGTCGCGTGCATTTACGTGACATATAAGTGACTTAGCTCCTCTTTTCATCATTAATACTCCGAATAATGGAAATGGGCTAAAATCGACCATATCTACATTTGAAATGTCTACAGTTTGTCCTAAATGGACACAGACAGTCGTAATACTTTTTCTTATCATATCCATGTATTCGACATCGTTTAGGAAAGCCAATGTTTCGGGTGAGATCCTTGATATAGTCGTATAATTTCTTTCAGGTAGAGTAGTCAATCGACCTCCGTAGGTTATAAAAGACACATTCGCAGTTTCGTCTTTATGAAGTGTCTTGGGCAAAAAGTCGAAGAACACAGCTTGTTGCCACGCGTTCGCTTTGGCCTCGCTGCGGGGGTCACTGGTGATCATTATTTCTTCAGTCAAGTATAAATTGAACCAACCAATCATCATGTTCATTTCGCCATCTTCTTTTGCAGTCAGCTTCGCGACATAAGACTCCTGGCTACACAACTTCTCGCAGATATCTTGATAGTTATTGAAGTCTATTTCAAACAACGATTGAGGTTCAGACATGTATTTCAAGTTATCGTACGTATTTACGTCTTCGCTGTAATAAGTTTCTCCGAAGTAAGTCGTTGTGTGCACGTTCATATGGGCCACGTTTAGAATATCTTTGGTTTCCCGACACATTTTGTATTTCTTGCTGAGTTCGTCACATTTAATGCCGGCGACGAAGTATTCTGCTCTTCCGGGTATTACTTTGCTGTTTTTTTGAAGTAATTTGTCCCACGCATGACGTACGGATTGTAAGATATATTCTCCGAATATGCCGGAATCAATCTTAGCAGTTATTAGAACTGATCGGGTCCCGTAAATGTCGTTTTGGGTGAGAACGACAGAGGGTTGGTTGATGATGACAACTTCTTGCGCGTTGTTATCTTGCATCACGCGTTCGGCTAGTTTAGCCATTGTGGCGGATCCTTCACAAGCTGAAATAGTTACGGGATTGCACTCGCTAGCATACAGGGCCAAAAGTCCTGCTCCTGTATCCATATCCAAGACGCTATCCACGGCAGGAGTCACAGTGCTCCTGATGGCTCTTCTATACGCGTCATTCCGGATTCTATCATTCAAATATCTGAACTGACACCTCGGAAATAGGGAACATTTTGAGTTGTTCAAATTCTTCTCGATAGTGACGAAGCTGTGGTTAATGTTCAGCGCTTTTTCGAAATGGCACAGCGCTTCAGAGAAAAACCCGTAACGGTATAAATACCTGCCGATATCGTTCAGTAGATACACGTTTCCTGGGAACATTTTGATGGCTCGTTCAAAATTAGCAAATATGTCTGCTTTATTGTCCACTGCGGCTAACTCTTCGTTCATCCGAGACACTACTGCATTGAATTCGAACTCGAATCTCTTCTTGAGACTCGATTGTCTGTCGAACGCGCACAAGTACATGTCGAAGGCTTCCTTGAAGCTATTGCGAGAGGCGAGCAGCCGCGCTACGTATATAAAATCGTAGGGAGTCGAATCTCTCATTTTGGATTTCGATTTTGGCACTAGTTGTTTGGTTTACGGAGTAATTAAGTTGATTTTCCGCGACACTTTTTGGTTCACTTGTCACAGTATTTTTTAAGATAGTGTGAACTCCCGATTCACTCGTTAACTGACACTATTTCATAAGAAATCGCGATAAAGATGGTTTTCGAAGTAGAGACGTCTTGCTCTCTCGAAGTTCAAATTTAAACTGATTTTAAGTGCTACTTCACCCAAATCGTAAACTATGCTAAGGCGCAAAATACGGTTCAGGTACGTAGTAGTGTTTAGGTGGGGATAACTAATGAACATTTTACCTGTAGCTAATCCCATTACCTACTACGTAATTAGCAGAGAAAGGGCTATTAGAGATTTTCGGTAAGTAGTAAAATGCATTGTCCTAATTATGGCAAGCTGGTATTGTTATATTCAAACAATAGAATGGACTTATTTTGTAGGATTAGAAAGGTATAATTTGGTAACAGCTTAACGGGTTTTATGACATTTTCTTCGAACAGCGTTTTATGGATTACTTTGAAGTTTTTACAATAATTATTTCTTAGAAGTGGCTACCTGTTAGGTACTTTGTAGCAGCAAATGATTTAATATTACTTGCAGGTGTGTTATGAGTTTTGCACATATTTCTTCTTCCAAATTCCAACGAAGTTATTAATCCTGACGGTTATTCACAATTCAGAATATTATTTAATACTCCCTTTCATCTTTTCTTTTTGATAGAGAGCACCGATTACAATAAAGCAAAAACTAAAACCCAATTCATATTGGTTTTATGAAACTATGTCTAAAATAAATGAAAAATACAACAAATGAAATAATGATTTTTTTCTAAATAATATGATCAATGTAACTCCACGTCTACGGATTTATTGTTTGTATTTAGATTTTATTAATCTTTAAGCACAAAAATAAATACCTAGAACTTACAAAAAGTGAATTCTGATTAAGGTCGAACTCGCGAACATATATTTAACATTTTTGTAAATCTTGCAGCATTATAAAAAATCGGTGTAAAATGGTTTGGCTATTCCAAACCATCTAACCTGTAGCTAATCCCATTACCTACTACGTAATTAGCAGAGAAAGGGCTATTAGAGATTTTCGGTAAGTAGTAAAATGCGTTGTCCTAATTATGGCAAGCTGGTATTGTTATATTCAAACAATAGAATGGACTTATTTTGTAGGATTAGAAAGGTATAATTTGGTAACAGCTTGACGAGTTTTATGACATTTTCTTCGAACAGCGTTTTATGGATTACTTTGAAGTTTTTACAATAATTATTTCTTAGAAGTGGCTACCTGTTAGGTACTTTGTAGCAGCAAATGATTTAATATTACTTGCAGGTGTGTTATGAGTTTTGCACATATTTCTTCTTCCAAATTCCAACGAAGTTATTAATCCTGACGGTTATTCACAATTCAGAATATTATTTAATACTCCCTTTCATCTTTTCTTTTTGATAGAGAGCACCGATTACAATAAAGCAAAAACTAAAACCCAATTCATATTGGTTTTATGAAACTATGTCTAAAATAAATGAAACACAACAAATGAAATAATGATTTTTTTCTTTCTAAATAATATGATCAATGTAACTCCACGTCTACGGATTTATTGTTTGTATTTAGATTTTATTAATCTTTAAGCACAAAAATAAATACCTAGAACTTACAAAAAGTGAATTCCGATTAAGGTCGAACTCGCGAACATATATTTAACATTTTTGTAAATCTTGCAGCATTATAAAAAATCGGTGTAAAATGGTTTGGAATAGCCGTTCAATTTTAATACATAGTATGACAGATGTCCAGTGGCGGATTAATCACGTAGCAGGAATAGTAAGCAGCTACGGGCCCCGCGCTAAAGGGGGCTCAGCGTATCCAAACATATAATCACTCAAAAAATTACGCTTAAGCGGAGGGCCTACCTCCTCTGGCCTCTGCCTCCACGTCAGGCAATCGGTAAGATCAAACCATCTTTTTCACTGATCCACGGATCCAAGGGGCCCTAAGTTACTGTAACTGTGCTACAGCTAAGCTAAAGGCTGTTAAAAGAAACTTAACCCAGGCAGGACCCTGAACGTTTCGAGCTCGCTCCGCTCACTTTTACATCTAGTTTGTCAGCATTAACAAATAGTTACAAACAAATAGAGGATGTTTTTATAGACGGAGAACTTTAAATTGTACCCATTTCAACATATGGATGCTAGACATAGTTCTTTGCAAACCATGTGTCTGCAACATTAATGCCTTGCAATTGAGTCACAATAAGTTAGTAATCATGTCTCTGTACTGTGCTAGCTAGGTTTAACCTTTACCTTAAAATTAAAAATAGAAACAATTGAGCACTTGGACGCCTAAATTCAACGTATTATTGACTACTACTACTATCGTATCGACTCCCAGATTTCATAGAAACCACATTAATACAATCATGGCATAAATTACCCGAAAAATAAAGCCATATTCATGGATATGTAAAATATTTTCCTATAATTAAAATTCTAAAAAACATCCTTTATTTTTATGAACGCCATGTATTCTGGTTGTGTGCCCTGTTCATGACAATAAGCTCACCCCCTTTTCTAAATACCTGGCTAAATGTGGGTGTAGGTATGAGATGCACTTGTGTCTAACCGTTCGAGGATGTCATAAAAAAACCTAACATATCCGCTCATTAATAAATTCTATACTATCTCAGTTCGGTTTTAGTTGACCGAGTTTCTCCTATTCTCAATCCTGTATGAGTGAATGAAAATATTTTTCGAACTCGCTCTTGCATTTTCTTGCTCCTCGATAGTTTTCGACATTGGCTGACTAAGTACTTATTTAAATCCTGTATGAATGCTCAAAAGAAAATATAAATCTACCCGATGTGGCACTAACACTTTACGAGCTCACTATGATCGCTCTTGGACCCTGAATTTTCTTAATTGACAGGCTACTCTACTCTATATAAGTCGACAAAATTACTCCTCGCATGAATCGACACAAACAAAGTCAAAACCTAAAACAGGAAACAGAACAGGAACCCGAAAATATAGTATTTATTTTTTCAGATGTCGTTCCTAATAGTGTTCAAAAACTCATCGGTTGCGAATCCTGCAGCGGGTTCCATTGCAGGATTTGCTACGGGCCCACACGTGTTATTCTATACTATAATCTATCTCTAAGCGAAAAGTGCCTGAAATATTTGAAGTAGCTGAATGACGGTTGACTACGAGTATCATGGGTTAAAAAATGTAAGACAATATTATTAAATCAAATATTTTAATTACAAAACCAATTTACATTTATTATACATCACCATAATAATACTATTGTTAAAAATTAAAGACAATATTTTAATAATACATTTTTATAACAAAAGCAATTTACATTTATTATACATCACCATCATAATATCGAAAGTTATCCCTAATATTCCTTCCAAACTAATAACTATTGTTAAAAAATAGAAGACAATATTTAAATCAAATATTTTTATTACAAACACAATTTACATTTACTATTATACATCACCGCAATAATATCTAAAGTTATCCTTACTATTCCTTACAAACTAATAACTATTGTTAAAAAAGAGAAGAGAATATTTGAATCAAATATTTTTATTACAAACACAATTTACATTTATTATTATACATCACCGTAATAATATCTAAGGTTATTCTCACTCTAACTTACAAACAATAATAACTAATAAGGTTACATAGCCAGCACTAATTTGAACGATCCATCCGGATCAATACATTTCAGTACACTAGCCTGATCGCCACAAAACACTTTGACATTAGGACTGACCATATAAGCCATGCTCTCCACGAAGCTGTTTCTCCTGTTCGTGTAGATCTCGTTCCAATCTTCCAGAAGCTGTACCTTATACCAGCGTAATACTGCGTTGCATTCCCCATCTTTGGTCACAGTGACGTTTATGACCTCAGATTTCAAGTCCATGCAACAGCTGATTGCGAACTCTTCAGATAGTGTTTCATATTCCATGCGAGCCATATCTATGTGTACAGCTTGGGATACTTGGTAACGGTTCACGTGTCTCGCTATTCCGTAGTCAACGTTCTCATCCAAAACTCGGTTGTTGATTTCCAACCAATAACTGTTAATCAGCTGTCCCATTATTGTCACAGATGCAGGTAGACATAAGCCTCCGGAAATTAGATGGCGCTGCTTCAAACGGTCGATAATCCTCATTCTTCTTATATCTATGTCACCACTGAACTCTATGATGTTACTGAATATAACATGGAATTTCTTTCCTTTAAATATTTTGTACGTCCATGAGTCTGACACTAGAATTGTTACCTTATCTTCAGGTATTTCGTTTGCTTTTAGAACTGCTAGTAGAAACGTTTTATCGTCGCGTGCATTTACGTGACATATAAGTGACTTAGCTCCTCTTTTCATCATTAATACTCCGAATAATGGAAATGGGCTAAAATCGACCATATCTACATTTGAAATGTCTACAGTTTGTCCTAAATGGACACAGACAGTCGTAATACTTTTTCTTATCATATCCATGTATTCGACATCGTTTAGGAAAGCCAATGTTTCGGGTGAGATCCTTGATATAGTCGTATAATTTCTTTCAGGTAGAGTAGTCAATCGACCTCCGTAGGTTATAAAAGACACATTCGCAGTTTCGTCTTTATGAAGTGTCTTGGGCAAAAAGTCGAAGAACACAGCTTGTTGCCACGCGTTCGCTTTGGCCTCGCTGCGGGGGTCACTGGTGATCATTATTTCTTCAGTCAAGTATAAATTGAACCAACCAATCATCATGTTCATTTCGCCATCTTCTTTTGCAGTCAGCTTCGCGACATAAGACTCCTGGCTACACAACTTCTCGCAGATATCTTGATAGTTATTGAAGTCTATTTCAAACAACGATTGAGGTTCAGACATGTATTTCAAGTTATCGTACGTATTTACGTCTTCGCTGTAATAAGTTTCTCCGAAGTAAGTCGTTGTGTGCACGTTCATATGGGCCACGTTTAGAATATCTTTGGTTTCCCGACACATTTTGTATTTCTTGCTGAGTTCGTCACATTTAATGCCGGCGACGAAGTATTCTGCTCTTCCGGGTATTACTTTGCTGTTTTTTTGAAGTAATTTGTCCCACGCATGACGTACGGATTGTAAGATATATTCTCCGAATATGCCGGAATCAATCTTAGCAGTTATTAGAACTGATCGGGTCCCGTAAATGTCGTTTTGGGTGAGAACGACAGAGGGTTGGTTGATGATGACAACTTCTTGCGCGTTGTTATCTTGCATCACGCGTTCGGCTAGTTTAGCCATTGTGGCGGATCCTTCACAAGCTGAAATAGTTACGGGATTGCACTCGCTAGCATACAGGGCCAAAAGTCCTGCTCCTGTATCCATATCCAAGACGCTATCCACGGCAGGAGTCACAGTGCTCCTGATGGCTCTTCTATACGCGTCATTCCGGATTCTATCATTCAAATATCTGAACTGACACCTCGGAAATAGGGAACATTTTGAGTTGTTCAAATTCTTCTCGATAGTGACGAAGCTGTGGTTAATGTTCAGCGCTTTTTCGAAATGGCACAGCGCTTCAGAGAAAAACCCGTAACGGTATAAATACCTGCCGATATCGTTCAGTAGATACACGTTTCCTGGGAACATTTTGATGGCTCGTTCAAAATTAGCAAATATGTCTGCTTTATTGTCCACTGCGGCTAACTCTTCGTTCATCCGAGACACTACTGCATTGAATTCGAACTCGAATCTCTTCTTGAGACTCGATTGTCTGTCGAACGCGCACAAGTACATGTCGAAGGCTTCCTTGAAGCTATTGCGAGAGGCGAGCAGCCGCGCTACGTATATAAAATCGTAGGGAGTCGAATCTCTCATTTTGGATTTCGATTTTGGCACTAGTTGTTTGGTTTACGGAGTAATTAAGTTGATTTTCCGCGACACTTTTTGGTTCACTTGTCACAGTATTTTTTAAGATAGTGTGAACTCCCGATTCACTCGTTAACTGACACTATTTCATAAGAAATCGCGATAAAGATGGTTTTCGAAGTAGAGACGTCTTGCTCTCTCGAAGTTCAAATTTAAACTGATTTTAAGTGCTACTTCACCCAAATCGTAAACTATGCTAAGGCGCAAAATACGGTTCAGGTACGTAGTAGTGTTTAGGTGGGGATAACTAATGAACATTTTACCTGTAGCTAATCCCATTACCTACTACGTAATTAGCAGAGAAAGGGCTATTAGAGATTTTCGGTAAGTAGTAAAATGCATTGTCCTAATTATGGCAAGCTGGTATTGTTATATTCAAACAATAGAATGGACTTATTTTGTAGGATTAGAAAGGTATAATTTGGTAACAGCTTAACGGGTTTTATGACATTTTCTTCGAACAGCGTTTTATGGATTACTTTGAAGTTTTTACAATAATTATTTCTTAGAAGTGGCTACCTGTTAGGTACTTTGTAGCAGCAAATGATTTAATATTACTTGCAGGTGTGTTATGAGTTTTGCACATATTTCTTCTTCCAAATTCCAACGAAGTTATTAATCCTGACGGTTATTCACAATTCAGAATATTATTTAATACTCCCTTTCATCTTTTCTTTTTGATAGAGAGCACTGATTACAATAAAGCAAAAACTAAAACCCAATTCATATTGGTTTTATGAAACTATGTCTAAAATAAATGAAACACAACAAATGAAATAATGATTTTTTTCTTTCTAAATAATATGATCAATGTAACTCCACGTCTACGGATTTATTGTTTGTATTTAGATTTTATTAATCTTTAAGCACAAAAATAAATACCTAGAACTTACAAAAAGTGAATTCTGATTAAGGTCGAACTCGCGAACATATATTTAACATTTTTGTAAATCTTGCAGCATTATAAAAAATCGGTGTAAAATGGTTTGGCTATTCCAAACCATCTAACCTGTAGCTAATCCCATTACCTACTACGTAATTAGCAGAGAAAGGGCTATTAGAGATTTTCGGTAAGTAGTAAAATGCATTGTCCTAATTATGGCAAGCTGGTATTGTTATATTCAAACAATAGAATGGACTTATTTTGTAGGATTAGAAAGGTATAATTTGGTAACAGCTTAACGAGTTTTATGACATTTTCTTCGAACAGCGTTTTATGGATTACTTTGAAGTTTTTACAATAATTATTTCTTAGAAGTGGCTACCTGTTAGGTACTTTGTAGCAGCAAATGATTTAATATTACTTGCAGGTGTGTTATGAGTTTTGCACATATTTCTTCTTCCAAATTCCAACGAAGTTATTAATCCTGACGGTTATTCACAATTCAGAATATTATTTAATACTCCCTTTCATCTTTTCTTTTTGATAGAGAGCACCGATTACAATAAAGCAAAAACTAAAACCCAATTCATATTGGTTTTATGAAACTATGTCTAAAATAAATGAAACACAACAAATGAAATAATGATTTTTTTCTTTCTAAATAATATGATCAATGTAACTCCACGTCTACGGATTTATTGTTTGTATTTAGATTTTATTAATCTTTAAGCACAAAAATAAATACCTAGAACTTACAAAAAGTGAATTCCGATTAAGGTCGAACTCGCGAACATATATTTAACATTTTTGTAAATCTTGCAGCATTATAAAAAATCGGTGTAAAATGGTTTGGAATAGCCGTTCAATTTTAATACATAGTATGACAGATGTCCAGTGGCGGATTAATCACGTAGCAGGAATAGTAAGCAGCTACGGGCCCCGCGCTAAAGGGGGCTCAGCGTATCCAAACATATAATCACTCAAAAAATTACGCTTAAGCGGAGGGCCTACCTCCTCTGGCCTCTGCCTCCACGTCAGGCAATCGGTAAGATCAAACCATCTTTTTCACTGATCCACGGATCCAAGGGGCCCTAAGTTACTGTAACTGTGCTACAGCTAAGCTAAAGGCTGTTAAAAGAAACTTAACCCAGGCAGGACCCTGAACGTTTCGAGCTCGCTCCGCTCACTTTTACATCTAATTTGTCAGCATTAACAAATAGTTACAAACAAATAGAGGATGTTTTTATAGACGGAGAACTTTAAATTGTACCCATTTCAACATATGGATGCTAGACATAGTTCTTTGCAAACCATGTGTCTGCAACATTAATGCCTTGCAATTGAGTCACAAGAAGTTAGTAATCATGTCTCTGTACTGTGCTAGCTAGGTTTAACCTTTACCTTAAAATTAAAAATAGAAACAATTGAGCACTTGGACGCCTAAATTCAACGTATTATTGACTACTACTACTATCGTATCGACTCCCAGATTTCATAGAAACCACATTAATACAATCATGGCATAAATTACCCGAAAAATAAAGCCATATTCATGGATATGTAAAATATTTTCCTATAATTAAAATTCTAAAAAACATCCTTTATTTTTATGAACGCCATGTATTCTGGTTGTGTGCCCTGTTCATGACAATAAGCTCACCCCCTTTTCTAAATACCTGGCTAAATGTGGGTGTAGGTATGAGATGCACTTGTGTCTAACCGTTCGAGGATGTCATAAAAAAACCTAACATATCCGCTCATTAATAAATTCTATACTATCTCAGTTCGGTTTTAGTTGACCGAGTTTCTCCTATTCTCAATCCTGTATGAGTGAATGAAAATATTTTTCGAACTCGCTCTTGCATTTTCTTGCTCCTCGATAGTTTTCGACATTGGCTGACTAAGTACTTATTTAAATCCTGTATGAATGCTCAAAAGAAAATATAAATCTACCCGATGTGGCACTAACACTTTACGAGCTCACTATGATCGCTCTTGGACCCTGAATTTTCTTAATTGACAGGCTACTCTACTCTATATAAGTCGACAAAATTACTCCTCGCATGAATCGACACAAACAAAGTCAAAACCTAAAACAGGAAACAGAACAGGAACCCGAAAATATAGTATTTATTTTTTCAGATGTCGTTCCTAATAGTGTTCAAAAACTCATCGGTTGCGAATCCTGCAGCGGGTTCCATTGCAGGATTTGCTACGGGCCCACACGTGTTATTCTATACTATAATCTATCTCTAAGCGAAAAGTGCCTGAAATATTTGAAGTAGCTGAATGACGGTTGACTACGAGTATCATGGGTTAAAAAATGTAAGACAATATTATTAAATCAAATATTTTAATTACAAAACCAATTTACATTTATTATACATCACCATAATAATACTATTGTTAAAAATTAAAGACAATATTTTAATAATACATTTTTATAACAAAAGCAATTTACATTTATTATACATCACCATCATAATATCGAAAGTTATCCCTAATATTCCTTCCAAACTAATAACTATTGTTAAAAAATAGAAGACAATATTTAAATCAAATATTTTTATTACAAACACAATTTACATTTACTATTATACATCACCGCAATAATATCTAAAGTTATCCTTACTATTCCTTACAAACTAATAACTATTGTTAAAAAAGAGAAGAGAATATTTGAATCAAATATTTTTATTACAAACACAATTTACATTTATTATTATACATCACCGTAATAATATCTAAGGTTATTCTCACTCTAACTTACAAACAATAATAACTAATAAGGTTACATAGCCAGCACTAATTTGAACGATCCATCCGGATCAATACATTTCAGTACACTAGCCTGATTGCCACAAAACACTTTGACATTAGGACTGACCATATAAGCCATGCTCTCCACGAAGCTGTTTCTCCTGTTCGTGTAGATCTCGTTCCAATCTTCCAGAAGCTGTACCTTATACCAGCGTAATACTGCGTTGCATTCCCCATCTTTGGTCACAGTGACGTTTATGACCTCAGATTTCAAGTCCATGCAACAGCTGATTGCGAACTCTTCAGATAGTGTTTCATATTCCATGCGAGCCATATCTATGTGTACAGCTTGGGATACTTGGTAACGGTTCACGTGTCTCGCTATTCCGTAGTCAACGTTCTCATCCAAAACTCGGTTGTTGATTTCCAACCAATAACTGTTAATCAGCTGTCCCATTATTGTCACAGATGCAGGTAGACATAAGCCTCCGGAAATTAGATGGCGCTGCTTCAAACGGTCGATAATCCTCATTCTTCTTATATCTATGTCACCACTGAACTCTATGATGTTACTGAATATAACATGGAATTTCTTTCCTTTAAATATTTTGTACGTCCATGAGTCTGACACTAGAATTGTTACATTATCTTCAGGTATTTCGTTTGCTTTTAGAACTGCTAGTAGAAACGTTTTATCGTCGCGTGCATTTACGTGACATATAAGTGACTTAGCTCCTCTTTTCATCATTAATACTCCGAATAATGGAAATGGGCTAAAATCGACCATATCTACATTTGAAATGTCTACAGTTTGTCCTAAATGGACACAGACAGTCGTAATACTTTTTCTTATCATATCCATGTATTCGACATCGTTTAGGAAAGCCAATGTTTCGGGTGAGATCCTTGATATAGTCGTATAATTTCTTTCAGGTAGAGTAGTCAATCGACCTCCGTAGGTTATAAAAGACACATTCGCAGTTTCGTCTTTATGAAGTGTCTTGGGCAAAAAGTCGAAGAACACAGCTTGTTGCCACGCGTTCGCTTTGGCCTCGCTGCGGGGGTCACTGGTGATCATTATTTCTTCAGTCAAGTATAAATTGAACCAACCAATCATCATGTTCATTTCGCCATCTTCTTTTGCAGTCAGCTTCGCGACATAAGACTCCTGGCTACACAACTTCTCGCAGATATCTTGATAGTTATTGAAGTCTATTTCAAACAACGATTGAGGTTCAGACATGTATTTCAAGTTATCGTACGTATTTACGTCTTCGCTGTAATAAGTTTCTCCGAAGTAAGTCGTTGTGTGCACGTTCATATGGGCCACGTTTAGAATATCTATGGTTTCCCGACACATTTTGTATTTCTTGCTGAGTTCGTCACATTTAATGCCGGCGACGAAGTATTCTGCTCTTCCGGGTATTACTTTGCTGTTTTTTTGAAGTAATTTGTCCCACGCATGACGTACGGATTGTAAGATATATTCTCCGAATATGCCGGAATCAATCTTAGCAGTTATTAGAACTGATCGGGTCCCGTAAATGTCGTTTTGGGTGAGAACGACAGAGGGTTGGTTGATGATGACAACTTCTTGCGCGTTGTTATCTTGCATCACGCGTTCGGCTAGTTTAGCCATTGTGGCGGATCCTTCACAAGCTGAAATAGTTACGGGATTGCACTCGCTAGCATACAGGGCCAAAAGTCCTGCTCCTGTATCCATATCCAAGACGCTATCCACGGCAGGAGTCACAGTGCTCCTGATGGCTCTTCTATACGCGTCATTCCGGATTCTATCATTCAAATATCTGAACTGACACCTCGGAAATAGGGAACATTTTGAGTTGTTCAAATTCTTCTCGATAGTGACGAAGCTGTGGTTAATGTTCAGCGCTTTTTCGAAATGGCACAGCGCTTCAGAGAAAAACCCGTAACGGTATAAATACCTGCCGATATCGTTCAGTAGATACACGTTTCCTGGGAACATTTTGATGGCTCGTTCAAAATTAGCAAATATGTCTGCTTTATTGTCCACTGCGGCTAACTCTTCGTTCATCCGAGACACTACTGCATTGAATTCGAACTCGAATCTCTTCTTGAGACTCGATTGTCTGTCAAACGCGCACAAGTACATGTCGAAGGCTTCCTTGAAGCTATTGCAAGAGGCGAGCAGCCGCGCTACGTATATAAAATCGTAGGGAGTCGAATCTCTCATTTTGGATTTCGATTTTGGCACTAGTTGTTTGGTTTACGGAGTAATTAAGTTGATTTTCCGCGACACTTTTTGGTTCACTTGTCACAGTATTTTTTAAGATAGTGTGAATTCCCGATTCACTCGTTAACTGACACTATTTCATAAGAAATCGCGATAAAGATGGTTTTCGAAGTAGAGACGTCTTGCTCTCTCGAAGTTCAAATTTAAACTGATTTTAAGTGCTACTTCACCCAAATCGTAAACTATGCTAAGGCGCAAAATACGGTTCAGGTACGTAGTAGTGTTTAGGTGGGGATAACTAATGAACATTTTACCTGTAGCTAATCCCATTACCTACTACGTAATTAGCAGAGAAAGGGCTATTAGAGATTTTCGGTAAGTAGTAAAATGCATTGTCCTAATTATGGCAAGCTGGTATTGTTATATTCAAACAATAGAATGGACTTATTTTGTAGGATTAGAAAGGTATAATTTGGTAACAGCTTAACGGGTTTTATGACATTTTCTTCGAACAGCGTTTTATGGATTACTTTGAAGTTTTTACAATAATTATTTCTTAGAAGTGGCTACCTGTTAGGTACTTTGTAGCAGCAAATGATTTAATATTACTTGCAGGTGTGTTATGAGTTTTGCACATATTTCTTCTTCCAAATTCCAACGAAGTTATTAATCCTGACGGTTATTCACAATTCAGAATATTATTTAATACTCCCTTTCATCTTTTCTTTTTGATAGAGAGCACCGATTACAATAAAGCAAAAACTAAAACCCAATTCATATTGGTTTTATGAAACTATGTCTAAAATAAATGAAATACAACAAATGAAATAATGATTTTTTTCTAAATAATATGATCAATGTAACTCCACGTCTACGGATTTATTGTTTGTCTTTAGATTTTATTAATCTTTAAGCACAAAAATAAATACCTAGAACTTACAAAAAGTGAATTCTGATTAAGGTCGAACTCGCGAACATATATTTAACATTTTTGTAAATCTTGCAGCATTATAAAAAATCGGTGTAAAATGGTTTGGCTATTCCAAACCATCTAACCTGTAGCTAATCCCATTACCTACTACGTAATTAGCAGAGAAAGGGCTATTAGAGATTTTCGGTAAGTAGTAAAATGCATTGTCCTAATTATGGCAAGCTGGTATTGTTATATTCAAACAATAGAATGGACTTATTTTGTAGGATTAGAAAGGTATAATTTGGTAACAGCTTAACGAGTTTTATGACATTTTCTTCGAACAGCGTTTTATGGATTACTTTAAAGTTTTTACAATAATTATTTCTTAGAAGTGGCTACCTGTTAGGTACTTTGTAGCAGCAAATGATTTAATATTACTTGCAGGTGTGTTATGAGTTTTGCACATATTTCTTCTTCCAAATTCCAACGAAGTTATTAATCCTGACGGTTATTCACAATTCAGAATATTATTTAATACTCCCTTTCATCTTTTCTTTTTGATAGAGAGCACCGATTACAATAAAGCAAAAACTAAAACCCAATTCATATTGGTTTTATGAAACTATGTCTAAAATAAATGAAACACAACAAATGAAATAATGATTTTTTTCTTTCTAAATAATATGATCAATGTAACTCCACGTCTACGGATTTATTGTTTGTATTTAGATTTTATTAATCTTTAAGCACAAAAATAAATACCTAGAACTTACAAAAAGTGAATTCCGATTAAGGTCGAACTCGCGAACATATATTTAACATTTTTGTAAATCTTGCAGCATTATAAAAAATCGGTGTAAAATGGTTTGGAATAGCCGTTCAATTTTAATACATAGTATGACAGATGTCCAGTGGCGGATTAATCACGTAGCAGGAATAGTAAGCAGCTACGGGCCCCGCGCTAAAGGGGGCTCAGCGTATCCAAACATAAAATCACTCAAAAAATTACGCTTAAGCGGAGGGCCTACCTCCTCTGGCCTCTGCCTCCACGTCAGGCAATCGGTAAGATCAAACCATCTTTTTCACTGATCCACGGATCCAAGGGGCCCTAAGTTACTGTAACTGTGCTACAGCTAAGCTAAAGGCTGTTAAAAGAAACTTAACCCAGGCAGGACCCTGAACGTTTCGAGCTCGCTCCGCTCACTTTTACATCTAGTTTGTCAGCATTAACAAATAGTTACAAACAAATAGAGGATGTTTTTATAGACGGAGAACTTTAAATTGTACCCATTTCAACATATGGATGCTAGACATAGTTCTTTGCAAACCATGTGTCTGCAACATTAATGCCTTGCAATTGAGTCACAAGAAGTTAGTAATCATGTCTCTGTACTGTGCTAGCTAGGTTTAACCTTTACCTTAAAATTAAAAATAGAAACAATTGAGCACTTGGACGCCTAAATTCAACGTATTATTGACTACTACTACTATCGTATCGACTCCCAGATTTCATAGAAACCACATTAATACAATCATAGCATAAATTACCCGAAAAATAAAGCCATATTCATGGATATGTAAAATATTTTCCTATAATTAAAATTCTAAAAAACATCCTTTATTTTTATGAACGCCATGTATTCTGGTTGTGTGCCCTGTTCATGACAATAAGCTCACCCCCTTTTCTAAATACCTGGCTAAATGTGGGTGTAGGTATGAGATGCACTTGTGTCTAACCGTTCGAGGATGTCATAAAAAAACCTAACATATCCGCTCATTAATAAATTCTATACTATCTCAGTTCGGTTTTAGTTGACCGAGTTTCTCCTATTCTCAATCCTGTATGAGTGAATGAAAATATTTTTCGAACTCGCTCTTGCATTTTCTTGCTCCTCGATAGTTTTCGACATTGGCTGACTAAGTACTTATTTAAATCCTGTATGAATGCTCAAAAGAAAATATAAATCTACCCGATGTGGCACTAACACTTTACGAGCTCACTATGATCGCTCTTGGACCCTGAATTTTCTTAATTGACAGGCTACTCTACTCTATATAAGTCGACAAAATTACTCCTCGCATGAATCGACACAAACAAAGTCAAAACCTAAAACAGGAAACAGAACAGGAACCCGAAAATATAGTATTTATTTTTTCAGATGTCGTTCCTAATAGTGTTCAAAAACTCATCGGTTGCGAATCCTGCAGCGGGTTCCATTGCAGGATTTGCTACGGGCCCACACGTGTTATTCTATACTATAATCTATCTCTAAGCGAAAAGTGCCTGAAATATTTGAAGTAGCTGAATGACGGTTGACTACGAGTATCATGGGTTAAAAAATGTAAGACAATATTATTAAATCAAATATTTTAATTACAAAACCAATTTACATTTATTATACATCACCATAATAATACTATTGTTAAAAATTAAAGACAATATTTTAATAATACATTTTTATAACAAAAGCAATTTACATTTATTATACATCACCATCATAATATCGAAAGTTATCCCTAATATTCCTTCCAAACTAATAACTATTGTTAAAAAATAGAAGACAATATTTAAATCAAATATTTTTATTACAAACACAATTTACATTTACTATTATACATCACCGCAATAATATCTAAAGTTATCCTTACTATTCCTTACAAACTAATAACTATTGTTAAAAAAGAGAAGAGAATATTTGAATCAAATATTTTTATTACAAACACAATTTACATTTATTATTATACATCACCGTAATAATATCTAAGGTTATTCTCACTCTAACTTACAAACAATAATAACTAATAAGGTTACATAGCCAGCACTAATTTGAACGATCCATCCGGATCAATACATTTCAGTACACTAGCCTGATCGCCACAAAACACTTTGACATTAGGACTGACCATATAAGCCATGCTCTCCACGAAGCTGTTTCTCCTGTTCGTGTAGATCTCGTTCCAATCTTCCAGAAGCTGTACCTTATACCAGCGTAATACTGCGTTGCATTCCCCATCTTTGGTCACAGTGACGTTTATGACCTCAGATTTCAAGTCCATGCAACAGCTGATTGCGAACTCTTCAGATAGTGTTTCATATTCCATGCGAGCCATATCTATGTGTACAGCTTGGGATACTTGGTAACGGTTCACGTGTCTCGCTATTCCGTAGTCAACGTTCTCATCCAAAACTCGGTTGTTGATTTCCAACCAATAACTGTTAATCAGCTGTCCCATTATTGTCACAGATGCAGGTAGACATAAGCCTCCGGAAATTAGATGGCGCTGCTTCAAACGGTCGATAATCCTCATTCTTCTTATATCTATGTCACCACTGAACTCTATGATGTTACTGAATATAACATGGAATTTCTTTCCTTTAAATATTTTGTACGTCCATGAGTCTGACACTAGAATTGTTACATTATCTTCAGGTATTTCGTTTGCTTTTAGAACTGCTAGTAGAAACGTTTTATCGTCGCGTGCATTTACGTGACATATAAGTGACTTAGCTCCTCTTTTCATCATTAATACTCCGAATAATGGAAATGGGCTAAAATCGACCATATCTACATTTGAAATGTCTACAGTTTGTCCTAAATGGACACAGACAGTCGTAATACTTTTTCTTATCATATCCATGTATTCGACATCGTTTAGGAAAGCCAATGTTTCGGGTGAGATCCTTGATATAGTCGTATAATTTCTTTCAGGTAGAGTAGTCAATCGACCTCCGTAGGTTATAAAAGACACATTCGCAGTTTCGTCTTTATGAAGTGTCTTGGGCAAAAAGTCGAAGAACACAGCTTGTTGCCACGCGTTCGCTTTGGCCTCGCTGCGGGGGTCACTGGTGATCATTATTTCTTCAGTCAAGTATAAATTGAACCAACCAATCATCATGTTCATTTCGCCATCTTCTTTTGCAGTCAGCTTCGCGACATAAGACTCCTGGCTACACAACTTCTCGCAGATATCTTGATAGTTATTGAAGTCTATTTCAAACAACGATTGAGGTTCAGACATGTATTTCAAGTTATCGTACGTATTTACGTCTTCGCTGTAATAAGTTTCTCCGAAGTAAGTCGTTGTGTGCACGTTCATATGGGCCACGTTTAGAATATCTTTGGTTTCCCGACACATTTTGTATTTCTTGCTGAGTTCGTCACATTTAATGCCGGCGACGAAGTATTCTGCTCTTCCGGGTATTACTTTGCTGTTTTTTTGAAGTAATTTGTCCCACGCATGACGTACGGATTGTAAGATATATTCTCCGAATATGCCGGAATCAATCTTAGCAGTTATTAGAACTGATCGGGTCCCGTAAATGTCGTTTTGGGTGAGAACGACAGAGGGTTGGTTGATGATGACAACTTCTTGCGCGTTGTTATCTTGCATCACGCGTTCGGCTAGTTTAGCCATTGTGGCGGATCCTTCACAAGCTGAAATAGTTACGGGATTGCACTCGCTAGCATACAGGGCCAAAAGTCCTGCTCCTGTATCCATATCCAAGACGCTATCCACGGCAGGAGTCACAGTGCTCCTGATGGCTCTTCTATACGCGTCATTCCGGATTCTATCATTCAAATATCTGAACTGACACCTCGGAAATAGGGAACATTTTGAGTTGTTCAAATTCTTCTCGATAGTGACGAAGCTGTGGTTAATGTTCAGCGCTTTTTCGAAATGGCACAGCGCTTCAGAGAAAAACCCGTAACGGTATAAATACCTGCCGATATCGTTCAGTAGATACACGTTTCCTGGGAACATTTTGATGGCTCGTTCAAAATTTGCAAATATGTCTGCTTTATTGTCCACTGCGGCTAACTCTTCGTTCATCCGAGACACTACTGCATTGAATTCGAACTCGAATCTCTTCTTGAGACTCGATTGTCTGTCGAACGCGCACAAGTACATGTCGAAGGCTTCCTTGAAGCTATTGCGAGAGGCGAGCAGCCGCGCTACGTATATAAAATCGTAGGGAGTCGAATCTCTCATTTTGGATTTCGATTTTGGCACTAGTTGTTTGGTTTACGGAGTAATTAAGTTGATTTTCCGCGACACTTTTTGGTTCACTTGTCACAGTATTTTTTAAGATAGTGTGAACTCCCGATTCACTCGTTAACTGACACTATTTCATAAGAAATCGCGATAAAGATGGTTTTCGAAGTAGAGACGTCTTGCTCTCTCGAAGTTCAAATTTAAACTGATTTTAAGTGCTACTTCACCCAAATCGTAAACTATGCTAAGGCGCAAAATACGGTTCAGGTACGTAGTAGTGTTTAGGTGGGGATAACTAATGAACATTTTACCTGTAGCTAATCCCATTACCTACTACGTAATTAGCAGAGAAAGGGCTATTAGAGATTTTCGGTAAGTAGTAAAATGCATTGTCCTAATTATGGCAAGCTGGTATTGTTATATTCAAACAATAGAATGGACTTATTTTGTAGGATTAGAAAGGTATAATTTGGTAACAGCTTAACGGGTTTTATGACATTTTCTTCGAACAGCGTTTTATGGATTACTTTGAAGTTTATACAATAATTATTTCTTAGAAGTGGCTACCTGTTAGGTACTTTGTAGCAGCAAATGATTTAATATTACTTGCAGGTGTGTTATGAGTTTTGCACATATTTCTTCTTCCAAATTCCAACGAAGTTATTAATCCTGACGGTTATTCACAATTCAGAATATTATTTAATACTCCCTTTCATCTTTTCTTTTTGATAGAGAGCACCGATTACAATAAAGCAAAAACTAAAACCCAATTCATATTGGTTTTATGAAACTATGTCTAAAATAAATGAAAAATACAACAAATGAAATAATGATTTTTTTCTAAATAATATGATCAATGTAACTCCACGTCTACGGATTTATTGTTTGTATTTAGATTTTATTAATCTTTAAGCACGAAAATAAATACCTAGAACTTACAAAAAGTGAATTCTGATTAAGGTCGAACTCGCGAACATATATTTAACATTTTTGTAAATCTTGCAGCATTATAAAAAATCGGTGTAAAATGGTTTGGCTATTCCAAACCATCTAACCTGTAGCTAATCCCATTACCTACTACGTAATTAGCAGAGAAAGGGCTATTAGAGATTTTCGGTAAGTAGTAAAATGCGTTGTCCTAATTATGGCAAGCTGGTATTGTTATATTCAAACAATAGAATGGACTTATTTTGTAGGATTAGAAAGGTATAATTTGGTAACAGCTTAACGAGTTTTATGACATTTTCTTCGAACAGCGTTTTATGGATTACTTTGAAGTTTTTACAATAATTATTTCTTAGAAGTGGCTACCTGTTAGGTACTTTGTAGCAGCAAATGATTTAATATTACTTGCAGGTGTGTTATGAGTTTTGCACATATTTCTTCTTCCAAATTCCAACGAAGTTATTAATCCTGACGGTTATTCACAATTCAGAATATTATTTAATACTCCCTTTCATCTTTTCTTTTTGATAGAGAGCACCGATTACAATAAAGCAAAAACTAAAACCCAATTCATATTGGTTTTATGAAACTATGTCTAAAATAAATGAAACACAACAAATGAAATAATGATTTTTTTCTTTCTAAATAATATGATCAATGTAACTCCACGTCTACGGATTTATTGTTTGTATTTAGATTTTATTAATCTTTAAGCACAAAAATAAATACCTAGAACTTACAAAAAGTGAATTCCGATTAAGGTCGAACTCGCGAACATATATTTAACATTTTTGTAAATCTTGCAGCATTATAAAAAATCGGTGTAAAATGGTTTGGAATAGCCGTTCAATTTTAATACATAGTATGACAGATGTCCAGTGGCGGATTAATCACGTAGCAGGAATAGTAAGCAGCTACGGGCCCCGCGCTAAAGGGGGCTCAGCGTATCCAAACATAAAATCACTCAAAAAATTACGCTTAAGCGGAGGGCCTACCTCCTCTGGCCTCTGCCTCCACGTCAGGCAATCGGTAAGATCAAACCATCTTTTTCACTGATCCACGGATCCAAGGGGCCCTAAGTTACTGTAACTGTGCTACAGCTAAGCTAAAGGCTGTTAAAAGAAACTTAACCCAGGCAGGACCCTGAACGTTTCGAGCTCGCTCCGCTCACTTTTACATCTAGTTTGTCAGCATTAACAAATAGTTACAAACAAATAGAGGATGTTTTTATAGACGGAGAACTTTAAATTGTACCCATTTCAACATATGGATGCTAGACATAGTTCTTTGCAAACCATGTGTCTGCAACATTAATGCCTTGCAATTGAGTCACAATAAGTTAGTAATCATGTCTCTGTACTGTGCTAGCTAGGTTTAACCTTTACCTTAAAATTAAAAATAGAAACAATTGAGCACTTGGACGCCTAAATTCAACGTATTATTGACTACTACTACACACATCAACACGGTCTAGGGATATTTTTAAAAAAGCGAATTACTATCAATGTGTTAATTATTTATATGACATGTATATATTTAAAATATGCGTTATTTAATATTCTACCATTTTTTAATAATGGTTAAGGTACTGATTAAAATTTCAGGATTTTATGGAAAAAAAATGAAGCATAGACGGAAACCGTATATGAATTAACTTTTAATTTGTGAGTAAAAACTGAAAAAAATTGAATAATCATTTAATTTGTGTTTATAAACTTTAAGTTAGTAGTCTGAGAAAGCGCCCATGATGTTCATAACACATCGGCAACGATTCGGCATGCTCAGAACTTTCTTTCTTTCGTCTTGCTGCGGAATATTGTCCCATGTCCTTCTGAGGTGCGCAAAAAGTTGATCTTCTGTAGCCAAATTTTCAGGAACTTCCTTCAGAGCTCTTCTTTGCAGCATATCCCACACATGCTCAATGGGATTTAGATCTGGCGATTGAGCAGGCCAGTCTAAGGCCCTAACATTATGTGTATGTAACCAAGCTGCTACCGTTCTCGCCGTGTGTGCCCGGGCATTGTCGTGCATGAACAGGAAATCTTGCCCCATTTGTGTTCTGTGGGGCAAGATTACGGGCCCCAGCACCTGTTGGACATATCGTTCTGCCGTCATATTGCCCCGCACCCAAACGTGATCCGTCCGTCCTCCAAGACGAATTCCTGCCCAAACCATAATTGTTCCTCCTTGGTATGGGTGAACTTCCTGAGGGTTCTGGAGACGGCTCCATCGTCCAGGAACTCGCCAAACACGCGTCCTTCGTGAATCTGGATGGAAGCCGAACCTGGATTCATCCGTGAACAGCACATTGGACCATTGCTCACGGCCCCAGTCCACGTGGTTCCGAACCCATTCTAATCGTCGTCCACGATTGCCTCTCCGTAAATGTGGGACCCGGAGTGGTCTACGAGAGCGTAGATTGCTTTCATGCAGTCGCCTTCTTACAGTTTGGTCACTCACAAGCACTTGGTGTTCCACTCGCAGCCTTTGGACCAATTGAGTCGCCGTTGCATTTGGTTGAGCTCGCGCAGTAATTTGCAAAAATCGGTCTTGTCTGGGGGTAATGATGCGACTTGGCCCCCGGTGCCTCTCCGCTACTTCACCTGTGGCACGATAGCGTGTCCACAATCTTGAAATTACATTTTGATGGGTCCCTATGGCCTCAGCAACATTACGCTGAACAGATCCAGCTTCCAGCATTCCCACAGCTCGTAACATCTCCGCCCTCGTCAAATGCCGGCGTTGCATGGCTACAATACCTCAATTTTAACTTTATCTTTCGTTTAAAAATGAAAAAAAACTGTAACTAAACGTAATTCGTATTGTTTTCTAAATTTCGCACAAATGAAAATTCCCTCTCCTATACATCAAGACATTTTTATGCCACCGAAACAAAAGAATTTTCAAAAATTTGAATTTGGAATTAGTCTGAGATAAATTACAAACAAATCGGTGTATTAAAGATTCCAATGCGGCCAGTACTTTTCGAGTTATTTAATTGAGTATGAAATATCCCTAGACCGTGTTGAGGTGTGTACTATCGTATCGACTCCCAGATTTCATAGAAACCACATTAATACAATCATGGCATAAATTACCCGAAAAATAAAGCCATATTCATGGATATGTAAAATATTTTCCTATAATTAAAATTCTAAAAAACATCCTTTATTTTTATGAACGCCATGTATTCTGGTTGTGTGCCCTGTTCATGACAATAAGCTCACCCCCTTTTCTAAATACCTGGCTAAATGTGGGTGTAGGTATGAGATGCACTTGTGTCTAACCGTTCGAGGATGTCATAAAAAAACCTAACATATCCGCTCATTAATAAATTCTATACTATCTCAGTTCGGTTTTAGTTGACCGAGTTTCTCCTATTCTCAATCCTGTATGAGTGAATGAAAATATTTTTCGAACTCGCTCTTGCATTTTCTTGCTCCTCGATAGTTTTCGACATTGGCTGACTAAGTACTTATTTAAATCCTGTATGAATGCTCAAAAGAAAATAAAAATCTACCCGATGTGGCACTAACACTTTACGAGCTCACTATGATCGCTCTTGGACCCTGAATTTTCTTAATTGACAGGCTACTCTACTCTATATAAGTCGACAAAATTACTCCTCGCATGAATCGACACAAACAAAGTCAAAACCTAAAACAGGAAACAGAACAGGAACCCGAAAATATAGTATTTATTTTTTCAGATGTCGTTCCTAATAGTGTTCAAAAACTCATCGGTTGCGAATCCTGCAGCGGGTTCCATTGCAGGATTTGCTACGGGCCCACACGTGTTATTCTATACTATAATCTATCTCTAAGCGAAAAGTGCCTGAAATATTTGAAGTAGCTGAATGACGGTTGACTACGAGTATCATGGGTTAAAAAATGTAAGACAATATTATTAAATCAAATATTTTAATTACAAAACCAATTTACATTTATTATACATCACCATAATAATACTATTGTTAAAAATTAAAGACAATATTTTAATAATACATTTTTATAACAAAAGCAATTTACATTTATTATACATCACCATCATAATATCGAAAGTTATCCCTAATATTCCTTCCAAACTAATAACTATTGTTAAAAAATAGAAGACAATATTTAAATCAAATATTTTTATTACAAACACAATTTACATTTACTATTATACATCACCGCAATAATATCTAAAGTTATCCTTACTATTCCTTACAAACTAATAACTATTGTTAAAAAAGAGAAGAGAATATTTGAATCAAATATTTTTATTACAAACACAATTTACATTTATTATTATACATCACCGTAATTGTGTGCAACGCACCTCTTTTATAGTTTTATACTTTTTGGTATTTTGTACAGTGTTTATTCATATTTCGAATGTGATTTTATTTTGATACTAATATTGTTTTATGCAAAAATATAGTTGAAGTTTTTATCATCGTTCATGGCGTTTTGCTTTTCTCTTATAAAAATTAGGAAAAGTATAGCAGTCTCATAACAGTCTTTAAATCCCAGCAGTGGTGATATAGATCAGTCCGCTATATACGTGGTCCTTCGAGCCGGGAACGCTGTGGAGAGGGAGCTGGAGCAACCAGGGCCCAGCCACTCACCAGCCAACGCGGCGGCCGCAGTCCAGACCCCTTCGAGGCCCGTCTCCGGCATTCAGACCCCGCCGTGGACCGACACCATCCAGACTCTGTCGAGACCAGTAAGTAGAACTTCATCTCGTTCTTCTGCTACATTGGTGGCTAGAAAGTTAGCCGCAGAGGCTTTACATGCTCGCCGTATGGTTGAAACAGAGCGTGAGGCCGCAGAGAGGGTCGCCGCGCGAGAGCGTGAGGCAGCGGAGCTGGAACTCCGAGCGGAATTGGCGGCTATAGATGCCGATGCCAGTCATCATAGTTCGAAAAGCAGCCGTTCGGTCAATGATTGGCTGCAGAAGTCGCAAGCTGACCCCGTTGAATTTACGTCAATTATCACGGCCGGCCCCTCTCGCCCTGCTCTAGTTATCCCAACACCAGTATCGCCTATAAAACCGGCTAACCTAGCCACCACAACTACAAATCCTAACACGCATCTCTGTTCCAGCGATTCAGACCGCCTTGTGAAGTCGTTAGGCATTCTCATAGATAATGTTAATAAAGGCGCTTGCCACCGTAGGGGTGATAGGGATTTTTCATTGCCGTTTTTCGACGGTAAATCGCATCTAGAATGGCTTTCTTTTAAAAGAGCCTTTCTAGATACGATGGACTCGCATTCTGCAGTGGAAAATCTAGCTAGGTTGAACAAGGCATTAAAGGGATGCGCGCGTGAAGCGGTGATGATGCTGTTGGCAACGGCGCGCGAGCCTCGTGTCGTTCTGCGCGCGCTCGATACGCGCTTCGGGCGCCCCGAGCTTATAGTGGCTCAGGAAGCAGCTGCAATGCGCGCTCTGCCGCGCGTCTCCGGTGAAGGTAAAGATCTTGCTATTTTTGCCAGTCGTGTTCGTAATTGTGTGGAAGCGATTCGGTTACTCAACCAGCCTCATTACCTAACATCGCCAGAGCTGATTCAATCGGTTATTTCTAAAATTCCCCCACTGTTACGAGCACAATGGGTGGCCTACGCCGGCAGTCACGCGCCCAGTGGTCTACCCATGCTCGACATGTTCGCCGACTTCTTGGCCGACATAGTCGAGCTGCAGTCTAAATTCGGTCTCCTCCCTGAATCGGCTGGCGCGCCGAGTTTGGCTTCCGCTGCTGTTGGCCGAGTCAGGGATAAGGTGCACGCAGTCGTTGATGGAGAGAAATCTCGGTCAAAACCTAAAAATAGTTCACCCACGGCTGCTGCAGGCAAAATTCATTGTGTTTTATGTCAACAACAGCATTCTTTGACGCAATGTGACAAATTTCTTTCCTTGTCAGTAGATGACAAGTGGAATTTCATAAAAAAGAAAAGAATTTGTCACAGGTGCCTCAAAGAAGGTTGGCATAGGCTAAGTTTGTGTTCAGCAAAAAGTCTGTGCGACATTGGCGATTGTAAATTCCGCCATCATAGGTTGTTGCACAGTACTAATGAGCGCGCAGCTGCGGCTCACGTAGGTTTAGAAGAGGACGACGATCCTGCGCCGTCCACGTCGAGCTCCACCCCATGCGCGTCGAGCTCTGCACCTTTAGTTTCTCTTACTGAAGAGAAAGAGATCCTGTCCCACGCGTCAATTTCGTTTTCAGCCGAAAGTCCGGCGCGATCGCTGAGTCTTCGCCCGCTGCTGAAAGTTGTTGCTGTGACTGTATCTGGTCCGTCTGGAAGTGTCGATACTTATGCGCTGTTGGACGACGGGTCGACTGCTACTTTCATTGATGCGGAGGTCGCTGCTAAGATAGGTGTTAAGGGGCCAGAAGGACATGTTCACGTGGATTGCATAGGGGGCCTTAACAAGAACGCAGTGGTGCGTTACGTCGACTTCTACATCAAAGGTCGTCACGCGAAAGATAGTCACCTTATTCGTAGGGCTAGATCTATTGGCGGTTTAGGGGTGTCGTCTCAGTTTGTCAACAGGGACGCCGTCACGAAATACCCATATCTTGCGGATCTTGCAGATGAGTTGTGTTACGGTAAAATTCAGCCGATGCTCATCATTGGCATTGACAACTGGCATCTCACCGTATCTAGGGCCACACGTAAGGGGTCTAAGTCACAACCGGTCGCGATTCGTACTGCGCTTGGTTGGGTATTGTTCGGTTTCGGTTGTAGTTCAACTACTCAGGTTGATGTTGTTAGTCACGCCACAGTGTTTGAGTCCGCGACTACAGGCCAGAGCAACCGTTCCGAATTAGAGCAACTTATTAAGGAGCAGTACAAACTCGAGTCTATTGGTATTTCGAAACGTGAGGCGCGCAATGTCGATGACGAACGTGCAGGTCAGATTATTGACCACACAGCACGTCGCCTGCCCAGTGGTCATTTTGAGGTAGGCCTGATATGGAAGTCTGACGTTTTATCGGTACCTGATAGTTACAACCTCGCCCTTTCTAGGTTTTTAGGCTTGGAGAAGAAGTTGTGTAGGGATGGTGGCTACGCGGAGCGGTACCATGCCAACGTTCTCGATATGGTTGGGAAAGGCTACGCCGAGCTGTGTCCAGAGGCGCCCACAGGGCCACGAATTTGGTACCTACCTCACTTCGGCGTAGTCAACCCAAACAAGCCTAATAAACTGCGAGTTGTGCACGATGCCGCTGCCAAATCCGAGGGTGTTTCGCTAAACTCGATGTTGTTAACGGGCCCTGACCTGCTTCAGCCACTACTGGGCATTCTTTTTCGGTTTAGGGAAGGAAAAATTGGGTTGACCGCGGACATTCGGGAAATGTTTCCGCAAATTAAAATTCGCGCTGAAGACCGCGACGCGCAGAGGTTTTTGTGGCGCGATAGTCCGCGCGAACCGCTGCGCGTTTACCGGATGTCGTCGATGATGTTCGGTGCCGCTTCTAGTCCCTTTACGGCAATTTATATTAAAAATAAAAACGCGACCGAGCATCAGACACGATACCCGGACGCAGCTCATGCAATCATTTACGACCATTATATGGACGATTGCATCTGCAGCCTTGACAGCGTAGATGAAGCAGCTAAACTGGCCGCTGATATTCACACTGTCCACAAAAACGGGGGTTTTGAAATGCGCGGCTGGGCCTCCAACAGCGCCTCGGCCCTGACGTTGTTGCCGAAGGAGACATTGCTGGAGGCACCGGTGACTTCACCCGTAGACCTGGGCCACCTGGCCACTCCTGTGAGGACGCTTGGCCTTATTTGGCAGCCCACTACAGACTGTGTCGGTTTCAATATTGGATTAAAAAAGGGTGGGCTGCCAAAAAAGCTTACCAAGCGGGTGGTTTTGTCCCATGTGATGCGGGTTTTTGACCCACTCGGAATTCTTGCGCCTCTAGTAGTGACTGGGCGTATCATGTTCCAAAATGCGTGGCGCAAGGTTCTCGAGTGGGATGAAGAACTGTCACAGCAGGACAGTGTAGCGTGGAGACTTTGGTTTCAGGATTTGTTTGGGGTTGCCGAATTGCAGATCCCACGCTGCTACTGCCTAGCTGACTATGAAGTAAATCAATGCGAGCTTCATGTTTTTTCCGACGCCAGCGAGTCTGCCTTTGCTGCGGTGGCTTACTGGCGGTTCGTGCTTAAGGATGGAGTAGTCAAGCTCGCACTGATTTGCAGCAAGGTCCGTGTAGCTCCCCTAAAGCCGGTGTCGATTCCGCGGTTGGAGCTGCAGGGAGCGTTGATCGCCGCGCGCCTCGCTTCAACAATCTGCGACTCTCATCGTTTCAGACCCGTCAGGCAAGTTTTTTGGTGTGATTCAATGACGGTGTTGAGTTGGTTACGAAGCGAGGCCCGCTCATTCAAGCCTTTTGTTTCGCACAGGGTCGGCGAGATCCTGGAGTTAACGAGTGCAAGTGATTGGCGGTGGGTGCCTAGCGAGTTGAACGTCGCTGACGATGCAACCCGGTTAAAACGCACTACGTTGTCTCTAGAGTCTCGCTGGATCACTGGTCCAGAATTCTTGCTTTCTTCTGACTGGCCTAGTGAGCCTTGTAGTTCCTCAGAGTACCCAAGCGTGAATGAAGAGAGTAGGAATCCGGCAAATACCATTGCAGCAGTTCATCTCATCGGTAGCGTTGAGAGGCATGTGCCTGTCTCAGCTGATCCCAAGCGATTTAGCTCTTGGCTGAGATTGGTACGAGCAACTTATAGAGCTCATAAATATCTAACTCTGATCAGAATTCATTCCTTATCACGTAGGGGGTTTCATGTAGAGAATTTAGTGCGTGAGCAGGGGGGGATATTAACGTTTTCTTTTCAGCCTTCAAGTTCTTTTGGCTCTCCATACTCGACACATGAGACAGCTGCCGATATGCGCCTGGCCGAGACGCATATTTTGCGCCAGGCACAGCTGGACTCATTTCCCGACGAAATGATGCGTCTGAGCAGCCTACCACCCCTGCCCATACCTCGCACCAGTCGGCTGTTCCGACTGTCACTGATTGTGGATGAAGAGGGCCTCCTACGCCTATCCAGCCGAATCGCTGCAGCCTCGGGAGTACCTGAAGCCACAAAAAACCCCATAGTCCTCGACGGAAAGAACCCTGCCATCCAGTTACTGGTGAACCACCACCACCGCCGAGCCGCCCATGCCAACACGGAGACCGTGGTGAACGAGCTTCGCCAGAGCTTCTACTTGCTCGGCTTAAGAAACGTCGTCCGCTCCGTTGCCTTCCGTTGCCAGCTATGCCGCATTCGCCGAGCTGAGAAATTCCAGCCACCCACAGGGAATCTACCGGAGGCGCGTTTAGCTCACCACAAGCGTCCATTTACATTCACTGGGCTAGACTACTTCGGGCCAGTCCAGGTGACTATTGGCCGAAGACGGGAGAAGAGATGGGTCGCTTTGTACACGTGCCTAGTCGTCCGCGCCATCCACTTGGACGTTGTTGGAAGCTTGTCGACGGATGCAGCTGTAATGAGTCTTCGGCGCTTCGTGGCTCGCAGAGGAACGCCGTCTGAGATCTGGTCTGACAATGGCACCGCTTTCATTGGGGCAAGAAGAGAACTTCGTGCACTCTACGGGGACGCAGCTATGGAATATGCTGCGACGGAGAAAATCAGTTGGCGCTTCATTCCTCCGTCGGCTCCGTTTATGGGTGGAGTATGGGAGCGACTGGTGAGAAGTGTCAAGACAGCACTCCGAGCGACACTTACTGAACGTGCTCCGACAGAAGAAATTCTCCGAACCGTACTGGCAGAAGCCGAGGGGCTCATCAACTCCCGCCCCCTGACGCACGTCTCGGTAGAGCCCGGCAGCGAAGAGGCGCTCACTCCGAATCACTTTCTCCTTGCAGCTTCGTCGGGGCGTCCTGTTCCAGCAAACTTGACGGACCGAGATCTGGTATCAAGAAGCGGCTGGCGCAAAGCGGTCAGACTGGCGGACCACTTCTGGCAGCGCTGGGTTAAAGAGTACTTGCCGAATCTAATTCCCAGACCCGGGCAAGGCGATGTTCCAGAGTTGGCTGTGGGCGATCTAGTCCTGGTGGCTGACGGCAACCTACCAAGGGGCTCTTGGCCGAGAGGGCGCATCTCAGCGACTTTCCCGGGCCGCGATGGGGTGATCCGAGTGGCGGACGTTAGGACTGCTGCGGGCACACTGAGGAGACCCTTGAAGAAGCTGCTCAAGCTGAGGACTTAACTTTGGGGGGGAGAAATGTGTGCAACGCACCTCTTTTATAGTTTTATACTTTTTGGTATTTTGTACAGTGTTTATTCATATTTCGAATGTGATTTTATTTTGATACTAATATTGTTTTATGCAAAAATATAGTTGAAGTTTTTATCATCGTTCATGGCGTTTTGCTTTTCTCTTATAAAAATTAGGAAAAGTATAGCAGTCTCATAACAGTCTTTAAATCCCAGCAGTGGTGATATAGATCAGTCCGCTATAGTAATAATATCTAAGGTTATTCTCACTCTAACTTACAAACAATAATAACTAATAAGGTTACATAGCCAGCACTAATTTGAACGATCCATCCGGATCAATACATTTCAGTACACTAGCCTGATCGCCACAAAACACTTTGACATTAGGACTGACCATATAAGCCATGCTCTCCACGAAGCTGTTTCTCCTGTTCGTGTAGATCTCGTTCCAATCTTCCAGAAGCTGTACCTTATACCAGCGTAATACTGCGTTGCATTCCCCATCTTTGGTCACAGTGACGTTTATGACCTCAGATTTCAAGTCCATGCAACAGCTGATTGCGAACTCTTCAGATAGTGTTTCATATTCCATGCGAGCCATATCTATGTGTACAGCTTGGGATACTTGGTAACGGTTCACGTGTCTCGCTATTCCGTAGTCAACGTTCTCATCCAAAACTCGGTTGTTGATTTCCAACCAATAACTGTTAATCAGCTGTCCCATTATTGTCACAGATGCAGGTAGACATAAGCCTCCGGAAATTAGATGGCGCTGCTTCAAACGGTCGATAATCCTCATTCTTCTTATATCTATGTCACCACTGAACTCTATGATGTTACTGAATATAACATGGAATTTCTTTCCTTTAAATATTTTGTACGTCCATGAGTCTGACACTAGAATTGTTACCTTATCTTCAGGTATTTCGTTTGCTTTTAGAACTGCTAGTAGAAACGTTTTATCGTCGCGTGCATTTACGTGACATATAAGTGACTTAGCTCCTCTTTTCATCATTAATACTCCGAATAATGGAAATGGGCTAAAATCGACCATATCTACATTTGAAATGTCTACAGTTTGTCCTAAATGGACACAGACAGTCGTAATACTTTTTCTTATCATATCCATGTATTCGACATCGTTTAGGAAAGCCAATGTTTCGGGTGAGATCCTTGATATAGTCGTATAATTTCTTTCAGGTAGAGTAGTCAATCGACCTCCGTAGGTTATAAAAGACACATTCGCAGTTTCGTCTTTATGAAGTGTCTTGGGCAAAAAGTCGAAGAACACAGCTTGTTGCCACGCGTTCGCTTTGGCCTCGCTGCGGGGGTCACTGGTGATCATTATTTCTTCAGTCAAGTATAAATTGAACCAACCAATCATCATGTTCATTTCGCCATCTTCTTTTGCAGTCAGCTTCGCGACATAAGACTCCTGGCTACACAACTTCTCGCAGATATCTTGATAGTTATTGAAGTCTATTTCAAACAACGATTGAGGTTCAGACATGTATTTCAAGTTATCGTACGTATTTACGTCTTCGCTGTAATAAGTTTCTCCGAAGTAAGTCGTTGTGTGCACGTTCATATGGGCCACGTTTAGAATATCTTTGGTTTCCCGACACATTTTGTATTTCTTGCTGAGTTCGTCACATTTAATGCCGGCGACGAAGTATTCTGCTCTTCCGGGTATTACTTTGCTGTTTTTTTGAAGTAATTTGTCCCACGCATGACGTACGGATTGTAAGATATATTCTCCGAATATGCCGGAATCAATCTTAGCAGTTATTAGAACTGATCGGGTCCCGTAAATGTCGTTTTGGGTGAGAACGACAGAGGGTTGGTTGATGATGACAACTTCTTGCGCGTTGTTATCTTGCATCACGCGTTCGGCTAGTTTAGCCATTGTGGCGGATCCTTCACAAGCTGAAATAGTTACGGGATTGCACTCGCTAGCATACAGGGCCAAAAGTCCTGCTCCTGTATCCATATCCAAGACGCTATCCACGGCAGGAGTCACAGTGCTCCTGATGGCTCTTCTATACGCGTCATTCCGGATTCTATCATTCAAATATCTGAACTGACACCTCGGAAATAGGGAACATTTTGAGTTGTTCAAATTCTTCTCGATAGTGACGAAGCTGTGGTTAATGTTCAGCGCTTTTTCGAAATGGCACAGCGCTTCAGAGAAAAACCCGTAACGGTATAAATACCTGCCGATATCGTTCAGTAGATACACGTTTCCTGGGAACATTTTGATGGCTCGTTCAAAATTTGCAAATATGTCTGCTTTATTGTCCACTGCGGCTAACTCTTCGTTCATCCGAGACACTACTGCATTGAATTCGAACTCGAATCTCTTCTTGAGACTCGATTGTCTGTCGAACGCGCACAAGTACATGTCGAAGGCTTCCTTGAAGCTATTGCGAGAGGCGAGCAGCCGCGCTACGTATATAAAATCGTAGGGAGTCGAATCTCTCATTTTGGATTTCGATTTTGGCACTAGTTGTTTGGTTTACGGAGTAATTAAGTTGATTTTCCGCGACACTTTTTGGTTCACTTGTCACAGTATTTTTTAAGATAGTGTGAACTCCCGATTCACTCGTTAACTGACACTATTTCATAAGAAATCGCGATAAAGATGGTTTTCGAAGTAGAGACGTCTTGCTCTCTCGAAGTTCAAATTTAAACTGATTTTAAGTGCTACTTCACCCAAATCGTAAACTATGCTAAGGCGCAAAATACGGTTCAGGTACGTAGTAGTGTTTAGGTGGGGATAACTAATGAACATTTTACCTGTAGCTAATCCCATTACCTACTACGTAATTAGCAGAGAAAGGGCTATTAGAGATTTTCGGTAAGTAGTAAAATGCATTGTCCTAATTATGGCAAGCTGGTATTGTTATATTCAAACAATAGAATGGACTTATTTTGTAGGATTAGAAAGGTATAATTTGGTAACAGCTTAACGGGTTTTATGACATTTTCTTCGAACAGCGTTTTATGGATTACTTTGAAGTTTATACAATAATTATTTCTTAGAAGTGGCTACCTGTTAGGTACTTTGTAGCAGCAAATGATTTAATATTACTTGCAGGTGTGTTATGAGTTTTGCACATATTTCTTCTTCCAAATTCCAACGAAGTTATTAATCCTGACGGTTATTCACAATTCAGAATATTACTTAATACTCCCTTTCATCTTTTCTTTTTGATAGAGAGCACCGATTACAATAAAGCAAAAACTAAAACCCAATTCATATTGGTTTTATGAAACTATGTCTAAAATAAATGAAACACAACAAATGAAATAATGATTTTTTTCTTTCTAAATAATATGATCAATGTAACTCCACGTCTACGGATTTATTGTTTGTATTTAGATTTTATTAATCTTTAAGCACAAAAATAAATACCTAGAACTTACAAAAAGTGAATTCTGATTAAGGTCGAACTCGCGAACATATATTTAACATTTTTGTAAATCTTGCAGCATTATAAAAAATCGGTGTAAAATGGTTTGGCTATTCCAAACCATCTAACCTGTAGCTAATCCCATTACCTACTACGTAATTAGCAGAGAAAGGGCTATTAGAGATTTTCGGTAAGTAGTAAAATGCATTGTCCTAATTATGGCAAGCTGGTATTGTTATATTCAAACAATAGAATGGACTTATTTTGTAGGATTAGAAAGGTATAATTTGGTAACAGCTTAACGAGTTTTATGACATTTTCTTCGAACAGCGTTTTATGGATTACTTTGAAGTTTTTACAATAATTATTTCTTAGAAGTGGCTACCTGTTAGGTACTTTGTAGCAGCAAATGATTTAATATTACTTGCAGGTGTGTTATGAGTTTTGCACATATTTCTTCTTCCAAATTCCAACGAAGTTATTAATCCTGACGGTTATTCACAATTCAGAATATTATTTAATACTCCCTTTCATCTTTTCTTTTTGATAGAGAGCACCGATTACAATAAAGCAAAAACTAAAACCCAATTCATATTGGTTTTATGAAACTATGTCTAAAATAAATGAAACACAACAAATGAAATAATGATTTTTTTCTTTCTAAATAATATGATCAATGTAACTCCACGTCTACGGATTTATTGTTTGTATTTAGATTTTATTAATCTTTAAGCACAAAAATAAATACCTAGAACTTACAAAAAGTGAATTCCGATTAAGGTCGAACTCGCGAACATATATTTAACATTTTTGTAAATCTTGCAGCATTATAAAAAATCGGTGTAAAATGGTTTGGAATAGCCGTTCAATTTTAATACATAGTATGACAGATGTCCAGTGGCGGATTAATCACGTAGCAGGAATAGTAAGCAGCTACGGGCCCCGCGCTAAAGGGGGCTCAGCGTATCCTATCCTAACATATAATCACTCAAAAAATTACGCTTAAGCGGAGGGCCTACCTCCTCTGGCCTCTGCCTCCACGTCAGGCAATCGGTAAGATCAAACCATCTTTTTCACTGATCCACGGATCCAAGGGGCCCTAAGTTACTGTAACTGTGCTACAGCTAAGCTAAAGGCTGTTAAAAGAAACTTAACCCAGGCAGGACCCTGAACGTTTCGAGCTCGCTCCGCTCACTTTTACATCTAGTTTGTCAGCATTAACAAATAGTTACAAACAAATAGAGGATGTTTTTATAGACGGAGAACTTTAAATTGTACCCATTTCAACATATGGATGCTAGACATAGTTCTTTGCAAACCATGTGTCTGCAACATTAATGCCTTGCAATTGAGTCACAAGAAGTTAGTAATCATGTCTCTGTACTGTGCTAGCTAGGTTTAACCTTTACCTTAAAATTAAAAATAGAAACAATTGAGCACTTGGACGCCTAAATTCAACGTATTATTGACTACTACTACTATCGTATCGACTCCCAGATTTCATAGAAACCACATTAATACAATCATGGCATAAATTACCCGAAAAATAAAGCCATATTCATGGATATGTAAAATATTTTCCTATAATTAAAATTCTAAAAAAACATCCTTTATTTTTATGAACGCCATGTATTCTGGTTGTGTGCCCTGTTCATGACAATAAGCTCACCCCCTTTTCTAAATACCTGGCTAAATGTGGGTGTAGGTATGAGATGCACTTGTGTCTAACCGTTCGAGGATGTCATAAAAAAACCTAACATATCCGCTCATTAATAAATTCTATACTATCTCAGTTCGGTTTTAGTTGACCGAGTTTCTCCTATTCTCAATCCTGTATGAGTGAATGAAAATATTTTTCGAACTCGCTCTTGCATTTTCTTGCTCCTCGATAGTTTTCGACATTGGCTGACTAAGTACTTATTTAAATCCTGTATGAATGCTCAAAAGAAAATATAAATCTACCCGATGTGGCACTAACACTTTACGAGCTCACTATGATCGCTCTTGGACTCTGAATTTTCTTAATTGACAGGCTACTCTACTCTATATAAGTCGACAAAATTACTCCTCGCATGAATCGACACAAACAAAGTCAAAACCTAAAACAGGAACCCGAAAATATAGTATTTATTTTTTCAGATGTCGTTCCTAATAGTGTTCAAAAACTCATCGGTTTCGAATCCTGCAGCGGGTTCCATTGCAGGATTTGCTACGGGCCCACACGTGTTATTCTATACTATAATCTATCTCTAAGCGAAAAGTGCCTGAAATATTTGAAGTAGCTGAATGACGGTTGACTACGAGTATCATGGGTTAAAAAATGTAAGACAATATTATTAAATCAAATATTTTAATTACAAAACCAATTTACATTTATTATACATCACCATAATAATACTATTGTTAAAAATTAAAGACAATATTTTAATAATACATTTTTATAACAAAAGCAATTTACATTTATTATACATCACCATCATAATATCGAAAGTTATCCCTAATATTCCTTCCAAACTAATAACTATTGTTAAAAAATAGAAGACAATATTTAAATCAAATATTTTTATTACAAACACAATTTACATTTACTATTATACATCACCGCAATAATATCTAAAGTTATCCTTACTATTCCTTACAAACTAATAACTATTGTTAAAAAAGAGAAGAGAATATTTGAATCAAATATTTTTATTACAAACACAATTTACATTTATTATTATACATCACCGTAATAATATCTAAGGTTATTCTCACTCTAACTTACAAACAATAATAACTAATAAGGTTACATAGCCAGCACTAATTTGAACGATCCATCCGGATCAATACATTTCAGTACACTAGCCTGATCGCCACAAAACACTTTGACATTAGGACTGACCATATAAGCCATGCTCTCCACGAAGCTGTTTCTCCTGTTCGTGTAGATCTCGTTCCAATCTTCCAGAAGCTGTACCTTATACCAGCGTAATACTGCGTTGCATTCCCCATCTTTGGTCACAGTGACGTTTATGACCTCAGATTTCAAGTCCATGCAACAGCTGATTGCGAACTCTTCAGATAGTGTTTCATATTCCATGCGAGCCATATCTATGTGTACAGCTTGGGATACTTGGTAACGGTTCACGTGTCTCGCTATTCCGTAGTCAACGTTCTCATCCAAAACTCGGTTGTTGATTTCCAACCAATAACTGTTAATCAGCTGTCCCATTATTGTCACAGATGCAGGTAGACATAAGCCTCCGGAAATTAGATGGCGCTGCTTCAAACGGTCGATAATCCTCATTCTTCTTATATCTATGTCACCACTGAACTCTATGATGTTACTGAATATAACATGGAATTTCTTTCCTTTAAATATTTTGTACGTCCATGAGTCTGACACTAGAATTGTTACCTTATCTTCAGGTATTTCGTTTGCTTTTAGAACTGCTAGTAGAAACGTTTTATCGTCGCGTGCATTTACGTGACATATAAGTGACTTAGCTCCTCTTTTCATCATTAATACTCCGAATAATGGAAATGGGCTAAAATCGACCATATCTACATTTGAAATGTCTACAGTTTGTCCTAAATGGACACAGACAGTCGTAATACTTTTTCTTATCATATCCATGTATTCGACATCGTTTAGGAAAGCCAATGTTTCGGGTGAGATCCTTGATATAGTCGTATAATTTCTTTCAGGTAGAGTAGTCAATCGACCTCCGTAGGTTATAAAAGACACATTCGCAGTTTCGTCTTTATGAAGTGTCTTGGGCAAAAAGTCGAAGAACACAGCTTGTTGCCACGCGTTCGCTTTGGCCTCGCTGCGGGGGTCACTGGTGATCATTATTTCTTCAGTCAAGTATAAATTGAACCAACCAATCATCATGTTCATTTCGCCATCTTCTTTTGCAGTCAGCTTCGCGACATAAGACTCCTGGCTACACAACTTCTCGCAGATATCTTGATAGTTATTGAAGTCTATTTCAAACAACGATTGAGGTTCAGACATGTATTTCAAGTTATCGTACGTATTTACGTCTTCGCTGTAATAAGTTTCTCCGAAGTAAGTCGTTGTGTGCACGTTCATATGGGCCACGTTTAGAATATCTTTGGTTTCCCGACACATTTTGTATTTCTTGCTGAGTTCGTCACATTTAATGCCGGCGACGAAGTATTCTGCTCTTCCGGGTATTACTTTGCTGTTTTTTTGAAGTAATTTGTCCCACGCATGACGTACGGATTGTAAGATATATTCTCCGAATATGCCGGAATCAATCTTAGCAGTTATTAGAACTGATCGGGTCCCGTAAATGTCGTTTTGGGTGAGAACGACAGAGGGTTGGTTGATGATGACAACTTCTTGCGCGTTGTTATCTTGCATCACGCGTTCGGCTAGTTTAGCCATTGTGGCGGATCCTTCACAAGCTGAAATAGTTACGGGATTGCACTCGCTAGCATACAGGGCCAAAAGTCCTGCTCCTGTATCCATATCCAAGACGCTATCCACGGCAGGAGTCACAGTGCTCCTGATGGCTCTTCTATACGCGTCATTCCGGATTCTATCATTCAAATATCTGAACTGACACCTCGGAAATAAGGAACATTTTGAGTTGTTCAAATTCTTCTCGATAGTGACGAAGCTGTGGTTAATGTTCAGCGCTTTTTCGAAATGGCACAGCGCTTCAGAGAAAAACCCGTAACGGTATAAATACCTGCCGATATCGTTCAGTAGATACACGTTTCCTGGGAACATTTTGATGGCTCGTTCAAAATTAGCAAATATGTCTGCTTTATTGTCCACTGCGGCTAACTCTTCGTTCATCCGAGACACTACTGCATTGAATTCGAACTCGAATCTCTTCTTGAGACTCGATTGTCTGTCGAACGCGCACAAGTACATGTCGAAGGCTTCCTTGAAGCTATTGCGAGAGGCGAGCAGCCGCGCTACGTATATAAAATCGTAGGGAGTCGAATCTCTCATTTTGGATTTCGATTTTGGCACTAGTTGTTTGGTTTACGGAGTAATTAAGTTGATTTTCCGCGACACTTTTTGGTTCACTTGTCACAGTATTTTTTAAGATAGTGTGAACTCCCGATTCACTCGTTAACTGACACTATTTCATAAGAAATCGCGATAAAGATGGTTTTCGAAGTAGAGACGTCTTGCTCTCTCGAAGTTCAAATTTAAACTGATTTTAAGTGCTACTTCACCCAAATCGTAAACTATGCTAAGGCGCAAAATACGGTTCAGGTACGTAGTAGTGTTTAGGTGGGGATAACTAATGAACATTTTACCTGTAGCTAATCCCATTACCTACTACGTAATTAGCAGAGAAAGGGCTATTAGAGATTTTCGGTAAGTAGTAAAATGCATTGTCCTAATTATGGCAAGCTGGTATTGTTATATTCAAACAATAGAATGGACTTATTTTGTAGGATTAGAAAGGTATAATTTGGTAACAGCTTAACGGGTTTTATGACATTTTCTTCGAACAGCGTTTTATGGATTACTTTGAAGTTTTTACAATAATTATTTCTTAGAAGTGGCTACCTGTTAGGTACTTTGTAGCAGCAAATGATTTAATATTACTTGCAGGTGTGTTATGAGTTTTGCACATATTTCTTCTTCCAAATTCCAACGAAGTTATTAATCCTGACGGTTATTCACAATTCAGAATATTATTTAATACTCCCTTTCATCTTTTCTTTTTGATAGAGAGCACCGATTACAATAAAGCAAAAACTAAAACCCAATTCATATTGGTTTTATGAAACTATGTCTAAAATAAATGAAATACAACAAATGAAATAATGATTTTTTTCTAAATAATATGATCAATGTAACTCCACGTCTACGGATTTATTGTTTGTATTTAGATTTTATTAATCTTTAAGCACAAAAATAAATACCTAGAACTTACAAAAAGTGAATTCTGATTAAGGTCGAACTCGCGAACATATATTTAACATTTTTGTAAATCTTGCAGCATTATAAAAAATCGGTGTAAAATGGTTTGGCTATTCCAAACCATCTAACCTGTAGCTAATCCCATTACCTACTACGTAATTAGCAGAGAAAGGGCTATTAGAGATTTTCGGTAAGTAGTAAAATGCATTGTCCTAATTATGGCAAGCTGGTATTGTTATATTCAAACAATAGAATGGACTTATTTTGTAGAATTAGAAAGGTATAATTTGGTAACAGCTTAACGAGTTTTATGACATTTTCTTCGAACAGCGTTTTATGGATTACTTTGAAGTTTTTACAATAATTATTTCTTAGAAGTGGCTACCTGTTAGGTACTTTGTAGCAGCAAATGATTTAATATTACTTGCAGGTGTGTTATGAGTTTTGCACATATTTCTTCTTCCAAATTCCAACGAAGTTATTAATCCTGACGGTTATTCACAATTCAGAATATTATTTAATACTCCCTTTCATCTTTTCTTTTTGATAGAGAGCACCGATTACAATAAAGCAAAAACTAAAACCCAATTCATATTGGTTTTATGAAACTATGTCTAAAATAAATGAAACACAACAAATGAAATAATGATTTTTTTCTTTCTAAATAATATGATCAATGTAACTCCACGTCTACGGATTTATTGTTTGTATTTAGATTTTATTAATCTTTAAGCACAAAAATAAATACCTAGAACTTAGAAAAAGTGAATTCCGATTAAGGTCGAACTCGCGCCACCGCGAGGACCGACCGGAGGACACGGTGGAGCACACTGTGGAGGTGTGCCCTGCTTGGGCGGAGCCCCGCCGTGTTCTCGTAGCGGCGATCGGCGGCGGCGACCTCTCGCGTCCGGCCCTGGTGCAAGCCATGGTCCGGGGCGAGGAGGAATGGGACGCCGTCGCCTCCTTCTGCGAAGCAGTGATGCTAGCGAAGGAGGTGGCGGAACGAGAGAGGGAGAGAACCTCTCAACGTCCCAGCCGCCGCGGAAGGCGCGGAAGGCGCTCCGAGCGTCGGGAGCCACGTGATGGCTTCCGGCCACCGTAGACGCGGGCCTGTGGACGGTGAATAATGTGCTAGCTCGCCGTCTGGCCGTCGTCATGACGGCAACAGACCGTGTCGGCGGCGCGTTCGTGTTCCACGCGCGCCTCAAAGAGATGTCAGCAAGGAGGGGTCCGCAAGGGCCGACGCCCGTCGGGGCCGCGGTATTTTGTACTAGATTACGTGGCCTCGGCACAAGGGCAAAGTAGGAACATGGGTTCGGATTTTAGTCAGTAGAAGTCTGACACTCCCCTTCGCTCTGCCCAAGAGCGGGGGGAGGGTCATTCGATGATTTTCCACCCACCAAAAAAAAAAAAAAAAAAGGTCGAACTCGCGAACATAATTATATTTACCATTTTTTATAATCTTGCAGCATTATAAAAAATCGGTGTAAAATGGTTTGGAATAGCCGTTCAATTTTAATACATAGTATGACAGATGTCCAGTGGCGGATTAATCACGTAGCAGGAATAGTAAGCAGCTACGGGCCCCGCGCTAAAGGGGGCTCAGCGTATCCAAACATATAATCACTCAAAAAATTACGCTTAAGCGGAGGGCCTACCTCCTCTGGCCTCTGCCTCCACGTCAGGCAATCGGTAAGATCAAACCATCTTTTTCACTGATCCACGGATCCAAGGGGCCCTAAGTTACTGTAACTGTGCTACAGCTAAGCTAAAGGCTGTTAAAAGAAACTTAACCCAGGCAGGACCCTGAACGTTTAGAGCTCGCTCCGCTCACTTTTACATCTAGTTTGTCAGCATTAACAAATAGTTACAAACAAATAGAGGATGTTTTTATAGACGGAGAACTTTAAATTGTACCCATTTCAACATATGGATGCTAGACATAGTTCTTTGCAAACCATGTGTCTGCAACATTAATGCCTTGCAATTGAGTCACAAGAAGTTAGTAATCATGTCTCTGTACTGTGCTAGCTAGGTTTAACCTTTACCTTAAAATTAAAAATAGAAACAATTGAGCACTTGGACGCCTAAATTCAACGTATTATTGACTACTACTACTATCGTATCGACTCCCAGATTTCATAGAAACCACATTAATACAATCATGGCATAAATTACCCGAAAAATAAAGCCATATTCATGGATATGTAAAATATTTTCCTATAATTAAAATTCTAAAAAACATCCTTTATTTTTATGAACGCCATGTATTCTGGTTGTGTGCCCTGTTCATGACAATAAGCTCACCCCCTTTTCTAAATACCTGGCTAAATGTGGGTGTAGGTATGAGATGCACTTGTGTCTAACCGTTCGAGGATGTCATAAAAAAACCTAACATATCCGCTCATTAATAAATTCTATACTATCTCAGTTCGGTTTTAGTTGACCGAGTTTCTCCTATTCTCAATCCTGTATGAGTGAATGAAAATATTTTTCGAACTCGCTCTTGCATTTTCTTGCTCCTCGATAGTTTTCGACATTGGCTGACTAAGTACTTATTTAAATCCTGTATGAATGCTCAAAAGAAAATATAAATCTACCCGATGTGGCACTAACACTTTACGAGCTCACTATGATCGCTCTTGGACCCTGAATTTTCTTAATTGACAGGCTACTCTACTCTATATAAGTCGACAAAATTACTCCTCGCATGAATCGACACAAACAAAGTGTTGGGGCTTCAGATTTCTCAATGAAACTCCCTTTTGAGGTTTGATGGTGTATTTCGGTATTTAAAGTATATTTTTACAATTATAATATGCGGAGCAAAGTTATCGCGACGATGATAGATTTTCAACAGAAAAGTAAAAAATATGTAGGTTGCAGTTTAATAAATTAAAGTCAGGTAGTACGGTGCGCCTTGCGCTTTTGGAATAGCAACACGACACACAAACACTAACACACGTCCCAGCACTTTAGCACAGGCGTAAACATCCTCCCCCCGTTGAAACTCTTGACGTTTCAACCCTTCAGTAGGTCCTCGTCGGTCGGTAAGGGGCAGAGGCGAACCAGAGGGCGTCGTATAATTCCTCTATTCGTGTTGATGTCGGCCACACGAGAGACTCCATCTTGTCCTGGGAAGAGCCTTGTAATGCGTCCCAGTCTCCAACACAGAGGTGGAACGCCATCCTCTTGCAATAGGACCATGTCACCAATTTTGGATGCGGCGGCGTTGGTCTTCCACTTACGGCGCAGTTGTAACTCGGCAATTGTTGCCAAAAATGTTGGTGAATTTGCTGCAGCCTGGCATAGCGCTTCAGGTTGGTAGAAAGGCAGTCTTCCAAAGCTGGTTCAGGCAGAGCGATGAGCACCCGACCAATGAGAAAATGCCCAGGAGTGAGGCAATGGAAATCGTCAGGAGAGGCAGATAAAGGACTGAGAGGTCTACTATTTAAAACAGCTTCTACCTGAGCGAAAAGAGTTTGAAGCTCTTCATAACTTAAATGGGAATTACGAATTACTCGTCTAATATGGTACTTTGCGGAACGGATACCGGCCTCAAAAATACCGCCAAAATGAGGAGCGTAAGCTGGTGAAAAGTTAAACTGAATGCCTTCCTGGCATGCAAAATCAGATAGGTCGTTTTGATTAAGTTTAAAAAAGTCGTTAAGTTCGTTAGCTCCTGCGACAAAGCTGCGTCCATTGTCGCAGAATAATTCCGCTGGCCTGCCTCTTCGTGACACAAACCTTCGGAATGTCATGATAAAGGCGTCTTTAGATAGATCGCTCACGGCTCCGAGGTGAGAGATTTTATATCGAAGACATATAAAAAGAGAAGAACAGGGTGTTTTTTATTATAATAATTATAGTCGGATGAGCCTAGTCGGCCACCAACTCGTATGATTTTGTCGTCACTCAAGAATGGAGTCAACGATAAAATATGTGATTTAGTACTTAAAGCTTTATTATTATTTAGTAGATCATAGTCACACGGAAATGATTATCGCTGTGAGAAACGGCACAAATGATTAAATGAATTATTTAATTCGTCAACAGTTACATTACCGAGATTTTTATCTTTGTTAGGTTTTAAATTATTAATAAATCTAAGCACGTAAGCGAAAAAAAGTTTTTAAAAATAATAATGGATTCATTTTGAGAAACAAGATGAATGGCAGTACAATTAGGTTTAGTTTCTGGTAAGTCATTAATTTTATTAGGTTTTAAGATTGGCCAATTACATTCAGGCTCAATGAGGAATAATGGGCCTGACCACCACAGCTTGGTACTGCCAAGCTTATCTGGACTGACTCCTCTGGATATGAGGTCAGCAGGATTAACAGATGTGGGTACGTAGCGTCATGAGGAGGCATCGATTAACTCACATATCTCAGCAATCCTGTTAGCTACAAAGGTTTTTAGATTTATAAAACTGGTGTGGAGTACAGACTGACCCGATGTAGTAGGAGCTGAGCCGTCGAATACGACTCTAAATTTTGTAGATTCACTACTTTCTTTGAAGACAGCATGATGGCAGAGGAAGTAAGATGTAAAAGGTACCGGTATAGCGGATTCTGAAAGGTGACCTAAGTCTGCGTACTCACGCATAAATTCCATATACTGTGATTTCACATGCGGTGGTTTGCAAAATCGCTTTTTTAAGTTAAAGAAACCTTTTTTAGCTAGTGAATAAGATTCACCTAGACAATCAGGTATATCCTTTAAAGGTAGACTGACTGAGAATCTACCGGTTGGTAAACGGAAAGTGTGCGATAAAAAATGTGTTTCGCATTTCTTCTCACTAGGACTCATAAGTGGTGGAGTTTGGGGAACATTTTCTAAGTCCCCGAATATTGTTACTTCTTGATTTATTTTGTCAACAGATGACACATGAGAAACGACTGATAGATTCGAATCTATATCGGTTTCCTTTAACTTATTGTTATTCGGTAAATTAAAATATAAAGGACCTGTTATCAACCAACCGAACTGAGAACTTCTCAATATAGGTAAATTAGGGCCGAGAGATATCTGATCGCGGCCAATAATATCCCAGAAAATATCGGCACCGATGACAACATCAACAGGTGCTGGTTGGTGAAAATGAGGGTCCGCTAAAAAGTAATCACTTGAAACATTAAATTGTTTTAAGTCAACGGGTATTCGAGGTATATTACCGGTCAATACTGGCAATACCAGAAAAGAAGAAGTGATAGTAAAATGTTTCATTAAAGATTTTAACTGAACTACACAAGTTTCTGTAGCTTGAGTAGTCGTTTTATTGCCTATGCCAATAATATTTACATTCAAAGTGGTAGTTGGTTCTAAAACCAGTTTTGTTTTAAGAGATTGAGTTATAAACGATGACTGACTACCGCAGTCCAAAAGAGCACGAACCTTCTGTGTCTGATTGGTCGTAGGATTAACTACCTCAATATAGGCAGTAGACAGAAGAACTTGATGATTATTTTGGTGAGAAAAATTAACGAGAGTATCGTCAGTGACGTCGGCGTCGTGCGAAATGGTGACATTATTAGAAATATTTTTATTATTAGATTGTTTTTTATGCAAGAGTCTATTATGTTTTGTATTGCACATGCGACACGGATGCATGCGACAATTGCGTGCAGAGTGGCCAGACCGAAGGCAGTTATGGCAAAGGTTCAATCTATTTACTTCAGTTATACGGTCATTCACACTCTTAGCCAAAAAGGTGGGGCAATCATAAAGGCGATGATCACCATTACAAACGCCACATGATAAATTAGATATATTATTGTGTTCACTATTAGAAATATAAGACTGATGAGTTTTTATTTTATTATTAGAATCGGTAGGGTTTGACATTGTTCGAGTCTTGTGTTTAGAAGATGAACAGCTATTTATTGACTCAAGTACATCAGCACGATCAGTAAGAAACTTGAAAAATTGTTGCAAACTAGGTGAATTGGTATCCAACGTACCTTTGTACTCTTCCCACTTAGTCTCGGTGCAGCTATCAAGCTTGGGACTTATTATATGAATGAGTAGAATATCCCAGTCACGTGAACCTATACCGAGACTAGTTAAAGCGCGCATGTTTTTATTTATATGGTCAACGAAGAAACGTAATGATTTATCGGACTCGCTTGTGATTGGTTTTATGTTTAAAAATGATTTAATATGATGAGTTACTAATTGTCGTGTGTTGTCATATCTGTCACATAATAATTTCCAAGCACACGCATAATTACTGCTGGATACCCCCAAGTTAGCAATAATGCGCGCTGCATCGCCAGTCAAGTACGAAATAAGATAATGGAACTTATGAATGGGAGCGATGCGGTCGTTATTATGTACTATAGATAGGAATGTGTCACGAAATTCAAGCCAGCGAAAGCAAGACCCGTCGAACTTGGCTATTTGAATTTGAGGTAATTTGAACCCTATGTCATGATGATCATGATGACACGGAACTGTGGTTATCTGACTTGAATTTAAATCCTTGTGTGTCCCTTCGTCATGACGGTTCGGGTTGTATTGTTGTGTAACACTTTGAGCAATTGCTATGTTGGATATAAACAGTTGTTCGATAATATCACGCTCATCAATCTCATTGGATATTATCAGAGTTTAAAACTTCTATCTGATTTTGCAAGTCATCAAAACGGCTATAAACAGACTCGAACTTGTTTAATTTTAAAGTTAACTCAGCTAAATCAATCTGAGTTAGTGATTCTTTAGAGGTAATATTTGATAAAAAGTTTTTAAACTTAGTTATTTGACCTTTTATGGAACTACGTTTCACTAAAAGATCCTGTAATTTATGAGGATCATTTGTGCTAGCTTCACCTCCATAATCTTTACCCATGGTGAACTCAAACTTTATAAACAATCGATATAAAAATACAAATTGTTTCTTAGTAGGTTTGATTATGGAAACAAACTAGTAAAAGTGAATGTAAACAAACTATCAACTTAGCTCACACTCCTCGCCTAACGTCACCTGAGGCCGGTCCCGCGCAGCAGTGGGGCCCTGTTGTCACACGGTGACACGGCAGGCAGCCCGAAGTTATGTATCACGGAGACGTCGACCTGGAATGTTCGGCGATTTTGGTGAAATATATGGCTATATAGTGACAGCTATGAGCCTATGAGGAAACACTAATAAGAAGTATGATAATATTATTGGTGGATAGCCTATTATGCGTTCCTATTGATAGTTAAATGTAATAGTGATATGTGATTTTACTTTTATGAACTGCATATGGTGTAAGTAAATGGGTATTTATGTAATATTTAAAAACACTACAATGACTACAACAGACACCAATGCACTCGTAGAAGCTATTTTAAATTGGTATTGGATAGATTAAATCCGGATAAGGTATAGGTATAAGGTAGGGTAATAGGTAGGTAACAGGGAATTCACAAGGATAAATGGGCACTTAGCTGCATTGGCCGAGGCTGCGGTACGATGCTGAATGCTGATCGCTGACCGGCGGTGGCTGCAATGGCTGGTGCACCTCCAGGGAACCCAGGTAACTTGGTCAGTGGGTCGTCTTAGGGGCCTAGCTGCATTGGCCGAGGCTGCGGTAGGATGCTGAATGCTGATCGCTGACCGGCGGTGGCTGCAATGGCTGTGGCGCCTCCAAGGAGCCCAGGTATCTTGGTTAGTGGGTCGTCTTCGGGGCCTAGCTGCATTGGCCGAGGCTGCGGTGCGATGCTGATGAATGCTGATCGCTGACCGGCGGTGGCTGCAATGGCTGTGGCGCCTCCAGGGAGCCCAGGTATGTTTCTTGATTCGGTTGAAAGGTGGCTGCGGCGTAATGATCACACCGGCAGCGCGTGGTCGCGTGTTCACGAACTTGTATTCCGACAAAATTGCAGGTTTTGTCCACGGTCGCCAGATGTTGGGGCTTCAGATTTCTCAATGAAACTCCCGTTTTGAGGTTTGATGGTGTATTTCGGTATTTAAAGTATATTTTTACAATTATAATATGCGGAGCAAAGTTATCGCGACGATGATAGATTTTCAACAGAAAAGTAAAAAATATGTAGGTTGCAGTTTAATAAATTAAAGTCAGGTAGTACGGTGCGCCTTGCGCTTTTGGAATAGCAACACGACACACAAACACTAACACACGTCCCAGCACTTTAGCACAGGCGTAAACACAAAGTCAAAACCTAAAACAGGAAACAGAACAGGAACCCGAAAATATAGTATTTATTTTTTCAGATGTCGTTCCTAATAGTGTTCAAAAACTCATCGGTTGCGAATCCTGCAGCGGGTTCCATTGCAGGATTTGCTACGGGCCCACACGTGTTATTCTATACTATAATCTATCTCTAAGCGAAAAGTGCCTGAAATATTTGAAGTAGCTGAATGACGGTTGACTACGAGTATCATGGGTTAAAAAATGTAAGACAATATTATTAAATCAAATATTTTAATTACAAAACCAATTTACATTTATTATACATCACCATAATAATACTATTGTTAAAAATTAAAGACAATATTTTAATAATACATTTTTATAACAAAAGCAATTTACATTTATTATACATCACCATCATAATATCGAAAGTTATCCCTAATATTCCTTCCAAACTAATAACTATTGTTAAAAAATAGAAGACAATATTTAAATCAAATATTTTTATTACAAACACAATTTACATTTACTATTATACATCACCGCAATAATATCTAAAGTTATCCTTACTATTCCTTACAAACTAATAACTATTGTTAAAAAAGAGAAGAGAATATTTGAATCAAATATTTTTATTACAAACACAATTTACATTTATTATTATACATCACCGTAATAATATCTAAGGTTATTCTCACTCTAACTTACAAACAATAATAACTAATAAGGTTACATAGCCAGCACTAATTTGAACGATCCATCCGGATCAATACATTTCAGTACACTAGCCTGATCGCCACAAAACACTTTGACATTAGGACTGACCATATAAGCCATGCTCTCCACGAAGCTGTTTCTCCTGTTCGTGTAGATCTCGTTCCAATCTTCCAGAAGCTGTACCTTATACCAGCGTAATACTGCGTTGCATTCCCCATCTTTGGTCACAGTGACGTTTATGACCTCAGATTTCAAGTCCATGCAACAGCTGATTGCGAACTCTTCAGATAGTGTTTCATATTCCATGCGAGCCATATCTATGTGTACAGCTTGGGATACTTGGTAACGGTTCACGTGTCTCGCTATTCCGTAGTCAACGTTCTCATCCAAAACTCGGTTGTTGATTTCCAACCAATAACTGTTAATCAGCTGTCCCATTATTGTCACAGATGCAGGTAGACATAAGCCTCCGGAAATTAGATGGCGCTGCTTCAAACGGTCGATAATCCTCATTCTTCTTATATCTATGTCACCACTGAACTCTATGATGTTACTGAATATAACATGGAATTTCTTTCCTTTAAATATTTTGTATGTCCATGAGTCTGACACTAGAATTGTTACCTTATCTTCAGGTATTTCGTTTGCTTTTAGAACTGCTAGTAGAAACGTTTTATCGTCGCGTGCATTTACGTGACATATAAGTGACTTAGCTCCTCTTTTCATCATTAATACTCCGAATAATGGAAATGGGCTAAAATCGACCATATCTACATTTGAAATGTCTACAGTTTGTCCTAAATGGACACAGACAGTCGTAATACTTTTTCTTATCATATCCATGTATTCGACATCGTTTAGGAAAGCCAATGTTTCGGGTGAGATCCTTGATATAGTCGTATAATTTCTTTCAGGTAGAGTAGTCAATCGACCTCCGTAGGTTATAAAAGACACATTCGCAGTTTCGTCTTTATGAAGTGTCTTGGGCAAAAAGTCGAAGAACACAGCTTGTTGCCACGCGTTCGCTTTGGCCTCGCTGCGGGGGTCACTGGTGATCATTATTTCTTCAGTCAAGTATAAATTGAACCAACCAATCATCATGTTCATTTCGCCATCTTCTTTTGCAGTCAGCTTCGCGACATAAGACTCCTGGCTACACAACTTCTCGCAGATATCTTGATAGTTATTGAAGTCTATTTCAAACAACGATTGAGGTTCAGACATGTATTTCAAGTTATCGTACGTATTTACGTCTTCGCTGTAATAAGTTTCTCCGAAGTAAGTCGTTGTGTGCACGTTCATATGGGCCACGTTTAGAATATCTTTGGTTTCCCGACACATTTTGTATTTCTTGCTGAGTTCGTCACATTTAATGCCGGCAACGAAGTATTCTGCTCTTCCGGGTATTACTTTGCTGTTTTTTTGAAGTAATTTGTCCCACGCATGACGTACGGATTGTAAGATATATTCTCCGAATATGCCGGAATCAATCTTAGCAGTTATTAGAACTGATCGGGTCCCGTAAATGTCGTTTTGGGTGAGAACGACAGAGGGTTGGTTGATGATGACAACTTCTTGCGCGTTGTTATCTTGCATCACGCGTTCGGCTAGTTTAGCCATTGTGGCGGATCCTTCACAAGCTGAAATAGTTACGGGATTGCACTCGCTAGCATACAGGGCCAAAAGTCCTGCTCCTGTATCCATATCCAAGACGCTATCCACGGCAGGAGTCACAGTGCTCCTGATGGCTCTTCTATACGCGTCATTCCGGATTCTATCATTCAAATATCTGAACTGACACCTCGGAAATAGGGAACATTTTGAGTTGTTCAAATTCTTCTCGATAGTGACGAAGCTGTGGTTAATGTTCAGCGCTTTTTCGAAATGGCACAGCGCTTCAGAGAAAAACCCGTAACGGTATAAATACCTGCCGATATCGTTAAGTAGATACACGTTTCCTGGAAACATTTTGATGGCTCGTTCAAAATTAGCAAATATGTCTGCTTTATTGTCCACTGCGGCTAACTCTTCGTTCATCCGAGACACTACTGCATTGAATTCGAACTCGAATCTCTTCTTGAGACTCGATTGTCTGTCGAACGCGCACAAGTACATGTCGAAGGCTTCCTTGAAGCTATTGCGAGAGGCGAGCAGCCGCGCTACGTATATAAAATCGTAGGGAGTCGAATCTCTCATTTTGGATTTCGATTTTGGCACTAGTTGTTTGGTTTACGGAGTAATTAAGTTGATTTTCCGCGACACTTTTTGGTTCACTTGTCACAGTATTTTTTAAGATAGTGTGAACTCCCGATTCACTCGTTAACTGACACTATTTCATAAGAAATCGCGATAAAGATGGTTTTCGAAGTAGAGACGTCTTGCTCTCTCGAAGTTCAAATTTAAACTGATTTTAAGTGCTACTTCACCCAAATCGTAAACTATGCTAAGGCGCAAAATACGGTTCAGGTACGTAGTAGTGTTTAGGTGGGGATAACTAATGAACATTTTACCTGTAGCTAATCCCATTACCTACTACGTAATTAGCAGAGAAAGGGCTATTAGAGATTTTCGGTAAGTAGTAAAATGCATTGTCCTAATTATGGCAAGCTGGTATTGTTATATTCAAACAATAGAATGGACTTATTTTGTAGGATTAGAAAGGTATAATTTGGTAACAGCTTAACGGGTTTTATGACATTTTCTTCGAACAGCGTTTTATGGATTACTTTGAAGTTTTTACAATAATTATTTCTTAGAAGTGGCTACCTGTTAGGTACTTTGTAGCAGCAAATGATTTAATATTACTTGCAGGTGTGTTATGAGTTTTGCACATATTTCTTCTTCCAAATTCCAACGAAGTTATTAATCCTGACGGTTATTCACAATTCAGAATATTATTTAATACTCCCTTTCATCTTTTCTTTTTGATAGAGAGCACCGATTACAATAAAGCAAAAACTAAAACCCAATTCATATTGGTTTTATGAAACTATGTCTAAAATAAATGAAATACAACAAATGAAATAATGATTTTTTTCTAAATAATATGATCAATGTAACTCCACGTCTACGGATTTATTGTTTGTATTTAGATTTTATTAATCTTTAAGCACAAAAATAAATACCTAGAACTTACAAAAAGTGAATTCTGATTAAGGTCGAACTCGCGAACATATATTTAACATTTTTGTAAATCTTGCAGCATTATAAAAAATCGGTGTAAAATGGTTTGGCTATTCCAAACCATCTAACCTGTAGCTAATCCCATTACCTACTACGTAATTAGCAGAGAAAGGGCTATTAGAGATTTTCGGTAAGTAGTAAAATGCATTGTCCTAATTATGGCAAGCTGGTATTGTTATATTCAAACAATAGAATGGACTTATTTTGTAGGATTAGAAAGGTATAATTTGGTAACAGCTTAACGAGTTTTATGACATTTTCTTCGAACAGCGTTTTATGGATTACTTTGAAGTTTTTACAATAATTATTTCTTAGAAGTGGCTACCTGTTAGGTACTTTGTAGCAGCAAATGATTTAATATTACTTGCAGGTGTGTTATGAGTTTTGCACATATTTCTTCTTCCAAATTCCAACGAAGTTATTAATCCTGACGGTTATTCACAATTCAGAATATTATTTAATACTCCCTTTCATCTTTTCTTTTTGATAGAGAGCACCGATTACAATAAAGCAAAAACTAAAACCCAATTCATATTGGTTTTATGAAACTATGTCTAAAATAAATGAAACACAACAAATGAAATAATGATTTTTTTCTTTCTAAATAATATGATCAATGTAACTCCACGTCTACGGATTTATTGTTTGTATTTAGATTTTATTAATCTTTAAGCACAAAAATAAATACCTAGAACTTAGAAAAAGTGAATTCCGATTAAGGTCGAACTCGCGAACATATATTTAACATTTTTGTAAATCTTGCAGCATTATAAAAAATCGGTGTAAAATGGTTTGGAATAGCCGTTCAATTTTAATACATAGTATGACAGATGTCCAGTGGCGGATTAATCACGTAGCAGGAATAGTAAGCAGCTACGGGCCCCGCGCTAAAGGGGGCTCAGCGTATCCAAACATATAATCACTCAAAAAATTACGCTTAAGCGGAGGGCCTACCTCCTCTGGCCTCTGCCTCCACGTCAGGCAATCGGTAAGATCAAACCATCTTTTTCACTGATCCACGGATCCAAGGGGCCCTAAGTTACTGTAACTGTGCTACAGCTAAGCTAAAGGCTGTTAAAAGAAACTTAACCCAGGCAGGACCCTGAACGTTTCGAGCTCGCTCCGCTCACTTTTACATCTAGTTTGTCAGCATTAACAAATAGTTACAAACAAATAGAGGATGTTTTTATAGACGGAGAACTTTAAATTGTACCCATTTCAACATATGGATGCTAGACATAGTTCTTTGCAAACCATGTGTCTGCAACATTAATGCCTTGCAATTGAGTCACAAGAAGTTAGTAATCATGTCTCTGTACTGTGCTAGCTAGGTTTAACCTTTACCTTAAAATTAAAAATAGAAACAATTGAGCACTTGGACGCCTAAATTCAACGTATTATTGACTACTACTACTATCGTATCGACTCCCAGATTTCATAGAAACCACATTAATACAATCATGGCATAAATTACCCGAAAAATAAAGCCATATTCATGGATATGTAAAATATTTTCCTAAAATTAAAATTCTAAAAAACATCCTTTATTTTTATGAACGCCATGTATTCTGGTTGTGTGCCCTGTTCATGACAATAAGCTCACCCCCTTTTCTAAATACCTGGCTAAATGTGGGTGTAGGTATGAGATGCACTTGTGTCTAACCGTTCGAGGATGTCATAAAAAAACCTAACATATCCGCTCATTAATAAATTCTATACTATCTCAGTTCGGGTTTAGTTGACCGAGTTTCTCCTATTCTCAATCCTGTATGAGTGAATGAAAATATTTTTCGAACTCGCTCTTGCATTTTCTTGCTCCTCGATAGTTTTCGACATTGGCTGACTAAGTACTTATTTAAATCCTGTATGAATGCTCAAAAAAAAATATAAATCTACCCGATGTGGCACTAACACTTTACGAGCTCACTATGATCGCTCTTGGACCCTGAATTTTCTTAATTGACAGGCTACTCTACTCTATATAAGTCGACAAAATTACTCCTCGCATGAATCGACACAAACAAAGTCAAAACCTAAAACAGGAAACAGAACAGGAACCCGAAAATATAGTATTTATTTTTTCAGATGTCGTTCCTAATAGTGTTCAAAAACTCATCGGTTGCGAATCCTGCAGCGGGTTCCATTGCAGGATTTGCTACGGGCCCACACATGTTATTCTATACTATAATCTATCTCTAAGCGAAAAGTGCCTGAAATATTTGAAGTAGCTGAATGACGGTTGACTACGAGTATCATGGGTTAAAAAATGTAAGACAATATTATTAAATCAAATATTTTAATTACAAAACCAATTTACATTTATTATACATCACCATAATAATACTATTGTTAAAAATTAAAGACAATATTTTAATAATACATTTTTATAACAAAAGCAATTTACATTTATTATACATCACCATCATAATATCGAAAGTTATCCCTAATATTCCTTCCAAACTAATAACTATTGTTAAAAAATAGAAGACAATATTTAAATCAAATATTTTTATTACAAACACAATTTACATTTGTAGTGGGACAGTTAAAATATCCATAGAACAATGCGACTATCGTTTATTTTATAAGAGTTTTTACACATTAACACATTGCAAGCATTCAGTTCTAAGTAATAACTGTGACAGGTAACGATTTTAAACACAAAGTGACCGTATGCGACAGCGGTGCGGGCCGGACTACTGATGTACTGTAGAGATGCGCGCGCGGTGCGGCGGCGGGGCGCGGGAAAACGTTTCGATATTACGCTCACCTTAGAAAGCGCGCCACCCTAGTCTATGCCTTCCTACATACTCCCCCTTTTGACCAATTATTGGTGCCCTCACCATTGGTCAAACGTCAACAATGACACGTTTTTTACGCGGCCTACCACGAGAACGTTTAGGAGCAACCGGCTGCGGAACCTCAGGGCACTCACCATCACGAGAATGATACCTCCTCAACGCTGAAACGTGGTACTTTCCAATGACTTCATCCGGTAAATCAGGGAACGTTAAGAGGTAAGTAGTTGGGCTAACCTTCTTCTGCACAAGATAAGGGCCATCCCTTTTAGGCATGAGCTTTGAGCTGACTCCTTTAGCAGCACTGCTAAGCGCATGAGTCTTCATCAGGACAAGATCACCGACGGCAAACTCCTCAGCCTTTCGTGTCTTGTCTTTGGCAGCCTTACGAAGGTCTTGCTGTCGTTCAATGCACTCCTTACTGTTGCTGAGTGTCTCCGCTAGCTTCAGCAGATACGGCGTGATCTGTGGAACATAGTTTTCAGCCTCTATCACAGCACGAAGATCGCTCTGTACTGCAATAGGTGAGCGAAGTTCACGAGCAAATGTTAAGTAAGCAGGTGTCTGTTGCGTTGCTTTGGTTAGCGAGGTGTTCAATGCAAATCGGATGAATGGCAGAGCTTCTGGCCATTGCTGATGGTGTCCTTCTACCAAGATCGCCAGCTGGGTCTTGAGATCCCGATTTTTACGCTCGACCGGGTTGGCTTCCGGATGATAGAGTGGCACGAGACTCTGCTTCACCCCAAGTGTAAACATTGCATGTTGCATGACATCGGCAACAAACTGTACGCCGTTATCGGATATGAGACGCCTTGGAACACCAAAGCGTAAGAAAACCTCTTCAATCAGTACCTTAGCGCATGCTTCAGCTGTGGCTTCGGAGAGGGCGAACAGCTCAACCCACTTGCTGGCTGTGTCTTCAATAATCAGGACCCATCTCTCTCCATTAGCTCCCTTGGGCAGTGGCCCGAAAAGGTCGACAGCTAGTACTTCGAAGCGCTGAGCGGGAACCGGAGTCTGTAAGAGTCCCGCAGGTTTCTCATTGGAAGGTTTGTAGCGTTGGCATTCTATGCAGCTTTTCAGGTATTCTGCTACATAACGTCGCATACCAGGAAAATAAAACCTCTGACTTATACGGTGCAGAGTTCTGTCCAGACCGCCGTGACCTGAAGTAGCTGAGTCGTGACATTCGACGAGTACTTGTTTCCTTCGAGTTTCAGGAACGACGAGCTGCGGTTCTTCTGTCTCCGCTTCAGTATATCGGTACAGTACACCTCTGCACGTATGATAACCTCTTTCTGACCATCGAGTTAATTCTAATTCATCCTTGCCTTCCAGAGCCTTCATGATCTTCGCCACTTCAGGGTCTGCGAGCTGATCCTCACGAAGAGTAGCAGCATCCCAGCGCGGCGGGTCAACGAGCACCATGCAGACTCCACAGGAATCCTGAGCCCCCTCCTCACACGGCGGGCGACTAAGTGAATCAGCAATGACGTTAGCCTTCCCAGGAGTGTAGTCGACTTGCAGATCAAAGGACTGGAGTTTCATGGCCCATCGTACGAGACGTCCAGCAGGAGATTTCAAGGTAAGTAGCCATTTCAGGGGCTGATGATCACTGCCGACGCGCACTGGATGGCCATCAATGTACCCTCGGAACTTCTCGACTGCCCAGACAACTGCTAACGCCTCGCGCTCGGTGGTAGAGTAGTTCCGCTCCGCCGGCGTGAGGAGGCGACTGGCATACGCGATGGGTTTCTCTTCTCGCTGCGACTCCCCCTGAAGTAGAGCAGCACCCAGAGCGTAATTGCTAGCGTCAATCCTGAGAACGAATGGCACATTATAATCTGGCTGAATAAGAATCGGAGGTGAGGTTAGTAATCCTTTTAGTTCTCTAAATGCCTTTATCTGTTCTTCACCCCACAGCCAGGACTGATCCTTACGAGTTAGCATAGTCAGTGGCTGTGCGACTTGGGAGAAATTCGGCATGAACTTTCTAAACCAGGAGCAACTCTGTAGAAAGGATTTTAGATGCTTTACATTAGCTGGTTCCTTCATATCTAATATTGCAGTAACCTTATCTGGATCTGGCAACACTCCTTCTGAGGTGATAACATGTCCTAGGTATTTCACACTCTCTCGAGCAAATGTGCACTTATTGCGATTCGCGTGGAGACTGAAGACACGTAAGCGGTCGAATACCGCACGTAAGTCCTGGAGATGCTGGTGAAATGATCCAGATATTACTATCAGGTCATCAATATAACCAAGGAGTGTCACTTCCTTAAGTGATGACGCAGAACGAAATCGGTCGATTAAACGTTGAAACGTTGCGGGCGCATTGCGCAGACCGAATGGCATGCGAGTAAATTTGTGAACTCCGAGTGGAGATACAAAGGCAGTTTTATCCTGGTCTTCAGGTCTCACTTTGACCTGCCAGTACCCTGATCGGAGGTCAATAGTACTCATAAAACAGCTCTTACCAGTATATTGAAGAAGGTCATCGATCACAGGTAGCGGGTACGAGTCGCTCTTAGTGACGGCGTTCAGCTTACGATAATCCACGCAGAAGCGATAGCTACCATCCTTCTTCGGTACCAGTAGAGCAGGAGCTGCCCATGGCGATTCGCATTCCGTGATGACACCTTCGCGCAGCATCCGCTCTATCTCCGCTTCCATAATGGCTTTCTTGGCGGGCGTGAGTCGGTATGGCGGCACCGCAATCGGCGGGTGATCACCACAGTCGATGCGATGCTCTGCGAACGGGGTAGGGTCTCCCCCTTCTGCGAAGATATCTTCATACTCTTGGAGCAGCTGAGCAAGATGTTCCTTCTCTGAAATTGACAGCATCGAACCTTCATTATTACGTAAGACATCCGCGGCAGCGCACCCAATAGAGTCACGTGGAGTCTCACACCGCAAGGGGTGAATGACCTGAGGCCGATCAGCTGTGAACCAAGTATTGTTCGAAACGTTAATAACAATACCGGCTTTTCGTAAGAAGTCAATACCGAGTAACGTGTCATTGTTAACTGAATCAGGAAAAATAACAAAACTAATAGGTATCTTCAACCCCATAAGTAGTACGTCAACATCTACAAGTAAGACCTTGAGTTCCCGCACTATGCCATCGGCTAACTTTACCGACATAAAACTACTACGAAACGAATGTTTTAGCTTACGAAGCAGTGCGTACAGTCGCGAACCGGCTACACTACGCTTAGCGGCCGTTCCACCAACCCGGTACCACGATGACCGTCTATCTCGATGTCGAGTATCGGACGACCGTCGGTACATAAGTACGACGCGGGCAAGTTACCTTCTTTACTCAGCAACGCATCGCTGTCGGAGTTGACATTACACTTATTACTACATAAACAAGTAGTTTGAGACACATTACATACATTATTAGTACATAAACAAGAAGTTTGAGACACATTACACTTACAAGAGTTTATCTTACGTTTACAATTGTGGGAAAGAACAACAAAGTTATCTGTGTTATCATCACATACCCTAGTGGGCTCTAACATATTAAATTCTACAACAGATTCTTTCGGATTAACCGAACACTTTGCGCAATTAGATCGAATTACACCGATCGCGCCACAACCGTAACACTTTACACTGTTAGACTCGGAACTCTTACCGGATTTATTATTATTCTTACAAGAGTCGCGTGTATGTCCGACTTTACGACAATAAACACAGTAAAGTCTTTTGTTACCTTTATTCTCCGAATTGTTTACCACATTAGGCGGGGCCGCAGTACCCGTAGCACTCGACGACGCTGTAGGAACATTCGCTGGCGACGCCAACGGCGCGGGCGCGCTCGTCGCGGAAATGGCGGGAGCGCGCGCGTTCGTCTGCGGAGGCCGGGGCTGCGGTGGTGGCGCGTGCGGCGCTTGCGCGCTAGCGGCCGAGCCACGAGCGTCCGACGACACCTCGGAGAGAGATTCTTCTATGTTTCGCGCCTTCTCGATCAATAATTCCAGATTCTCGATCGATTCACGAGTTACACGTTTTCTAATTCGTCTATGTAGTAACCCGTAAATCATGTCTACTTCCATATCGTTGGTAACTTTATAGGGAAGTTTAGCAATAAGCGCGCGGAGGCGAGCAACGAAAACCTCCGTGCGTTCTTCCGTTTGTTCCGCGGCAAATATTTCCCGGAATATCTTGTGTGGCGGTCGGGCTGCGCCGAACATGGCGCGAAGTCTTTGTAGCGCGTCATCCCATGACGTCACTGAAGATTTTATGCCGCGAAACCACACAGCTGCCTCCCCTTCTAGGAGCATAGGTAGGCCGCGAAGCGCATGTTCGTCACTGATAGATGAACACTCCTTGTATATAACTATGGAGTCGACAAATGCTTCGAGGGCCTCTGAGTCTGGGCGGCCGCCGCTAAATCGCGACGTGCAGCGCGCGAAGTTTCCGTGTTTGGTGTCTGGTGCAGCAGGCGATGGAGACGGTGAAGCTGAGCCGTTGAGGGTCGACGCAGCCAGCAGGCTCTGAACCAGTTGACGGTTCGATTCCGCTTGAGCCTGGGCGAATGCCTCCAAGAACGACGTAAGCGTCCCTTCCGATAGCGGCGCGGGTGTCGGGGACGCCGGCGGCACGCTGATGTCATCATCGTTGCTCCTACTTTTGCGACGAGGCATTGTAGTAGGTACACAACACAATAGTCAACACGAGGAAACACTAATTCACGTTGTACAACACACAAGTCAGTATTTTTGCGTCCAGTAAGAAAACCGTTACACTGTAGGTATTTGAGTTCGCGTCGCGTCGTTTAGGTACGCGTGACGCGTTGGAGCGCCAGTTTGTAGTGGGACAGTTAAAATATCCATAGAACAATGCGACTATCGTTTATTTTATAAGAGTTTTTACACATTAACACATTGCAAGCATTCAGTTCTAAGTAATAACTGTGACAGGTAACGATTTTAAACACAAAGTGACCGTATGCGACAGCGGTGCGGGTCGGACTACTGATGTACTGTAGAGATGCGCGCGCGGTGCGGCGGCGGGGCGCGGGAAAACGTTTCGATATTACGCTCACCTTAGAAAGCGCGCCACCCTAGTCTATGCCTTCCTACACATTTACTATTATACATCACCGCAATAATACACACCTCAACACGGTCTAGGGATATTTCATACTCAATTAAATAACTCGAAAAGTACTGGCCGCATTGGAATCTTTAATACACCGATTTGTTTGTAATTTATCTCAGACTAATTCCAAATTCAAATTTTTGAAAATTCTTTTGTTTCGGTGGCATAAAAATGTCTTGATGTATAGGAGAGGGAATTTCCATTTGTGCGAAATTTAGAAAACAATACGAATTACGTTTAGTTACAGTTTTTTTTCATTTTTAAACGAAAGATAAAGTTAAAATTGAGGTATTGTAGCCATGCAACGCCGTCATTTGACGAGGGCGGAGATGTTACGAGCTGTGGGAATGCTGGAAGCTGGATCTGTTCAGCGTAATGTTGCTGAGGCCATAGGGACCCATCAAAATGTAATTTCAAGATTGTGGACACGCTATCGTGCCACAGGTGAAGTAGCGGAGAGGCACCGGGGGCCAAGTCGCATCATTACCCCCAGACAAGACCGATTTTTGCCAATTACTGCACGAGCTCAACCAAATGCAACGGCGACTCAATTGGTCCAAAGGCTGCGAGTGGAACACCAAGTGCTTGTGAGTGACCAAACTGTAAGAAGGCGACTGCATGAAAGCAATCTACGCTCTCGTAGACCACTCCGGGTCCCACCTTTACGGAGAGGCAATCGTGGACGACGATTAGAATGGGTTCGGAACCACGTGGACTGGGGCCGTGAGCAATGGTCCAATGTGCTGTTCACGGATGAATCCAGGTTCGGCTTCCATCCAGATTCACGAAGGACGCGTGTTTGGCGAGTTCCTGGACGATGGAGCCGTCTCCAGAACCCTCAGGAAGTTCACCCATACCAAGGAGGAACAATTATGGTTTGGGCAGGAATTCGTCTTGGAGGACGGACGGATCACGTTTGGGTGCGGGGCAATATGACGGCAGAACGATATGTCCAACAGGTGCTGGGGCCCGTAATCTTGCCCCACAGAACACAAATGGGGCAAGATTTCCTGTTCATGCACGACAATGCCCGGGCACACACGGCGAGAACGGTAGCAGCTTGGTTACATACACATAATGTTAGGGCCTTAGACTGGCCTGCTCAATCGCCAGATCTAAATCCCATTGAGCATGCGTGGGATATGCTGCAAAGAAGAGCTCTGAAGGAAGTTCCTGAAAATTTGGCTACAGAAGATCAACTTTTTGCGCACCTCAGAAGGACATGGGACAATATTCCGCAGCAAGACATTGACAACCTTGTTCTGAGCATGCCGAATCGTTGCCGATGTGTTATGAACATCATGGGCGCTTTCTCAGACTACTAACTTAAAGTTTATAAACACAAATTAAATGATTATTCTATTTTTTTCAGTTTTTACTCACAAATTAAAAGTTAATTCATATACGGTTTCCGTCTATGCTTCATTTTTTTTCCATAAAATCCTGAAATTTTAATCAGTACCTTAACCATTATTAAAAAATGGTAGAATATTAAATAACGCATATTTTAAATATATACATGTCATATAAATAATTAACACATTGATAGTAATTCGCTTTTTTAAAAATATCCCTAGACCGTGTTGATGTGTGTATCTAAAGTTATCCTTACTATTCCTTACAAACTAATAACTATTGTTAAAAAAGAGAAGAGAATATTTGAATCAAATATTTTTATTACAAACACAATTTACATTTATTATTATACATCACCGTAATAATATCTAAGGTTATTCTCGCTCTAACTTACAAACAATAATAACTAATAAGGTTACATAGCCAGCACTAATTTGAACGATCCATCCGGATCAATACATTTCAGTACACTAGCCTGATCGCCACAAAACACTTTGACATTAGGACTGACCATATAAGCCATGCTCTCCACGAAGCTGTTTCTCCTGTTCGTGTAGATCTCGTTCCAATCTTCCAGAAGCTGTACCTTATACCAGCGTAATACTGCGTTGCATTCCCCATCTTTGGTCACAGTGACGTTTATGACCTCAGATTTCAAGTCCATGCAACAGCTGATTGCGAACTCTTCAGATAGTGTTTCATATTCCATGCGAGTCATATCTATGTGTACAGCTTGGGATACTTGGTAACGGTTCACGTGTCTCGCTATTCCGTAGTCAACGTTCTCATCCAAAACTCGGTTGTTGATTTCCAACCAATAACTGTTAATCAGCTGTCCCATTATTGTCACAGATGCAGGTAGACATAAGCCTCCGGAAATTAGATGGCGCTGCTTCAAACGGTCGATAATCCTCATTCTTCTTATATCTATGTCACCACTGAACTCTATGATGTTACTGAATATAACATGGAATTTCTTTCCTTTAAATATTTTGTACGTCCATGAGTCTGACACTAGAATTGTTACCTTATCTTCAGGTATTTCGTTTGCTTTTAGAACTGCTAGTAGAAACGTTTTATCGTCGCGTGCATTTACGTGACATATAAGTGACTTAGCTCCTCTTTTCATCATTAATACTCCGAATAATGGAAATGGGCTAAAATCGACCATATCTACATTTGAAATGTCTACAGTTTGTCCTAAATGGACACAGACAGTCGTAATACTTTTTCTTATCATATCCATGTATTCGACATCGTTTAGGAAAGCCAATGTTTCGGGTGAGATCCTTGATATAGTCGTATAATTTCTTTCAGGTAGAGTAGTCAATCGACCTCCGTAGGTTATAAAAGACACATTCGCAGTTTCGTCTTTATGAAGTGTCTTGGGCAAAAAGTCGAAGAACACAGCTTGTTGCCACGCGTTCGCTTTGGCCTCGCTGCGGGGGTCACTGGTGATCATTATTTCTTCAGTCAAGTATAAATTGAACCAACCAATCATCATGTTCATTTCGCCATCTTCTTTTGCAGTCAGCTTCGCGACATAAGACTCCTGGCTACACAACTTCTCGCAGATATCTTGATAGTTATTGAAGTCTATTTCAAACAACGATTGAGGTTCAGACATGTATTTCAAGTTATCGTACGTATTTACGTCTTCGCTGTAATAAGTTTCTCCGAAGTAAGTCGTTGTGTGCACGTTCATATGGGACACGTTTAGAATATCTTTGGTTTCCCGACACATTTTGTATTTCTTGCTGAGTTCGTCACATTTAATGCCTTCGACGAAGTATTCTGCTCTTCCGGGTATTACTTTGCTGTTTTTTTGAAGTAATTTGTCCCACGCATGACGTACGGATTGTAAGATATATTCTCCGAATATGCCGGAATCAATCTTAGCAGTTATTAGAACTGATCGGGTCCCGTAAATGTCGTTTTGGGTGAGAACGACAGAGGGTTGGTTGATGATGACAACTTCTTGCGCGTTGTTATCTTGCATCACGCGTTCGGCTAGTTTAGCCATTGTGGCGGATCCTTCACAAGCTGAAATAGTTACGGGATTGCACTCGCTAGCATACAGGGCCAAAAGTCCTGCTCCTGTATCCATATCCAAGACGCTATCCACGGCAGGAGTCACAGTGCTCCTGATGGCTCTTCTATACGCGTCATTCCGGATTCTATCATTCAAATATCTGAACTGACACCTCGGAAATAGGGAACATTTTGAGTTGTTCAAATTCTTCTCGATAGTGACGAAGCTGTGGTTAATGTTCAGCGCTTTTTCGAAATGGCACAGCGCTTCAGAGAAAAACCCGTAACGGTATAAATACCTGCCGATATCGTTCAGTAGATACACGTTTCCTGGGAACATTTTGATGGCTCGTTCAAAATTAGCAAATATGTCTGCTTTATTGTCCACTGCGGCTAACTCTTCGTTCATCCGAGACACTACTGCATTGAATTCGAACTCGAATCTCTTCTTGAGACTCGATTGTCTGTCGAACGCGCACAAGTACATGTCGAAGGCTTCCTTGAAGCTATTGCGAGAGGCGAGCAGCCGCGCTACGTATATAAAATCGTAGGGAGTCGAATCTCTCATTTTGGATTTCGATTTTGGCACTAGTTGTTTGGTTTACGGAGTAATTAAGTTGATTTTCCGCGACACTTTTTGGTTCACTTGTCACAGTATTTTTTAAGATAGTGTGAACTCCCGATTCACTCGTTAACTGACACTATTTCATAAGAAATCGCGATAAAGATGGTTTTCGAAGTAGAGACGTCTTGCTCTCTCGAAGTTCAAATTTAAACTGATTTTAAGTGCTACTTCACCCAAATCGTAAACTATGCTAAGGCGCAAAATACGGTTCAGGTACGTAGTAGTGTTTAGGTGGGGATAACTAATGAACATTTTACCTGTAGCTAATCCCATTACCTACTACGTAATTAGCAGAGAAAGGGCTATTAGAGATTTTCGGTAAGTAGTAAAATGCATTGTCCTAATTATGGCAAGCTGGTATTGTTATATTCAAACAATAGAATGGACTTATTTTGTAGGATTAGAAAGGTATAATTTGGTAACAGCTTAACGGGTTTTATGACATTTTCTTCGAACAGCATTTTATGGATTACTTTGAAGTTTTTACAATAATTATTTCTTAGAAGTGGCTACCTGTTAGGTACTTTGTAGCAGCAAATGATTTAATATTACTTGCAGGTGTGTTATGAGTTTTGCACATATTTCTTCTTCCAAATTCCAACGAAGTTATTAATCCTGACGGTTATTCACAATTCAGAATATTATTTAATACTCCCTTTCATCTTTTCTTTTTGATAGAGAGCACCGATTACAATAAAGCAAAAACTAAAACCCAATTCATATTGGTTTTATGAAACTATGTCTAAAATAAATGAAATACAACAAATGAAATAATGATTTTTTTCTTTCTAAATAATATGATCAATGTAACTCCACGTCTACGGATTTATTATTTGTATTTAGATTTTATTAATCTTTAAGCACAAAAATAAATACCTAGAACTTACAAAAAGTGAATTCTGATTAAGGTCGAACTCGCGAACATATATTTAACATTTTTGTAAATCTTGCAGCATTATAAAAAATCGGTGTAAAATGGTTTGGCTATTCCAAACCATCTAACCTGTAGCTAATCCCATTACCTACTACGTAATTAGCAGAGAAAGGGCTATTAGAGATTTTCGGTAAGTAGTAAAATGCATTGTCCTAATTATGGCAAGCTGGTATTGTTATATTCAAACAATAGAATGGACTTATTTTGTAGGATTAGAAAGGTATAATTTGGTAACAGCTTAACGAGTTTTATGACATTTTCTTCGAACAGCGTTTTATGGATTACTTTGAAGTTTTTACAATAATTATTTCTTAGAAGTGGCTACCTGTTAGGTACTTTGTAGCAGCAAGTGATTTAATATTACTTGCAGGTGTGTTATGAGTTTTGCACATATTTCTTCTTCCAAATTCCAACGAAGTTATTAATCCTGACGGTTATTCACAATTCAGAATATTATTTAATACTCCCTTTCATCTTTTCTTTTTGATAGAGAGCACCGATTACAATAAAGCAAAAACTAAAACCCAATTCATATTGGTTTTATGAAACTATGTCTAAAATAAATGAAACACAACAAATGAAATAATGATTTTTTTCTTTCTAAATAATATGATCAATGTAACTCCACGTCTACGGATTTATTGTTTGTATTTAGATTTTATTAATCTTTAAGCACAAAAATAAATACCTAGAATTTAGAAAAAGTGAATTCTGATTAAGGTCGAACTCGCGCCACCGCGAGGACCGACCGGAGGACACGGTGGAGCACACTGTGGAGGTGTGCCCTGCTTGGGCGGAGCCCCGCCGTGTTCTCGTAGCGGCGATCGGCGGCGGCGACCTCTCGCGTCCGGCCCTGGTGCAAGCCATGGTCCGGGGCGAGGAGGAATGGGACGCCGTCGCCTCCTTCTGCGAAGCAGTGATGCTAGCGAAGGAGGTGGCGGAACGAGAGAGGGAGAGAACCTCTCAACGTCCCAGCCGCCGCGGAAGGCGCGGAAGGCGCTCCGAGCGTCGGGGGCCACGTGATGGCTTCTGGCCACCGTAGACGCGGGCCTGTGGACGGTGAATAATGGGCTAGCTCGCCGTCCGGCCGTCGTCATGACGGCAACAGACCGTGTCGGCGGCGCGTTCGTGTTCCACGCGCGCCTCAAAGAGATGTCAGCAAGGAGGGGTCCGCAAGGGCCGACGCCCGTCGGGGCCGCGGTATTTTGTACTAGATTACGTGGCCTCGGCACAAGGGCAAAGTAGGAACATGGGTTCGGATTTTAGTCAGTAGAAGTCTGACACTCCCCTTCGCTCTGCCCAAGAGCGGGGGGGGGGTCATTCGATGATTTTCCACCCAATAAAAAAAAAAAAAAAGGTCGAACTCGCGAACATATATTTAACATTTTTGTAAATCTTGCAGCATTATAAAAAATCGGTGTAAAATGGTTTGGAATAGCCGTTCAATTTTAATACATAGTATGACAGATGTCCAGTGGCGGATTAATCACGTAGCAGGAATATTAAGCAGCTACGGGCCCCGCGCTAAAGGGGGCTCAGCGTATCCAAACATATAATCACTCAAAAAATTACGCTTAAGCGGAGGGCCTACCTCCTCTGGCCTCTGCCTCCACGTCAGGCAATCGGTAAGATCAAACCATCTTTTTCACTGATCCACGGATCCAAGGGGCCCTAAGTTACTGTAACTGTGCTACAGCTAAGCTAAAGGCTGTTAAAAGAAACTTAACCCAGGCAGGACCCTGAACGTTTCGAGCTCGCTCCGCTCACTTTTACATCTAGTTTGTCAGCATTAACAAATAGTTACAAACAAATAGAGGATGTTTTTATAGACGGAGAACTTTAAATTGTACCCATTTCAACATATGGATGCTAGACATAGTTCTTTGCAAACCATGTGTCTGCAACATTAATGCCTTGCAATTGAGTCACAAGAAGTTAGTAATCATGTCTCTGTACTGTGCTAGCTAGGTTTAACCTTTACCTTAAAATTAAAAATAGAAACAATTGAGCACTTGGACGCCTAAATTCAACGTATTATTGACTACTACTACTATCGTATCGACTCCCAGATTTCATAGAAACCACATTAATACAATCATGGCATAAATTACCCGAAAAATAAAGCCATATTCATGGATATGTAAAATATTTTCCTATATTTAAAATTCTAAAAAACATCCTTTATTTTTATGAACGCCATGTATTCTGGTTGTGTGCCCTGTTCATGACAATAAGCTCACCCCCTTTTCTAAATACCTGGCTAAATGTGGGTGTAGGTATGAGATGCACTTGTGTCTAACCGTTCGAGGATGTCATAAAAAAACCTAACATATCCGCTCATTAATAAATTCTATACTATCTCAGTTCGGTTTTAGTTGACCGAGTTTCTCCTATTCTCAATCCTGTATGAGTGAATGAAAATATTTTTCGAACTCGCTCTTGCATTTTTTTGCTCCTCGATAGTTTTCGACATTGGCTGACTAAGTACTTATTTAAATCCTGTATGAATGCTCAAAAGAAAATATAAATCTACCCGATGTGGCACTAACACTTTACGAGCTCACTATGATCGCTCTTGGACCCTGAATTTTCTTAATTGACAGGCTACTCTACTCTATATAAGTCGACAAAATTACTCCTCGCATGAATCGACACAAACAAAGTCAAAACCTAAAACAGGAAACAGAACAGGAACCCGAAAATATAGTATTTATTTTTTCAGATGTCGTTCCTAATAGTGTTCAAAAACTCATCGGTTGCGAATCCTGCAGCGGGTTCCATTGCAGGATTTGCTACGGGCCCACACGTGTTATTCTATACTATAATCTATCTCTAAGCGAAAAGTGCCTGAAATATTTGAAGTAGCTGAATGACGGTTGACTACGAGTATCATGGGTTAAAAAATGTAAGACAATATTATTAAATCAAATATTTTAATTACAAAACCAATTTACATTTATTATACATCACCATAATAATACTATTGTTAAAAATTAAAGACAATATTTTAATAATACATTTTTATAACAAAAGCAATTTACATTTATTATACATCACCATCATAATATCGAAAGTTATCCCTAATATTCCTTCCAAACTAATAACTATTGTTAAAAAATAGAAGACAATATTTAAATCAAATATTTTTATTACAAACACAATTTACATTTACTATTATACATCACCGCAATAATATCTAAAGTTATCCTTACTATTCCTTACAAACTAATAACTATTGTTAAAAAAGAGAAGAGAATATTTGAATCAAATATTTTTATTACAAACACAATTTACATTTATTATTATACATCACCGTAATAATATCTAAGGTTATTCTCACTCTAACTTACAAACAATAATAACTTAAGGTTACATAGCCAGCACTAATTTGAACGATCCATCCGGATCAATACATTTCAGTACATTAGCCTGATCGCCACAAAACACTTTGACATTAGGACTGACCATATAAGCCATGCTCTCCACGAAGCTGTTTCTCCTGTTCGTGTAGATCTCGTTCCAATCTTCCAGAAGCTGTACCTTATACCAGCGTAATACTGCGTTGCATTCCCCATCTTTGGTCACAGTGACGTTTATGACCTCAGATTTCAAGTCCATGCAACAGCTGATTGCGAACTCTTCAGATAGTGTTTCATATTCCATGCGAGCCATATCTATGTGTACAGCTTGGGATACTTGGTAACGGTTCACGTGTCTCGCTATTCCGTAGTCAACGTTCTCATCCAAAACTCGGTTGTTGATTTCCAACCAATAACTGTTAATCAGCTGTCCCATTATTGTCACAGATGCAGGTAGACATAAGCCTCCGGAAATTAGATGGCGCTGCTTCAAACGGTCGATAATCCTCATTCTTCTTATATCTATGTCACCACTGAACTCTATGATGTTACTGAATATAACATGGAATTTCTTTCCTTTAAATATTTTGTACGTCCATGAGTCTGACACTAGAATTGTTACCTTATCTTCAGGTATTTCGTTTGCTTTTAGAACTGCTAGTAGAAACGTTTTATCGTCGCGTGCATTTACGTGACATATAAGTGACTTAGCTCCTCTTTTCATCATTAATACTCCGAATAATGGAAATGGGCTAAAATCGACCATATCTACATTTGAAATGTCTACAGTTTGTCCTAAATGGACACAGACAGTCGTAATACTTTTTCTTATCATATCCATGTATTCGACATCGTTTAGGAAAGCCAATGTTTCGGGTGAGATCCTTGATATAGTCGTATAATTTCTTTCAGGTAGAGTAGTCAATCGACCTCCGTAGGTTATAAAAGACACATTCGCAGTTTCGTCTTTATGAAGTGTCTTGGGCAAAAAGTCGAAGAACACAGCTTGTTGCCACGCGTTCGCTTTGGCCTCGCTGCGGGGGTCACTGGTGATCATTATTTCTTCAGTCAAGTATAAATTGAACCAACCAATCATCATGTTCATTTCGCCATCTTCTTTTGCAGTCAGCTTCGCGACATAAGACTCCTGGCTACACAACTTCTCGCAGATATCTTGATAGTTATTGAAGTCTATTTCAAACAACGATTGAGGTTCAGACATGTATTTCAAGTTATCGTACGTATTTACGTCTTCGCTGTAATAAGTTTCTCCGAAGTAAGTCGTTGTGTGCACGTTCATATGGGCCACGTTTAGAATATCTTTGGTTTCCCGACACATTTTGTATTTCTTGCTGAGTTCGTCACATTTAATGCCGGCGACGAAGTATTCTGCTCTTCCGGGTATTACTTTGCTGTTTTTTTGAAGTAATTTGTCCCACGCATGACGTACGGATTGTAAGATATATTCTCCGAATATGCCGGAATCAATCTTAGCAGTTATTAGAACTGATCGGGTCCCGTAAATGTCGTTTTGGGTGAGAACGACAGAGGGTTGGTTGATGATGACAACTTCTTGCGCGTTGTTATCTTGCATCACGCGTTCGGCTAGTTTAGCCATTGTGGCGGATCCTTCACAAGCTGAAATAGTTACGGGATTGCACTCGCTAGCATACAGGGCCAAAAGTCCTGCTCCTGTATCCATATCCAAGACGCTATCCACGGCAGGAGTCACAGTGCTCCTGATGGCTCTTCTATACGCGTCATTCCGGATTCTATCATTCAAATATCTGAACTGACACCTCGGAAATAGGGAACATTTTGAGTTGTTCAAATTCTTCTCGATAGTGACGAAGCTGTGGTTAATGTTCAGCGCTTTTTCGAAATGGCACAGCGCTTCAGAGAAAAACCCGTAACGGTATAAATACCTGCCGATATCGTTCAGTAGATACACGTTTCCTGGGAACATTTTGATGGCTCGTTCAAAATTAGCAAATATGTCTGCTTTATTGTCCACTGCGGCTAACTCTTCGTTCATCCGAGACACTACTGCATTGAATTCGAACTCGAATCTCTTCTTGAGACTCGATTGTCTGTCGAACGCGCACAAGTACATGTCGAAGGCTTCCTTGAAGCTATTGCGAGAGGCGAGCAGCCGCGCTACGTATATAAAATCGTAGGGAGTCGAATCTCTCATTTTGGATTTCGATTTTGGCACTAGTTGTTTGGTTTACGGAGTAATTAAGTTGATTTTCCGCGACACTTTTTGGTTCACTTGTCACAGTATTTTTTAAGATAGTGTGAACTCCCGATTCACTCGTTAACTGACACTATTTCATAAGAAATCGCGATAAAGATGGTTTTCGAAGTAGAGACGTCTTGCTCTCTCGAAGTTCAAATTTAAACTGATTTTAAGTGCTACTTCACCCAAATCGTAAACTATGCTAAGGCGCAAAATACGGTTCAGGTACGTAGTAGTGTTTAGGTGGGGATAACTAATGAACATTTTACCTGTAGCTAATCCCATTACCTACTACGTAATTAGCAGAGAAAGGGCTATTAGAGGTTTTCGGTAAGTAGTAAAATGCATTGTCCTAATTATGGCAAGCTGGTATTGTTATATTCAAACAATAGAATGGACTTATTTTGTAGGATTAGAAAGGTATAATTTGGTAACAGCTTAACGGGTTTTATGACATTTTCTTCGAACAGCGTTTTATGGATTACTTTGAAGTTTTTACAATAATTATTTCTTAGAAGTGGCTACCTGTTAGGTACTTTGTAGCAGCAAATGATTTAATATTACTTGCAGGTGTGTTATGAGTTTTGCACATATTTCTTCTTCCAAATTCCAACGAAGTTATTAATCCTGACGGTTATTCACAATTCAGAATATTATTTAATACTCCCTTTCATCTTTTCTTTTTGATAGAGAGCACCGATTACAATAAAGCAAAAACTAAAACCCAATTCATATTGGTTTTATGAAACTATGTCTAAAATAAATGAAACACAACAAATGAAATAATGATTCTTTTCTTTCTAAATAATATGATCAATGTAACTCCACGTCTACGGATTTATTGTTTGTATTTAGATTTTATTAATCTTTAAGCACAAAAATAAATACCTAGAACTTACAAAAAGTGAATTCCGATTAAGGTCGAACTCGCGAACATATATTTAACATTTTTGTAAATCTTGGAGCATTATAAAAAATCGGTGTAAAATGGTTTGGAATAGCCGTTCAATTTTAATACATAGTATGACAGATGTCCAGTGGCGGATTAATCACGTAGCAGGAATAGTAAGCAGCTACGGGCCCCGCGCTAAAGGGGGCTCAGCGTATCCAAACATAAAATCACTCAAAAAATTACGCTTAAGCGGAGGGCCTACCTCCTCTGGCCTCTGCCTCCACGTCAGGCAATCGGTAAGATCAAACCATCTTTTTCACTGATCCACGGATACAAGGGGCCCTAAGTTACTGTAACTGTGCTACAGCTAAGCTAAAGGCTGTTAAAAGAAACTTAACCCAGGCAGGACCCTGAACGTTTCGAGCTCGCTCCGCTCACTTTTACATCTAGTTTGTCAGCATTAACAAATAGTTACAAACAAATAGAGGATGTTTTTATAGACGGAGAACTTTAAATTGTACCCATTTCAACATATGGATGCTAGACATAGTTCTTTGCAAACCATGTGTCTGCAACATTAATGCCTTGCAATTGAGTCACAATAAATTAGTAATCATGTCTCTGTACTGTGCTAGCTAGGTTTAACCTTTACCTTAAAATTAAAAATAGAAACAATTGAGCACTTGGACGCCTAAATTCAACGTATTATTGACTACTACTACTATCGTATCGACTCCCAGATTTCATAGAAACCACATTAATACAATCATGGCATAAATTACCCGAAAAATAAAGCCATATTCATGGATATGTAAAATATTTTCCTATAATTAAAATTCTAAAAAACATCCTTTATTTTTATGAACGCCATGTATTCTGGTTGTGTGCCCTGTTCATGACAATAAGCTCACCCCCTTTTCTAAATACCTGGCTAAATGTGGGTGTAGGTATGAGATGCACTTGTGTCTAACCGTTCGAGGATGTCATAAAAAAACCTAACATATCCGCTCATTAATAAATTCTATACTATCTCAGTTCGGTTTTAGTTGACCGAGTTTCTCCTATTCTCAATCCTGTATGAGTGAATGAAAATATTTTTCGAACTCGCTCTTGCATTTTCTTGCTCCTCGATAGTTTTCGACATTGGCTGACTAAGTACTTATTTAAATCCTGTATGAATGCTCAAAAGAAAATATAAATCTACCCGATGTGGCACTAACACTTTACGAGCTCACTATGATCGCTCTTGGACCCTGAATTTTCTTAATTGACAGGCTACTCTACTCTATATAAGTCGACAAAACTACTCCTCGCATGAATCGACACAAACAAAGTCAAAACCTAAAACAGGAAACAGAACAGGAACCCGAAAATATAGTATTTATTTTTTCAGATGTCGTTCCTAATAGTGTTCAAAAACTCATCGGTTGCGAATCCTGCAGCGGGTTCCATTGCAGGATTTGCTACGGGCCCACACGTGTTATTCTATACTATAATCTATCTCTAAGCGAAAAGTGCCTGAAATATTTGAAGTAGCTGAATGACGGTTGACTACGAGTATCATGGGTTAAAAAATGTAAGACAATATTATTAAATCAAATATTTTAATTACAAAACCAATTTACATTTATTATACATCACCATAATAATACTATTGTTAAAAATTAAAGACAATATTTTAATAATACATTTTTATAACAAAAGCAATTTACATTTATTATACATCACCATCATAATATCGAAAGTTATCCCTAATATTCCTTCCAAACTAATAACTATTGTTAAAAAATAGAAGACAATATTTAAATCAAATATTTTTATTACAAACACAATTTACATTTACTATTATACATCACCGCAATAATATCTAAAGTTATCCTTACTATTCCTTACAAACTAATAACTATTGTTAAAAAAGAGAATATTTGAATCAAATATTTTTATTACAAACACAATTTACATTTATTATTATACATCACCGTAATAATATCTAAGGTTATTCTCACTCTAACTTACAAACAATAATAACTAATAAGGTTACATAGCCAGCACTAATTTGAACGATCCATCCGGATCAATACATTTCAGTACATTAGCCTGATCGCCACAAAACACTTTGACATTAGGACTGACCATATAAGCCATGCTCTCCACGAAGCTGTTTCTCCTGTTCGTGTAGATCTCGTTCCAATCTTCCAGAAGCTGTACCTTATACCAGCGTAATACTGCGTTGCATTCCCCATCTTTGGTCACAGTGACGTTTATGACCTCAGATTTCAAGTCCATGCAACAGCTGATTGCGAACTCTTCAGATAGTGTTTCATATTCCATGCGAGCCATATCTATGTGTACAGCTTGGGATACTTGGTAACGGTTCACGTGTCTCGCTATTCCGTAGTCAACGTTCTCATCCAAAACTCGGTTGTTGATTTCCAACCAATAACTGTTAATCAGCTGTCCCATTATTGTCACAGATGCAGGTAGACATAAGCCTCCGGAAATTAGATGGCGCTGCTTCAAACGGTCGATAATCCTCATTCTTCTTATATCTATGTCACCACTGAACTCTATGATGTTACTGAATATAACATGGAATTTCTTTCCTTTAAATATTTTGTACGTCCATGAGTCTGACACTAGAATTGTTACCTTATCTTCAGGTATTTCGTTTGCTTTTAGAACTGCTAGTAGAAACGTTTTATCGTCGCGTGCATTTACGTGACATATAAGTGACTTAGCTCCTCTTTTCATCATTAATACTCCGAATAATGGAAATGGGCTAAAATCGACCATATCTACATTTGAAATGTCTACAGTTTGTCCTAAATGGACACAGACAGTCGTAATACTTTTTCTTATCATATCCATGTATTCGACATCGTTTAGGAAAGCCAATGTTTCGGGTGAGATCCTTGATATAGTCGTATAATTTCTTTCAGGTAGAGTAGTCAATCGACCTCCGTAGGTTATAAAAGACACATTCGCAGTTTCGTCTTTATGAAGTGTCTTGGGCAAAAAGTCGAAGAACACAGCTTGTTGCCACGCGTTCGCTTTGGCCTCGCTGCGGGGGTCACTGGTGATCATTATTTCTTCAGTCAAGTATAAATTGAACCAACCAATCATCATGTTCATTTCGCCATCTTCTTTTGCAGTCAGCTTCGCGACATAAGACTCCTGGCTACACAACTTCTCGCAGATATCTTGATAGTTATTGAAGTCTATTTCAAACAACGATTGAGGTTCAGACATGTATTTCAAGTTATCGTACGTATTTGCGTCTTCGCTGTAATAAGTTTCTCCGAAGTAAGTCGTTGTGTGCACGTTCATATGGGCCACGTTTAGAATATCTTTGGTTTCCCGACACATTTTGTATTTCTTGCTGAGTTCGTCACATATAATGCCGGCGACGAAGTATTCTGCTCTTCCGGGTATTACTTTGCTGTTTTTTTGAAGTAATTTGTCCCACGCATGACGTACGGATTGTAAGATATATTCTCCGAATATGCCGGAATCAATCTTAGCAGTTATTAGAACTGATCGGGTCCCGTAAATGTCGTTTTGGGTGAGAACGACAGAGGGTTGGTTGATGATGACAACTTCTTGCGCGTTGTTATCTTGCATCACGCGTTCGGCTAGTTTAGCCATTGTGGCGGATCCTTCACAAGCTGAAATAGTTACGGGATTGCACTCGCTAGCATACAGGGCCAAAAGTCCTGCTCCTGTATCCATATCCAAGACGCTATCCACGGCAGGAGTCACAGTGCTCCTGATGGCTCTTCTATACGCGTCATTCCGGATTCTATCATTCAAATATCTGAACTGACACCTCGGAAATAGGGAACATTTTGAGTTGTTCAAATTCTTCTCGATAGTGACGAAGCTGTGGTTAATGTTCAGCGCTTTTTCGAAATGGCACAGCGCTTCAGAGAAAAACCCGTAACGGTATAAATACCTGCCGATATCGTTCAGTAGATACACGTTTCCTGGGAACATTTTGATGGCTCGTTCAAAATTAGCAAATATGTCTGCTTTATTGTCCACTGCGGCTAACTCTTCGTTCATCCGAGACACTACTGCATTGAATTCGAACTCGAATCTCTTCTTGAGACTCGATTGTCTGTCGAACGCGCACAAGTACATGTCGAAGGCTTCCTTGAAGCTATTGCGAGAGGCGAGCAGCCGCGCTACGTATATAAAATCGTAGGGAGTCGAATCTCTCATTTTGGATTTCGATTTTGGCACTAGTTGTTTGGTTTACGGAGTAATTAAGTTGATTTTCCGCGACACTTTTTGGTTCACTTGTCACAGTATTTTTTAAGATAGTGTGAACTCCCGATTCACTCGTTAACTGACACTATTTCATAAGAAATCGCGATAAAGATGGTTTTCGAAGTAGAGACGTCTTGCTCTCTCGAAGTTCAAATTTAAACTGATTTTAAGTGCTACTTCACCCAAATCGTAAACTATGCTAAGGCGCAAAATACGGTTCAGGTACGTAGTAGTGTTTAGGTGGGGATAACTAATGAACATTTTACCTGTAGCTAATCCCATTACCTACTACGTAATTAGCAGAGAAAGGGCTATTAGAGGTTTTCGGTAAGTAGTAAAATGCATTGTCCTAATTATGGCAAGCTGGTATTGTTATATTCAAACAATAGAATGGACTTATTTTGTAGGATTAGAAAGGTATAATTTGGTAACAGCTTAACGGGTTTTATGACATTTTCTTCGAACAGCGTTTTATGGATTACTTTGAAGTTTTTACAATAATTATTTCTTAGAAGTGGCTACCTGTTAGGTACTTTGTAGCAGCAAATGATTTAATATTACTTGCAGGTGTGTTATGAGTTTTGCACATATTTCTTCTTCCAAATTCCAACGAAGTTATTAATCCTGACGGTTATTCACAATTCAGAATATTATTTAATACTCCCTTTCATCTTTTCTTTTTGATAGAGAGCACCGATTACAATAAAGCAAAAACTAAAACCCAATTCATATTGGTTTTATGAAACTATGTCTAAAATAAATGAAACACAACAAATGAAATAATGATTTTTTTCTTTCTAAATAATATGATCAATGTAACTCCACGTCTACGGATTTATTGTTTGTATTTAGATTTTATTAATCTTTAAGCACAAAAATAAATACCTAGAACTTACAAAAAGTGAATTCCGATTAAGGTCGAACTCGCGAACATATATTTAACATTTTTGTAAATCTTGGAGCATTATAAAAAATCGGTGTAAAATGGTTTGGAATAGCCGTTCAATTTTAATACATAGTATGACAGATGTCCAGTGGCGGATTAATCACGTAGCAGGAATAGTAAGCAGCTACGGGCCCCGCGCTAAAGGGGGCTCAGCGTATCCAAACATAAAATCACTCAAAAAATTACGCTTAAGCGGAGGGCCTACCTCCTCTGGCCTCTGCCTCCACGTCAGGCAATCGGTAAGATCAAACCATCTTTTTCACTGATCCACGGATCCAAGGGGCCCTAAGTTACTGTAACTGTGCTACAGCTAAGCTAAAGGCTGTTAAAAGAAACTTAACCCAGGCAGGACCCTGAACGTTTCGAGCTCGCTCCGCTCACTTTTACATCTAGTTTGTCAGCATTAACAAATAGTTACAAACAAATAGAGGATGTTTTTATAGACGGAGAACTTTAAATTGTACCCATTTCAACATATGGATGCTAGACATAGTTCTTTGCAAACCATGTGTCTGCAACATTAATGCTTTGCAATTGAGTCACAATAAATTAGTAATCATGTCTCTGTACTGTGCTAGCTAGGTTTAACCTTTACCTTAAAATTAAAAATAGAAACAATTGAGCACTTGGACGCCTAAATTCAACGTATTATTGACTACTACTACTATCGTATCGACTCCCAGATTTCATAGAAACCACATTAATACAATCATGGCATAAATTACCCGAAAAATAAAGCCATATTCATGGATATGTAAAATATTTTCCTATAATTAAAATTCTAAAAAACATCCTTTATTTTTATGAACGCCATGTATTCTGGTTGTGTGCCCTGTTCATGACAATAAGCTCACCCCCTTTTCTAAATACCTGGCTAAATGTGGGTGTAGGTATGAGATGCACTTGTGTCTAACCGTTCGAGGATGTCATAAAAAAACCTAACATATCCGCTCATTAATAAATTCTATACTATCTCAGTTCGGTTTTAGTTGACCGAGTTTCTCCTATTCTCAATCCTGTATGAGTGAATGAAAATATTTTTCGAACTCGCTCTTGCATTTTCTTGCTCCTCGATAGTTTTCGACATTGGCTGACTAAGTACTTATTTAAATCCTGTATGAATGCTCAAAAGAAAATATAAATCTACCCGATGTGGCACTAACACTTTACGAGCTCACTATGATCGCTCTTGGACCCTGAATTTTCTTAATTGACAGGCTACTCTACTCTATATAAGTCGACAAAACTACTCCTCGCATGAATCGACACAAACAAAGTCAAAACCTAAAACAGGAAACAGAACAGGAACCCGAAAATATAGTATTTATTTTTTCAGATGTCGTTCCTAATAGTGTTCAAAAACTCATCGGTTGCGAATCCTGCAGCGGGTTCCATTGCAGGATTTGCTACGGGCCCACACGTGTTATTCTATACTATAATCTATCTCTAAGCGAAAAGTGCCTGAAATATTTGAAGTAGCTGAATGACGGTTGACTACGAGTATCATGGGTTAAAAAATGTAAGACAATATTATTAAATCAAATATTTTAATTACAAAACCAATTTACATTTATTATACATCACCATAATAATACTATTGTTAAAAATTAAAGACAATATTTTAATAATACATTTTTATAACAAAAGCAATTTACATTTATTATACATCACCATCATAATATCGAAAGTTATCCCTAATATTCCTTCCAAACTAATAACTATTGTTAAAAAATAGAAGACAATATTTAAATCAAATATTTTTATTACAAACACAATTTACATTTACTATTATACATCACCGCAATAATATCTAAAGTTATCCTTACTATTCCTTACAAACTAATAACTATTGTTAAAAAAGAGAAGAGAATATTTGAATCAAATATTTTTATTACAAACACAATTTACATTTATTATTATACATCACCGTAATAATATCTAAGGTTATTCTCACTCTAACTTACAAACAATAATAACTAATAAGGTTACATAGCCAGCACTAATTTGAACGATCCATCCGGATCAATACATTTCAGTACATTAGCCTGATCGCCACAAAACACTTTGACATTAGGACTGACCATATAAGCCATGCTCTCCACGAAGCTGTTTCTCCTGTTCGTGTAGATCTCGTTCCAATCTTCCAGAAGCTGTACCTTATACCAGCGTAATACTGCGTTGCATTCCCCATCTTTGGTCACAGTGACGTTTATGACCTCAGATTTCAAGTCCATGCAACAGCTGATTGCGAACTCTTCAGATAGTGTTTCATATTCCATGCGAGCCATATCTATGTGTACAGCTTGGGATACTTGGTAACGGTTCACGTGTCTCGCTATTCCGTAGTCAACGTTCTCATCCAAAACTCGGTTGTTGATTTCCAACCAATAACTGTTAATCAGCTGTCCCATTATTGTCACAGATGCAGGTAGACATAAGCCTCCGGAAATTAGATGGCGCTGCTTCAAACGGTCGATAATCCTCATTCTTCTTATATCTATGTCACCACTGAACTCTATGATGTTACTGAATATAACATGGAATTTCTTTCCTTTAAATATTTTGTACGTCCATGAGTCTGACACTAGAATTGTTACCTTATCTTCAGGTATTTCGTTTGCTTTTAGAACTGCTAGTAGAAACGTTTTATCGTCGAGTGCATTTACGTGACATATAAGTGACTTAGCTCCTCTTTTCATCATTAATACTCCGAATAATGGAAATGGGCTAAAATCGACCATATCTACATTTGAAATGTCTACAGTTTGTCCTAAATGGACACAGACAGTCGTAATACTTTTTCTTATCATATCCATGTATTCGACATCGTTTAGGAAAGCCAATGTTTCGGGTGAGATCCTTGATATAGTCGTATAATTTCTTTCAGGTAGAGTAGTGAATCGACCTCCGTAGGTTATAAAAGACACATTCGCAGTTTCGTCTTTATGAAGTGTCTTGGGCAAAAAGTCGAAGAACACAGCTTGTTGCCACGCGTTCGCTTTGGCCTCGCTGCGGGGGTCACTGGTGATCATTATTTCTTCAGTCAAGTATAAATTGAACCAACCAATCATCATGTTCATTTCGCCATCTTCTTTTGCAGTCAGCTTCGCGACATAAGACTCCTGGCTACACAACTTCTCGCAGATATCTTGATAGTTATTGAAGTCTATTTCAAACAACGATTGAGGTTCAGACATGTATTTCAAGTTATCGTACGTATTTACGTCTTCGCTGTAATAAGTTTCTCCGAAGTAAGTCGTTGTGTGCACGTTCATATGGGCCACGTTTAGAATATCTTTGGTTTCCCGACACATTTTGTATTTCTTGCTGAGTTCGTCACATTTAATGCCGGCGACGAAGTATTCTGCTCTTCCGGGTATTACTTTGCTGTTTTTTTGAAGTAATTTGTCCCACGCATGACGTACGGATTGTAAGATATATTCTCCGAATATGCCGGAATCAATCTTAGCAGTTATTAGAACTGATCGGGTCCCGTAAATGTCGTTTTGGGTGAGAACGACAGAGGGTTGGTTGATGATGACAACTTCTTGCGCGTTGTTATCTTGCATCACGCGTTCGGCTAGTTTAGCCATTGTGGCGGATCCTTCACAAGCTGAAATAGTTACGGGATTGCACTCGCTAGCATACAGGGCCAAAAGTCCTGCTCCTGTATCCATATCCAAGACGCTATCCACGGCAGGAGTCACAGTGCTCCTGATGGCTCTTCTATACGCGTCATTCCGGATTCTATCATTCAAATATCTGAACTGACACCTCGGAAATAGGGAACATTTTGAGTTTTTCAAATTCTTCTCGATAGTGACGAAGCTGTGGTTAATGTTCAGCGCTTTTTCGAAATGGCACAGCGCTTCAGAGAAAAACCCGTAACGGTATAAATACCTGCCGATATCGTTCAGTAGATACACGTTTCCTGGGAACATTTTGATGGCTCGTTCAAAATTAGCAAATATGTCTGCTTTATTGTCCACTGCGGCTAACTCTTCGTTCATCCGAGACACTACTGCATTGAATTCGAACTCGAATCTCTTCTTGAGACTCGATTGTCTGTCGAACGCGCACAAGTACATGTCGAAGGCTTCCTTGAAGCTATTGCGAGAGGCGAGCAGCCGCGCTACGTATATAAAATCGTAGGGAGTCGAATCTCTCATTTTGGATTTCGATTTTGGCACTAGTTGTTTGGTTTACGGAGTAATTAAGTTGATTTTCCGCGACACTTTTTGGTTCACTTGTCACAGTATTTTTTAAGATAGTGTGAATTCCCGATTCACTCGTTAACTGACACTATTTCATAAGAAATCGCGATAAAGATGGTTTTCGAAGTAGAGACGTCTTGCTCTCTCGAAGTTCAAATTTAAACTGATTTTAAGTGCTACTTCACCCAAATCGTAAACTATGCTAAGGCGCAAAATACGGTTCAGGTACGTAGTAGTGTTTAGGTGGGGATAACTAATGAACATTTACCTGTAGCTAATCCCATTACCTACTACGTAATTAGCAGAGAAAGGGCTATTAGAGATTTTCGGTAAGTAGTAAAATGCATTGTCCTAATTATGGCAGGCTGGTATTGTTATATTCAAACAATAGAATGGACTTATTTTGTAGGATTAGAAAGGTATAATTTGGTAACAGCTTAACGGGTTTTATGACATTTTCTTCGAACAGCGTTTTATGGATTACTTTGAAGTTTTTACAATAATTATTTCTTAGAAGTGGCTACCTGTTAGGTACTTTGTAGCAGCAAATGATTTAATATTACTTGCAGGTGTGTTATGAGTTTTGCACATATTTCTTCTTCCAAATTCCAACGAAGTTATTAATCCTGACGGTTATTCACAATTCAGAATATTACTTAATACTCCCTTTCATCTTTTCTTTTTGATAGAGAGCACCGATTACAATAAAGCAAAAACTAAAACCCAATTCATATTGGTTTTATGAAACTATGTCTAAAATAAATGAAATACAACAAATGAAATAATGATTTTTTTCTAAATAATATGATCAATGTAACTCCACGTCTACGGATTTATTGTTTGTATTTAGATTTTACTAATCTTTAAGCACAAAAATAAATACCTAGAACTTACAAAAAGTGAATTCTGATTAAGGTCGAACTCGCGAACATATATTTAACATTTTTGTAAATCTTGCAGCATTATAAAAAATCGGTGTAAAATGGTTTGGCTATTCCAAACCATCTAACCTGTAGCTAATCCCATTACCTACTACGTAATTAGCAGAGAAAGGGCTATTAGAGATTTTCGGTAAGTAGTAAAATGCATTGTCCTAATTATGGCAAGCTGGTATTGTTATATTCAAACAATAGAATGGACTTATTTTGTAGGATTAGAAAGGTATAATTTGGTAACAGCTTAACGAGTTTTATGACATTTTCTTCGAACAGCGTTTTATGGATTACTTTGAAGTTTTTACAATAATTATTTCTTAGAAGTGGCTACCTGTTAGGTACTTTGTAGCAGCAAATGATTTAATATTACTTGCAGGTGTGTTATGAGTTTTGCACATATTTCTTCTTCCAAATTCCAACGAAGTTATTAATCCTGACGGTTATTCACAATTCAGAATATTATTTAATACTCCCTTTCATCTTTTCTTTTTGATAGAGAGCACCGATTACAATAAAGCAAAAACTAAAACCCAATTCATATTGGTTTTATGAAACTATGTCTAAAATAAATGAAACACAACAAATGAAATAATGATTTTTTTCTTTCTAAATAATATGATCAATGTAACTCCACGTCTACGGATTTATTGTTTGTATTTAGATTTTATTAATCTTTAAGCACAAAAATAAATACCTAGAACTTACAAAAAGTGAATTCCGATTAAGGTCGAACTCGCGAACATATATTTAACATTTTTGTAAATCTTGCAGCATTATAAAAAATCGGTGTAAAATGGTTTGGAATAGCCGTTCAATTTTAATACATAGTATGACAGATGTCCAGTGGCGGATTAATCACGTAGCAGGAATAGTAAGCAGCTACGGGCCCCGCGCTAAAGGGGGCTCAGCGTATCCAAACATATAATCACTCAAAAAATTACGCTTAAGCGGAGGGCCTACCTCCTCTGGCCTCTGCCTCCACGTCAGGCAATCGGTAAGATCAAACCATCTTTTTCACTGATCCACGGATCCAAGGGGCCCTAAGTTACTGTAACTGTGCTACAGCTAAGCTAAAGGCTGTTAAAAGAAACTTAACCCAGGCAGGACCCTGAACGTTTCGAGCTCGCTCCGCTCACTTTTACATCTAGTTTGTCAGCATTAACAAATAGTTACAAACAAATAGAGGATGTTTTTATAGACGGAGAACTTTAAATTGTACCCATTTCAACATATGGATGCTAGACATAGTTCTTTGCAAACCATGTGTCTGCAACATTAATGCCTTGCAATTGAGTCACAAGAAGTTAGTAATCATGTCTCTGTACTGTGCTAGCTAGGTTTAACCTTTACCTTAAAATTAAAAATAGAAACAATTGAGCACTTGGACGCCTAAATTCAACGTATTATTGACTACTACTACTATCGTATCGACTCCCAGATTTCATAGAAACCACATTAATACAATCATGGCATAAATTACCCGAAAAATAAAGCCATATTCATGGATATGTAAAATATTTTCCTATAATTAAAATTCTAAAAAACATCCTTTATTTTTATGAACGCCATGTATTCTGGTTGTGTGCCCTGTTCATGACAATAAGCTCACCCCCTTTTCTAAATACCTGGCTAAATGTGGGTGTAGGTATGAGATGCACTTGTGTCTAACCGTTCGAGGATGTCATAAAAAAACCTAACATATCCGCTCATTAATAAATTCTATACTATCTCAGTTCGGTTTTAGTTGACCGAGTTTCTCCTATTCTCAATCCTGTATGAGTGAATGAAAATATTTTTCGAACTCGCTCTTGCATTTTCTTGCTCCTCGATAGTTTTCGACATTGACTGACTAAGTACTTATTTAAATCCTGTATGAATGCTCAAAATAAAATATAAATCTACCCGATGTGGCACTAACACTTTACGAGCTCACTATGATCGCTCTTGGACCCTGAATTTTCTTAATTGACAGGCTACTCTACTCTATATAAGTCGACAAAATTACTCCTCGCATGAATCGACACAAACAAAGTCAAAACCTAAAACAGGAAACAGAACAGGAACCCGAAAATATAGTATTTATTTTTTCAGATGTCGTTCCTAATAGTGTTCAAAAACTCATCGGTTGCGAATCCTGCAGCGGGTTCCATTGCAGGATTTGCTACGGGCCCACACGTGTTATTCTATACTATAATCTATCTCTAAGCGAAAAGTGCCTGAAATATTTGAAGTAGCTGAATGACGGTTGACTACGAGTATCATGGGTTAAAAAATGTAAGACAATATTATTAAATCAAATATTTTAATTACAAAACCAATTTACATTTATTATACATCACCATAATAATACTATTGTTAAAAATTAAAGACAATATTTTAATAATACATTTTTATAACAAAAGCAATTTACATTTATTATACATCACCATCATAATATCGAAAGTTATCCCTAATATTCCTTCCAAACTAATAACTATTGTTAAAAAATAGAAGACAATATTTAAATCAAATATTTTTATTACAAACACAATTTACATTTACTATTATACATCACCGCAATAATATCTAAAGTTATCCTTACTATTCCTTACAAACTAATAACTATTGTTAAAAAAGAGAAGAGAATATTTGAATCAAATATTTTTATTACAAACACAATTTACATTTATTATTATACATCACCGTAATAATATCTAAGGTTATTCTCACTCTAACTTACAAACAATAATAACTAATAAGGTTACATAGCCAGCACTAATTTGAACGATCCATCCGGATCAATACATTTCAGTACACTAGCCTGATCGCCACAAAACACTTTGACATTAGGACTGACCATATAAGCCATGCTCTCCACGAAGCTGTTTCTCCTGTTCGTGTAGATCTCGTTCCAATCTTCCAGAAGCTGTACCTTATACCAGCGTAATACTGCGTTGCATTCCCCATCTTTGGTCACAGTGACGTTTATGACCTCAGATTTCAAGTCCATGCAACAGCTGATTGCGAACTCTTCAGATAGTGTTTCATATTCCATGCGAGCCATATCTATGTGTACAGCTTGGGATACTTGGTAACGGTTCACGTGTCTCGCTATTCCGTAGTCAACGTTCTCATCCAAAACTCGGTTGTTGATTTCCAACCAATAACTGTTAATCAGCTGTCCCATTATTGTCACAGATGCAGGTAGACATAAGCCTCCGGAAATTAGATGGCGCTGCTTCAAACGGTCGATAATCCTCATTCTTCTTATATCTATGTCACCACTGAACTCTATGATGTTACTGAATATAACATGGAATTTCTTTCCTTTAAATATTTTGTACGTCCATGAGTCTGACACTAGAATTGTTACCTTATCTTCAGGTATTTCGTTTGCTTTTAGAACTGCTAGTAGAAACGTTTTATCGTCGCGTGCATTTACGTGACATATAAGTAACTTAGCTCCTCTTTTCATCATTAATACTCCGAATAATGGAAATGGGCTAAAATCGACCATATCTACATTTGAAATGTCTACAGTTTGTCCTAAATGGACACAGACAGTCGTAATACTTTTTCTTATCATATCCATGTATTCGACATCGTTTAGGAAAGCCAATGTTTCGGGTGAGATCCTTGATATAGTCGTATAATTTCTTTCAGGTAGAGTAGTCAATCGACCTCCGTAGGTTATAAAAGACACATTCGCAGTTTCGTCTTTATGAAGTGTCTTGGGCAAAAAGTCGAAGAACACAGCTTGTTGCCACGCGTTCGCTTTGGCCTCGCTGCGGGGGTCACTGGTGATCATTATTTCTTCAGTCAAGTATAAATTGAACCAACCAATCATCATGTTCATTTCGCCATCTTCTTTTGCAGTCAGCTTCGCGACATAAGACTCCTGGCTACACAACTTCTCGCAGATATCTTGATAGTTATTGAAGTCTATTTCAAACAACGATTGAGGTTCAGACATGTATTTCAAGTTATCGTACGTATTTACGTCTTCGCTGTAATAAGTTTCTCCGAAGTAAGTCGTTGTGTGCACGTTCATATGGGCCACGTTTAGAATATCTTTGGTTTCCCGACACATTTTGTATTTCTTGCTGAGTTCGTCACATTTAATGCCGGCGACGAAGTATTCTGCTCTTCCGGGTATTACTTTGCTGTTTTTTTGAAGTAATTTGTCCCACGTACGGATTGTAAGATATATTCTCCGAATATGCCGGAATCAATCTTAGCAGTTATTAGAACTGATCGGGTCCCGTAAATGTCGTTTTGGGTGAGAACGACAGAGGGTTGGTTGATGATGACAACTTCTTGCGCGTTGTTATCTTGCATCACGCGTTCGACTAGTTTAGCCATTGTGGCGGATCCTTCACAAGCTGAAATAGTTACGGGATTGCACTCGCTAGCATACAGGGCCAAAAGTCCTGCTCCTGTATCCATATCCAAGACGCTATCCACGGCAGGAGTCACAGTGCTCCTGATGGCTCTTCTATACGCGTCATTCCGGATTCTATCATTCAAATATCTGAACTGACACCTCGGAAATAGGGAACATTTTGAGTTGTTCAAATTCTTCTCGATAGTGACGAAGCTGTGGTTAATGTTCAGAGCTTTTTCGAAATGGCACAGCGCTTCAGAGAAAAACCCGTAACGGTATAAATACCTGCCGATATCGTTCAGTAGATACACGTTTCCTGGGAACATTTTGATGGCTCGTTCAAAATTAGCAAATATGTCTGCTTTATTGTCCACTGCGGCTAACTCTTCGTTCATCCGAGACACTACTGCATTGAATTCGAACTCGAATCTCTTCTTGAGACTCGATTGTCTGTCGAACGCGCACAAGTACATGTCGAAGGCTTCCTTGAAGCTATTGCGAGAGGCGAGCAGCCGCGCTACGTATATAAAATCGTAGGGAGTCGAATCTCTCATTTTGGATTTCGATTTTGGCACTAGTTGTTTGGTTTACGGAGTAATTAAGTTGATTTTCCGCGACACTTTTTGGTTCACTTGTCACAGTATTTTTTAAGATAGTGTGAACTCCCGATTCACTCGTTAACTGACACTATTTCATAAGAAATCGCGATAAAGATGGTTTTCGAAGTAGAGACGTCTTGCTCTCTCGAAGTTCAAATTTAAACTGATTTTAAGTGCTACTTCACCCAAATCGTAAACTATGCTAAGGCGCAAAATACGGTTCAGGTACGTAGTAGTGTTTAGGTGGGGATAACTAATGAACATTTTACCTGTAGCTAATCCCATTACCTACTACGTAATTAGCAGAGAAAGGGCTATTAGAGATTTTCGGTAAGTAGTAAAATGCATTGTCCTAATTCTGGCAAGCTGGTATTGTTATATTCAAACAATAGAATGGACTTATTTTGTAGGATTAGAAAGGTATAATTTGGTAACAGCTTAACGGGTTTTATGACATTTTCTTCGAACAGCGTTTTATGGATTACTTTGAAGTTTTTACAATAATTATTTCTTAGAAGTGGCTACCTGTTAGGTACTTTGTAGCAGCAAATGATTTAATATTACTTGCAGGTGTGTTATGAGTTTTGCACATATTTCTTCTTCCAAATTCCAACGAAGTTATTAATCCTGACGGTTATTCACAATTCAGAATATTACTTAATACTCCCTTTCATCTTTTCTTTTTGATAGAGAGCACCGATTACAATAAAGCAAAAACTAAAACCCAATTCATATTGGTTTTATGAAACTATGTCTAAAATAAATGAAACACAACAAATGAAATAATGATTTTTTTCTTTCTAAATAATATGATCAATGTAACTCCACGTCTACGGATTTATTGTTTGTATTTAGATTTTATTAATCTTTAAGCACAAAAATAAATACCTAGAACTTACAAAAAGTGAATTCTGATTAAGGTCGAACTCGCGAACATATATTTAACATTTTTGTAAATCTTGCAGCATTATAAAAAATCGGTGTAAAATGGTTTGGCTATTCCAAACCATCTAACCTGTAGCTAATCCCATTACCTACTACGTAATTAGCAGAGAAAGGGCTATTAGAGATTTTCGGTAAGTAGTAAAATGCATTGTCCTAATTATGGCAAGCTGGTATTGTTATATTCAAACAATAGAATGGACTTATTTTGTAGGATTAGAAAGGTATAATTTGGTAACAGCTTAACGAGTTTTATGACATTTTCTTCGAACAGCGTTTTATGGATTACTTTGAAGTTTTTACAATAATTATTTCTTAGAAGTGGCTACCTGTTAGGTACTTTGTAGCAGCAAATGATTTAATATTACTTGCAGGTGTGTTATGAGTTTTGCACATATTTCTTCTTCCAAATTCCAACGAAGTTATTAATCCTGACGGTTATTCACAATTCAGAATATTATTTAATACTCCCTTTCATCTTTTCTTTTTGATAGAGAGCACCGATTACAATAAAGCAAAAACTAAAACCCAATTCATATTGGTTTTATGAAACTATGTCTAAAATAAATGAAACACAACAAATGAAATAATGATTTTTTTCTTTCTAAATAATATGATCAATGTAACTCCACGTCTACGGATTTATTGTTTGTATTTAGATTTTATTAATCTTTAAGCACAAAAATAAATACCTAGAACTTACAAAAAGTGAATTCCGATTAAGGTCGAACTCGCGAACATATATTTAACATTTTTGTAAATCTTGCAGCATTATAAAAAATCGGTGTAAAATGGTTTGGAATAGCCGTTCAATTTTAATACATAGTATGACAGATGTCCAGTGGCGGATTAATCACGTAGCAGGAATAGTAAGCAGCTACGGGCCCCGCGCTAAAGGGGGCTCAGCGTATCCTATCCTAACATATAATCACTCAAAAAATTACGCTTAAGCGGAGGGCCTACCTCCTCTGGCCTCTGCCTCCACGTCAGGCAATCGGTAAGATCAAACCATCTTTTTCACTGATCCACGGATCCAAGGGGCCCTAAGTTACTGTAACTGTGCTACAGCTAAGCTAAAGGCTGTTAAAAGAAACTTAACCCAGGCAGGACCCTGAACGTTTCGAGCTCGCTCCGCTCACTTTTACATCTAGTTTGTCAGCATTAACAAATAGTTACAAACAAATAGAGGATGTTTTTATAGACGGAGAACTTTAAATTGTACCCATTTCAACATATGGATGCTAGACATAGTTCTTTGCAAACCATGTGTCTGCAACATTAATGCCTTGCAATTGAGTCACAAGAAGTTAGTAATCATGTCTCTGTACTGTGCTAGCTAGGTTTAACCTTTACCTTAAAATTAAAAATAGAAACAATTGAGCACTTGGACGCCTAAATTCAACGTATTATTGACTACTACTACTATCGTATCGACTCCCAGATTTCATAGAAACCACATTAATACAATCATGGCATAAATTACCCGAAAAATAAAGCCATATTCATGGATATGTAAAATATTTTCCTATAATTAAAATTCTAAAAAAACATCCTTTATTTTTATGAACGCCATGTATTCTGGTTGTGTGCCCTGTTCATGACAATAAGCTCACCCCCTTTTCTAAATACCTGGCTAAATGTGGGTGTAGGTATGAGATGCACTTGTGTCTAACCGTTCGAGGATGTCATAAAAAAACCTAACATATCCGCTCATTAATAAATTCTATACTATCTCAGTTCGGTTTTAGTTGACCGAGTTTCTCCTATTCTCAATCCTGTATGAGTGAATGAAAATATTTTTCGAACTCGCTCTTGCATTTTCTTGCTCCTCGATAGTTTTCGACATTGGCTGACTAAGTACTTATTTAAATCCTGTATGAATGCTCAAAAGAAAATATAAATCTACCCGATGTGGCACTAACACTTTACGAGCTCACTATGATCGCTCTTGGACCCTGAATTTTCTTAATTGACAGGCTACTCTACTCTATATAAGTCGACAAAATTACTCCTCGCATGAATCGACACAAACAAAGTCAAAACCTAAAACAGGAAACAGAACAGGAACCCGAAAATATAGTATTTATTTTTTCAGATGTCGTTCCTAATAGTGTTCAAAAACTCATCGGTTGCGAATCCTGCAGCGGGTTCCATTGCAGGATTTGCTACGGGCCCACACGTGTTATTCTATACTATAATCTATCTCTAAGCGAAAAGTGCCTGAAATATTTGAAGTAGCTGAATGACGGTTGACTACGAGTATCATGGGTTAAAAAATGTAAGACAATATTATTAAATCAAATATTTTAATTACAAAACCAATTTACATTTATTATACATCACCATAATAATACTATTGTTAAAAATTAAAGACAATATTTTAATAATACATTTTTATAACAAAAGCAATTTACATTTATTATACATCACCATCATAATATCGAAAGTTATCCCTAATATTCCTTCCAAACTAATAACTATTGTTAAAAAATAGAAGACAATATTTAAATCAAATATTTTTATTACAAACACAATTTACATTTACTATTATACATCACCGCAATAATATCTAAAGTTATCCTTACTATTCCTTACAAACTAATAACTATTGTTAAAAAAGAGAAGAGAATATTTGAATCAAATATTTTTATTACAAACACAATTTACATTTATTATTATACATCACCGTAATAATATCTAAGGTTATTCTCACTCTAACTTACAAACAATAATAACTAATAAGGTTACATAGCCAGCACTAATTTGAACGATCCATCCGGATCAATACATTTCAGTACACTAGCCTGATCGCCACAAAACACTTTGACATTAGGACTGACCATATAAGCCATGCTCTCCACGAAGCTGTTTCTCCTGTTCGTGTAGATCTCGTTCCAATCTTCCAGAAGCTGTACCTTATACCAGCGTAATACTGCGTTGCATTCCCCATCTTTGGTCACAGTGACGTTTATGACCTCAGATTTCAAGTCCATGCAACAGCTGATTGCGAACTCTTCAGATAGTGTTTCATATTCCATGCGAGCCATATCTATGTGTACAGCTTGGGATACTTGGTAACGGTTCACGTGTCTCGCTATTCCGTAGTCAACGTTCTCATCCAAAACTCGGTTGTTGATTTCCAACCAATAACTGTTAATCAGCTGTCCCATTATTGTCACAGATGCAGGTAGACATAAGCCTCCGGAAATTAGATGGCGCTGCTTCAAACGGTCGATAATCCTCATTCTTCTTATATCTATGTCACCACTGAACTCTATGATGTTACTGAATATAACATGGAATTTCTTTCCTTTAAATATTTTGTACGTCCATGAGTCTGACACTAGAATTGTTACCTTATCTTCAGGTATTTCGTTTGCTTTTAGAACTGCTAGTAGAAACGTTTTATCGTCGCGTGCATTTACGTGACATATAAGTGACTTAGCTCCTCTTTTCATCATTAATACTCCGAATAATGGAAATGGGCTAAAATCGACCATATCTACATTTGAAATGTCTACAGTTTGTCCTAAATGGACACAGACAGTCGTAATACTTTTTCTTATCATATCCATGTATTCGACATCGTTTAGGAAAGCCAATGTTTCGGGTGAGATCCTTGATATAGTCGTATAATTTCTTTCAGGTAGAGTAGTCAATCGACCTCCGTAGGTTATAAAAGACACATTCGCAGTTTCGTCTTTATGAAGTGTCTTGGGCAAAAAGTCGAAGAACACAGCTTGTTGCCACGCGTTCGCTTTGGCCTCGCTGCGGGGGTCACTGGTGATCATTATTTCTTCAGTCAAGTATAAATTGAACCAACCAATCATCATGTTCATTTCGCCATCTTCTTTTGCAGTCAGCTTCGCGACATAAGACTCCTGGCTACACAACTTCTCGCAGATATCTTGATAGTTATTGAAGTCTATTTCAAACAACGATTGAGGTTCAGACATGTATTTCAAGTTATCGTACGTATTTACGTCTTCGCTGTAATAAGTTTCTCCGAAGTAAGTCGTTGTGTGCACGTTCATATGGGCCACGTTTAGAATATCTTTGGTTTCCCGACACATTTTGTATTTCTTGCTGAGTTCGTCACATTTAATGCCGGCGACGAAGTATTCTGCTCTTCCGGGTATTACTTTGCTGTTTTTTTGAAGTAATTTGTCCCACGCATGACGTACGGATTGTAAGATATATTCTCCGAATATGCCGGAATCAATCTTAGCAGTTATTAGAACTGATCGGGTCCCGTAAATGTCGTTTTGGGTGAGAACGACAGAGGGTTGGTTGATGATGACAACTTCTTGCGCGTTGTTATCTTGCATCACGCGTTCGGCTAGTTTAGCCATTGTGGCGGATCCTTCACAAGCTGAAATAGTTACGGGATTGCACTCGCTAGCATACAGTGCCAAAAGTCCTGCTCCTGTATCCATATCCAAGACGCTATCCACGGCAGGAGTCACAGTGCTCCTGATGGCTCTTCTATACGCGTCATTCCGGATTCTATCATTCAAATATCTGAACTGACACCTCGGAAATAGGGAACATTTTGAGTTGTTCAAATTCTTCTCGATAGTGACGAAGCTGTGGTTAATGTTCAGCGCTTTTTCGAAATGGCACAGCGCTTCAGAGAAAAACCCGTAACGGTATAAATACCTGCCGATATCGTTCAGTAGATACACGTTTCCTGGGAACATTTTGATGGCTCGTTCAAAATTAGCAAATATGTCTGCTTTATTGTCCACTGCGGCTAACTCTTCGTTCATCCGAGACACTACTGCATTGAATTCGAACTCGAATCTCTTCTTGAGACTCGATTGTCTGTCGAACGCGCACAAGTACATGTCGAAGGCTTCCTTGAAGCTATTGCGAGAGGCGAGCAGCCGCGCTACGTATATAAAATCGTAGGGAGTCGAATCTCTCATTTTGGATTTCGATTTTGGCACTAGTTGTTTGGTTTACGGAGTAATTAAGTTGATTTTCCGCGACACTTTTTGGTTCACTTGTCACAGTATTTTTTAAGATAGTGTGAACTCCCGATTCACTCGTTAACTGACACTATTTCATAAGAAATCGCGATAAAGATGGTTTTCGAAGTAGAGACGTCTTGCTCTCTCGAAGTTCAAATTTAAACTGATTTTAAGTGCTACTTCACCCAAATCGTAAACTATGCTAAGGCGCAAAATACGGTTCAGGTACGTAGTAGTGTTTAGGTGGGGATAACTAATGAACATTTTACCTGTAGCTAATCCCATTACCTACTACGTAATTAGCAGAGAAAGGGCTATTAGAGATTTTCGGTAAGTAGTAAAATGCATTGTCCTAATTATGGCAAGCTGGTATTGTTATATTCAAACAATAGAATGGACTTATTTTGTAGGATTAGAAAGGTATAATTTGGTAACAGCTTAACGGGTTTTATGACATTTTCTTCGAACAGCGTTTTATGGATTACTTTGAAGTTTTTACAATAATTATTTCTTAGAAGTGGCTACCTGTTAGGTACTTTGTAGCAGCAAATGATTTAATATTACTTGCAGGTGTGTTATGAGTTTTGCACATATTTCTTCTTCCAAATTCCAACGAAGTTATTAATCCTGACGGTTATTCACAATTCAGAATATTATTTAATACTCCCTTTCATCTTTTCTTTTTGATAGAGAGCACCGATTACAATAAAGCAAAAACTAAAACCCAATTCATATTGGTTTTATGAAACTATGTCTAAAATAAATGAAAAATACAACAAATGAAATAATGATTTTTTTCTAAATAATATGATCAATGTAACTCCACGTCTACGGATTTATTGTTTGTATTTAGATTTTATTAATCTTTAAGCACAAAAATAAATACCTAGAACTTACAAAAAGTGAATTCTGATTAAGGTCGAACTCGCGAACATATATTTAACATTTTTGTAAATCTTGCAGCATTATAAAAAATCGGTGTAAAATGGTTTGGCTATTCCAAACCATCTAACCTGTAGCTAATCCCATTACCTACTACGTAATTAGCAGAGAAAGGGCTATTAGAGATTTTCGGCAAGTAGTAAAATGCATTGTCCTAATTATGGCAAGCTGGTATTGTTATATTCAAACAATAGAATGGACTTATTTTGTAGAATTAGAAAGGTATAATTTGGTAACAGCTTAACGAGTTTTATGACATTTTCTTCGAACAGCGTTTTATGGATTACTTTGAAGTTTTTACAATAATTATTTCTTAGAAGTGGCTACCTGTTAGGTACTTTGTAGCAGCAAATGATTTAATATTACTTGCAGGTGTGTTATGAGTTTTGCACATATTTCTTCTTCCAAATTCCAACGAAGTTATTAATCCTGACGGTTATTCACAATTCAGAATATTATTTAATACTCCCTTTCATCTTTTCTTTTTGATAGAGAGCACCGATTACAATAAAGCAAAAACTAAAACCCAATTCATATTGGTTTTATGAAACTATGTCTAAAATAAATGAAACACAACAAATGAAATAATGATTTTTTTCTTTCTAAATAATATGATCAATGTAACTCCACGTCTACGGATTTATTGTTTGTATTTAGATTTTATTAATCTTTAAGCACAAAAATAAATACCTAGAACTTACAAAAAGTGAATTCCGATTAAGGTCGAACTCGCGAACATATATTTAACATTTTTGTAAATCTTGCAGCATTATAAAAAATCGGTGTAAAATGGTTTGGAATAGCCGTTCAATTTTAATACATAGTATGACAGATGTCCAGTGGCGGATTAATCACGTAGGAGGAATAGTAAGCAGCTACGGGCCCCGCGCTAAAGGGGGCTCAGCGTATCCAAACATATAATCACTCAAAAAATTACGCTTAAGCGGAGGGCCTACCTCCTCTGGCCTCTGCCTCCACGTCAGGCAATCGGTAAGATCAAACCATCTTTTTCACTGATCCACGGATCCAAGGGGCCCTAAGTTACTGTAACTGTGCTACAGCTAAGCTAAAGGCTGTTAAAAGAAACTTAACCCAGGCAGGACCCTGAACGTTTCGAGCTCGCTCCGCTCACTTTTACATCTAGTTTGTCAGCATTAACAAATAGTTACAAACAAATAGAGGATGTTTTTATAGACGGAGAACTTTAAATTGTACCCATTTCAACATATGGATGCTAGACATAGTTCTTTGCAAACCATGTGTCTGCAACATTAATGCCTTGCAATTGAGTCACAAGAAGTTAGTAATCATGTCTCTGTACTGTGCTAGCTAGGTTTAACCTTTACCTTAAAATTAAAAATAGAAACAATTGAGCACTTGGACGCCTAAATTCAACGTATTATTGACTACTACTACTATCGTATCGACTCCCAGATTTCATAGAAACCACATTAATACAATCATGGCATAAATTACCCGAAAAATAAAGCCATATTCATGGATATGTAAAATATTTTCCTATAATTAAAATTCTAAAAAAACATCCTTTATTTTTATGAACGCCATGTATTCTGGTTGTGTGCCCTGTTCATGACAATAAGCTCACCCCCTTTTCTAAATACCTGGCTAAATGTGGGTGTAGGTATGAGATGCACTTGTGTCTAACCGTTCGAGGATGTCATAAAAAAACCTAACATATCCGCTCATTAATAAATTCTATACTATCTCAGTTCGGTTTTAGTTGACCGAGTTTCTCCTATTCTCAATCCTGTATGAGTGAATGAAAATATTTTTCGAACTCGCTCTTGCATTTTCTTGCTCCTCGATAGTTTTCGACATTGGCTGACTAAGTACTTATTTAAATCCTGTATGAATGCTCAAAAGAAAATATAAATCTACCCGATGTGGCACTAACACTTTACGAGCTCACTATGATCGCTCTTGGACCCTGAATTTTCTTAATTGACAGGCTACTCTACTCTATATAAGTCGACAAAATTACTCCTCGCATGAATCGACACAAACAAAGTCAAAACCTAAAACAGGAAACAGAACAGGAACCCGAAAATATAGTATTTATTTTTTCAGATGTCGTTCCTAATAGTGTTCAAAAACTCATCGGTTGCGAATCCTGCAGCGGGTTCCATTGCAGGATTTGCTACGGGCCCACACGTGTTATTCTATACTATAATCTATCTCTAAGCGAAAAGTGCCTGAAATATTTGAAGTAGCTGAATGACGGTTGACTACGAGTATCATGGGTTAAAAAATGTAAGACAATATTATTAAATCAAATATTTTAATTACAAAACCAATTTACATTTATTATACATCACCATAATAATACTATTGTTAAAAATTAAAGACAATATTTTAATAATACATTTTTATAACAAAAGCAATTTACATTTATTATACATCACCATCATAATATCGAAAGTTATCCCTAATATTCCTTCCAAACTAATAACTATTGTTAAAAAATAGAAGACAATATTTAAATCAAATATTTTTATTACAAACACAATTTACATTTACTATTATACATCACCGCAATAATATCTAAAGTTATCCTTACTATTCCTTACAAACTAATAACTATTGTTAAAAAAGAGAAGAGAATATTTGAATCAAATATTTTTATTACAAACACAATTTACATTTATTATTATACATCACCGTAATAATATCTAAGGTTATTCTCACTCTAACTTACAAACAATAATAACTAATAAGGTTACATAGCCAGCACTAATTTGAACGATCCATCCGGATCAATACATTTCAGTACACTAGCCTGATCGCCACAAAACACTTTGACATTAGGACTGACCATATAAGCCATGCTCTCCACGAAGCTGTTTCTCCTGTTCGTGTAGATCTCGTTCCAATCTTCCAGAAGCTGTACCTTATACCAGCGTAATACTGCGTTGCATTCCCCATCTTTGGTCACAGTGACGTTTATGACCTCAGATTTCAAGTCCATGCAACAGCTGATTGCGAACTCTTCAGATAGTGTTTCATATTCCATGCGAGCCATATCTATGTGTACAGCTTGGGATACTTGGTAACGGTTCACGTGTCTCGCTATTCCGTAGTCAACGTTCTCATCCAAAACTCGGTTGTTGATTTCCAACCAATAACTGTTAATCAGCTGTCCCATTATTGTCACAGATGCAGGTAGACATAAGCCTCCGGAAATTAGATGGCGCTGCTTCAAACGGTCGATAATCCTCATTCTTCTTATATCTATGTCACCACTGAACTCTATGATGTTACTGAATATAACATGGAATTTCTTATCTTTAAATATTTTGTACGTCCATGAGTCTGACACTAGAATTGTTACCTTATCTTCAGGTATTTCGTTTGCTTTTAGAACTGCTAGTAGAAACGTTTTATCGTCGCGTGCATTTACGTGACATATAAGTGACTTAGCTCCTCTTTTCATCATTAATACTCCGAATAATGGAAATGGGCTAAAATCGACCATATCTACATTTGAAATGTCTACAGTTTGTCCTAAATGGACACAGACAGTCGTAATACTTTTTCTTATCATATCCATGTATTCGACATCGTTTAGGAAAGCCAATGTTTCGGGTGAGATCCTTGATATAGTCGTATAATTTCTTTCAGGTAGAGTAGTCAATCGACCTCCGTACGTTATAAAAGACACATTCGCAGTTTCGTCTTTATGAAGTGTCTTGGGCAAAAAGTCGAAGAACACAGCTTGTTGCCACGCGTTCGCTTTGGCCTCGCTGCGGGGGTCACTGGTGATCATTATTTCTTCAGTCAAGTATAAATTGAACCAACCAATCATCATGTTCATTTCGCCATCTTCTTTTGCAGTCAGCTTCGCGACATAAGACTCCTGCCTACACAACTTCTCGCAGATATCTTGATAGTTATTGAAGTCTATTTCAAACAACGATTGAGGTTCAGACATGTATTTCAAGTTATCGTACGTATTTACGTCTTCGCTGTAATAAGTTTCTCCGAAGTAAGTCGTTGTGTGCACGTTCATATGGGCCACGTTTAGAATATCTTTGGTTTCCCGACACATTTTGTATTTCTTGCTGAGTTCGTCACATTTAATGCCGGCGACGAAGTATTCTGCTCTTCCGGGTATTACTTTGCTGTTTTTTTGAAGTAATTTGTCCCACGCATGACGTACGGATTGTAAGATATATTCTCCGAATATGCCGGAATCAATCTTAGCAGTTATTAGAACTGATCGGGTCCCGTAAATGTCGTTTTGGGTGAGAACGACAGAGGGTTGGTTGATGATGACAACTTCTTGCGCGTTGTTATCTTGCATCACGCGTTCGGCTAGTTTAGCCATTGTGGCGGATCCTTCACAAGCTGAAATAGTTACGGGATTGCACTCGCTAGCATACAGGGCCAAAAGTCCTGCTCCTGTATCCATATCCAAGACGCTATCCACGGCAGGAGTCACAGTGCTCCTGATGGCTCTTCTATACGCGTCATTCCGGATTCTATCATTCAAATATCTGAACTGACACCTCGGAAATAGGGAACATTTTGAGTTGTTCAAATTCTTCTCGATAGTGACGAAGCTGTGGTTAATGTTCAGCGCTTTTTCGAAATGGCACAGCGCTTCAGAGAAAAACCCGTAACGGTATAAATACCTGCCGATATCGTTCAGTAGATACACGTTTCCTGGGAACATTTTGATGGCTCGTTCAAAATTAGCAAATATGTCTGCTTTATTGTCCACTGCGGCTAACTCTTCGTTCATCCGAGACACTACTGCATTGAATTCGAACTCGAATCTCTTCTTGAGACTCGATTGTCTGTCGAACGCGCACAAGTACATGTCGAAGGCTTCCTTGAAGCTATTGCGAGAGGCGAGCAGCCGCGCTACGTATATAAAATCGTAGGGAGTCGAATCTCTCATTTTGGATTTCGATTTTGGCACTAGTTGTTTGGTTTACGGAGTAATTAAGTTGATTTTCCGCGACACTTTTTGGTTCACTTGTCACAGTATTTTTTAAGATAGTGTGAACTCCCGATTCACTCGTTAACTGACACTATTTCATAAGAAATCGCGATAAAGATGGTTTTCGAAGTAGAGACGTCTTGCTCTCTCGAAGTTCAAATTTAAACTGATTTTAAGTGCTACTTCACCCAAATCGTAAACTATGCTAAGGCGCAAAATACGGTTCAGGTACGTAGTAGTGTTTAGGTGGGGATAACTAATGAACATTTTACCTGTAGCTAATCCCATTACCTACTACGTAATTAGCAGAGAAAGGGCTATTAGAGATTTTCGGTAAGTAGTAAAATGCATTGTCCTAATTATGGCAAGCTGGTATTGTTATATTCAAACAATAGAATGGACTTATTTTGTAGGATTAGAAAGGTATAATTTGGTAACAGCTTAACGGGTTTTATGACATTTTCTTCGAACAGCGTTTTATGGATTACTTTGAAGTTTTTACAATAATTATTTCTTAGAAGTGGCTACCTGTTAGGTACTTTGTAGCAGCAAATGATTTAATATTACTTGCAGGTGTGTTATGAGTTTTGCACATATTTCTTCTTCCAAATTCCAACGAAGTTATTAATCCTGACGGTTATTCACAATAATTCAGAATATTACTTAATACTCCCTTTCATCTTTTCTTTTTGATAGAGAGCACCGATTACAATAAAGCAAAAACTAAAACCCAATTCATATTGGTTTTATGAAACTATGTCTAAAATAAATGAAACACAACAAATGAAATAATGATTTTTTTCTTTCTAAATAATATGATCAATGTAACTCCACGTCTACGGATTTATTGTTTGTATTTAGATTTTATTAATCTTTAAGCACAAAAATAAATACCTAGAACTTACAAAAAGTGAATTCTGATTAAGGTCGAACTCGCGAACATATATTTAACATTTTTGTAAATCTTGCAGCATTATAAAAAATCGGTGTAAAATGGTTTGGCTATTCCAAACCATCTAACCTGTAGCTAATCCCATTACCTACTACGTAATTAGCAGAGAAAGGGCTATTAGAGATTTTCGGTAAGTAGTAAAATGCATTGTCCTAATTATGGCAAGCTGGTATTGTTATATTCAAACAATAGAATGGACTTATTTTGTAGGATTAGAAAGGTATAATTTGGTAACAGCTTAACGAGTTTTATGACATTTTCTTCGAACAGCGTTTTATGGATTACTTTGAAGTTTTTACAATAATTATTTCTTAGAAGTGGCTACCTGTTAGGTACTTTGTAGCAGCAAATGATTTAATATTACTTGCAGGTGTGTTATGAGTTTTGCACATATTTCTTCTTCCAAATTCCAACGAAGTTATTAATCCTGACGGTTATTCACAATTCAGAATATTATTTAATACTCCCTTTCATCTTTTCTTTTTGATAGAGAGCACCGATTACAATAAAGCAAAAACTAAAACCCAATTCATATTGGTTTTATGAAACTATGTCTAAAATAAATGAAACACAACAAATGAAATAATGATTTTTTTCTTTCTAAATAATATGATCAATGTAACTCCACGTCTACGGATTTATTGTTTGTATTTAGATTTTATTAATCTTTAAGCACAAAAATAAATACCTAGAACTTACAAAAAGTGAATTCCGATTAAGGTCGAACTCGCGAACATATATTTAACATTTTTGTAAATCTTGCAGCATTATAAAAAATCGGTGTAAAATGGTTTGGAATAGCCGTTCAATTTTAATACATAGTATGACAGATGTCCAGTGGCGGATTAATCACGTAGCAGGAATAGTAAGCAGCTACGGGCCCCGCGCTAAAGGGGGCTCAGCGTATCCAAACATATAATCACTCAAAAAATTACGCTTAAGCGGAGGGCCTACCTCCTCTGGCCTCTGCCTCCACGTCAGGCAATCGGTAAGATCAAACCATCTTTTTCACTGATCCACGGATCCAAGGGGCCCTAAGTTACTGTAACTGTGCTACAGCTAAGCTAAAGGCTGTTAAAAGAAACTTAACCCAGGCAGGACCCTGAACGTTTCGAGCTCGCTCCGCTCACTTTTACATCTAGTTTGTCAGCATTAACAAATAGTTACAAACAAATAGAGGATGTTTTTATAGACGGAGAACTTTAAATTGTACCCATTTCAACATATGGATGCTAGACATAGTTCTTTGCAAACCATGTGTCTGCAACATTAATGCCTTGCAATTGAGTCACAAGAAGTTAGTAATCATGTCTCTGTACTGTGCTAGCTAGGTTTAACCTTTACCTTAAAATTAAAAATAGAAACAATTGAGCACTTGGACGCCTAAATTCAACGTATTATTGACTACTACTACTATCGTATCGACTCCCAGATTTCATAGAAACCACATTAATACAATCATGGCATAAATTACCCGAAAAATAAAGCCATATTCATGGATATGTAAAATATTTTCCTATAATTAAAATTCTAAAAAACATCCTTTATTTTTATGAACGCCATGTATTCTGGTTGTGTGCCCTGTTCATGACAATAAGCTCACCCCCTTTTCTAAATACCTGGCTAAATGTGGGTGTAGGTATGAGATGCACTTGTGTCTAACCGTTCGAGGATGTCATAAAAAAACCTAACATATCCGCTCATTAATAAATTCTATACTATCTCAGTTCGGTTTTAGTTGACCGAGTTTCTCCTATTCTCAATCCTGTATGAGTGAATGAAAATATTTTTCGAACTCGCTCTTGCATTTTCTTGCTCCTCGATAGTTTTCGACATTGGCTGACTAAGTACTTATTTAAATCCTGTATGAATGCTCAAAAGAAAATATAAATCTACCCGATGTGGCACTAACACTTTACGAGCTCACTATGATCGCTCTTGGACCATGAATTTTCTTAATTGACAGGCTACTCTACTCTATATAAGTCGACAAAATTACTCCTCGCATGAATCGACACAAACAAAGTCAAAACCTAAAACAGGAAACAGAACAGGAACCCGAAAATATAGTATTTATTTTTTCAGGTGTCGTTCCTAATAGTGTTCAAAAACTCATCGGTTGCGAATCCTGCAGCGGGTTCCATTGCAGGATTTGCTACGGGCCCACACGTGTTATTCTATACTATAATCTATCTCTAAGCGAAAAGTGCCTGAAATATTTGAAGTAGCTGAATGACGGTTGACTACGAGTATCATGGGTTAAAAAATGTAAGACAATATTATTAAATCAAATATTTTAATTACAAAACCAATTTACATTTATTATACATCACCATAATAATACTATTGTTAAAAATTAAAGACAATATTTTAATAATACATTTTTATAACAAAAGCAATTTACATTTATTATACATCACCATCATAATATCGAAAGTTATCCCTAATATTCCTTCCAAACTAATAACTATTGTTAAAAAATAGAAGACAATATTTAAATCAAATATTTTTATTACAAACACAATTTACATTTACTATTATACATCACCGCAATAATATCTAAAGTTATCCTTACTATTCCTTACAAACTAATAACTATTGTTAAAAAAGAGAAGAGAATATTTGAATCAAATATTTTTATTACAAACACAATTTACATTTATTATTATACATCACCGTAATAATATCTAAGGTTATTCTCACTCTAACTTACAAACAATAATAACTAATAAGGTTACATAGCCAGCACTAATTTGAACGATCCATCCGGATCAATACATTTCAGTACACTAGCCTGATCGCCACAAAACACTTTGACATTAGGACTGACCATATAAGCCATGCTCTCCACGAAGCTGTTTCTCCTGTTCGTGTAGATCTCGTTCCAATCTTCCAGAAGCTGTACCTTATACCAGCGTAATACTGCGTTGCATTCCCCATCTTTGGTCACAGTGACGTTTATGACCTCAGATTTCAAGTCCATGCAACAGCTGATTGCGAACTCTTCAGATAGTGTTTCATATTCCATGCGAGCCATATCTATGTGTACAGCTTGGGATACTTGGTAACGGTTCACGTGTCTCGCTATTCCGTAGTCAACGTTCTCATCCAAAACTCGGTTGTTGATTTCCAACCAATAACTGTTAATCAGCTGTCCCATTATTGTCACAGATGCAGGTAGACATAAGCCTCCGGAAATTAGATGGCGCTGCTTCAAACGGTCGATAATCCTCATTCTTCTTATATCTATGTCACCACTGAACTCTATGATGTTACTGAATATAACATGGAATTTCTTTCCTTTAAATATTTTGTACGTCCATGAGTCTGACACTAGAATTGTTACCTTATCTTCAGGTATTTCGTTTGCTTTTAGAACTGCTAGTAGAAACGTTTTATCGTCGCGTGCATTTACGTGACATATAAGTGACTTAGCTTCTCTTTTCATCATTAATACTCCGAATAATGGAAATGGGCTAAAATCGACCATATCTACATTTGAAATGTCTACAGTTTGTCCTAAATGGACACAGACAGTCGTAATACTTTTTCTTATCATATCCATGTATTCGACATCGTTTAGGAAAGCCAATGTTTCGGGTGAGATCCTTGATATAGTCGTATAATTTCTTTCAGGTAGAGTAGTCAATCGACCTCCGTAGGTTATAAAAGACACATTCGCAGTTTCGTCTTTATGAAGTGTCTTGGGCAAAAAGTCGAAGAACACAGCTTGTTGCCACGCGTTCGCTTTGGCCTCGCTGCGGGGGTCACTGGTGATCATTATTTCTTCAGTCAAGTATAAATTGAACCAACCAATCATCATGTTCATTTCGCCATCTTCTTTTGCAGTCAGCTTCGCGACATAAGACTCCTGGCTACACAACTTCTCGCAGATATCTTGATAGTTATTGAAGTCTATTTCAAACAACGATTGAGGTTCAGACATGTATTTCAAGTTATCGTACGTATTTACGTCTTCGCTGTAATAAGTTTCTCCGAAGTAAGTCGTTGTGTGCACGTTCATATGGGCCACGTTTAGAATATCTTTGGTTTCCCGACACATTTTGTATTTCTTGCTGAGTTCGTCACATTTAATGCCGGCGACGAAGTATTCTGCTCTTCCGGGTATTACTTTGCTGTTTTTTTGAAGTAATTTGTCCCACGCATGACGTACGGATTGTAAGATATATTCTCCGAATATGCCGGAATCAATCTTAGCAGTTATTAGAACTGATCGGGTCCCGTAAATGTCGTTTTGGGTGAGAACGACAGAGGGTTGGTTGATGATGACAACTTCTTGCGCGTTGTTATCTTGCATCACGCGTTCGGCTAGTTTAGCCATTGTGGCGGATCCTTCACAAGCTGAAATAGTTACGGGATTGCACTCGCTAGCATACAGGGCCAAAAGTCCTGCTCCTGTATCCATATCCAAGACGCTATCCACGGCAGGAGTCACAGTGCTCCTGATGGCTCTTCTATACGCGTCATTCCGGATTCTATCATTCAAATATCTGAACTGACACCTCGGAAATAGGGAACATTTTGAGTTGTTCAAATTCTTCTCGATAGTGACGAAGCTGTGGTTAATGTTCAGCGCTTTTTCGAAATGGCACAGCGCTTCAGAGAAAAACCCGTAACGGTATAAATACCTGCCGATATCGTTCAGTAGATACACGTTTCCTGGGAACATTTTGATGGCTCGTTCAAAATTAGCAAATATGTCTGCTTTATTGTCCACTGCGGCTAACTCTTCGTTCATCCGAGACACTACTGCATTGAATTCGAACTCGAATCTCTTCTTGAGACTCGATTGTCTGTCGAACGCGCACAAGTACATGTCGAAGGCTTCCTTGAAGCTATTGCGAGAGGCGAGCAGCCGCGCTACGTATATAAAATCGTAGGGAGTCGAATCTCTCATTTTGGATTTCGATTTTGGCACTAGTTGTTTGGTTTACGGAGTAATTAAGTTGATTTTCCGCGACACTTTTTGGTTCACTTGTCACAGTATTTTTTAAGATAGTGTGAACTCCCGATTCACTCGTTAACTGACACTATTTCATAAGAAATCGCGATAAAGATGGTTTTCGAAGTAGAGACGTCTTGCTCTCTCGAAGTTCAAATTTAAACTGATTTTAAGTGCTACTTCACCCAAATCGTAAACTATGCTAAGGCGCAAAATACGGTTCAGGTACGTAGTAGTGTTTAGGTGGGGATAACTAATGAACATTTTACCTGTAGCTAATCCCATTACCTACTACGTAATTAGCAGAGAAAGGGCTATTAGAGATTTTCGGTAAGTAGTAAAATGCATTGTCCTAATTATGGCAAGCTGGTATTGTTATATTCAAACAATAGAATGGACTTATTTTGTAGGATTAGAAAGGTATAATTTGGTAACAGCTTAACGGGTTTTATGACATTTTCTTCGAACAGCGTTTTATGGATTACTTTGAAGTTTATACAATAATTATTTCTTAGAAGTGGCTACCTGTTAGGTACTTTGTAGCAGCAAATGATTTAATATTACTTGCAGGTGTGTTATGAGTTTTGCACATGTTTCTTCTTCCAAATTCCAACGAAGTTATTAATCCTGACGGTTATTCACAATTCAGAATATTATTTAATACTCCCTTTCATCTTTTCTTTTTGATAGAGAGCACCGATTACAATAAAGCAAAAACTAAAACCCAATTCATATTGGTTTTATGAAACTATGTCTAAAATAAATGAAACACAACAAATGAAATAATGATTTTTTTCTTTCTAAATAATATGATCAATGTAACTCCACGTCTACGGATTTATTGTTTGTATTTAGATTTTATTAATCTTTAAGCACAAAAATAAATACCTAGAACTTACAAAAAGTGAATTCTGATTAAGGTCGAACTCGCGAACATATATTTAACATTTTTGTAAATCTTGCAGCATTATAAAAAATCGGTGTAAAATGGTTTGGCTATTCCAAACCATCTAACCTGTAGCTAATCCCATTACCTACTACGTAATTAGCAGAGAAAGGGCTATTAGAGATTTTCGGTAAGTAGTAAAATGCATTGTCCTAATTATGGCAAGCTGGTATTGTTATATTCAAACAATAGAATGGACTTATTTTGTAGGATTAGAAAGGTATAATTTGGTAACAGCTTAACGAGTTTTATGACATTTTCTTCGAACAGCGTTTTATGGATTACTTTGAAGTTTTTACAATAATTATTTCTTAGAAGTGGCTACCTGTTAGGTACTTTGTAGCAGCAAATGATTTAATATTACTTGCAGGTGTGTTATGAGTTTTGCACATATTTCTTCTTCCAAATTCCAACGAAGTTATTAATCCTGACGGTTATTCACAATTCAGAATATTATTTAATACTCCCTTTCATCTTTTCTTTTTGATAGAGAGCACCGATTACAATAAAGCAAAAACTAAAACCCAATTCATATTGGTTTTATGAAACTATGTCTAAAATAAATGAAACACAACAAATGAAATAATGATTTTTTTCTTTCTAAATAATATGATCAATGTAACTCCACGTCTACGGATTTATTGTTTGTATTTAGATTTTATTAATCTTTAAGCACAAAAATAAATACCTAGAACTTACAAAAAGTGAATTCCGATTAAGGTCGAACTCGCGAACATATATTTAACATTTTTGTAAATCTTGCAGCATTATAAAAAATCGGTGTAAAATGGTTTGGAATAGCCGTTCAATTTTAATACATAGTATGACAGATGTCCAGTGGCGGATTAATCACGTAGCAGGAATAGTAAGCAGCTACGGGCCCCGCGCTAAAGGGGGCTCAGCGTATCCAAACATATAATCACTCAAAAAATTACGCTTAAGCGGAGGGCCTACCTCCTCTGGCCTCTGCCTCCACGTCAGGCAATCGGTAAGATCAAACCATCTTTTTCACTGATCCACGGATCCAAGGGGCCCTAAGTTACTGTAACTGTGCTACAGCTAAGCTAAAGGCTGTTAAAAGAAACTTAACCCAGGCAGGACCCTGAACGTTTCGAGCTCGCTCCGCTCACTTTTACATCTAGTTTGTCAGCATTAACAAATAGTTACAAACAAATAGAGGATGTTTTTATAGACGGAGAACTTTAAATTGTACCCATTTCAACATATGGATGCTAGACATAGTTCTTTGCAAACCATGTGTCTGCAACATTAATGCCTTGCAATTGAGTCACAAGAAGTTAGTAATCATGTCTCTGTACTGTGCTAGCTAGGTTTAACCTTTACCTTAAAATTAAAAATAGAAACAATTGAGCACTTGGACGCCTAAATTCAACGTATTATTGACTACTACTACTATCGTATCGACTCCCAGATTTCATAGAAACCACATTAATACAATCATGGCATAAATTACCCGAAAAATAAAGCCATATTCATGGATATGTAAAATATTTTCCTATAATTAAAATTCTAAAAAAACATCCTTTATTTTTATGAACGCCATGTATTCTGGTTGTGTGCCCTGTTCATGACAATAAGCTCACCCCCTTTTCTAAATACCTGGCTAAATGTGGGTGTAGGTATGAGATGCACTTGTGTCTAACCGTTCGAGGATGTCATAAAAAAACCTAACATATCCGCTCATTAATAAATTCTATACTATCTCAGTTCGGTTTTAGTTGACCGAGTTTCTCCTATTCTCAATCCTGTATGAGTGAATGAAAATATTTTTCGAACTCGCTCTTGCATTTTCTTGCTCCTCGATAGTTTTCGACATTGGCTGACTAAGTACTTATTTAAATCCTGTATGAATGCTCAAAAGAAAATATAAATCTACCCGATGTGGCACTAACACTTTACGAGCTCACTATGATCGCTCTTGGACCCTGAATTTTCTTAATTGACAGGCTACTCTACTCTATATAAGTCGACAAAAATAACTCCTCGCATGAATCGACACAAACAAAGTCAAAACCTAAAACAGGAAACAGAACAGGAACCCGAAAATATAGTATTTATTTTTTCAGATGTCGTTCCTAATAGTGTTCAAAAACTCATCGGTTGCGAATCCTGCAGCGGGTTCCATTGCAGGATTTGCTACGGGCCCACACGTGTTATTCTATACTATAATCTATCTCTAAGCGAAAAGTGCCTGAAATATTTGAAGTAGCTGAATGACGGTTGACTACGAGTATCATGGGTTAAAAAATGTAAGACAATATTATTAAATCAAATATTTTAATTACAAAACCAATTTACATTTATTATACATCACCATAATAATACTATTGTTAAAAATTAAAGACAATATTTTAATAATACATTTTTATAACAAAAGCAATTTACATTTATTATACATCACCATCATAATATCGAAAGTTATCCCTAATATTCCTTCCAAACTAATAACTATTGTTAAAAAATAGAAGACAATATTTAAATCAAATATTTTTATTACAAACACAATTTACATTTACTATTATACATCACCGCAATAATATCTAAAGTTATCCTTACTATTCCTTACAAACTAATAACTATTGTTAAAAAAGAGAAGAGAATATTTGAATCAAATATTTTTATTACAAACACAATTTACATTTATTATTATACATCACCGTAATAATATCTAAGGTTATTCTCACTCTAACTTACAAACAATAATAACTAAAAAGGTTACATAGCCAGCACTAATTTGAACGATCCATCCGGATCAATACATTTCAGTACACTAGCCTGATCGCCACAAAACACTTTGACATTAGGACTGACCATATAAGCCATGCTCTCCACGAAGCTGTTTCTCCTGTTCGTGTAGATCTCGTTCCAATCTTCCAGAAGCTGTACCTTATACCAGCGTAATACTGCGTTGCATTCCCCATCTTTGGTCACAGTGACGTTTATGACCTCAGATTTCAAGTCCATGCAACAGCTGATTGCGAACTCTTCAGATAGTGTTTCATATTCCATGCGAGCCATATCTATGTGTACAGCTTGGGATACTTGGTAACGGTTCACGTGTCTCGCTATTCCGTAGTCAACGTTCTCATCCAAAACTCGGTTGTTGATTTCCAACCAATAACTGTTAATCAGCTGTCCCATTATTGTCACAGATGCAGGTAGACATAAGCCTCCGGAAATTAGATGGCGCTGCTTCAAACGGTCGATAATCCTCATTCTTCTTATATCTATGTCACCACTGAACTCTATGATGTTACTGAATATAACATGGAATTTCTTTCCTTTAAATATTTTGTACGTCCATGAGTCTGACACTAGAATTGTTACCTTATCTTCAGGTATTTCGTTTGCTTTTAGAACTGCTAGTAGAAACGTTTTATCGTCGCGTGCATTTACGTGACATATAAGTGACTTAGCTCCTCTTTTCATCATTAATACTCCGAATAATGGAAATGGGCTAAAATCGACCATATCTACATTTGAAATGTCTACAGTTTGTCCTAAATGGACACAGACAGTCGTAATACTTTTTCTTATCATATCCATGTATTCGACATCGTTTAGGAAAGCCAATGTTTCGGGTGAGATCCTTGATATAGTCGTATAATTTCTTTCAGGTAGAGTAGTCAATCGACCTCCGTAGGTTATAAAAGACACATTCGCAGTTTCGTCTTTATGAAGTGTCTTGGGCAAAAAGTCGAAGAACACAGCTTGTTGCCACGCGTTCGCTTTGGCCTCGCTGCGGGGGTCACTGGTGATCATTATTTCTTCAGTCAAGTATAAATTGAACCAACCAATCATCATGTTCATTTCGCCATCTTCTTTTGCAGTCAGCTTCGCGACATAAGACTCCTGGCTACACAACTTCTCGCAGATATCTTGATAGTTATTGAAGTCTATTTCAAACAACGATTGAGGTTCAGACATGTATTTCAAGTTATCGTACGTATTTACGTCTTCGCTGTAATAAGTTTCTCCGAAGTAAGTCGTTGTGTGCACGTTCATATGGGCCACGTTTAGAATATCTTTGGTTTCCCGACACATTTTGTATTTCTTGCTGAGTTCGTCACATTTAATGCCGGCGACGAAGTATTCTGCTCTTCCGGGTATTACTTTGCTGTTTTTTTGAAGTAATTTGTCCCACGCATGACGTACGGATTGTAAGATATATTCTCCGAATATGCCGGAATCAATCTTAGCAGTTATTAGAACTGATCGGGTCCCGTAAATGTCGTTTTGGGTGAGAACGACAGAGGGTTGGTTGATGATGACAACTTCTTGCGCGTTGTTATCTTGCATCACGCGTTCGGCTAGTTTAGCCATTGTGGCGGATCCTTCACAAGCTGAAATAGTTACGGGATTGCACTCGCTAGCATACAGGGCCAAAAGTCCTGCTCCTGTATCCATATCCAAGACGCTATCCACGGCAGGAGTCACAGTGCTCCTGATGGCTCTTCTATACGCGTCATTCCGGATTCTATCATTCAAATATCTGAACTGACACCTCGGAAATAGGGAACATTTTGAGTTGTTCAAATTCTTCTCGATAGTGACGAAGCTGTGGTTAATGTTCAGCGCTTTTTCGAAATGGCACAGCGCTTCAGAGAAAAACCCGTAACGGTATAAATACCTGCCGATATCGTTCAGTAGATACACGTTTCCTGGGAACATTTTGATGGCTCGTTCAAAATTAGCAAATATGTCTGCTTTATTGTCCACTGCGGCTAACTCTTCGTTCATCCGAGACACTACTGCATTGAATTCGAACTCGAATCTCTTCTTGAGACTCGATTGTCTGTCGAACGCGCACAAGTACATGTCGAAGGCTTCCTTGAAGCTATTGCGAGAGGCGAGCAGCCGCGCTACGTATATAAAATCGTAGGGAGTCGAATCTCTCATTTTGGATTTCGATTTTGGCACTAGTTGTTTGGTTTACGGAGTAATTAAGTTGATTTTCCGCGACACTTTTTGGTTCACTTGTCACAGTATTTTTTAAGATAGTGTGAACTCCCGATTCACTCGTTAACTGACACTATTTCATAAGAAATCGCGATAAAGATGGTTTTCGAAGTAGAGACGTCTTGCTCTCTCGAAGTTCAAATTTAAACTGATTTTAAGTGCTACTTCACCCAAATCGTAAACTATGCTAAGGCGCAAAATACGGTTCAGGTACGTAGTAGTGTTTAGGTGGGGATAACTAATGAACATTTTACCTGTAGCTAATCCCATTACCTACTACGTAATTAGCAGAGAAAGGGCTATTAGAGATTTTCGGTAAGTAGTAAAATGCATTGTCCTAATTATGGCAAGCTGGTATTGTTATATTCAAACAATAGAATGGACTTATTTTGTAGGATTAGAAAGGTATAATTTGGTAACAGCTTAACGGGTTTTATGACATTTTCTTCGAACAGCGTTTTATGGATTACTTTGAAGTTTTTACAATAATTATTTCTTAGAAGTGGCTACCTGTTAGGTACTTTGTAGCAGCAAATGATTTAATATTACTTGCAGGTGTGTTATGAGTTTTGCACATATTTCTTCTTCCAAATTCCAACGAAGTTATTAATCCTGACGGTTATTCACAATTCAGAATATTATTTAATACTCCCTTTCATCTTTTCTTTTTGATAGAGAGCACCGATTACAATAAAGCAAAAACTAAAACCCAATTCATATTGGTTTTATGAAACTATGTCTAAAATAAATGAAAAATACAACAAATGAAATAATGATTTTTTTCTAAATAATATGATCAATGTAACTCCACGTCTACGGATTTATTGTTTGTATTTAGATTTTATTAATCTTTAAGCACAAAAATAAATACCTAGAACTTACAAAAAGTGAATTCTGATTAAGGTCGAACTCGCGAACATATATTTAACATTTTTGTAAATCTTGCAGCATTATAAAAAATCGGTGTAAAATGGTTTGGCTATTCCAAACCATCTAACCTGTAGCTAATCCCATTACCTACTACGTAATTAGCAGAGAAAGGGCTATTAGAGATTTTCGGTAAGTAGTAAAATGCGTTGTCCTAATTATGGCAAGCTGGTATTGTTATATTCAAACAATAGAATGGACTTATTTTGTAGGATTAGAAAGGTATAATTTGGTAACAGCTTAACGAGTTTTATGACATTTTCTTCGAACAGCGTTTTATGGATTACTTTGAAGTTTTTACAATAATTATTTCTTAGAAGTGGCTACCTGTTAGGTACTTTGTAGCAGCAAATGATTTAATATTACTTGCAGGTGTGTTATGAGTTTTGCACATATTTCTTCTTCCAAATTCCAACGAAGTTATTAATCCTGACGGTTATTCACAATTCAGAATATTATTTAATACTCCCTTTCATCTTTTCTTTTTGATAGAGAGCACCGATTACAATAAAGCAAAAACTAAAACCCAATTCATATTGGTTTTATGAAACTATGTCTAAAATAAATGAAACACAACAAATGAAATAATGATTTTTTTCTTTCTAAATAATATGATCAATGTAACTCCACGTCTACGGATTTATTGTTTGTATTTAGATTTTATTAATCTTTAAGCACAAAAATAAATACCTAGAACTTACAAAAAGTGAATTCCGATTAAGGTCGAACTCGCGAACATATATTTAACATTTTTGTAAATCTTGCAGCATTATAAAAAATCGGTGTAAAATGGTTTGGAATAGCCGTTCAATTTTAATACATAGTATGACAGATGTCCAGTGGCGGATTAATCACGTAGCAGGAATAGTAAGCAGCTACGGGCCCCGCGCTAAAGGGGGCTCAGCGTATCCAAACATATAATCACTCAAAAAATTACGCTTAAGCGGAGGGCCTACCTCCTCTGGCCTCTGCCTCCACGTCAGGCAATCGGTAAGATCAAACCATCTTTTTCACTGATCCACGGATCCAAGGGGCCCTAAGTTACTGTAACTGTGCTACAGCTAAGCTAAAGGCTGTTAAAAGAAACTTAACCCAGGCAGGACCCTGAACGTTTCGAGCTCGCTCCGCTCACTTTTACATCTAGTTTGTCAGCATTAACAAATAGTTACAAACAAATAGAGGATGTTTTTATAGACGGAGAACTTTAAATTGTACCCATTTCAACATATGGATGCTAGACATAGTTCTTTGCAAACCATGTGTCTGCAACATTAATGCCTTGCAATTGAGTCACAAGAAGTTAGTAATCATGTCTCTGTACTGTGCTAGCTAGGTTTAACCTTTACCTTAAAATTAAAAATAGAAACAATTGAGCACTTGGACGCCTAAATTCAACGTATTATTGACTACTACTACTATCGTATCGACTCCCAGATTTCATAGAAACCACATTAATACAATCATAGCATAAATTACCCGAAAAATAAAGCCATATTCATGGATATGTAAAATATTTTCCTATAATTAAAATTCTAAAAAACATCCTTTATTTTTATGAACGCCATGTATTCTGGTTGTGTGCCCTGTTCATGACAATAAGCTCACCCCCTTTTCTAAATACCTGGCTAAATGTGGGTGTAGGTATGAGATGCACTTGTGTCTAACCGTTCGAGGATGTCATAAAAAAACCTAACATATCCGCTCATTAATAAATTCTATACTATCTCAGTTCGGTTTTAGTTGACCGAGTTTCTCCTATTCTCAATCCTGTATGAGTGAATGAAAATATTTTTCGAACTCGCTCTTGCATTTTCTTGCTCCTCGATAGTTTTCGACATTGGCTGACTAAGTACTTATTTAAATCCTGTATGAATGCTCAAAAGAAAATATAAATCTACCCGATGTGGCACTAACACTTTACGAGCTCACTATGATCGCTCTTGGACCCTGAATTTTCTTAATTGACAGGCTACTCTACTCTATATAAGTCGACAAAAATAACTCCTCGCATGAATCGACACAAACAAAGTCAAAACCTAAAACAGGAAACAGAACAGGAACCCGAAAATATAGTATTTATTTTTTCAGATGTCGTTCCTAATAGTGTTCAAAAACTCATCGGTTGCGAATCCTGCAGCGGGTTCCATTGCAGGATTTGCTACGGGCCCACACGTGTTATTCTATACTATAATCTATCTCTAAGCGAAAAGTGCCTGAAATATTTGAAGTAGCTGAATGACGGTTGACTACGAGTATCATGGGTTAAAAAATGTAAGACAATATTATTAAATCAAATATTTTAATTACAAAACCAATTTACATTTATTATACATCACCATAATAATACTATTGTTAAAAATTAAAGACAATATTTTAATAATACATTTTTATAACAAAAGCAATTTACATTTATTATACATCACCATCATAATATCGAAAGTTATCCCTAATATTCCTTCCAAACTAATAACTATTGTTAAAAAATAGAAGACAATATTTAAATCAAATATTTTTATTACAAACACAATTTACATTTACTATTATACATCACCGCAATAATATCTAAAGTTATCCTTACTATTCCTTACAAACTAATAACTATTGTTAAAAAAGAGAAGAGAATATTTGAATCAAATATTTTTATTACAAACACAATTTACATTTATTATTATACATCACCGTAATAATATCTAAGGTTATTCTCACTCTAACTTACAAACAATAATAACTAATAAGGTTACATAGCCAGCACTAATTTGAACGATCCATCCGGATCAATACATTTCAGTACACTAGCCTGATTGCCACAAAACACTTTGACATTAGGACTGACCATATAAGCCATGCTCTCCACGAAGCTGTTTCTCCTGTTCGTGTAGATCTCGTTCCAATCTTCCAGAAGCTGTACCTTATACCAGCGTAATACTGCGTTGCATTCCCCATCTTTGGTCACAGTGACGTTTATGACCTCAGATTTCAAGTCCATGCAACAGCTGATTGCGAACTCTTCAGATAGTGTTTCATATTCCATGCGAGCCATATCTATGTGTACAGCTTGGGATACTTGGTAACGGTTCACGTGTCTCGCTATTCCGTAGTCAACGTTCTCATCCAAAACTCGGTTGTTGATTTCCAACCAATAACTGTTAATCAGCTGTCCCATTATTGTCACAGATGCAGGTAGACATAAGCCTCCGGAAATTAGATGGCGCTGCTTCAAACGGTCGATAATCCTCATTCTTCTTATATCTATGTCACCACTGAACTCTATGATGTTACTGAATATAACATGGAATTTCTTTCCTTTAAATATTTTGTACGTCCATGAGTCTGACACTAGAATTGTTACCTTATCTTCAGGTATTTCGTTTGCTTTTAGAACTGCTAGTAGAAACGTTTTATCGTCGCGTGCATTTACGTGACATATAAGTGACTTAGCTCCTCTTTTCATCATTAATACTCCGAATAATGGAAATGGGCTAAAATCGACCATATCTACATTTGAAATGTCTACAGTTTGTCCTAAATGGACACAGACAGTCGTAATACTTTTTCTTATCATATCCATGTATTCGACATCGTTTAGGAAAGCCAATGTTTCGGGTGAGATCCTTGATATAGTCGTATAATTTCTTTCAGGTAGAGTAGTCAATCGACCTCCGTAGGTTATAAAAGACACATTCGCAGTTTCGTCTTTATGAAGTGTCTTGGGCAAAAAGTCGAAGAACACAGCTTGTTGCCACGCGTTCGCTTTGGCCTCGCTGCGGGGGTCACTGGTGATCATTATTTCTTCAGTCAAGTATAAATTGAACCAACCAATCATCATGTTCATTTCGCCATCTTCTTTTGCAGTCAGCTTCGCGACATAAGACTCCTGGCTACACAACTTCTCGCAGATATCTTGATAGTTATTGAAGTCTATTTCAAACAACGATTGAGGTTCAGACATGTATTTCAAGTTATCGTACGTATTTACGTCTTCGCTGTAATAAGTTTCTCCGAAGTAAGTCGTTGTGTGCACGTTCATATGGGCCACGTTTAGAATATCTTTGGTTTCCCGACACATTTTGTATTTCTTGCTGAGTTCGTCACATTTAATGCCGGCGACGAAGTATTCTGCTCTTCCGGGTATTACTTTGCTGTTTTTTTGAAGTAATTTGTCCCACGCATGACGTACGGATTGTAAGATATATTCTCCGAATATGCCGGAATCAATCTTAGCAGTTATTAGAACTGATCGGGTCCCGTAAATGTCGTTTTGGGTGAGAACGACAGAGGGTTGGTTGATGATGACAACTTCTTGCGCGTTGTTATCTTGCATCACGCGTTCGGCTAGTTTAGCCATTGTGGCGGATCCTTCACAAGCTGAAATAGTTACGGGATTGCACTCGCTAGCATACAGGGCCAAAAGTCCTGCTCCTGTATCCATATCCAAGACGCTATCCACGGCAGGAGTCACAGTGCTCCTGATGGCTCTTCTATACGCGTCATTCCGGATTCTATCATTCAAATATCTGAACTGACACCTCGGAAATAGGGAACATTTTGAGTTGTTCAAATTCTTCTCGATAGTGACGAAGCTGTGGTTAATGTTCAGCGCTTTTTCGAAATGGCACAGCGCTTCAGAGAAAAACCCGTAACGGTATAAATACCTGCCGATATCGTTCAGTAGATACACGTTTCCTGGGAACATTTTGATGGCTCGTTCAAAATTAGCAAATATGTCTGCTTTATTGTCCACTGCGGCTAACTCTTCGTTCATCCGAGACACTACTGCATTGAATTCGAACTCGAATCTCTTCTTGAGACTCGATTGTCTGTCGAACGCGCACAAGTACATGTCGAAGGCTTCCTTGAAGCTATTGCGAGAGGCGAGCAGCCGCGCTACGTATATAAAATCGTAGGGAGTCGAATCTCTCATTTTGGATTTCGATTTTGGCACTAGTTGTTTGGTTTACGGAGTAATTAAGTTGATTTTCCGCGACACTTTTTGGTTCACTTGTCACAGTATTTTTTAAGATAGTGTGAACTCCCGATTCACTCGTTAACTGACACTATTTCATAAGAAATCGCGATAAAGATGGTTTTCGAAGTAGAGACGTCTTGCTCTCTCGAAGTTCAAATTTAAACTGATTTTAAGTGCTACTTCACCCAAATCGTAAACTATGCTAAGGCGCAAAATACGGTTCAGGTACGTAGTAGTGTTTAGGTGGGGATAACTAATGAACATTTTACCTGTAGCTAATCCCATTACCTACTACGTAATTAGCAGAGAAAGGGCTATTAGAGATTTTCGGTAAGTAGTAAAATGCATTGTCCTAATTATGGCAAGCTGGTATTGTTATATTCAAACAATAGAATGGACTTATTTTGTAGGATTAGAAAGGTATAATTTGGTAACAGCTTAACGGGTTTTATGACATTTTCTTCGAACAGCGTTTTATGGATTACTTTGAAGTTTTTACAATAATTATTTCTTAGAAGTGGCTACCTGTTAGGTACTTTGTAGCAGCAAATGATTTAATATTACTTGCAGGTGTGTTATGAGTTTTGCACATATTTCTTCTTCCAAATTCCAACGAAGTTATTAATCCTGACGGTTATTCACAATTCAGAATATTATTTAATACTCCCTTTCATCTTTTCTTTTTGATAGAGAGCACCGATTACAAAAGCAAAAACTAAAACCCAATTCATATTGGTTTTATGAAACTATGTCTAAAATAAATGAAACACAACAAATGAAATAATGTTTTTTTTCTTTCTAAATAATATGATCAATGTAACTCCACGTCTACGGATTTATTGTTTGTATTTAGATTTTATTAATCTTTTAGCACAAAAATAAATACCTAGAACTTACAAAAAGTGAATTCCGATCAAGGTCGAACTCGCGAACATATATTTAACATTTTTGTAAATCTTGCAGCATTATAAAAAATCGGTGTAAAATGGTTTGGAATAGCCGTTCAATTTTAATACATAGTATGACAGATGTCCAGTGGCGGATTAATCACGTAGCAGGAATAGTAAGCAGCTACGGGCCCCGCGCTAAAGGGGGCTCAGCGTATCCAAACATATAATCACTCAAAAAATTACGCTTAAGCGGAGGGCCTACCTCCTCTGGCCTCTGCCTCCACGTCAGGCAATCGGTAAGATCAAACCATCTTTTTCACTGATCCACGGATCCAAGGGGCCCTAAGTTACTGTAACTGTGCTACAGCTAAGCTAAAGGCTGTTAAAAGAAACTTAACCCAGGCAGGACCCTGAACGTTTCGAGCTCGCTCCGCTCACTTTTACATCTAGTTTGTCAGCATTAACAAATAGTTACAAACAAATAGAGGATGTTTTTATAGACGGAGAACTTTAAATTGTACCCATTTCAACATATGGATGCTAGACATAGTTCTTTGCAAACCATGTGTCTGCAACATTAATGCCTTGCAATTGAGTCACAAGAAGTTAGTAATCATGTCTCTGTACTGTGCTAGCTAGGTTTAACCTTTACCTTAAAATTAAAAATAGAAACAATTGAGCACTTGGACGCCTAAATTCAACGTATTATTGACTACTACTACTATCGTATCGACTCCCAGATTTCATAGAAACCACATTAATACAATCATGGCATAAATTACCCGAAAAATAAAGCCATATTCATGGATATGTAAAATATTTTCCTATAATTAAAATTCTAAAAAACATCCTTTATTTTTATGAACGCCATGTATTCTGGTTGTGTGCCCTGTTCATGACAATAAGCTCACCCCCTTTTCTAAATACCTGGCTAAATGTGGGTGTAGGTATGAGATGCACTTGTGTCTAACCGTTCGAGGATGTCATAAAAAAACCTAACATATCCGCTCATTAATAAATTCTATACTATCTCAGTTCGGTTTTAGTTGACCGAGTTTCTCCTATTCTCAATCCTGTATGAGTGAATGAAAATATTTTTCGAACTCGCTCTTGCATTTTCTTGCTCCTCGATAGTTTTCGACATTGGCTGACTAAGTACTTATTTAAATCCTGTATGAATGCTCAAAAGAAAATATAAATCTACCCGATGTGGCACTAACACTTTACGAGCTCACTATGATCGCTCTTGGACCCTGAATTTTCTTAATTGACAGGCTACTCTACTCTATATAAGTCGACAAAATTACTCCTCGCATGAATCGACACAAACAAAGTCAAAACCTAAAACAGGAAACAGAACAGGAACCCGAAAATATAGTATTTATTTTTTCAGATGTCGTTCCTAATAGTGTTCAAAAACTCATCGGTTGCGAATCCTGCAGCGGGTTCCATTGCAGGATTTGCTACGGGCCCACACGTGTTATTCTATACTATAATCTATCTCTAAGCGAAAAGTGCCTGAAATATTTGAAGTAGCTGAATGACGGTTGACTACGAGTATCATGGGTTAAAAAATGTAAGATAATATTATTAAATCAAATATTTTAATTACAAAACCAATTTACATTTATTATACATCACCATAATAATACTATTGTTAAAAATTAAAGACAATATTTTAATAATACATTTTTATAACAAAAGCAATTTACATTTATTATACATCACCATCATAATATCGAAAGTTATCCCTAATATTCCTTCCAAACTAATAACTATTGTTAAAAAATAGAAGACAATATTTAAATCAAATATTTTTATTACAAACACAATTTACATTTACTATTATACATCACCGCAATAATATCTAAAGTTATCCTTACTATTCCTTACAAACTAATAACTATTGTTAAAAAAGAGAAGAGAATATTTGAATCAAATATTTTTATTACAAACACAATTTACATTTATTATTATACATCACCGTAATAATATCTAAGGTTATTCTCACTCTAACTTACAAACAATAATAACTAATAAGGTTACATAGCCAGCACTAATTTGAACGATCCATCCGGATCAATACATTTCAGTACATTAGCCTGATCGCCACAAAACACTTTGACATTAGGACTGACCATATAAGCCATGCTCTCCACGAAGCTGTTTCTCCTGTTCGTGTAGATCTCGTTCCAATCTTCCAGAAGCTGTACCTTATACCAGCGTAATACTGCGTTGCATTCCCCATCTTTGGTCACAGTGACGTTTATGACCTCAGATTTCAAGTCCATGCAACAGCTGATTGCGAACTCTTCAGATAGTGTTTCATATTCCATGCGAGCCATATCTATGTGTACAGCTTGGGATACTTGGTAACGGTTCACGTGTCTCGCTATTCTGTAGTCAACGTTCTCATCCAAAACTCGGTTGTTGATTTCCAACCAATAACTGTTAATCAGCTGTCCCATTATTGTCACAGATGCAGGTAGACATAAGCCTCCGGAAATTAGATGGCGCTGCTTCAAACGGTCGATAATCCTCATTCTTCTTATATCTATGTCACCACTGAACTCTATGATGTTACTGAATATAACATGGAATTTCTTTCCTTTAAATATTTTGTACGTCCATGAGTCTGACACTAGAATTGTTACCTTATCTTCAGGTATTTCGTTTGCTTTTAGAACTGCTAGTAGAAACGTTTTATCGTCGCGTGCATTTACGTGACATATAAGTGACTTAGCTCCTCTTTTCATCATTAATACTCCGAATAATGGAAATGGGCTAAAATCGACCATATCTACATTTGAAATGTCTACAGTTTGTCCTAAATGGACACAGACAGTCGTAATACTTTTTCTTATCATATCCATGTATTCGACATCGTTTAGGAAAGCCAATGTTTCGGGTGAGATCCTTGATATAGTCGTATAATTTCTTTCAGGTAGAGTAGTCAATCGACCTCCGTAGATTATAAAAGACACATTCGCAGTTTCGTCTTTATGAAGTGTCTTGGGCAAAAAGTCGAAGAACACAGCTTGTTGCCACGCGTTCGCTTTGGCCTCGCTGCGGGGGTCACTGGTGATCATTATTTCTTCAGTCAAGTATAAATTGAACCAACCAATCATCATGTTCATTTCGCCATCTTCTTTTGCAGTCAGCTTCGCGACATAAGACTCCTGGCTACACAACTTCTCGCAGATATCTTGATAGTTATTGAAGTCTATTTCAAACAACGATTGAGGTTCAGACATGTATTTCAAGTTATCGTACGTATTTACGTCTTCGCTGTAATAAGTTTCTCCGAAGTAAGTCGTTGTGTGCACGTTCATATGGGCCACGTTTAGAATATCTTTGGTTTCCCGACACATTTTGTATTTCTTGCTGAGTTCGTCACATTTAATGCCGGCGACGAAGTATTCTGCTCTTCCGGGTATTACTTTGCTGTTTTTTTGAAGTAATTTGTCCCACGCATGACGTACGGATTGTAAGATATATTCTCCGAATATGCCGGAATCAATCTTAGCAGTTATTAGAACTGATCGGGTCCCGTAAATGTCGTTTTGGGTGAGAACGACAGAGGGTTGGTTGATGATGACAACTTCTTGCGCGTTGTTATCTTGCATCACGCGTTCGGCTAGTTTAGCCATTGTGGCGGATCCTTCACAAGCTGAAATAGTTACGGGATTGCACTCGCTAGCATACAGGGCCAAAAGTCCTGCTCCTGTATCCATATCCAAGACGCTATCCACGGCAGGAGTCACAGTGCTCCTGATGGCTCTTCTATACGCGTCATTCCGGATTCTATCATTCAAATATCTGAACTGACACCTCGGAAATAGGGAACATTTTGAGTTGTTCAAATTCTTCTCGATAGTGACGAAGCTGTGGTTAATGTTCAGCGCTTTTTCGAAATGGCACAGCGCTTCAGAGAAAAACCCGTAACGGTATAAATACCTGCCGATATCGTTCAGTAGATACACGTTTCCTGGGAACATTTTGATGGCTCGTTCAAAATTAGCAAATATGTCTGCTTTATTGTCCACTGCGGCTAACTCTTCGTTCATCCGAGACACTACTGCATTGAATTCGAACTCGAATCTCTTCTTGAGACTCGATTGTCTGTCGAACGCGCACAAGTACATGTCGAAGGCTTCCTTGAAGCTATTGCGAGAGGCGAGCAGCCGCGCTACGTATATAAAATCGTAGGGAGTCGAATCTCTCATTTTGGATTTCGATTTTGGCACTAGTTGTTTGGTTTACGGAGTAATTAAGTTGATTTTCCGCGACACTTTTTGGTTCACTTGTCACAGTATTTTTTAAGATAGTGTGAACTCCCGATTCACTCGTTAACTGACACTATTTCATAAGAAATCGCGATAAAGATGGTTTTCGAAGTAGAGACGTCTTGCTCTCTCGAAGTTCAAATTTAAACTGATTTTAAGTGCTACTTCACCCAAATCGTAAACTATGCTAAGGCGCAAAATACGGTTCAGGTACGTAGTAGTGTTTAGGTGGGGATAACTAATGAACATTTTACCTGTAGCTAATCCCATTACCTACTACGTAATTAGCAGAGAAAGGGCTATTAGAGATTTTCGGTAAGTAGTAAAATGCATTGTCCTAATTATGGCAAGCTGGTATTGTTATATTCAAACAATAGAATGGACTTATTTTGTAGGATTAGAAAGGTATAATTTGGTAACAGCTTAACGAGTTTTATGACATTTTCTTCGAACAGCGTTTTATGGATTACTTTGAAGTTTTTACAATAATTATTTCTTAGAAGTGGCTACCTGTTAGGTACTTTGTAGCAGCAAATGATTTAATATTACTTGCAGGTGTGTTATGAGTTTTGCACATATTTCTTCTTCCAAATTCCAACGAAGTTATTAATCCTGACGGTTATTCACAATTCAGAATATTATTTAATACTCCCTTTCATCTTTTCTTTTTGATAGAGAGCACCGATTACTATAAAGCAAAAACTAAAACCCAATTCATATTGGTTTTATGAAACTATGTCTAAAATAAATGAAACACAACAAATGAAATAATGTTTTTTTTCTTTCTAAATAATATGATCAATGTAACTCCACGTCTACGGATTTATTGTTTGTATTTAGATTTTATTAATCTTTAAGCACAAAAATAAATACCTAGAACTTACAAAAAGTGAATTCCGATTAAGGTCGAACTCGCGAACATATATTTAACATTTTTGTAAATCTTGCAGCATTATAAAAAATCGGTGTAAAATGGTTTGGAATAGCCGTTCAATTTTAATACATAGTATGACAGATGTCCAGTGGCGGATTAATCACGTAGCAGGAATAGTAAGCAGCTACGGGCCCCGCGCTAAAGGGGGCTCAGCGTATCCAAACATATAATCACTCAAAAAATTACGCTTAAGCGGAGGGCCTACCTCCTCTGGCCTCTGCCTCCACGTCAGGCAATCGGTAAGATCAAACCATCTTTTTCACTGATCCACGGATCCAAGGGGCCCTAAGTTACTGTAACTGTGCTACAGCTAAGCTAAAGGCTGTTAAAAGAAACTTGACCCAGGCAGGACCCTGAACGTTTCGAGCTCGCTCCGCTCACTTTTACATATAGTTTGTCAGCATTAACAAATAGTTACAAACAAATAGAGGATGTTTCTATAGACGGAGAACTTTAAATTGTACCCATTTCAACATATGGATGCTAGACATAGTTCTTTGCAAACCATGTGTCTGCAACATTAATGCCTTGCAATTGAGTCACAAGAAGTTAGTAATCATGTCTCTGTACTGTGCTAGCTAGGTTTAACCTTTACCTTAAAATTTAAAATAGAAACAATTGAGCACTTGGACGCCTAAATTCAACGTATTATTGACTACTACTACTATCGTATCGACTCCCAGATTTCATAGAAACCACATTAATACAATCATGGCATAAATTACCCGAAAAATAAAGCCATATTCATGGATATGTAAAATATTTTCCTATAATTAAAATTAAAGTTCTAAAAAACATCCTTTATTTTTATGAACGCCATGTATTCTGGTTGTGTGCCCTGTTCATGACAATAAGCTCACCCCCTTTTCTAAATACCTGGCTAAACGTGGGTGTAGGTATGAGATGCACTTGTGTCTAACCGTTCGAGGATGTCATAAAAAAACCTAACATATCCGCTCATTAATAAATTCTATACTATCTCAGTTCGGTTTTAGTTGACCGAGTTTCTCCTATTCTCAATCCTGTATGAGTGAATGAAAATATTTTTCGAACTCGCTCTTGCATTTTCTTGCTCCTCGATAGTTTTCGACATTGGCTGACTAAGTACTTATTTAAATCCTGTATGAATGCTCAAAAGAAAATATAAATCTACCCGATGTAGCACTAACACTTTACGAGCTCACTATGATCGCTCTTGGACCCTGAATTTTCTTAATTGACAGGCTACTCTACTCTATATAAGTCGACAAAATTACTCCTCGCATGAATCGACACAAACAAAGTCAAAACCTAAAACAGGAAACAGAACAGGAACCCGAAAATATAGTATTTATTTTTTCAGATGTCGTTCCTAATAGTGTTCAATAACTCATCGGTTGCGAATCCTGCAGCGGGTTCCATTGCAGGATTTGCTACGGGCCCACACGTGTTATTCTATACTATAATCTATCTCTAAGCGAAAAGTGCCTGAAATATTTGAAGTAGCTGAATGACGGTTGACTACGAGTATAATGGGTTAAAAAATGTAAGACAATATTATTAAATCAAATATTTTAATTACAAAACCAATTTACATTTATTATACATCACCATCATAATACTATTGTTAAAAATAAAAGACAATATTTTAATAATACATTTTTATAACAAAAGCAATTTACATTTATTATACATCACCATCATAATATCGAAAGTTATCCCTAATATTCCTTCCAAACTAATAACTATTGTTAAAAAATAGAAGACAATATTTGAATCAAATATTTTTATTACAAACACAATTTACATTTACTATACATCACCGCAATAATATCTAAAGTTATCCTTACTATTCCTTACAAACTAATAACTATTGTTAAAAAAGAGAAGAGAATATTTGAATCAAATATTTTTATTACAAACACAATTTACATTTATTATTATACATCACCGTAATAATATCTAAGGTTATTCTCACTCTAACTTACAAACAATAATAACTAATAAGGTTACATAGCCAGCACTAATTTGAACGATCCATCCGGATCAATACATTTCAGTACATTAGCCTGATCGCCACAAAACACTTTGACATTAGGACTGACCATATAAGCCATGCTCTCCACGAAGCTGTTTCTCCTGTTCGTGTAGATCTCGTTCCAATCTTCCAGAAGCTGCACCTTATACCAGCGTAATACTGCGTTGCATTCCCCATCTTTGGTCACAGTGACATTTATGACCTCAGATTTCAAGTCCATGCAACAGCTGATTGCGAACTCTTCAGATAGTGTTTCATATTCCATGCGAGCCATATCTATGTGTACAGCTTGAGATACTTGGTAACGGTTCACGTGTCTCGCTATTCTGTAGTCAACGTTCTCATCCAAAACTCGGTTGTTGATTTCCAACCAATAACTGTTAATCAGCTGTCCCATTATTGTCACAGATGCAGGTAGACATAAGCCTCCGGAAATTAGATGGCGCTGCTTCAAACGGTCGATAATCCTCATTCTTCTTATGTCTATGTCACCACTGAACTCTATGATGTTACTGAATATAACATGGAATTTCTTTCCTTTAAATATTTTGTACGTCCATGAGTCTGACACTAGAATTGTTACCTTATCTTCAGGTATTTCGTTTGCTTTTAGAACTGCTAGTAGAAACGTTTTATCGTCGCGTGCATTTACGTGACATATAAGTGACTTAGCTCCTCTTTTCATCATTAATACTCCGAATAATGGAAATGGGCTAAAATCGACCATATCTACATTTGAAATGTCTACAGTTTGTCCTAAATGGACACAGACAGTCGTAATACTTTTTCTTATCATATCCATGTATTCGACATCGTTTAGGAAAGCCAATGTTTCGGGTGAGATCCTTGATATAGTCGTATAATTTCTTTCAGGTAGAGTAGTCAATCGACCTCCGTAGGTTATAAAAGACACATTCGCAGTTTCGTCTTTATGAAGTGTCTTGGGCAAAAAGTCGAAGAACACAGCTTGTTGCCACGCGTTCGCTTTGGCCTCGCTGCGGGGGTCACTGGTGATCATTATTTCTTCAGTCAAGTATAAATTGAACCAACCAATCATCATGTTCATTTCGCCATCTTCTTTTGCAGTCAGCTTCGCGACATAAGACTCCTGGCTACACAACTTCTCGCAGATATCTTGATAGTTATTGAAGTCTATTTCAAACAACGATTGAGGTTCAGACATGTATTTCAAGTTATCGTACGTATTTACGTCTTCGCTGTAATAAGTTTCTCCGAAGTAAGTCGTTGTGTGCACGTTCATATGGGCCACGTTTAGAATATCTTTGGTTTCCCGACACATTTTGTATTTCTTGCTGAGTTCGTCACATTTAATGCCGGCGACGAAGTATTCTGCTCTTCCGGGTATTACTTTGCTGTTTTTTTGAAGTAATTTGTCCCACGCATGACGTACGGATTGTAAGATATATTCTCCGAATATGCCGGAATCAATCTTAGCAGTTATTAGAACTGATCGGGTCCCGTAAATGTCGTTTTGGGTGAGAACGACAGAGGGTTGGTTGATGATGACAACTTCTTGCGCGTTGTTATCTTGCATCACGCGTTCGGCTAGTTTAGCCATTGTGGCGGATCCTTCACAAGCTGAAATAGTTACGGGATTGCACTCGCTAGCATACAGGGCCAAAAGTCCTGCTCCTGTATCCATATCCAAGACACTATCCACGGCAGGAGTCACAGTGCTCCTGATGGCTCTTCTATACGCGTCATTCCGGATTCTATCATTCAAATATCTGAACTGACACCTCGGAAATAGGGAACATTTTGAGTTGTTCAAATTCTTCTCGATAGTGACGAAGCTGTGGTTAATGTTCAGCGCGTTCTCGAAATGGCACAGCGCTTCAGAGAAAAACCCGTAACGGTATAAATACCTGCCGATATCGTTCAGTAGATACACGTTTCCTGGGAACATTTTGATGGCTCGTTCAAAATTAGCAAATATGTCTGCTTTATTGTCCACTGCGGCTAACTCTTCGTTCATCCGAGACACTACTGCATTGAATTCGAACTCGAATCTCTTCTTGAGACTCGATTGTCTGTCGAACGCGCACAAGTACATGTCGAAGGCTTCCTTGAAGCTATTGCGAGAGGCGAGCAGCCGCGCTACGTATATAAAATCGTAGGGAGTCGAATCTCTCATTTTGGATTTCGATTTTGGCACTAGTTGTTTGGTTTACGGAGTAATTAAGTTGATTTTCCGCGACACTTTTTGGTTCACTTGTCACAGTATTTTTTAAGATAGTGTGAACTCCCGATTCACTCGTTAACTGACACTATTTCATAAGAAATCGCGATAAAGATGGTTTTCGAAGTAGAGACGTCTTGCTCTCTCGAAGTTCAAATCAAAGAGTGTTAAAATTTAAACTGATTGTAAGTGCTACTTCACCCAAATCGTAAACTATGCTAAGGCGCAAAATACGGTTCAGGTACAGTCTGCACAGCTAATAAGTATACATCACGCACACTAGCTAATGAGTTTACACTTTGCATGTGTGAAATAGTTATGCCACACAAACACTGAGTAAAGCAAGCGAGCTCTGTCTATATTAGTGTGCGTGCGGCACATCAATAATACCATATACCAATATATAGTAATCATTCATTTGTCACTGAATCAGATATAATATTTCGCTAATGCAACTATAGAGCAATCTTGGCACAATAGTAAAACACCTTTGGTTAACGAACGAGGAGTCGTAAGATCAAACCACGGGTGCTGCTTTTCTTTTTGTAATCATTATTTTGTTAAAACATTATTTAGAGTAGAATCTTTAACGATTCAATCCCGTTCATGGATGAGTTATGAAGTTTGCAACGTTTGAGAACTACGACACTCTCAGTCCATTTTATTTCGGCTGCTTATAAACTAACTACCGACAATTTAAAAATAAAATTGTTTTCAAACACCTTCATTTATAACAAAATTGCGGTCTTAGTGGTCAATCTACGATTATTTGCATTTCTTAGTTTATTGATAACACAGAATTACTCTAGATATATTCGTTTGTAATTTATTTCTGTGGATCCAAAAATGCATCATTAAACAACGTTAAAAAGGCAGAAATCGTTCTTTTGCATGAGCAAACCTTATTTATTAGTGAAATTGCAAGGCGCTTAATGATATCGGTAAGTAACAGATACTATTACTTTTATGTTTACGCAGGAATTAATAAAATTAACGTAACTTTAGTGCATTAACATGGTTATAATAGCCCATTTTTGTTTGCTAATGTTTTTTAAAACCATATCTAAAAGTATTTTAACTTGTAGTGTATCTATGCATATGATTATTGAAAATAAAAAATATAAATTTTGTTTATAGAGAAGTGTGTATGTATTATAGTTTATATACGGTATATATAGTTACATATAAACCAAATTAATATTAATTCATCATTTAATAGATAGGTATACATTAAGTTAACTAAAGTGCATTAACCATTGTTATAATAGCCCATTTTGATTACTAATAGAGGTATATATAGTTTAAGGTATATAATAGGTATATATTTAAAAGTATTTTATATAATTATTGTATATAAATAACATTAATTATGTATACCTACCTATATGAAAGCATAATTTTATTTTTTAAGTATGCATAAATATTACTATTAACTATAAAATAACTATTATCATAAGTATTTTAGCAGAAGTAGGTATTTTAAATACTGTTTTGTTTAATATTCACAGAGAAGAACCGAGCAATTATGGGTCCACCGATATGCGGATTCTGGAGACGTGGAAAATCTTCGACGTGGGCCAAAATCAAAAGCGAATTCATCAGCTCGACACCATGACATCGTGGCAAAACACAAAGCTAGTTCATTCAGATTGCCAACACGCGTCACAGCTACAGCACACAATGTGTGCTTACAAACGGTGAGAAATCACCTGCGTTATGCTGGTTCACGCTGCAGCAAGCCAGCGCGGAAGATTTTACTGTCCACTGTGCATCGACGACGCCGACTACAGTTCGCTAGGTCATAATTATTTTAATTTTGATTGGAAGAACAATGTGGGGATTTGTAGCGACGAAAAAACTTTTAAGTTGAATAAGGATGGGCGTGAAATATTATGGAGAAAAGGTGGTGAAAGATAATTATAATGAATGTAATAACTAAATTAGTAGAATTTATTTTAAATATTAAACGATTGTGAACCTTATCGTTATATAAGACATAATGTTCATGTTTGTGTGAACAAATGTAAAACTTAGCATTATTTTTATTTGTTAAATATACAACTTGCTGTATTCCTCTGTTTTAAACAACAATTCGTATTGTTAAAAGTCTGGTGAAGTGATGTTATTGTTATGCAGATAGAAGTTGCCATAATTTCTTACTGTCTAACATGTTGATTCACTTCCCAGCTAATTTTACTTTCGATTCAATTTAGATACCTACCACCCTACTTCAATAAATTATTTACGTCCATCCTTATGCAACAAATAAATTGTCTAACTAATAAATAAAAATAAAACAAATTATTTCATTGTTTTTATTAAATTACCTTTCTACTTTTTTGTTTAAGTGATTTTATTGGTCACAAACTTAATTTTATAAAACAAAAAGTAAAAAAAGGTAAAAAACAGTAAAACTGAATTACTCGGTGGGGTTCGAACTCACGACACCGAGCGTAGACTAATAACTATGTCAAGCGCTTACACCACTCTGCCACGGATGTTCTACTAGACATATCTAAAATATTGGGTCATATTCCTTCACTGTGAGCACGTTTCTTGAATTTTTACCCGTGTATGTTTATTACGTATACCCACACAATATTAATAAAAGTTACCGATGAGTGCGTGATGTAAAGTCGGCCTGTGGTAGGCCAGTTTTGACTTATACGCACATAACGCACACTATTAGAAACATAGTTCACTCGTTTTACTTAGTGTGTGTGCGTATAACTATGACTTCACTCACACATTGCAAAATGTATAGGTACTTATTAACTGGTTCAACTGTACGTAGTAGTGTTTAGGTGGGGATAACTAATGAACATTTTACCTGTAGCTAATCCCGTTCAGTACTCTGCGTTTGATTTATTTGGTTAAGCTACACTATAAACTTTATTTTAAATCCATAAAAGTTCTAATTGGAAGCATTATTTTACCTTAATTTACGAATCCTGAATATGCCTATCTTCAAATATTCACCCATCTATCCCCACACGTTCACTGTAATATGACCAGCATATTGGACACTACATAACCACTTGTTTATCACGTATTATTTCGGCACCACAAACATAAGCGTCCGTGTTCACTGGACTTAAAAGTTTTTTCATCTGTAATGATGAAAACACATTACTCAAATCAAAGTTAATATGATCCAAAGCGAACTGTAATCTTGCCCTTTTATGGTTTTCTGTGCGCCAGGGTTTCACAATATGCCTCCAATAATGCAGCTCTTCACTTTTAAGAGCACGACGGGCATTGTCAACACTTGAGTCATTTATATAGCAGCATAGTCGGTCATCGGCAGGAATCCATTTTCTTCATACTCATAACACGATTTGACGCTGTAATGTGTTTATGAGCCGTGGTCTACTAGTTCTTTGATGGTGTTGCAAAGAACCCTCGTTTTCAAATCGTCGTATCAATAGAACAACTGTTTTTCTCTGCAACAATATAACAGAAATATATAATACGCAATAATGATTATTTATTAAGTAGTATAGTCGTAACTAAAACATTTTTTATTTCTTATAAAATTTTTGAAATCAAAACTACTTACGTTAACAATAAGAGTCAACAAGTTTCGAGTGTCGATAAGTTTTTGCCTTGATTTTGCAAATCAGTTATTTGAGCACTTGTAACGAAAACAATATTACAACGCGTACTCATTTTGATGAAATAAGTTAATTCGCCTAAATTAAAATAAAACTGAGCTAAACACACTCGAATGACGTAATCGAAACTTAACTTAGCGAACAATCAATTGAGCTCATAACTCTTAAATCTTCAATGTAATTATTTCTACGACCTACTAATTTATTTATGAATTCATATTATTCGACCTACCCTCAAGTTTGAAAACTAAAACATAGATAATTAAAATCAGATGGTTATAAAATGATAATATTAATCAATTTAAACAAACATAGTAGGTAGTTAGGAATAAATTTATATAATAGAAATAATTCATTAAAAATTATTTGAATGTTTAAACAGAAAAAAGAAACTACATAAACATTTTATACAGCGTGAGCGCCCTCTAGTTAGTGTAGCATCAACAATATTATAATCAATGTTGCTAATCGAGTACTTATTTACGCCAGGTGGCGTCATTTCTTGCTTCACATGGTATTTTTTCTGAACTGTCCATGCATTATTGCAGGCGATGGTACAAAACCAATTGAAAAGTTTCTGAATGCACTGTTATAAATAGGGATGATTCCTAATAAAAATTGACGAAAATAAAACGTGTCAAAGATCATGAGTGACGTCACAAACGTCACTTCGTGGTAAAAAATGCACCAAGCTGTGACGTCACACGACTTTTCGAAGCACTGTATCGTCTTCATTATTTTATCGTGTATGTGAAAAATGAATAAATATGTGTCTAATATTTTTTGGAAATCTACCTGACGGCCTAATTAGATTTTTTTGTCAACTACCCTGTTATAATACCTACTTATAATGATAACAAATCAAACTCAAAAAATAGTTTAACATTTTGACACAATTTATTATTCGATCAAATGTCTTACATTTGGAGCTCTATGTGTAATATTGTTGTCATAGGTTCCCAGACTCTCATTGAAACAAAAGTCTGTAGATAATAGATCATTCAAGTAGGTAATCTTACGAAAACCTCATGAAATTCTCTTTGTATCCCTTCTGATTTTTCTGGTGTAATTTGTAATACAGTTCCCAAAATGCCATTCTTTTGTAAAACGGGCGATATTCCAGAGTGATCGGCTTGTTCAGGAGCAAGTATGGCCGCCGCGTCGCATCTACTGGTGGCCATTGCACGGTGATGAGATCTGTCAACGATGGGGTCGGGTTTCTGTAAAGTGAAAACACATATTTTTATTCACATACAGCTTTAGACAAATGTGGCTGGATCCGGCTGGATGAGGAAGGTAAGGTGTTGTGCTTGCGCAGCTTGACTGATAGTCACCAATAGCATGGGCTGCGGAATATTCACAGGATTCCGCGGCATCGACATAAAGGGCTAAAATGGGTGGTTTTTAGTCAGTAGAAGACAGACATTCCCTTTCGCTCTGCCCAAGAGCGGGAGGAGTTATTTATTGATTAGACACCCACGACAAAAAAAAAATGGTCACCATAACATCACATGCCGGTAATCCCAGAAGGGTTAGACCATGAGGTGTACCTAATAGTATTTCACCAGTTTTGTTTAATCTAATGTAATTTAATAGGGGACGAGACCAACAATGAACTACATTAGCACGTGGAAATCCTCATGGATGTCCCCCATACTAGGGCGGTGGTGGTAGGCGAAGAGTCTGTCGAACTCTTACAGACGATAAGAACACTGAGTTTTTGACTACTTTTGGCCGGGGTGCTAAAGCATTTGCTCATATCGCCACACTTTCCCGGAAAGATAACTGCAAAATGATGATTATAATGCTGTTTAGAGTACCTACTGGTTTGAATTTACCACTTACCCATATTTAGCGAAATTAGTCCACATAGTCGTCATAGTATCAATTATCCTCTGGTCTTCCTCACTTGGTACTTTATTAGTGAACATAGTCATATCAAACAGATAGCCTAGGTCATCCCCGTGACAAGCTCCGGGCGATGTGAAGTTCCCAACAATCTTGACCTTATTTCTACCACCTTCATACGCAAACACGTATCTGTAAACTCTATTTGCTTTTGCGTTCAAATATTTATCCACAGTTCTTTCAGCAGGATAAGAGAAAACAAAATCAGTTGCGAAATCAAAAATATCGCTCTGTACATCTGGGCTTAGAACCTGATCCCCGACGTAAAAATGTCTGATGGTATCCAGATCGTAAATTTCGTCAAAATCTTTCACTAATTCGTCTCTGAAACTGTAATTCTCATAGTACGCTTTGTCAGATTTTTTTGGGTATAGGAACATGACTTCTTTATTCGTATGACCGATCATGATATCCATACCTTTAACTTTAGGTTGTAGATTAACTGGGAAGTCAGTTAAATGAGCATCTTTGCCGGTCTCAACACAGGGCCGCGTTAGTGGGTGGCCGCGCCTGCTCACAATACGTGCGTTATGCGTCGCTTTCATTACTCTTAAAGGATCATGATTACTCAGGTATTCTAGTGCTCCCTTTACATCTTCGCCAGTATAGCCAAGGTTATCAGCTATATTGAGTGGTATGCTATCATTTTGCGATGCTATTACCCACGTACTCAATGCAGACCCACTCTGCAAGATAGCTCGTTGGACTAAACCTTCTATAGCCAGTAGTTGAACGTCTAGAGTCATGGCTCCGGCTGATTGTCCGAACGCCGTAATTTGTTTACTATCTCCTCCGAATGCTTCGATGTTGTCTTTAACCCATTTTAGCGCTAATATTTGATCTTTTAAACCTTGGTTACTAAAACCAGGTTCGCTTACACAGAGGAACCCGAATGGTCCTAATCTGTAGTTAATTGAGACGATTACGACGTCATGCCTGATTAAGAATTTGGGTGATAGATCTGCCATGGCTTTGCGGCCTAGGACGAAGGATCCTCCGTGGATGTAAAACATTACGGGTAGTTTGTGGGTAGAACTAGCAGTGTTGGGTACGTATACGTTGAGCTGTAGGCATTGTATCGTGCCCACGGGCTCGCCGCTCCAGCTGTACTGAGGACATGTGGTGCTGTCGTTGTTGGCTTCGAAAGTGGTGTTGAAACCAGGATGAGGTGTAGCCGCCTGAAAAAGGATTTTTCGAATTAATGGTAATATTAATAACTAGCTGCTGCCCGCGACGTCGTCTGCGTGAACGCTATACAGCACCAAAAATACCTTTCCATTTACCCGTTTCTTCTTTACATTTCATATCTACAGAAAGTGCAGTAATAGAGGGAGACTTTTTTTTTTGTAAAATTGACCTTCAAAAAGTGCTGATTTTCAGCCTGCTTTAGTCATAAGTTGTGACTGAAGCAGATGGAGAAAAAAATGAATTAGGATAAGAATGGGGTAAAAATACATACTTATAGGACTTCTCGATAAACCATAGTAGTGGTTTGGCTCTCCGCAGTCAAAATGTATAGAGAGTCAGGACTGGTGACGCAGGAGCAAGCGAAGTACAATTGCCCGTGTGAGAAGCAGTTCATCTAGAGGTCGGTTCGCAGATAGGTTCCGAAGAAGCATTATCGGGACACCGACCTTCAGCTTGATGGTATGCGCTGGAAGTCCACTTGCTGACAGGGAGTTCAGAAATTCCACAGGATAACGTGTGGCGTCATCTTGCTCGACCACAATGTCTATAAAGGTGTAGACCACTTCATTCCGCTCAATTTCCGAGAGAATGCATTCGTTAATTGCTGCAGCCTGATCATTTTTGGGCGTCAAAATAGCCCGCTCACACACCCAACAATTCTGTTGGTGCGGTATACGACCGATGTCCCCGTACACACAGCGAATGGGTTCTTCTTAGATGGATACAACTATAATGAGAGATTCTGGAAGCACCACCTGTCCACCTCTCTCCTCTGGTAGAGTGCCTTCGCCAAGACTTAAAAAGACATCGAAGAATTCTTGAGCACGTGCATTGCCGCCGAGCCGAGCTCTCATATTAATGGTCAAGCGCAGAGTGCGATCTCGTGATCACAACGAAGATCGTTTCAATGAAGCATTCACCTCGTCAGCCCTCAATCCCCGCGTCACCACGGGAAGCGTTTGTCGGAAATCGCCACTGAACAGAACTGTGACACCACCCATCAAATGTTCGTTCCTGCGGATGTCCTGCAGGGTTCTGTCCACGGCCTCAACTGCCTTCCTATTGGCCATCGTACACTCATCCCATACGATCAGTGAGCAATCCTTGAACACGGGTGCCTTATCACTGTTACGTGACGCACCACAAACAGGCGTTTCGGCACTCTCTAAATCGATAGGAATTTTAAACATGGCATGTGCTGTCTTGCCACCCGGAAGCAGTGTGGCAGCGATTCCCGACGACACTACAGCAATGGCAATTTTGCCTTGCCTGCCAGTTGTAACAAATGTTTTTTTCTGTTCCACCAGGAGCATCCAAGAAAAACATTTTACCCTGGTTTTGCCCAACGCTTTCAAGGACGGTGTCATAAATTTGTTTTCGCTCTGAAGAGAACAAAGCGACATGGTCATTTCGTATGGTAGTCATTACACCCGGATCGTGAAATGCCTCAGCGTTTTACTCCTGATTTCCGCAGTCTTGATGCGGTAATGATTGGGGAGCTGGTAACCCATATTCGACCAGTGGATTGCCGCCGATAGAAATGACCACGTGTTGAAGTGAACTGCGACAGGTGTTCAGCACGCGTTCATCAGTTACTTCGACTTCGTCTCTAGTAACACGCCTCAAAAGCTCGGAGAATATCTTCAGACAGATGATGGCGATACTTCTCCCACAATGCTACCGGGTTTGCGACTCCACAAAACACCAAGATGACGGCAAACAGATGACGCATGCGGCTGGGACGTCTAAGAACATGCACAACTCCATCTATGACTTTTAAAAACAACTATTAAGCTCGCCAACATGATCAAATTTAAATTATTTATACCCAAAAAGGCTTACACATGTAATTCGAGTTGATGTTTTTGAAATTCCATAGATGGCGCTGCTTTAAAAATTTTCGTGGTACTACTTTTATATTCATTTAATTATGTTTATCGGCCTAAGTTACTTTTATTGCGTGTTATTTATAGTGTGAAGCTAGCTTATAGCATGGTTAACATAATAACAACATTTAAATATGGGTCGTTAGATTACACGTTCTTACAGAATGCGTTGAAGAAATAAAGGTTCACTGCTCGTTCCCCGTAGGTGATAGCGTGATAATATGTAGCCTATAATTATGTAGACCGGACTCCTAAGTAATATTCGTGCCAAATTTGAAGTAAATCCATGCAGTACTTTTTGAGTTTATCCCGGACATACATACAGACAAACCGACAAACAGACAGAAATTCTAAAAACTATATTTTTGGCTTCGGTATCGATTGTAGATCACATCCCAAGTATTCTTTTTTAAAAATAAGTATTCAATGTACAGTTTTGACTTTCCTACCATTTTATTATATGTATAGATAGTACTAAAATCATCAAGTAAATCGTTGGCCGGAGATACGTGTGAAAACAAAGCCGTTCATCCGTACCTACGTGCTTTGGGCAAAGCGGTAGGGAAGCTGTGAAAACCTGCCACTCGGCAATCGCTTGCATGATCAGAATGTGACGACCTAGTGGAAGATCGCGGGAGCACCCTGGTTGTCGGCGATTCTTGCGAAAGGTCTTCTTTCAACAGTAGAAGTCATACGAGTACTTATAGGTACCTAAGTATTTAGGGGATAATTCCTTAATTCCGTTAGGCCTCAGCCTCGAATTTTGCGGGCAGCGGGGCGGCGGCGGCGGCGGCGCGGGCGCGGCAGGATCTTATGCGTACCGGCCGAATGGACCGGTTCTCGGAATACAGCGGCGCGGGAGCGGGCAACGAGCGGTGCACTCCATACAAGTCGCGCCGCCGCCGCCGCCGCCCCGCTGCCCGCAAAATTCGAGGCTGAGGCCTTAAAAACGGAGAGCAGGGTAATCAAAAGGGATGTTTTCCATGTCAATTAATTCGGTGGTAATGACTTCTTTGTTAAAAACTGATTAAAATGAATTATTGTGACGGATTGTCTAGCTTTGATTTTCCACCGCAAGTGTTGAATCTATCCACTACAGCAAGATTGCCAAAACATACTAAGTAGGTACCACGTTGACTGACGGTCGATCAGTTTTCGCCATTATGTTCTGAGTTAGGTATAGGGTTGAAAAATAGTCGACCGTCACTCAACACGGTAGAACCTGAGATGATCAAGAGCGAAGTCAATATTAACATTTTATCACGAATCATGTTTTTATTACACATCCAAAATAGGTGATCTGTAGCAAAAACCTCGCAATCGCATTTAATATTTTTTCCTTGTTCACTATACTACTTACATATTATGTACTTATATTATCTAGGATGATAATTGTGTGATTAAACAGATTCTCATGATTTCGTACTTTACACACACGTACCTACTCAGTCTGTAGTATTCACGATACGGTGTAATCCAATTTTTGTGCCAGAGTTAATAAATTTTAGAATGTACCTATTAGTTATTTTACAATGAGTAAGTCAAACCCTAAGTATGCGTTCTAAAATAATTTTCCCAAACATCCGTATTAGTTCATATTGAAAATAAGTAAGTTCCGAAACAAGGATGTCTTAGCATGCAATAGAAGACTATGTAGGTAGTCTTCTTCTTTTCTATTACCTATAATAGAACTTTAGAGTTATTATGAAAACTAGTTATGTGCGCTACAAAATCTGTTACATTGGGTATTATATTCCTACTTTAATTAAAAGTGCGATAAATTCAAAATCACTATTGAAATACTACACTGACGTGACTGACTATCCGTGTGACCAATACTTTTCGATGTTCTGTTACAAAGATAAATCTTTTTTTTGACTGGAAGCCTGGAAGACTGGAAAGGTTAAAATCATGCTGATAGTTTTAAAAACTAGACTTACCTCAAAAGGATGACTTTCATCCACCAGAGCGTATGGTATTCCAAGATACACTGCATAGTCACCATCTCCCTTTAATCCTTTGATTGTTCCTTTAGCCGTGGTCACTGTAGGGTTCTCCGACCCATCTCCATTGATACATTTGATTGTGAACAAAAAGAGTATTAACTCCTTCATTTTTATTAAAAACACTTTTTTAAAAACAGTGTCTGGCAATTGCGATATGAAATATAGGCCAGCACTTTAGCGGCTGTGTTTCAACCAACTGGCGAAGCAAACGACTGGTGTTTTATGATTTTAACTATAGACATGAGTTTTTCGTTCCATTTCCACGAGACGATTTATTGCGAAATACGGATTTGAGTATCGCCAGACGGAACGTGTAGTGATAATGTTGTTCCATCTGTTATGAAATTAATTAAAACATAGTATGTTCGTAGGTAAGTTTTTTGTGTATTCTTTTTTTCAGGTCAATATTGAATATCTCTGATTGTGGGATCAGGGGGTCATTTGAGTTGGATTTATAATTAGACAAACATCAGATGTGTCTAAAAACAAGGCCTTATCATAAATACGATTTTTAGGCAAACTTTACCCCGAGTACACGAGCACTACAGGTCAATGGTTTTACTCATTCAGTGAATTAGAATAATATAAAAAAAAAATACTCATGTTTCACAGAGATATCAAGCGTCATGTACGGCTCAGATCTCAAGTGCGTATGCAGCGTGTCCCCACAGACATTTTGCCCACCTCACTTCTTGCACAGCATGCTCTATAACCTTGCGCACTAGATTTTTTAACCGTATCAGGTACACGTGGCTGAGTTTTGAGCTAAACACATTTGAACTTATTACCATCGAAACGTAAGGACAGTTGTTTTAACTTCGATTTTCCATCGCTGTTCAAGTCACAGTGAACTTTATGTTTCGTTTCAATAGGGTTGATGTTGGAATGTTCGTTTCAGAGGTACTCGTATAAAATCATTGAAAGGACTGTACTAGGGGTCAGCACAACCCGTATTCTACTTTCATTCTCCCCTACCATCCTTCAAGCTATCATTTACTCACTTTTCATTGTACCAGATGCTTGGGCCGGAAGAAATGTGACATTTACCGACCCGGACTGACCCACGTGGTGGTTTTTTTTTTTTGTTTTGGCTTCTCGCAGTTCTCAAGGGGGCCACACAATAGCCCAGCCAGGGGCGAAAAACTTAGAAACAAAGAGATACAGACATGCGTGGTAAATTTTAGCCCAATCCCTCTTATTCACAAGAGGCCTGTGTCCCAGCAGTGGGAACGAGTTAAGATGATTATGCTAGGGTACATAAATTAAAACAAAATTATTTCAATATTTCCTTTGGCTTTATTTCTAAACTTGCGAATCAGTATCGCGGTCACTGACCACAAATTCAGCAGTATTCAGTACACACACATTTTAAAACAAAGTTCATTTCGACCGACCGTTCTTAATCATACAAATATATTATCACAAGTAAATAAAGCGTTTTATATAACAGTTGTAGAATAAAACCAACAAGCTATCCTTTATAAAAATATTTGATTGTTTTCACTAACTAGGGGATACTTAACTGAATGATTTTAAACTATCGGTTCAGTGCCCAGAATCCAAATTCCAACATTGTAATTAATTTAGACATTTTTATTTTATTTATTTTTTGTGTTCACGAAAATGTAATACTTATATTGGAAAAAAAATGTTGTATATAATAACTGAAGCGATTATAAATATTTACATAGATACATACATGTTTACGAGTCAAAGCGTTACTAAACCTAAACGTAATTTAATTCTACAAAAAATAGTTAAGTAACGAAAAGCTTGGACAAATCTATACATCTCTACAAATTCGGTTTTTATGTGTATATACGGATAGCTTGTTTTGTAACTTAAAATTTTATAGCGCTACATTGACGCACTTTTTTGTAATAATTAAAATAATTAAATGTGCAGAAGATGGTTTTTTTTAAACACGATATTCAAAGTGCTTGTCTGTAGAACTTTCAGACAATGCAAACAGACTTGGGCAAGTCGTAATTAGAGTGGGATCTGACTGCCAACGCCTCTGCCCAGCAGAGGATCGGCATACTGGCCCTAAGTAAAGCAAACCGTATCTATGTTGGGTGTACGATTGGAGTTACGATTGTCATAGTTAAGAGGGCAGCATAGAGTTTATTAATTATTGGCGAGCGTAATAATCCTAGAGCAGTTTGAGACATCGAGAAATAGAAAACTGTATCAGTAATGCGCACATTCTCAAGTACACACGGCTACACATCAAGCTTTAATTACGCTGATCTCGCACTGTACAGAAATCCTATACAATGCGGGACCAGCTTATACAGGAAATGTATAGCTTTATGTGTAGCGGTATGTAGTGTGTACACGCGAGGAGATTCTTATTGTCTGCGTCGAATTTATACTTAAAAGCAATATTGATACAGTTCTTTATTCGGTAACATCAATTGCCCGAGGTTTGAAACTGACCCTAGTTGCTCGACAGTATCCTATGTGAACTCAGTAGTTTCATAGTACAAATAAAACACTATATTTGCGTCTGCTCTGCCTCAAAGTTATACCTACGAGCATCACAAGTCAACATAACATAGTTAAGTATAACCACATAAAAAGTAAATGTATTTTAGTCAGTGATTAGTCACAATATAATGGCGATACCTACAGTTCAACTGATCCTATATACAGGTGATTTATTTTATATTTTATACAGATATAATTATGTGAGTTACTCCTCAGTATTGAACTAATATACAACGAACTACATGTTGAATTGGTGATCTTGACTATACAATAGTAAACTTATACTGACATCTTCCGTGATTATCTTTCTTTTTAGCGTGTCGATGAAAATAGGGGATCGGACTGACTTAAAAATTTGAGGTGCCCGAACATATACATATTACAAACATAGGTACATTGCAAGTTAAATAAAAGGTTTAAAAAATATGATTGTGTTTAGTCCGTCAGTTAGATTATTGAAACATATTGGATAGAGTCTGTCAAGCGAGTCGTGTCCCATGAAAAAGGCGGCAAATTCAAAAATCACTGATATAAAACACTGTTATAGCACGCTGAAAACTTATTGATAGAAGTCTGTCAAGCGAGTCGAGTCCACAACCCTATTACTTTAAAATTCAAGTATCAATAAGTTTTCAGCGTGCTATATCTGTACGGAACCGCACATTACTTTTCATACTCACGCGCCGTGCATTCTGTGCACTCAGCATTTTGTACCTATTACTTAGTTAATTTGTGTAAGTACAATAAATCAATAAATCAGTGTTCAACGGACATTCGCTGTGGTCGGTTTTATTTCATCATCCCTATAGAATCGCCCCGGTATCATCACTAAGTGTAGGGATCCCCTACATTTATTTTTGGTCCTTCGAGATTAGCATCAGGACCTCGTCGCGGCACTTTGAGCTATCGCGCGCACAGCTCGGTGGCAATCTCACGCGAACGTCGTTCTGAGATCAAACCAGTGAGAAAATCTTTTCACGCAATCATCCTAGACTTGAGTCACGTTTGGCTTAAGCATAGGCCAACAGCACGGTCGTGGTAATCAAATTACGACGTGACATCATCATCATCAGGCTCCGTGGAGCTCATCATCAGGCGGCGCGTGGCTTCAGCGTCCGCAATCAGCATCGTCAGCACGTGGATCATCAGATTTCCAAGTAAGACTGTTCCTTTTACCTACCAACATCATGGAAGATATTATTGCCCGTCAATCTGAAATCATCGCCAATTTCACTACCATCAAGGTTAACTTCAGCAAGGACTCGGATTCACGTAAAACATCCGAGTACCTTAAGAAACGTTTAGACGCGATAGACAACCTCTGGGGAGAGTTCGAACAAAATCATAGGAAAATATCGGAGCATAAAGATGCGGCGGTCGACTATTTTCTTGACAACACGTTTCAAAACGGCAAAGATCTATATCAAACTTTACAAAATCTCTTTTCGTCTTACGGCAAGGCAAACAAATCAACTCAACCTGATGGCAAATTAGACGAACTAATATCACTGCAACGCACAAACTTTAGGGCATTTACTCGACTGGTCAAAGGTATCAAGATTGATCAGATATCGGACAAATGGGAACTTGAGGATGAGCTCAGAAACATCCAAGCAAAGTGGGCAATGATCGATACGCAACATTTGCAAATCGATCATATCTTAGTAGGAGGTGACATATCATACGACGAGGAGTTCAACAGTCATGAATTGGCGTACAAAAACATCAAAAGAGAGCTTCATAAGAAAATCTCATCAACATCTCATTTGGAAAGATCAACCCCGCACATTGACATACCGTCATTTAGCGGAAACTACACTCAATGGCCAACATTTTATGACTTATTCACCGAGACAATTCATAACAACAACTCAATCACGAAAGCTCAGAAGATGCAGCACCTTAAGGGAAAACTTAAGGGTGAGGCAGAGCGTCTCATTCATCATCTCCACATATCATCAGATAACTACGACACAGCGTGGGATATCTTATTACATCGGTACAATAACACTCAACTTCTTTTCACCAATCACATCGAAATCCTCCTAAACCAACCAAACATCCAAAAGCAAACATCATCAGACATCAAAAGTTTATATGATACCTCAACCGAATGTATTCACGCGATACACAATCTTGGTGTTGATACGAATACATGGGACCCGTTGTTGGTTCACCTGCTCTGCAAAAAACTGGACCCAGAAACATATGCTGGGTACAAAGAAGCACGCAAGAATCCTCGTGACCTACCAAAGTTGGAGGAGTTAATGTCATATCTTGAGAGCAAATTCACTGCTCTTGAGCCCATTAAAACCAATAAGGAATCCTCATCATCAAGCAAACGGAACCCTAATCAATCGCAAAATAAGCAAAACTTTATTAAAGGTTTCGCAAATAAAAATTATCAGGCCATCATTACGCAAACTTCGAAATGCACCGTATGCAATTCAAATCATGCTCGCAATTTGCTATCGTGTCAAAAATTTATAAAAATGTCATCAGAGGTACAATTGAAAACATTGTCGAAATCAAATATATGTCGAAATTGTTTATATAGTCACGATGGAAAAAAATGCACATCAACGAAACGATGCAAAACCTGCCAAGGTGATCATCATACGGTACTCCACGAAGCGTGTGTCCCATCATCAAAATCAACTTCTCAAGCCACTTCATCATCATCATCGTCTTCAATGACCGCTTCGTCATCAAACGACCACCCTAACGTTAATCATGTCGCAGGGGATGACGAAGAGTTATTGCTAACCACGCTGTCAATCTGTGTCAGGTGTACTGACGGCAGCTACGTGACCCTTAGAGCACTTCTAGACCAGGGCTCACAAATATCATTAATATCGGAAAACGCTGTTCAGCGACTAGGGTTGCAGCGTCAACGTTACAACGCATCAGTATCAGGAATAGGTGCCGGTACTAAGCAAAGCAAAGGACGGGTATCAATCGACTGTCAATCAATCTATGGTGACTATCATTTTACTACAGAAGCACTGGTTCTGTCTAAAGTCGCTAACTGCTTGCCAGGTGCACCATTCAAAAAACAATCATGGCCTCATCTTCAGCATCTTCAATTGGCAGATCCGGAATACAACGTGTCTAAACCAATAGATATTCTCTTGGATGTCAGTATTTATTCTCAAATCATCATGGAAGGTCTCATCAAAGGACCAGCGCAGGCTCCGATTGCACAACAAACCGCACTCGGATGGATCCTGTCTGGCAATGTTCGCACATTTAACTGTCATATCGCAACAAATGATATCTCAGATTTTTCCTATGATTTTGATGTATAACTGTGTTTACACAAGTTTTCTTGGTCTCCAAATTTGGTGATTGATATGAGGTGATAGGAAGGGTGCTTTGTTCGAAATTGGTTATCCATTTCGGACTCAAATCATCATGGAAGGTCTCATCAAAGGACCAGCGCAGGCTCCGATTGCACAACAAACCGCACTCGGATGGATCCTGTCTGGCAATGTTCGCACATTTAACTGTCATATCGCAACAAATGATATCTCAGATTTTTCAAAATATTGGGAAATAGAGGACGTTGAAACATCATCATCATCACCCCTAACCAGTGAGGAGCAGTACTGTGAAGAGTTTTATCAGCAGGCTACTCGTCGTTTGGCTTCTGGTAGATACGAGGTTGGCATACCTATGAAACCCGAATATGAAAATCAGCTGGGGACATCTAAATCAAAGGCTATTGCACAATTCAAACAGTTAGAAAGAAAAATGTGTAATAACGAATCATTTGCACAAAATTATAAAACATTTATGTGTGAATATCAACAACTAGGTCACATGTGTACAGCAAATAATGTCGACGAATCAAACCGTGCCTTCTTTTTACCACATCATGGCGTAATGAAATTAGACTCGACAACAACAAAACTTAGAGTCGTTTTCAATGCGTCGGCGAAATCATCATCAGGAAAAAGCTTAAATGACCTCATGTGCTGCGGACCAAATCTTCAAAAAGACCTCATGACACTCATTTTATCCTGGAGAACATATACTTACGTTATCACGGCAGACATAGAGAAAATGTTTCGCCAAATATTTATCAGGCAATCTGACCGCCATCTTCAATCAATCATTTGGCGGCAATCATCGCAAGAAGTACTCAACGAATATCATCTTACAACTATAACGTACGGTACTAAGGCCGCTCCTTACTTAGCGATGCGAACGCTAAAACAGTTGGCAATAGACGATGCCAACAAGTATCCTTTAGCAGCGTCAGCCTTAAGTCAATCATTTTATATGGACGATCTGTTTAGTGGAGCAAATACCATTCATCAAGCGAAGGAGCTTCAGCATCAACTCATTGAGATGCTGAAGGGAGCTGGTATGAACCTCCGGAAATGGTCTAGTAACGTACCGGACCTACTGGTAGACTTATCACCAGATCAACTCAACAACCCCTTAGACTTCAAGTGCTCGGAAACAAGAAAAACACTTGGACTAAGATGGACCTCATCAACAGATAGCTTTAGCTTTCAAAATCAATTCAATTCTCACGACAAACGCGTCACAAAGAGACAGCTACTTTCGGAAATCTCAAAGATATTCGACCCATTAGGCTGGCTGTCACCATTATCAATCAGAGCAAAACTGCTTTTTCAAAATGCATGGTCATTACATTTATCATGGGACGAAGAAGTTCCACAACCGATTCAAGATGACTGGGCTCAAATCAAGAATGATTTCAATATCATAGAGCAATTTATTATACCACGTTATCTCGGCAACACAAACCAATCATATCAACTTCATGGATTTTGTGACGCATCCGACAAAGCATACGCATGTGTTGTGTATGTAGTAGCAAACGACAATAAGGGCGAGCGCAAATCAACGCTCGCTGTAGTAAAAACAAAGTTGGCACCTCTGGCAAAAAAGGTATCGTTGCCACGACTAGAGCTATCCGGTGCGCTACTACTATCTGAACTTATCAAGAAAGTCAGGGAATCATTATCAAATCAAGATGTGGAGATATTTGCCTGGACAGACTCGATGATAGTTTTAGGATGGATTCAAGGCGACGTGAAAAGGTGGAAACCATTCGTGGCAAACAGAATCAACAAAATCACTAACATCATTCCATCATCAAGTTGGCATCATGTGAGATCCGAAGAGAATGCAGCTTATTGCGCTACTCGGGGTCTGACTTCACAGAAGTTATCAAGCCATCCGTTGTGGTGGCAGGGTCCGAAATGGATAACCAATTTCGAACAAAGCACCCTTCCTATCACCTCATATCAATCACCAAATTTGGAGACCAAGAAAACTTGTGTAAACACAGTTATACATCAAAATCATATTATTTCATTAATACTACTGGTTGCTGGCTGGCTGGTTTACTTCAACGCTCCTGCATGGCCAAGTGCAGGTGGTCTTTGGGAGGCTGCGGTGAAAAGCCTCAAGTATCATCTGAAGCGCATCATCGGAGATCAGAAACTCACTTATGAGGAGTTTACTACCCTCCTATATCAAATCGAGGCATGTCTGAACTCAAGACCTCTCTGTCAGTTGACCGAGAGCCCTGAGGACGACGTTCTTACGCCAGGTCACTTCTTGATTGGCGGCCCGCTTCTATCTAGACCACAGACTGATCCAGATCACATAAGCCACACAACACGGTGGCAACTCATTCAATCAATGAACAAACAACTTTGGAAAAGGTGGTCAAGCGAGTATCTACAGCAACTGCAGGCCAGATCAAAATGGCGTAAGCCAAGTAGGAATTTCGAAGTCGATGATGTCGTTCTTATCAAAGAAGAAAACTTGCCACCCGGCAAGTGGGCGCTAGGACGTATTCAAGCAGTTCATCCTGGAAGGGATGGCTATGTAAGGGTAGTCAGCTTAAAAACCAAAAATCACATCATTCAGCGTCCTGTCACCAGACTTGTGTTGTTACCAGTAAACGAGGGTACAACACAAGATCAAAATGTTTATCATCAAAACAAATCTGACGAACAAAGCAAGAGAAAGAGACTTCCTCGCAACAACGTTTCATTGAAGAATCTATTCACCAGCTTCCTATTACTATGTTTCATGTTATTATCATCTACTTCAGCGGAAAATATACCCAATCCAGAATCGTATAATCTGACATCATTAGATCAGAGTCAAGCCATTTACTTCGACAGAATATCCAATCTTCAGTACATCCAGGACGAATGGCGTCTAGTTGTCTACTACAATATGACGACCTACTGGAAAGGCTTAGCTGACATCAAGAGTTACGTCAATCATATCAAGTCATTGTGCATAACACAGTCAAGTAAACAATATCAGAGCATCATTCATCAATTAGAGCACGAAATAAGCGACATTGAACATTATGATATGTTACTTAAATATCAAAGCCCGAAGAGGCTGAAAAGAGGCCTAGTAAACGGTGTGGGTTATATTGCCAGCTCGTTATTCGGTGTACTAGACGAAAGGTTCGCAGAGCAATATAAGGGTGACATCGAAAAAATCAGTCATAATGAAGCACATTTACAGAAACTTATAAAAAATCAAACAAGCATCTTAGAATCAGAGTTCAACATCGTACGCCGTAACGAGGATATCATGAATAAACAATTTTCATTTATCAAACAACATCTGCAAAATATAACATCTGAGGTGAACAAAGTACGTTTCGCAAATGAAGATGGCCTTTACATCACCTCATCATCACTAGCAGCATCAATCATTCTTTCAAATATTCGTTGGATTCAGCAAACGCTGATCGGTACTGTAACAGATATCTCACACGGACGCATTGACAGCCATTTGCTGTCACCGGAGCAACTATCGTATCAGCTGAGCACTATCTCCAGTCGACTGAATGGTAAACTTACGATACCTGTGGACTTGAGGAATGTCAAGGATTTGTACCGTTTGCTAAAGGTGTCGGCTAGAGTCTTCTCTAATTACTTAATCATCGAGATCAAGGTTCCACTCCTAAGCAACGAATTATTTGAGTTGAACAAAATCATATCTATTTCGCAAAAGAGAGAGGAACAATATTATCAACTCATTCCATCAGTACCGCTCATAGCCTATAATTTGCGCAAGGATACAGCATTTCTACTATCAGAAGAAGACCTACAATCATGTACCCACGTCCCTAACGATATCTTGTTATGCTCACTAAACTTGCCCATCTACAATCTAAACATGCAGCAATCAATCTGCGAGATGAAAATATTAAATAAAAAACAATTATGCCACTCCGTAAAATCGTCATGTAACGAGCAATGGATCAAATTGCACAGGCCGAACAGCTGGTTGTATACATGTTGTTCGGAATGCCAAACTCGCATTATTTGCGCCAACGGAATCACAAATGTGAACCTTGTCGGCAACGGGATTATTACCCTAGGTCAAGGTTGCACATTGAAAGGAGAGACCTTTAGTATTTATGCTCATAATAATTTCATCAATCATGTAAATATTCATCATCACATCGAAGTCCCAGAGGTGTCCGTACTAAACAAAATCATGAAAACGTCTGCGCCAGAGAACTTCAGAGAGGCTGAAGATCATCATCTCATTTGGAATCAATTAAGGGCTCAGATTGACGAGGTAAAGGAACAGTCATCTACAGATCTGAGTATTCACGATATTCATCACTACACTGTGTCGTACATCAGTGTAGCTTCGGTAATCATCTTGTGTGGCGTCGTCGTGTACCTCATCAGAAGACAACGCAGTACGGGCAGGGCACCACCGTTGCCGGCCCCCCAGGGCCAGGAGGCTCTCGGGGCGGGGCCGGCGACGGTCACACCGGCGTCGAGTGCAGCGGCGTCAGTGCAAAAGTGTAGTGAAGTGTTCACGATCAGTGGTGCTGGTGTAGACAGGGCTACCTCGCCCATGTGTATCGTAGAATAATCGTGTTAGTAGTTTTAACACATTTGTATCATTAGCAGTTTATATAACTTATCATTTTACTATTCTATATCATTGTAAACTTTAGCTTGTCTCTTACTTTAATTATCTGTTAATCTATCATGTCAGTTGTCTCATTTGGGCGGGCAGGATGTACGGAACCGCACATTACTTTTCATACTCACGCGCCGTGCATTCTGTGCACTCAGCATTTTGTACCTATTACTTAGTTAATTTGTGTAAGTACAATAAATCAATAAATCAGTGTTCAACGGACATTCGCTGTGGTCGGTTTTATTTCATCATCCCTATAGAATCGCCCCGGTATCATCACTAAGTGTAGGGATCCCCTACAATATCAGTGTTTTATATCAGTGATTTTTGAATTTGCCGCCTTTTTCATGGGACTAGACTCGCTTGACAGACTCTAAGTACGTGTTTTTATTTTATCAAATTAATAAAAAATGGCCAAGATAAAAAAACGCGTCTTCATGTTTGGTTTACGTGAAAAAAGAAAAAAAATGTGTTCAATATTTTTTGGAAATCTCCGTCAGATTAGATTTTCAAAAAATATTGTTCAACTAATTAGATTTGTTTAGTCCGATCCCCTATTTAAATTGAGTGAACCCAAAATAACCGGAGATTTTGACTGTTTTAGAAGCGTTCATCAGCTCCTGTGATGTGCAATTAACAAGTCAGGCAGGCCACGATATCAAGTGTCCTATCGTTTGTTGGATAACACCACATTTACACTCCAGCAGGGCTATTGCGTATCTTTTAATGACAGTGGATAACATATAGACGAAGTTCGTCTATATGACAGTTATTTGATAGACACTATACATAGAGACTGAACTGACTGTATAGAGGACTTTTGGCCGCAGGGGGTGGTGTTTCGACGCTTCCGCGGGCAAGTGCCACATGATCGCACAGTGACGTAGTGCAAGTGCAGTGTTACTAATATAGTTTTAAGGTTTTATTTACTAACACAAGCTGTATAATAATATCGTATGTATGTTAGTCTGTAAGGTACCTATTTATCTATGGGCCAAAGTAGCCTGAAAATAAATAAATATTATTATTATTATTATTATATGATATAGTGTCTATCAAATAACTGTCAAATGCTGAGATTTTATGAAAAAAATGTACCAAACCATAACCAATTTACAGTTAATCTATGGACACTTATCAGTGGCGTGCGCCCTATATAGGCTCTTAGGCTTAGCCTACCTTACCAACTGAGTTGAACTGAGCATTTCTTTTATCTAATTATCCATGTAATAAAATAACAATACGTACAAAACAATAATAAAAAAGTTCAAACTCCTGGTAAAATACTTTGAGCAATTTTTCGCGAACGAATCTTATATTTACAGACTTGCTTAGGCTAGCATTAAAGTAGCCTAAAACCCATTCATAATTTCACGCACACACCGTCACATCGTTGAATGATCGGTGCATATTTCCGTGTCCATGAACCGCACACATGCATGTCAGCTCCACCGAGAGGAGGCGGCCTGTGATTGGCTGCAACAATACAAGGCCACGATTGGGCGGCCATCTTGAACCCACAAACTCGGCGCGAAGTTCAAATTTGTTTTTTTTTACGTTTTTTGCAATTTTCAGGCCAGTGCTAGCTTGAATACTGACTACATACGTCTTACAACCGCGTAATAATCAACATACAACCTAGCACTGGCCTGCAAATAGCATAAATGTAAAGAAATTAAGAAATTTGAATTTCGTGCTAGGCGTGTTTCGTTCTTCCGTGCACAGATAATAGCAGCACTGACAACACATTTCATTGAGTGATTTCCGCATTTCGTATAATCCTGCAAAATTTTGTTGACCGCTGTTGTGAACAAACTCGATATAAAAATGATGCAATTTTATTTGGTAGTATTTTTCTATCGCCAAATTAGAAATTATAGTTTACGTGAGGCAGCCATTATTGTTTCATTGTTGTGTTGTGACAACTTGACAAGCAATTTATAGCGCGATTTGTTTTGAAACCGAAAACGTACAGATATTGTCAGATATTAGTTAACATTATTAACAGTAGTGTATTGTAAATATTAGTGTATTATTTGTGTATTCAATAATTCCCCTAACAAATAATAACAATGGTTTTTACTTGTGAAGTTTGTGCTGGTAATGTGTGTTTGAGAGATGTTAAAGGTAATAAGTTTTCTCAATTATCGTATAGTGATAAGATGCAAGTTGTATCTAAAGGTAGATGTGTACCTGAATTACGAGAATTAATCCAAAAATATAGTAATTCATCGCGTACTCGTCATTTTAATCCTCATAATTAAACAACATTTACCTGGCTGTGTGGCTGAATACACACAAATAAATTATTGATGAGATATTTGAGGTGGCCGAATCTTACTTCTGTTTGCATCGTTAGAAAATCATGAGTTGAACCTTGACTTGGGTTGTGGTGAGTTTTTGAATTGTATTTATATTTTACAGGCTTATTATAAAATTTTATAAATGTGTTTTTTTTTTTGCTGTCAATATTTCGTAGCCTACCCACTGTACGGGACCACTGCACGCCACTGACACTTATGATAGCCACTGACATTAAAAAGATACGCAATAGCCCTACAGGGCAGAGTCATCAATACATCTCCCAATACATTCTTATGAGTTCCTGATATTTCAACGCTGTAGTGATAGTGCAAGCGCCATGATCGCGGGATTATCTAGTTAATAATGGATAATCATGAAAGATATCCCATAAGTTACAGTATAAGTTAAGTTATAAACCGTTTAAAACAGTGTACTATACACTAATAGTTAGTATATACCTTGTGATAAAAGTTTGCAAAACAATTTATAGAAATAGGTGAGAAAAGCCAGAGGGACAGGGTGTCAGAAATCGGAAATAGGCTGGTCATATTTATAGTAGAAGAGACAAATAGAACACATATACAGACATCTTGAAGGTGACGTAGGTACTAGAATAGACAGGCGATCTGACCAGTGCCAGGAACATATGTAGGACGGAATAACAGCAAAATCAGATTGCAACTTTTCTTTGTGATAGTTTTTCGTCAGCTGTTTTTAAACGTAGTATAAGTAATGGCATTGTATTTAGTTCAAAACCGAGTAGTATTATTATTTAACGAGTAATATTATTTAAAAAAAAAAACATTCTAAATATAATCGTAATCACTAAAATTTAACGTTAACTTACTTACAAAATGTCTAACGTAATTATCTTATAATATAATACATAATAATTTGATAACTATGTGGATTTAAATGACGGGCTAGCGGCTTGACTCACAACCCATCTTGGAATTTAAATGTGAATGAAGAAACTGCGAAATGTTACTAGAAAATGCAGCAAATAAAAATGTTCGGACACATCAAGCTATACATTTCCATTATAACATGACCTAGCTTTGTATAAACTTCCAATACAATGAAAGATCCGCATAAACTAGTTTTGTATAGCCTGATTGCCAATCAGGCTATAAAAAATCATGGTAAGTACGGTGACCAACAGAAATCACAAATTATAGACTACTGGCCCGTGTTGAAAAAATTATGGGTCATGTGAACCACCAGGTGACCTATCTAGAACGATATAGGAGCATAAAATAATAAGATTCAGCACTATGCCGTCACTTGTAAGCTGTCCAACCGAGTGCAGGTGAGAATTCAAAAGTACAGGTAGACTGGGTACATTTTGGTCATATATTTTTGTACGGCATTCTTACCATCGATAGATCCATGAAAAATAATAAGAAAACGCGTAGTGCCGTAAAAAAATGTTGCGCCACAAAGTCAGAATTTTTATTTTATTTTCCGACAATTTCGAGGGTAAATTTGGTCATTTGATTTTGTACGGCATCAGTTTCATACTATTTCAATACTGCTTCTAATCCATTATTCCGCAACGCCGTACAAAAATCATGCGACAAGGGGAAATAATCGAGGGTTGTGACCCCCTCTCTTTCCGCTGGTCCAGAGGGTGATTTGACACAACATAAAATTAATTTATTTTGGAAGTATTTCATGCATAGATAATATTTTTTCATATGCCGTACATTTTCGTTGGTCCAAAGGGGAAAAAAACTGAAAATTAAAAAATTAAAAAGAAAAAATCCATATAACGAAATGTAAGGTGAAATTCATCACGATATTTTTTTATACGGCATTTAGATAGTTTATTTGTACTAATTTTGTTCGATATTCTATGCTGTTGAATTGAGGGTAGATTGTCATCACTGAATTCAATCGCTAGCGGTGACCCGCTCGAGGCTCAGGTAGCATTCGCGCGTCGAACTGAACGGATGTTTTTTATTTGACCGTACCAAAACCTCATGTTGAAACGTTTTTAACAACTTTATGTGTTTGTGGACTCACTGCCGTGTAGTGTGCTTTTTCCGAGACCTATTGAACCTAGGTCAGCCGTGCTTAACCTGGAAACCCACCCTGGACTCTGTGGTGTGCCGTGCATGCCTGGAGCCGAGCTTCAGCCCTGGTCGAACGAAGGTAGGTGGTGTTCAGTCAGCCTTCTCGGAGACAGCAGGAACGAACTTTTCCATCCTCAGATACTATACATACATCTATCCAAACACACAAAGACCTGCCAGTAAAATTTCTCTTCTAAAAAGATTGTAAAAACTGCACAATCAAATTGGTCCTTCGAGCCTAGATAGGTTTCTGTGTGTCTAGAACTCGTAGTTCTATTCTAGCCGTGCTAGATTCATTTTCATACCTAACTCGTAGTTAGTGTAAAGTACCGACGTTCTGTACTAACCCATATTTCTCTTTCTGATCGTATCAGATACATAATTGTTTATTAACGAGCTAATAGCTCGACGTAAAGACGTTCTTTACTGCCCTTATTTTGTTACAATTACATTGTAAAACTCATTGTTAAAAACCCCGTCATTAGCATTCATAAAAATAACTGTCATAACCTTTTTGTCTTTTACTGGCAGCTTCATATTTATATATTTTCACATAACACACACATATATTTGTCGTACACATATTATTTAGTGTAGTTGTGATTAATTTGCATCGTTTCATTCGTTAATCTCCGTTAATTTTAAACATTTATTTGTCCACGCTAACTGCGTAGTTAGTAAAACAAAATGGCGAATCCCGGTGCTAAGAAGTTGAAAAAGCTTGATGAACCGGAGGAGGTTCACAGTCATGGGTTAACCGTGTTAATTCATAAAAAACAACGAATGTTCGAGCAAATGCAAAAAGCATATGATTTATCAATCAATATTTCGGATGCTGAGTCGATTGATTTCTTTTTAATGCACGTGCAGCTAATTGATAATTTGCGTAGTTCATTCGAAAGCGTTATCTTCCAAATTCTACAAGAAGAACTTGCAGATGACCCGAAATCATCACTTCGTAATCATGAGTTAAAAAGTTTTGATGAATTATATTTTCGAGTCAAGCTCAGTGCATCGAAATGTAAACCTAGTGCTCATTGCAATAAGGATGAAATTCCCACTTGCTCAGTAGAATCTCGACCACGTCTTCCAAAGTTGGAACTTTTTACATTTGATGGAAACATTGAAAATTTCAATACATTTTACGAGACGTTCGGTTCTCTGGTTCATAGTCAGGGGAGTATTCCGCAAATAGATAAATTCCACTATTTGTTATCATGTACAAAAGGTGCTGCATTAAATATTGTAAAAAGCGTACCTATTTCTGCTAGTAACTATGAACTCGTTTGGAAAAGTCTCCTTGATAAATATCAAGATAACAGAATGTTAGTCGGTAGGTATTTAGATAAAATGCTAAGCTTTACGCCGCTTCAAAAAGAATCAGCTGATAATTTAAACTCATTCATTGAGAACTTTGACCATTCATACAAGGCTATAGAAGCATTACATATTGATAACTTGAGCAGTTACGTAATGTGTCACGTTGCACTCAGGGCCTTAGATCCGTACACTCGTAAAAGCTTTGAACAGAAATTAGATCAAAAATCTATTCCAACTTTTGATGATTTGATAACTTTCGTCCAAAATCATATCAAGGTCTTAGATCATTCTTCATCGTATTCAGCTAGTTCAAGCGTGCAACAAACTAATCAACGAAAAGTCACTGTACCTAGGCAGGGTAAAAATAATTATTCTCATGCATCTTCTTCTAACACAAAACTTGCGTGTTTGCATTGTGGAGAAAATCACCTGATTTTCCGTTGTGATCAGTTTCGTAAACTGAGCAACGTTCAGCGCATTAGCCGTGCTAATGACCTGAAACTATGCCACAATTGCCTTAAACCTAATCACACGGTAAAAGAATGCAAAAGTGAATTCAAATGTTACGTGTGTAAACAGTCGCATCATACACTATTACATTGTGACTTTAGCGCGAGCGGTAGTGTACCGAAACCGGTTTGCTATTCCGAGTCAGCTGCGACGGCGCAGTCACCATGCGATAATCAAGCGCCCGCACGCAGTAGTAACAACCACCTTGCGTCTACGCATAACTATGCTGTTATTCTAGGGACAGCCGTTGTACATGTAAAGGATTCGTTTAACAACTTCCAAACTTGCCGCGTTCTAATTGATTCTGGCGCGCAATCGAATTTTATTACATTTGACTGCTTTCAACGATTAGGTTTATCTGCTCAAAATTGCCCGTATAATATTTATGGTCTAGGTGGCGAAAACGTAAAAACAAACGGGATGGTATATTGTACCATTAAGCCGCGAAACTGCGCGACTCCCTCTTTTGATTTAAATGCGGTAATATTATCTCGCTTAACTTCCGAGTTACCTACTGTTCAAATACCTAATAATGTTATTCATCATTACAAGGATTTAGAATTAGCTGATCCGTCGTTCTATAAAAAATCTCCGATTGATATAATTTTAGCTGCTGACATTTTTCCCTATATTTATAACGGAAAGAAATTAATTATTAATCCCGACATTCCAATCGCGTTAGGTAGCGTTTTTGGGTATGTCGTGACGGGAAGACTAGAAATTCAATCTTCTAGCAACAATTGCCATGTTGTAGCGGCAACAACATCGCTGGTGTCGTACACCGTTGAAGAGAATTCACTTCATGAAACTCTCAAACGTTTTTGGGAGGTGGAATCTTCGCCGTGCGAAGTTCCCATCGATCCGTTAGAAGAACTAGCGGAACGAATTTATGTTGAACAACATTATCGTGATGAAATCGGCCGATATGTTTCACCGATTTTATTGAACCCTGAGCATAAACCACTTGGTGACTCGTATGACACTGCTCTGAAGCGACTCACTCAGGTCGAGCGCCGACTTGCTCGATCTCCGGACCTACGTAAGGCCTACGTCGACTTCATGACGGAGTACGAGACCCTCGGTCACATGGAACCCTATGAGGGTACAGAACCCTCAGGTTATTTTATTCCACACCACTGTGTGTTACGCCCGTCGAGTACTACGACGCCCTTGCGCGTAGTTTACGATGGTTCTGCCAAAACTACTTCCGGTGCTTCGCTCAACGATACACTTTTAACCGGCAGAAAGTTACATCAGGACATACTTAAAATAATAATTAACTTCCGACTTTACGATGTATGCTTCACTGCTGATGTCTCTAAAATGTATAGAGCTGTGATAATAAATCCGGTGGACCGGAAGTATCAGCACATACTCTGGCGGAACAATCCTACGGAACCAGTACGTACCTACGAACTTACTCGAAATACGTATGGCCTCCGTAGTGCACCATTTGTCGCGGTACGCACTTTACACCAGCTGGCATCGGATGAGCTGACTCACACTGAACAGCCGAGATCCAAAGCAGCAGAGATCCTTAAAAAAGGGACCTACGTTGATGACGTATTGTGGTCGTGTCAAAGCAAGGAAGAAGCTTGCACTTTGCAAGATGATTTAACCACCCTACTTAAAAGCGGAGGTTTCGATTTAAGAAAATGGGCAAGTAACTGTCCTGAATTGCTAACTAGAATGCAATCGGACCAAGTTACTGCTATCAACTTTCAAGACGATACGTTATCGTCATCTCTTAAAGTTTTAGGTTTGACATGGTTACCCTCGTGTGACTCATTCTCGTTTAATTATAACTTAACTGACGCCAAACAAACTAAACGTTCTGTTTTAAAATTGCTCGCAAGTATATTCGACCCAGTAGGTTTTATTTCACCTTGTACTTTTGTCGCGAAGTGTATAATGCAAGATCTCTGGAAGCTTGGATTGGGCTGGGATGATCAGTTACCATCTGAGTTGACTTCCCAGTGGAACAGGTTTATTACCGAGTTATCAGCGTTAGGCAAACTACGAATTGAGCGTCATGTTTTAATATCAAACTTCAATGAAGTTCAGCTGATAGCATTTTGCGATGCGTCATCGCGCGGCTATGCAGCGTGTGTCTACCTACGTAGCGTAGATAGGGATAGTCATGTAAAGGTAAGGTTGCTGACGAGTAAATCTAAAGTCGCGCCTCTAAATCCAATTTTGTCAATACCAAGACTTGAACTTGAGGCAGCCGTGCTCCTTTCTAAACTTGTTAGTTTTGTCGTACAAAACTTATATGATTTTAAAGTTTCGATCATCGCGTTGGGTGACTCGAACAATGTTTTAGCGTGGCTACAAACGCCACCTTACAAATTAAAAACATTTGTGGCTAACCGTGTTAGTCAAGTGACCGCTGTAGTCCCATCAAACTGTTGGTTTCACGTGAACAGCGAGAATAACGCTGCCGATGTCTGCTCGCGAGGTGCGATGCCGGCTCGCTTCGTGGAAGGTGCCACGGGGTGGGTTCACGGCCCCCAGTGGCTGTATGACGATCGACAAAAATGGCCAATTAAATCATTTTATATAAAAGACAGTTTTAAAATTCCTGACATAAAATCAAATTGTGATACGTTCGTTTTAAATTCCTGGGATGATAAAAATATGATTTTAAAAAATGACTTAGAAGAAACATTTAATAAATTATCATCTTTTAGTAAATTGCAACATGTTATGGCATGGTGCCATCGATTTGTGTCGAACTTAAAATCTAAAAAATCTGATAGGTCAGGTGGACCCCTCAGGTCATCAGAGCTGAAGACAGCTCATGACACCATCGTTCGAGTGGTTCAAATGAATCATTTTCACAATGAAATCGCATTGTTGCGTAAAAATAAATATGTAGCTTCCTTGCGTAAGCTTTCACCCTTCGTAGATTCCAATGAATTCCTCAGGGTGGGGGGCAGGCTCGTGCAGTCCGACCTACCTTACAATACGAAGCATCCCGTGCTTTTACCGAAATGTCACACGATCAAATTGATCATAGAATATTTTCACCGATTATACCTACACATAGGGCCGCGTACGTTACAAGGCTTATTATGTAAAACCTATTGGATAGTTAGTGCTCGTAGTATTATTCGATCCGTTTTATCTAAGTGCAAGATTTGTTTTCGATGCCGTCCAAGCTCAATTCAGCCCGCTATGGGTACGTTACCCGCGCCTAGGCTTAAACCAGATAAGGTTTTCAACCACGTTGGTTGTGACTTAGGTGGGCCTTTTTTTGTGAAGGAAAGTTTGAGGCGTAACGCAAAGATCTACAAGTCGTACTTGTGCCTCTTTGTTTGTTTCTCAACAAAAGCTGTGCACTTAGAAGTTTTGACTGATTTAAGTTGCGATTGTTTTTTAGCTGCATTCGATCGTTTTGTAGCTCGCCGTGGACTTTGCAGCTGTTTATATTCAGATTGTGGCACTAATTTTATGGCGGCAGCAAAGCATTTGAAAGAAGTCGTAAACTTTTTAAATAATAAAGACAACAATGATAAGATTATCAATGGACTGACAACTCGTCACGTGGAATGGCGTAACAACCCGCCCAATGCAGCAAGTATGGGTGGACTTTGGGAAGCAGGAATAAAATCTGCCAAACATCACCTGTACCGTGTAGTAGGTGATCGGTCACTCACTTTTGAGGAGTTGAGTACTGTTTTTTGCAGAGTTGAGGCTGTTTTAAATTCACGCCCTCTGTGTACCTTATCGGACAACCCAAACGAGTTCGATGTTCTTACCGCGGGTCATTTCCTTGTAGGTCAATGTTTATTAGCTGTACCGGAATATGACTTGGATGATGTTCCTCAGAACAGATTGTCACGTTGGCAATCCATTCAGAAGGCTTCCCAGTCATTTTGGAGGCGTTGGTCAGATGACTACCTTCACACTCTCCAGCAGAGAGCGAAGTGGTTTGAATCTCCACCAAACTTGAACGTTGGTGATCTAGTTTTGCTCAAGTCAAATCTGACTAAACCTCTTCAGTGGAATTTAGCTCGAATTGACAAAGTACATAGTGGCGTTGACAAAGTAAACCGCGTTTTAACTTTAAGAACCAAAAATGGTTTAATTCAGAGACCGACTAATAAAGTCTGTCCATTACCCTATGCAAATTAATAACTTTGCATTAAATATTTTAGTTTAAGTTTATTATAGTACACATACTTTTAGGTATACTCCACTTGTGGAAAAAATTACACATTACTTTTATTTATAAGCTTCGTAAGTTTATTTTAATTCTTTAACATATGTTTGTATATCTATATATACCCTACACTTCTCATACATTTTAGGGAAATCAATCATATTGATTTCGGTGGGGGGTATGTTCGATATTCTATGCTGTTGAATTGAGGGTAGATTGTCATCACTGAATTCAATCGCTAGCGGTGACCCGCTCGAGGCTCAGGTAGCATTCGCGCGTCGAACTGAACGGATGTTTTTTATTTGACCGTACCAAAACCTCATGTTGAAACGTTTTTAACAACTTTATGTGTTTGTGGACTCACTGCCGTGTAGTGTGCTTTTTCCGAGACCTATTGAACCTAGGTCAGCCGTGCTTAACCTGGAAACCCACCCTGGACTCTGTGGTGTGCCGTGCATGCCTGGAGCCGAGCTTCAGCCCTGGTCGAACGAAGGTAGGTGGTGTTCAGTCAGCCTTCTCGGAGACAGCAGGAACGAACTTTTCCATCCTCAGATACTATACATACATCTATCCAAACACACAAAGACCTGCCAGTAAAATTTCTCTTCTAAAAAGATTGTAAAAACTGCACAAATTTTCATACTCTTTTCGTGATTCCAGGTTCCTAGTTAGAAACTATGTTAAATATTGGTTTGTATACTATCGATTTATACCAAAATATAGACATGTTGTCACTAATAATTCCAAAATACAACATATTTTTGAGAAGTACTCGCACATTTTCGGTTGAGGCAACTATAAGTCTGTAAGTCTTAAAATAATTAACAAGGAACAGTTGACGTCAACTGTTCCTAGTCGTGTAGCTCATTTCAATCCCTAGGTAGATCAGTAATTGTTTTGAAAGTAAATCTTATGTGGGAGCTGTAAAATTGAATTTCCTACAAGTCGGCGCACCGTATATTATAGGTGCAATCGTGGCGACACCTGGGAGTCCGGTGCCCGGTATTAGCATTTTTTTTTTCTTTACAAGCAACAAAACATATTTTTACAAATCTTATTTTAGCGTTGACTTAACTTATTGATCTACATCGGTTAGTAACTAGGTATGTGCAGTAGGGCTATTGCGTATCTTTTTTAACCGACTTCTAAAAAAGAAGCAGGTTCTCAATTCGGATGTTTGTATTTTTTTTTTTTTATGTTTGTTCGGGCATAACTCCGTCACTTGCTAACCGATTTGAAAAATTCTTTTTTTGTTGGAAAGGGTATACTTCCGAAATGGTCCCATATTTTTTTTTATCAAAATCGGACAAGCGGTTTTTGAAAAATCAACAAAACTCAAGAAAAAACTACATTGTCCACATTGACTCATGAACATGTGAACCACTAAAAAGTGAAAAATAAAAACTTTTTAACAAAAAATAAAACCGACTTAAAAAAAAAAAACAAAAAACTGCAAAATAAACTTTAGAAGAAAAATCTGTTTCTGAAGTCGGTGGCAAAAAAACAGAAATTAAACAAACAAAAGTCACCGACTTCAGAAACAGATTTTTCTTCTAAAGTTTATTTTGCACTTTTTTGTGTTTTTTTTTTTTTTTGAAGTCGGTTTTATTTTTTGTTAAAAAGTTTTTAATGTCAGTGGCTATCATAAATCTGTAAATTGATTATGGTTTGGTACATTATTTTCTTAAAAACTCACCATTTGACAGTTATTTGATAGACACTTTAAGTTATCCACTGTCAAAATAAAAACAATAATTAATTAAAAATAATTTAAAGAAAAACCATGTTATTTATTATCATCATTAAATATATCGATTTTTTTCTAAAAAATGAATGTTTTATTTATTCACATCATTACAATGAAACAAATCAATTATATATTTATGTATCAATAATGTTTGAAGTATATATTAAACCAAAAAGTATACAAAACTGTTGATACTGGGATTGGCAGTTTCAATTCTTGGATATAATATACACACCCTGTTGAGTTCAGTTAGACGTCATAGTGATTTTTTCATATTATCAATTGTTCTCTTCAAAAATATGTTAATGCCGTACCTACTCGTACTGTATCAGATTGATAATATCAGGAGTAATCACCATACTACGTTTGTATGGAAGAATGACTGGCTTGTGCAACCTTAAAATGGTAGCGTCATTTTCATCAGCCTAAAAGATAATGGTCTGCATTAAAATGTACGGCATAATTTTTTCCTAATTTTTTTTATGTTAATACTATTTAAAACAAGGGATAAAATTTAGAAAACTGCTATATTTCATTAATCTATGATATTTAAACTTTTGCAATAATTTGCAAAATTTCAGTTTTTGTATTTCTCTATAACTTTTTTTTGAACAGTTTCTTTTGAACGGCAATACTATATAACAATTGTATTTTACAATATCATGTTAAAAAAAAAGTTCCCGTACAGGATCAAATGACTTTACAGCTTTAAAAATCAAGGATACGATGAAATTAGGATAATTATTGATATACATTTAAAATGAACAATAATTTTTTGACGGCATTATTTTTAATAGTACTTTTGAGTGCTAGATAATGTTTTGGAACCGAAGCCGTACTTTTTCAAATCACCCCCTGGACCAGCGGATAGAGAGGGGGTTACAACCCTCGATTATTTCCCCTTGTCGCATGATTTTTGTACGGCGTTGCGGAATAATGGATTAGAAGCAGTATTGAAATAGTATGAAACTGATGCCGTACAAAATCAAATGACCAAATTTACCCTCGAAATTGTCGGAAAATAAAATAAAAATTCCGACTTTGTGGCTCAACATTTTTTTACGGCACTACGCGTTTTCTTATTATTTTTCATGGATCTATCAATGGTAAGAATGCCGTACAAAAATATATGACCAAAATGTACCCAGTCTACCTGTACTTTTGAATTCTCACCTGCACTCGGTTGGACAGCTTACAAGTGACGGCATAGTGCTGAATCTTCTTATTTTAAGCTCCTATATCGTTCTAGATAGGTCACCTGGTGGTTCACATGACCCATAATTTTTTCAACACGGGCCAGTAGTCTATTACTTACTATTATGATTTTTAAATAGTAAACGGAAAAAGACTAAAATCCTATCTCATTTGTGAGAAAACTTTTCTAGTAACATCCTCCAGTGTTAGTTACAAAACAACAAAAAATAATTTCGAGACAACACTGATTCAATCAAAAACGAGTACCATAGCTACCATCTTGATTTTTAAAATAAATTCTAAAATAGTTTATAACCGACTTCAAATCTATCTACAATGATTTTCATACAGTTTTAGGATAGATAAATAATAATAACATAATCTTTGTTAGAACTAAAGCCCGTAGGCACCACAGATTAAAAAGCGCAAGCGTTATACGATTTTCAAACAACGTGTGTCGGTTTTTCCGAGTTCATATAAATTATAACCTCAATCTATTTAATTTGCAAGTAATCAGGCTTTTTCTGGGTTAGCTCGTTCCATCGTTGACCTCATATCTGCCATTAGGACAAGATTATTGAGGTAAGGGGTGGCCCATCTCAAATAAAAATAGATGAATGTGATGATAGTTTAAAACCGTTTAGTGGTAAACGCGTTAAGTGATCTGTGGTGCAAGTGGGCTTAATAAATCTACATTAATAAATCACTAGGGTTTATACCAATACATTTCAGGAAGAAGACATGCTTCGCCGATCCCAAATAAATAGGGTAGTTGACTGACTAAAAAAAGTATGATTCTGTTTAGTCCGTCAGTTAGATTAATTCATCATCTGCCTAGCCTTTTCCCAACTATATTGGGGTCGGCTTCCAGTCTTACCGGATGCAGCTGAATACCAGTATATTACATGGAGCGACTGCCTATCTGACCTCCACAACCCAGTTAATACTAGGTAATACAATACCCTTTGGTAAGACTGGATGTCAGAATTTCAGGTCACTGACTACCTGTAACGACTGCCAAAGATCTATATAATGGCAGCCGGGACCAACAGCTTAACGTGCTTTCCGAGGCACGGAGGAAACTCGGTATGTCGGGCGGTCACCCATCCACAGACTGACCTAGGCAAATACAGCTTTACCTAAAGATCGACCCGAGTGGCAGTTCTTATTTAGCCACGGGCTCCTCCAGTTAGATTAATTATCCGTCAGTTAGATTAATTATCGAAAAATATTGGATATGTGTTTTTTGTTTTATCAAATTAATACAAATTGGTGAAAATAAAACATATCAAAGATCGTGAGTGGGTAAAAAATGTACCAAACTATGACGTCACACAACTTTTCGAAGCACTGTATCGTCTTCATTATTTATTTACGTGAAAAAAAAAATACGTGTCCATTATTTTTTGGAAATCTATCTGACGGACTAATTAGATTTTTTTTATCAACTACCCTATTGGGATGAGAACAATAGAATGATGATGAATTTTCCTTCTAGTAAAGATTTATTAACATGGACTTTAAAAAAGAAAATACTCAATTCGTTATTGCACCTTTATAATTTATCCCCGATTCCCTTATTCGAAGTGTTTCTATAAAATATAATAATTTGCTCGACTCTTTCAATGTATCAGGCACTTTTATATAAAGTAAATTTTAATATTGCAGTATTTTAAAGTGTTTTTTGAGCTTTTATTTCACAGCAAGCTAATCTTGGGAATAAACTTCATGGTTGGTTGGAAATGTATCTAAAGTCCATTTCACGAAAGAAGTCCCGCGGACAATTGTGGAACTAAATTTGACAGATGTGGAGATATGGAGAGAGAGAGAGAGAGAGAGATAGCAACATTATGTCGCGCGAATACAGCGCTGCGTCTGCGGGACTTCTTTCGTGAAATGGACTTTAGATATGGCAATACTGTGGACTAAGATACATAATCTGTTACTTTTTCCCAACATATTGAGGTCGGCTTCCTGTTTAACCGGATGCAGCTGAATACCAATATTTTACACGGGGCTATTGCCTATCTGGCCTCCACAACCCAGTTAATACTGTGTAATACAATATTTCTTGGTCTTCTTCTTAGCGTGTCGATGGTAATCTAAACTGTGTCGGCCCAGAACTGAACTGCCAGTTTGGCGCTTTCGGTAGCGTCTATCAGTTCTTGTAGAGAACAACTAAAAGGACACGTAGGACACGATATTAAGGTGAATTATTCAAGGTAGCCCACAAAATTTGAATTTTCTTACGTTTTTTTGCAATTTACCGGCCAGTGTCAACTGTCAGGGCTCGTTTACGGAGACGCGGGGCGTCGCGCGGCGCGTGCGGAAAGCTCGTCTCGTGTTTTTTTATTAACTTACTGAGAGAAGATTTCACCGCAACAAACGCTGCATTTTAAACTAACGTGCGAAAATAGCTTCTCGTAAGATCGACGATTGAAATCGTTAACTTTTTCATACATCGCCATGTGTTTGAATTAAAAACGCAGCACGCACCGCGCGACTCTCCGCCTGTACGTAAACATGCACTCAGGGCCCCGAGTCTGCTATTCAATAGTGTCAGAATGGTCTATTATTGATCTCATAATTGTTGATTGATGACAAGCCAAAAAGTACCTTAAGTCTGTCGACATAAGGTACTTTTTGGCTTGTCGTCTACTTGTCAAAATCAACAATTATGAGATCAATGATAGACCATTATGACACTATTGAATAGCAGACTCGGGGCCCTGGTTGTATGATTGAATGCCTTATTCTTAGACATGCAAGGAAGTAATATGAACTCAGAGGATTGTATTGGTATTTGTATTTACATTTCTTACGGTCGCAAAACCTATTTTTTTTATATACAACCTGACACTGACCGACAATTTGCAAAAAAAAAAACAAATTTCAGGGGCTACCTTGGAGGTTCAGCCTTAAGTGCCCCATTGTTTGAGGATAAACTGTTGGTAAGACTGATTGTCAGACTTTTGGTCCACTGCCTACCTGTAACGACTGCTTTACTGTGCTAGAAAACCTCAAAAGAAGGTGTCGTAAGATCTTAAATGATTGTGACTGAAAAATATGTGTTTATTTCAAAAAGATTTATTAAGATTTTATTTTACATTATTTTGGAATACTCTAATCAACACCTAATATATTTAGAAGTACACAGTTTGTGATATGAACTCCTTTGTCAGTCCGTGGTTAGTAGATTTTTTTTATTGTCAAGTGTATGTTAGTAAATATTGATATTCATTTTCGTATAGTTTGAACAGTCTGATTTTAATCAGGGAAATTCATTGATAAGCAAAAAGGCCACCAAATAGGATTGTTCATACAATAAAACTCAGATTGAACATATTGTCTACATTGAAATAACGAATCTTTGACAGTTGTGAGAAATTGACAGCCTATGTCAATTTGCCGTGTTATACGCATGCGGCAAATTGCCGTGTTATACGCATGCGGCAAATTGCCGTGTTATACGCATGCGGCAAATTGCCGTAGCTCAACAATTGACTTAACAATGAACCACCCTGATTGTACAAGACAGACGTATGTGCCAATCCTGTACTTTAGCAAACTGACTTGATTACAATCATGCAACCTGCTTACACCAGAGGCCCTAGCAAGCGCGGTGTAAACGTAACGTAAATACATCGATTTTTAAATCGATGTAAAGGGGTTTGAACTTTTTTGTATGGGAGCTGGCATATCGACCCACCGCCATTTTGATTTTTTTTCGAAATCGCGGCCCACGATGAAAGTGGTATGTATTAATAGAGGACATTTAGACGAACAAAAAATGTCATAAAACTTGGTACCTAAAGTGTCACGTAATCGAGATATTTGAAGGTAAAGATCGACATTTGAGTACAATGACCACATCAAAAATAGACCATTTTCGTGTCTATAGGGGTAGATTATTATTATTAAAGTTTATTGAAAGAGAGTACACACATTACATACTACTAGGAACACGAGAAAACTATTCTTGGACATAAAATACCGTTTATTGCGATGCGAAGCGATTTTCTCGTGCGTATAATAATAATCAACCTGGGAACTATTATTTGGATACAATTTAACGCCTATAAACGTAATAAGTCTATTTTTAATGATTGTCGTTGTAATCAATTGTCGATCTTTACCTTCAAATATCTCGGTAACGTGACACTTTAGGTACCAAGTTCCCTGACATTTTTTGTTCGTCTATATGTCCTCTATCCATACATAACACTTTCATTGTGGGCCGCGATTTCGAAAAAAAATCAAAATGGCGGCCGGGTTGATATGCCACATCGGTTCTATCCCCTTCAATAATCGTATAGCATTTTATTATAAATCCATTCTTAAAATTATGAAAATATTATATACTGCTGCTGCTTTTCTTATGTTTACTTTAAATTTTAGCCATTATTTTGTTTTGTCCAGTGTGAGACTATTTTTTTTTTTACATGTGAAACAGGTATTTTTAAAGTTAAAATCGACATATTTACATTAAGTTTACACCGCACTCTCGTGCTAAAGTCTCTGGCATCTAAATATTTATTTCTTTCAACATTCTATATCTATGAATGGTTTATTAAACTGTAAATTGACGATATAACCTGAAATATTTATTACATTACTTACTCCAATAACAATTTTCTAAAATACGTCACATTCGAGTAGATAGCACGAAAGCTTTAGGACACAAGTTTTTAAGCGTTTTTAGTACTTTATTATATAAATATAATCGAAGTTCGACGACTAATTGCTTTGATCGCTCGCCCAGTCAGCTTTGATACCGATATTTGTCGATTGCGATACATATCGATACTTTTAAGCATTTTTTTTTGTTTTTGACCGTGCTTGTCTCTGGGACTACCTACCTCCTTTAGTCTTGAGGAAGGTCATAGGATCATATCAAGCTACGACTATTATGAGCCGAGCAAAACGAGAATCGGATGTCACCACAGGGCATACCCAGTCATTCATAAAAGTATCAATATAAGGTCCGAATCACATTTATTAGCATTGCTTCTCCTTTTGTCCATAAAATAGCAATTTTACATCAAGATTCACATAAAGTAGCTATTTTATATAACAACGTCAACTTTCTACAATCATTGTTTAAAGATACAACATTCTGTTCAATCAAAATAGTATCCGCACAGGCACTAGAGCTCAATTTACCGTAACATAAAGGTACATACACACTGGGCGGCGACAGAGCCTCTGTAAGGGAGCGTGCTCACTCGGTGCAGTCAGACGGTCAGACAGTCAGACTTTGGGAACAGTCAGTGAGTCAGACGTTCATAAGTCCAGGTGGTGAGGCGTTGATGATGATTGCGCTGGTAATGCTGCTACGCCTGTTAACGGAGAAAAAATGTGTAAGTTATGTTTATTTTGACGGAGCTCAAAAGGAAGGTTAATCTATACTAATATTACTAAGAAGTAAAAGGGGTTTGAACTTTTTTGTATAGAAGCTGGCATATCGACCCACCGTCATTTTGTTTTTTTTTTTTTATAAATTACGGCCCAAGATGAAACTGGTATACAGTATGTGTAACACCTCGACGAACAAAAAAAATGTCATGTGACATGGTAAAAAAAAAAAAAAAATCGAATCGAATAAATTTAATTACATCAATTTAATTCAATAAATTCAATTATATCAATTTAAAATTTGCATGTCATTATATTATGATTGAGTATGTTGAGCTACTTATACAACTATTTTAAGAACCTTGTAACCATATTTATTTGCAAATAAATCTTTGACTTTTGACTTTGACTTTGAAAAAAATGTCATGTGACATGGTACCCCAACGTGTCACGTTATCGAGATATTATATAGATAGACGAACAAAAAGAATGTCATGTGACATGGTACCCCAACGTGTCACGTTATCGAGATATTATATAGATAGACGAACAAAAAGAATGTCATGTGACATGGTACCCCAACGTGTCACGTTATCGAGATATTATATAGATAGACGAACAAAAAGAATGTCATGTGACATGGTACCCCAACGTGTCACGTTATCGAGATATTATATAGATAGACGAACAAAAAAAATGTCATGTGACATGGTACCCCAACGTGTCACGTTATGGAGATATTATATAGATAGACGAACAAAAAAAATGTCATGTGACATGGTACCCCAAAGTGTCACGTTTTCGAGATATTATATAGATAGACGAACAAAAAAAATGTCATGTGACATGGTACCCCAACGTGTCACGTTATCGAGATATTATATAGATAGACTAACAAAAAAAATGTCATGTGACATGGTACCCCAACGTGTCACGTTATCGAGATATTATATAGATAGACAAACAAAAAATGTCCAGTAACACGGTAGTTACTGGATATTTTTTTGTTCGTCTAAATGTCCTCTATCCATACATACCACTTTCATTGCAGGTCGCGATTTAAAAAAAAAATACAAATGGCGGACAGGTTGATATGCCACATCGGTCCTATCCCCTTTGTACTAAGTGACAACGCGCTCTCGGGCACCCCGAAGGGCAGCAAACGGACAGACTGAATCTGAGTATCAGGGCGGTGGATGAGTTATTTTTTTATTTTCTTTTTACGAATCTGTCGGTCGTGGTTTTCGGGGCATTGACATTAATGGCAAAATGAGATTTCAAAATGTATTTATTTGTGTGTTTTGGGTGTTTTTACGTCTGACATACTTTTTGGGGGCGCTGATGACTTATGCCCGGTTTCTGAGGCACCTTATCTGTGGTTTATCTATTCATATGCGTACATTTGAATAGATAAACCACAGATAAAGTGCCTCAGAAACCGGGCATTACTGATCTTAATAACTTAAGAGGACAACGCGATTTTCATCTTTGAGCTTAACATATAGAAACTTACCTATCTCTCCCTGTGTCTCAGTGTTAATAGAGTGCTCGTCAGATATCTCGTGCGGCTGTGTGTCGTGTACCCGTGCGGTGTGTGCGCTGGCTGAGCGTGCGCGACGTGAGCGACGCGGTCGTCTCTCTGCTGTGACGCCCACTGTTGGGACTACTGTGACGTAGGGTAGGAGAGCTTAACATATACAAACTTACCAATCTCTCCCTGTGTCTCAGTGTTAATAGAGTGCTCGTCAGATATCTCGTGCGGCTGTGTGTCGTGTACCCGTGCGGTGTGTGCGCTGGCTGAGCGTGCGCGACGTGAGCGACGCGGTCGTCTCTCTGCTGTGACGCCCACTGTTGGGACTACTGTGACGTAGGGTAGGAGAGCTTAACATATACAAACTTACCAATCTCTCCCTGTGTCTCAGTGTTAATAGAGTGCTCGTCAGATATCTCGTGCGGCTGTGTGTCGTGTACCCGTGCGGTGTGTGCGCTGGCTGAGCGTGCGCGACGTGAGCGACGCGGTCGTCTCTCTGCTGTGACGCCCACTGTTGGGACTACTGTGACGTAGGGTAGGAGAGCTTAACATATACAAACTTACCAATCTCTCCCTGTGTCTCAGTGTTAATAGAGTGCTCGTCAGATATCTCGTGCGGCTGTGTGTCGTGTACCCGTGCGGTGTGTGCGCTGGCTGAGCGTGCGCGACGTGAGCGACGCGGTCGTCTCTCTGCTGTGACGCCCACTGTTGGGACTACTGTGACGTAGGGTAGGAGAGCTTAACATATACAAACTTACCAATCTCTCCCTGTGTCTCAGTGTTAATAGAGTGCTCGTCAGATATCTCGTGCGGCTGTGTGTCGTGTACCCGTGCGGTGTGTGCGCTGGCTGAGCGTGCGCGACGTGAGCGACGCGGTCGTCTCTCTGCTGTGACGCCCACTGTTGGGACTACTGTGACGTAGGGTAGGAGAGCTTAACATATACAAACTTACCAATCTCTCCCTGTGTCTCAGTGTTAATAGAGTGCTCGTCAGATATCTCGTGCGGCTGTGTGTCGTGTACCCGTGCGGTGTGTGCGCTGGCTGAGCGTGCGCGACGTGAGCGACGCGGTCGTCTCTCTGCTGTGACGCCCACTGTTGGGACTACTGTGACGTAGGGTAGGAGAGCTTAACATATACAAACTTACCAATCTCTCCCTGTGTCTCAGTGTTAATAGAGTGCTCGTCAGATATCTCGTGCGGCTGTGTGTCGTGTACCCGTGCGGTGTGTGCGCTGGCTGAGCGTGCGCGACGTGAGCGACGCGGTCGTCTCTCTGCTGTGACGCCCACTGTTGGGACTACTGTGACGTAGGGTAGGAGAGCTTAACATATACAAACTTACCAATCTCTCCCTGTGTCTCAGTGTTAATAGAGTGCTCGTCAGATATCTCGTGCGGCTGTGTGTCGTGTACCCGTGCGGTGTGTGCGCTGGCTGAGCGTGCGCGACGTGAGCGACGCGGTCGTCTCTCTGCTGTGACGCCCACTGTTGGGACTACTGTGACGTAGGGTAGGAGAGCTTAACATATACAAACTTACCAATCTCTCCCTGTGTCTCAGTGTTAATAGAGTGCTCGTCAGATATCTCGTGCGGCTGTGTGTCGTGTACCCGTGCGGTGTGTGCGCTGGCTGAGCGTGCGCGACGTGAGCGACGCGGTCGTCTCTCTGCTGTGACGCCCACTGTTGGGACTACTGTGACGTAGGGTAGGAGAGCTTAACATATACAAACTTACCAATCTCTCCCTGTGTCTCAGTGTTAATAGAGTGCTCGTCAGATATCTCGTGCGGCTGTGTGTCGTGTACCCGTGCGGTGTGTGCGCTGGCTGAGCGTGCGCGACGTGAGCGACGCGGTCGTCTCTCTGCTGTGACGCCCACTGTTGGGACTACTGTGACGTAGGGTAGGAGAGCTTAACATATACAAACTTACCAATCTCTCCCTGTGTCTCAGTGTTAATAGAGTGCTCGTCAGATATCTCGTGCGGCTGTGTGTCGTGTACCCGTGCGGTGTGTGCGCTGGCTGAGCGTGCGCGACGTGAGCGACGCGGTCGTCTCTCTGCTGTGACGCCCACTGTTGGGACTACTGTGACGGCCGGAAGCAGAGCTTCTCTGTCGCCTGCCTCCACGCTGCGATACCAAATGTATTAAGGTTAAAAATGCACCTTAGATATAGGTGAATAAGGTTGGTTTACGATGACAAACGAATAGTGCCGTTAAGCGGCTTGTTTGGCAACTGCGAGTGTAAAACTCGCGCATGCGAGTTAGGCACCTGCCGATTTGACATATTATTCTTGAAGTTCTGACATATTGACATTCGGTCAGCTCCAAAAACGCCTTATAAAATGTTATAAAAACTTTATTGACTTTATTTGACTGATGGGCGAGCGAGTTGACGACTAAAAAAAATTGGTAAGATCGGAACTCGCACACACGCGTAAGTTTCACACTCGGCAGTTGACGAACAAGTCTGTTAAGCGATGTGTGATAACGCGAACCCACACTATCCACCATACTTGGCAAAACTGTTTTATATGAATGTTTTGCAAATGTACATAGTTATACATTATACAAAGTTGAAAGTGGAAATCTGGTTGGCTTCATATACGCCATTGAGGTCATTTATGTTTACTCAATAAAATCTATAGCCTTTGCTCCTTCACAAAATATTTGCGTACTTATAAAAAACTAGCTGACCCGTGCCTACTTCATTGGGCATAATTAGTCGAAAGTGTGCTAATTACGTTTCGAAATATTCAATTTCGGGGACGTCCGCTGCGTAAGGAGCCGACCACGCGACTGAGCCGCGCGGGTACCTACCTCTCAGATGTAAAAGGCCACGCCCCCTTCTCCCGAAGCGAGCACGAACGCAAACCGAATTAAACCCGAAGCCATTGCGCGCCGTCCGCTGCCTTGGTTTTTTCTCCGATTCACTTTGCAAAACGGACTACCACGTAAAAGCTTTTTTATTTTTCGGTTTTTAATATAACCTTAATATAATGTGGCTTTCTATTGGTGAAAGAATTTTTTAAATCGGTTCAGTAGATCCCGAGATTACCCCTTACAATTTAACAAACACACAAACTTTACTTCTTTATAATATTAGTATAGAAGTATAGATAATAAATAATACTTACGTGTCGTCATTAACGTGATTCGTCTCGTCATCATCTTCAGTAGGTGTCGCTACCTGTAACAACACCATCATATTTGTTAGCTACTAAAGTAAGAAAATGACATGCTAGCAGTATTAGCAACTGCCTCGTTGCACGCAGTGGTTCCCAACCTTTTCAGTACTGTTACCCCTGTGACCTATTATAAAAACCGATTTTACCCCGACCAATAGTTACCGATCGAATATTAACAATACAAACGAAACTAGCAAATACAAAATATTTTAATGAATCACAAAATTGCCAGTGCTGTCCTCTCATATTATTTTTTTTTGTCAGTTAAATCGCAATTTTTGAATTCGTGTATTATCGTCCACATTACGTCAGCTTTTTACCGTTATTAGTATAAATATGCACAAGGAGATTGAAAGAGCGAGCAAAGCGAGCTCGATTTTTTTTTGCATTCTGCCTAGGAATGAATATAAATGATTTTCTCTTCTACAAAATTGGTGTTAGTAATACAAAAAAAATATATCAAATACCTAAGAACTGATTAAAAACTCGTTCATAAAAGTAATAGCGTAGCGTGAGTTTTAGCCACCGGGTTGGGCCCACTCTATTTTCTTTATTAGTCAAGGAAGCTAGCACATCTTATTTGAAAATGTTACACTTCGCACATCATCGATTAAATTACATTGTGTTTCAACAATTCATAGAGGTAGAGAAGTTTTTTTTACGATTTATGAATGAAGCTTAATAACAGAACACAAAAATGCATAAGCGAGCGAAGCGAGCTCGAAAATTTTTACCCCTCGCATCGGAAAGGTAATTTTTATAATTGATTTCTTTTTGACAGAAGCTATGAAGAGAGTACTACGTGGCGATCTATAATTTTATATTTTTATTTAGCTACATATTTTATTAAATTCTTTGCTACCCCCAGAGAATAGCTGTTTTACCCCCGCGGGGGTAATTACCCCCAGGTTGGAACCTAGGGTCTAGTGAGAGCAGAGCGTGAGGTCCTGGGTTCGATTCCCGGGTCGGCCAAAAAGTGCTATTGGGTTTTTCACATTGATATAATAAAACCCAAGATACACACTCCGCGTCTCAAAACCGTCCGCTTAAAATGAGTTCACAATGAACTCATTTCAAATAGTCTCGCGTCGCTCGCGTCTCTGCACGGTCGTACAAAATACTTTTTATATTGCTTTTTCTAACTGCATTGTAAAAGGAATCTGCGTAAGGTTGAATTTGCCAAAAAAAAAAATGTTTATAGTGACGATAACTAATGTAGTAGTGCGTGTATTGGTGAGTGTTTGGCGACAGTTTCGACTGTTTGTTTTGTTCGTGACTGTGCATCTAGGGTTTCTATTATATCAATGGTTTTTCATTAGAAATTTCCCAGTAGTAGCCCGGAGTTTGGAAGTTGGTGGTATAATACCCCCGTGGCTCGGTGCGCACGTGTCGCCGTTGGTTGCGCCTGATCTCTCTCCGCGAGTGTCGGATTGCCGTCCCGACCGACTATGAGAGGAAAGGGAACAGAGAGTGCACCTGTGCCTGCGCACACACGCCGCAACTATAATATCTCCCGCGCAGTGCGCTAATCTCCGCTGGGATTGGCCGCCGTGGCCGAAAAACGGTCAGGAGGACTATTATTAGCAACCAGAATCACGAATAACAATTCTTTTTCTTATCGTGTGGGCAGTAAGGTCTTAAACGACCCCATACACCCTAGTGTCAGAGTTTCTAAACCACCTCAAGGGCCTCTGACACGGTTTGACGACCGCTCTTTGTTGGCCGGGACCACCGGCTTATACGTGCCTTACGAAGCATGGAATAGGGAGGTTAACAAAAAAAAAACTAATTAGTCCATCTGATAGATACATTTTTTTTTATTTTTTCACGTAAACAAACAGTGAAGACGATACAGTGCCTTGAAAACTCGTGTGAAGTCATTTTCTAAGACATTAGTATGTCATTTTTGAGCGAGGAGTGACGTCACCACCTCCCACTCAAATCTTTGACGCGTTTTATCTTCGTCAATTTTTATTGATTTGATAAAACAAAAAAAAAAACAAAAAACTAAAACCCGACTACGACAAAAAAAACGACGCTGAAAAAGTATGAAACAAGATTTTCAGGATAGAACAAAAAGAAAAGCCGCAGTCACACGTTATAGGTACCAACCCAAACACTTTAATACCTTGTGACTGCGGCTTTTCTTTTTGTTCTATCCTGAAAATCTTGTTTCATACTTTTTCAGCGTCGTTTTTTTTTTGTGGTAGTCGGGTTTTAGCTTTTTACTTTCTTTTATTTAATAAATTTTGGTGTTAATTTTTTTTTTTACTCTTGACTTTTTGTCCGCTAGAGGGCGTGATTTTAAATTTGAGCAATATTTTGAAAATGTACAAGTGAGGCCCTTTTAAATGATACCAAACACGGCGTGTTTATCTCTATTTTTATTTTTTAAGCCTTACTTTTAACCGCTAGAGGGCGCCAAATCGCTTTTTGTGACACGTTACGTAGCCTATGTTCAGCGGAAAATTAAGACGGTTCTAACGATACCTCATATGTCGAGTTCCGATAAGTAGATTAGAAGCTATGAGGGAACAGATGAAGATACACACACACATACATACATAGCCAGTCAAAATTATAACCCTCCTTTGGCTTTGCCGTAGTCGGGTAAAAAATACGTATCTAATGTTTTTCGATCTAACAGACGGACTAATTAGAATCATATTTTTTTTAGTTAGTTAACATCCCTATAATGAAGTAGGTTACCTCAGCGTTCGCCGCAGTCTGGTTGCCCCTCAGTCGCGACATGAACCGCGCGGCGCGTACGAACGGGTTCTCTGGCTGCTCCTCGAATGTGCCGCCCTGGAACATTATACAACTATTATTACCTACTTGATGATAACTTATAAGATACATGATATAAGGGATCATTCTTTAATCACGTGAGATTATCCCCTCCTCTTTATAGGGTGTAGGACTTGGGTCCTACAATAATCTAAATAATCTTAATCGAGTGCTAGCCCCAAGGCTAGCGCTAATGTACCGAGTAAAACGTGGTAAATCGAGACGAAACATTGAATGGGATTTAATTTTTGCACTCTATTTTTAACCCACTTTCCAAAAAGGAAGAGGTTCTCAATTCGACTGGTTTTTCAAAACATGTATTATTAAGGTAATATCATTAATTCAACGTTAAAATCATTTTTAAACTTTTATCTCGATTCAACCTGCTTTTATGCTGGGCCACCGGCTCCCGGTAGTAGTAGGAATACATAGTGACGTTTTAGTTGGCGTTTCATAGCAGTATAGTAAGACCAGTAAGGTTATAGTAGGTACGAGGCGAAAAGTAGTATTACCTGCGTGGCATTATTATCGTTGAGTAGCGGCTCAGTGTCGGTAGAGTCAGAGTCAGTGTGCACCCTCCTGCGTCGCTCTCCGGCCGCGAACACTCGGCGCTTGCACACCGGGCACACGCGCTTGTTCTGTGTCAGCCACGGGTCTATGCACACGGCGTGGTACGCTGGGAACATAGATAGATATAGGTAAAATTAGTTATTGTTAGTCATAATATGTATGTTAGTTTGTAGGATATTATATTTATGGGTCAAAGTTGCCTGAAAATAAACAAATGTAACATTATGTATTTTTTGAAGTGATAACTTGTCTGGCTTGCTTTTCGCTGTCACGCATACGGCAGCGGTAGGCAGACTCCTCTCGCACTTTAACCCGCAGCGCTACCCGTATTTCGGACTAAAATGGTGCTTGTCAGTGTAAGTCATATTAAATTAATTTAAGTTATCACTTCTGTCGGGCGTCCCAAGACGCAAGTTTTTCTTTTATTAGCCTATATTGTCCCACTGCTGGGCAAGGGCCTCCCCAATAGTCTTTCACTCATCTCTCCATGCTTATCTCGAACAAAAGCCTCCAAGTCGTCACGACAGAACAATGGACGCGTTATTTATGTACCTTACATGACATTTTTCTCACTGAGGTCCCTTGCTGAACTTGCAGGTGGGTATCTTGTGTGTAGTACTCACCGTGTGCACAGGGCAGGACCCTCAGCCTCTCTCCCTCCTGGTAGTCATCGAGACAGATGGCGCACGTGTCGTACGGGTCTCCCTTGCTGAACTTGCAGGTGGGTATCTTGTGTGTAGTACTCACCGTGTGCACAGGGCAGGACCCTCAGCCTCTCTCCCTCCTGGTAGTCATCGAGACAGATGGCGCACGTGTCGTACGGGTCTCCCTTGCTGAACTTGCAGGTGGGTATCTTGTGTGTAGTACTCACCGTGTGCACAGGGCAGGACCCTCAGCCTCTCTCCCTCCTGGTAGTCATCGAGACAGATGGCGCACGTGTCGTACGGGTCTCCCTTGCTGAACTTGCAGGTGGGTATCTTGTGTGTAGTACTCACCGTGTGCACAGGGCAGGACCCTCAGCCTCTCTCCCTCCTGGTAGTCATCGAGACAGATGGCGCACGTGTCGTACGGGTCTCCCTTGCTGAACTTGCAGGTGGGTATCTTGTGTGTAGTACTCACCGTGTGCACAGGGCAGGACCCTCAGCCTCTCTCCCTCCTGGTAGTCATCGAGACAGATGGCGCACGTGTCGTACGGGTCTCCCTTGCTGAACTTGCAGGTGGGTATCTTGTGTGTAGTACTCACCGTGTGCACAGGGCAGGACCCTCAGCCTCTCTCCCTCCTGGTAGTCATCGAGACAGATGGCGCACGTGTCGTACGGGTCTCCCTTGCTGAACTTGCAGGTGGGTATCTTGTGTGTAGTACTCACCGTGTGCACAGGGCAGGACCCTCAGCCTCTCTCCCTCCTGGTAGTCATCGAGACAGATGGCGCACGTGTCGTACGGGTCTCCCTTGCTGAACTTGCAGGTGGGTATCTTGTGTGTAGTACTCACCGTGTGCACAGGGCAGGACCCTCAGCCTCTCTCCCTCCTGGTAGTCATCGAGACAGATGGCGCACGTGTCGTACGGGTCTCCCTTGCTGAACTTGCAGGTGGGTATCTTGTGTGTAGTACTCACCGTGTGCACAGGGCAGGACCCTCAGCCTCTCTCCCTCCTGGTAGTCATCGAGACAGATGGCGCACGTGTCGTACGGGTCTCCCTTGCTGAACTTGCAGGTGGGTATCTTGTGTGTAGTACTCACCGTGTGCACAGGGCAGGACCCTCAGCCTCTCTCCCTCCTGGTAGTCATCGAGACAGATGGCGCACGTGTCGTACGGGTCTCCCTTGCTGAACTTGCAGGTGGGTATCTTGTGTGTAGTACTCACCGTGTGCACAGGGCAGGACCCTCAGCCTCTCTCCCTCCTGGTAGTCATCGAGACAGATGGCGCACGTGTCGTACGGGTCTCCCTTGCTGAACTTGCAGGTGGGTATCTTGTGTGTAGTACTCACCGTGTGCACAGGGCAGGACCCTCAGCCTCTCTCCCTCCTGGTAGTCATCGAGACAGATGGCGCACGTGTCGTACGGGTCTCCCTTGCTGAACTTGCAGGTGGGTATCTTGTGTGTAGTACTCACCGTGTGCACAGGGCAGGACCCTCAGCCTCTCTCCCTCCTGGTAGTCATCGAGACAGATGGCGCACGTGTCGTACGGGTCTCCCTTGCTGAACTTGCAGGTGGGTATCTTGTGTGTAGTACTCACCGTGTGCACAGGGCAGGACCCTCAGCCTCTCTCCCTCCTGGTAGTCATCGAGACAGATGGCGCACGTGTCGTACGGGTCTCCCTTGCTGAACTTGCAGGTGGGTATCTTGTGTGTAGTACTCACCGTGTGCACAGGGCAGGACCCTCAGCCTCTCTCCCTCCTGGTAGTCATCGAGACAGATGGCGCACGTGTCGTACGGGTCTCCCTTGCTGAACTTGCAGGTGGGTATCTTGTGTGTAGTACTCACCGTGTGCACAGGGCAGGACCCTCAGCCTCTCTCCCTCCTGGTAGTCATCGAGACAGATGGCGCACGTGTCGTACGGGTCTCCCTTGCTGAACTTGCAGGTGGGTATCTTGTGTGTAGTACTCACCGTGTGCACAGGGCAGGACCCTCAGCCTCTCTCCCTCCTGGTAGTCATCGAGACAGATGGCGCACGTGTCGTACGGGTCTCCCTTGCTGAACTTGCAGGTGGGTATCTTGTGTGTAGTACTCACCGTGTGCACAGGGCAGGACCCTCAGCCTCTCTCCCTCCTGGTAGTCATCGAGACAGATGGCGCACGTGTCGTACGGGTCTCCCTTGCTGAACTTGCAGGTGGGTATCTTGTGTGTAGTACTCACCGTGTGCACAGGGCAGGACCCTCAGCCTCTCTCCCTCCTGGTAGTCATCGAGACAGATGGCGCACGTGTCGTACGGGTCTCCCTTGCTGAACTTGCAGGTGGGTATCTTGTGTGTAGTACTCACCGTGTGCACAGGGCAGGACCCTCAGCCTCTCTCCCTCCTGGTAGTCATCGAGACAGATGGCGCACGTGTCGTACGGGTCTCCCTTGCTGAACTTGCAGGTGGGTATCTTGTGTGTAGTACTCACCGTGTGCACAGGGCAGGACCCTCAGCCTCTCTCCCTCCTGGTAGTCATCGAGACAGATGGCGCACGTGTCGTACGGGTCTCCCTTGCTGAACTTGCAGGTGGGTATCTTGTGTGTAGTACTCACCGTGTGCACAGGGCAGGACCCTCAGCCTCTCTCCCTCCTGGTAGTCATCGAGACAGATGGCGCACGTGTCGTACGGGTCTCCCTTGCTGAACTTGCAGGTGGGTATCTTCTTGAGCGCTCGGCTAGGTAGCCTATGTCGACGCGCGCGGCGACGGTCTTTTATGCATTTCACTATCTGAAATTGTTATGATAAAGTTATTTAATGCTATGATAATAAGTCGTTAAACTCAGTGAATCACCGAAGAATGCACTCCATAGAACTTGAGCCCAGAATGACAGTTGTCACTTTTTCTGTATTATGAATTTTTCCCAATGATGTCATAGAAAACTGAACCTTATTTTGTAGCGCATACGTACCATAAATACAAGTATAACGAGCAGGCACAGCACCACGACAATCGCGAATGGCAGCAGCAGGTGTGTGTTGATGTTGAACGGGAGGTCGCCGTTCACCATTATATAGAAACTGAAACATACAACAGGAAAATTCAAATTATATGACAGTAAAAAATAGAGGTTATAATTTCATTGGGATTGTAGGTGTTGGAATTCTGTAGTTAATGCTTACACTCATGGGGAAAAATTGAAAGTGTAAGAAAATGATAAAAATTTAGTGAAGTGGGGAGTCTGTGGTCTAAATAAACAAAAAACTCATTTTCAAACATTTCATAACATCACTTTTGAAGTAAACATTTTAACGAAACTGCACTTATTTAAAATACATGGTCAATTAACATTTTCCCCTAGTTATTGAATAAGACCTAGAGGAGCACGTGGCTTAATAAGAACTGCCACTCAGGTCGATCTTTAGGTAAAGCTGTCCTTGCCTAGGTCGGTCTGTGGATGGGTGACCGCCCGACATACCGAGTTTCCTCCGTGCTTTGGAAAGCACGTTAAGCTGTTGGTCCCGGTGCCATAATATAGATCTTTGGCAGTCGTTACAGGTAGTCACTTAGTCAGTGACCTGAAATTTTGACATCCAGTCTTACCAAAGGGTATCGTATTACCTAGTATTAACTGGGTTGTGGAGGTCAGATAGGCAGTCGCTCCATGTAAAATACTGGTATTCAGTTGCATCCGGTTAGAATGGAAGCCGACCCCAATATAGTTGGGTTTAAAGGCTAGGCAGATGATGATATTGACGATATTTGACTGGCCTGTTGGTCTAGTGGTTAGTGACCCTAACTGCTATGCCGGAGGTCGTGGGTTCGATTCCCACCCAGGACAAATGTTTGTGTGATGAGCACGATCATTTGTTCTGTGTCTGGGTGTAATTTATCTATAATATGTATGTATTTAGAAATATATAAGTATGTTTATCAGTTGTCTAGTACCCATAACACAAGCTCAGCTTAGCTTGGGACTATATTATATTGAATAAGACCTATACACTAAAAAGTTTTCACTCATAACGAATTTCAGTAATTGCACAAGATTACACAACTAGTTCGCATAAACAATCAAACAGCATGTGCTCAAAACAGACACACATAGTACATAGTTCAAACAACACACACCCGCTATCATTGACAATCAATATTATTATTTCATAACAATAGTAGGTAATATACTATTACGTCACATGTTTCAATAGGGTAAATCCATTGAAGTTAGCCCGCGAAATTAAATATTTCATAGCATATTTTTACTATAATGTGTTTGTTGACGAAAGTTCAATTTGTGATAAAAAATAACTAAACTACGACGATTAATAGTAGTTTATGCGACTGTGCATAATGAAGGGCATTACAACACAAGTGTGGGTTTAAGAAACGAGCCGAAGGCGAGTTTCTTAATAGCATCACACGAGTGTTGTAATGCCTAATTATGTATAGTTGCATACACTAATTTATCTACCCGAATATCATAAGGACTCTATGATGGGCTCAGGAACCATAGGGAAATGACCAGCATTGTTACCAGTGTAATGCAATAAAAAATGAACAGGTTATTAGTTGCATTCGTCGCTGCATTTACGATATCTGGCGGAGTGTTCATGTTAATTTCTGAGTCACTATCACTCATTTTCGACAGAAATAAAGAACTTATCAGAAAATTGTTCTACTCGTATCTGGAAATAAAAAGCTAACGAACAAATGACAGCTCGAAATGGCGGCGTTTCGGATATCTGTCATTTTTTTAAAATCCTAAGCAAACGAACAAAGTCACTATTCTTGTGTCACTCGAGATCAAAATGTCGTGCGATTTATAATTAAAATCATACTGAATTGGGGTTTCGTATCAATAGGTATCTGTTTTAATGTAGATACTAGAATAGCACACTCACTTGAATTTGACACCTGTTCCAAATTTAAAACTCATAACCTACTGTTTTCAGTAGGTTATGAGCTCATTACAGTTCTGTTAATTTCTGCTGGTTGGTAATGCTGGTCATTGCCTATGGTTTTTGAACGCATTATAGAGGGTTTATGATATTTGGGTAGATAAAAGATCATTAAGGGTGTCAAAATTGATTTATTGCTATCATTCGCTTTTTTCTCTACCTACTCTTATTTAAAGTATTTTCAAATGAATATGTTGATGTAACATCACCACGCCCGTATTCCCGAAGGGTTCGGTAGAGGTTTACCTGATAGTACACCCACATTTCGGCAGTTATGTGAAATCAGAGTATTATAATTAAATGTTACACTTTTTCATAATTGAAGCAAATTGAACTTCAAACAACATACAACAACACCGCAATTTGCAAAAAAACGCAACAGATTTTAAATTTCGCGGGCTTTATTAAATTACGATAAATAAATAAATTCTGTTTGACTTACCCGTTTCCGTAAACGTACTCGTCGGACAGTATGAGCCCCGCGAGGTCACTCACGAACACTGACGGTATATCTATCCCCTCCGCATTTTTTGCTGACATAGTCTCTGCAAAAAACGGTGATAAACAAACATCATTCACAACTTGTGAAACAAGACAATGCCGCAAAACTACCAATTTTATTATGCAGGTGGTGAAATAAGGAACTAATTTTGACAGCTCGGTAAATGTATTGCATTTGACAGGTCGATGTGAAGCGTCCTTGACGAGTGGCGCCGCCAATGAAAGGACTATTAAATTGGTATCCAGTCTCGTTGTCTCGTTACTTGCGTTTTTAGCGTGTGTCATAGCAATGGCGTATACGGGGCTTTTTGTGGCAATCCTCACAATCATCGCGGTTCAGTGAATGGCTGGCGGATGGTTTTTTTTAATAAGGTTTAAATTCTAATGGAAGGTGATTCGAGAATTGGAGTTTTTTGGGGATTACCCTGAAATATAGTACTTTATCTAGATTAGATTATCAGGACTACTCCTACCGGTGGTTAGATGCAAGTTTTACTGCCGCACTCAGAGAGGTTTAATGATTACTTAAGGCATCACTTAATTAAAGACTTTAACAGCTTCGTGAACGTTTTATATGTCAAACCTTTACTAAGTGACAGCTTAAGTAATCATTAAAAGTCTGAGTGCGGCAGTTAGTGACTTATTGATTTATATTTCAAACTATAATTTTATTCAACTCAACCGACGGCCCTTTACTATTAAAACCCTACACAAGGAATTTCTCCTGTGTTGTGGGTGCTTTTGCAAACATTTAAACCCAAACAAACAGCCAGACTCGGAACAACCCGCCATTTTGGAGAAGCGGAACGGTGAGGAGACTTGCAAGATTCGAACAATCACAGGTAAGACTAAAGACGCGGCCAGCGGGGTTATAGTCGGGTCTTCGTTCAGCTGAGCGTGTATGACGCATATTTTCACCGACTGTTTTCCTGTTTCTTTAACTCTTTATTTTTACTTTTATATGCGTCACGACTACGTCTCTGTGCCCAGACAAAGTGTATGAGCGAGGGACAGACGTAGCGGCTAAGACATTTAGTTTTTTCATGGTATTGCGCAACGGTACGATGTAGAATTTATATTTCTTTTAGTGACATAATGTTTCACCGAATTTAGTTTGATAAGTTGACAGATACACGGTTGTATTTTTTTTTTGAGCAAGATTAGAGTAAATGCTCTTTTGGCGCATTCCTACAAAATATTCTTTCTTAGCCCTTTGTGTCGAGGCTGCGGTATCTCGATCGAACAACCCGCAGCCCAGAAACATACAGAGATATTTCTCGACCTGCCCTCGAATGCGCCCAATTACGACAAAATGAAGGCAAGTTAGAAGCCCATGGACGGTATAAGCTCCACGCAAGAGCTCCACGAGCTGATTCCACCATCTCCCTTCTTCCATCGGGAGACTAGACGTACTGCAGGGACCAATACCTAGTCGACATTCCACACATTCGAACAAAGCGCTTTGCTGGTTCCTTTATTATGCGCACAGCCAAGGAGTGGAATTCCCTGCCTGCGTCGGTTTTTCCGAGTTCATATAACCCTAATCTGTTTAAGTCGCGAGTAAACAGGCTTCTACTGGGTAAGCTCGTTCCATCATCGACATCACCTCTGCCCTTAGGGTTAGATTGAAGTCAAGAGCAAGCCCATTTATAATAAAAAAAAAAAAAAAAAAACTCTCTGACACTAGGTTAAGCACTAACAACAAGATAAAAAAAGAAAGAATGAGAAGCAAAAAAATAGAACGATAAGAGCTCTATTTGTCTGAATAATTAAAAATACATTATTTATTGACTTATCAAAGGGCCTATGCCCCTAACTCGATACTAATTTACTCCAATAACAAGGCGATAAAGTAATATTTTTCTATTAATAAATCGAGTAAGGAACTTATTTTTATCTTAACCGAGTGCAGGTGCACTTAATGTAAATATTTGTTGCAAGTATTTGAACTCAATAAATACTTTCCTTCCTACATGACGATATGATTTTCTTTAGGTTGGAAAAGTTGAGCCCGGAAGGAAGTTGGCTTAGAAATAAAAAAACCGGCCAAGAGCGTGTCGGGCCACGCTCAGTGTAGGGTTCAGTAGTAATAATTCTTTTTTTGTTTGAAAAAATATACGTTCAGGATAATAAAATATGTAAACGAAGTTAAAAAAAATGCTTGCTTATAAATACGATTATACTACAAACTTAGTCCAGAAATTATTTTGTACAACTTTTTGTCTGTTTTGTACAAAAACTGTTTCCATCCAAGTTCAAAATAATTTTCCTACAAAGTCCTAATAAAATTCTACTTTTCAGATTTTTTTCATATTTTCTAAACTTATGGTTCAAAAGTTAGAGGGGGGGTGACACATTGTTTTTTGCTTTTGGAGCGATTATTTCCGAAATTATTGACATTATCAAAAAATGATTTTAGTAAACCCCTATTCATTTTTAAATACCTTTCCAACAATATATCACACGTTAGGGTTGAAATTAAAAAAAAAAACAATTCCATCTTTACATATAGGGGGGCTACCCTAATAAAACATTTTTTTCCAATTTTTATTTTACCACTTTGTTGGCGTTATTGATACACATATTGGTACCAAATTTCAGCTTTCTAGTGCTAACGGTCACAGAGATTAAGCGAGGACGGACGGACAGACAGACATTATCCGATTTTTTTTATCGTAAGTTAAGTACATTAAGCAATTGCATTAATTGCTGATGCATTGTCATCTTAATGACAATATTAATAAAAATCATTCATGGATTTTTTCACCACAACACACATTTTTTAACAAAACCACAAACCACAAAAGTTAGATAATTCTTTTTTATCGTAAGTTAAGTACATTAAGCAATTGCATTAATTGCTGATGCATTGTCATCTTAATGACAATATTAATAAAAATCATTCATGGATTTTTTCACCACAACAGACATTTTTTAACAAAACCACAAACCGCAGAGACGCATCGCGCCCGAGAGGTACCTCAATGGATCCTACCCGTTCCAGGTCAAGTTCACGCCCGACGACTTGTTAAATGGTAAAAAAGTTAGATAATTCTTTTTAACCGACTTCAAAAAAAGGAGGAGGTTATCAATTCGACTGTATTTTTTTTTATGTTTGTTCGCTCATAACTTGCGACTGGGTGAACTGATTTTCATGATTCTTTTTTCATTTGGAAGCTGGTGCTTCCCGTGTGGTCCCATTGTCACCATTTCAATATCTGATGATGGGATCTTGTAGAAATCGGGGGAACTCTTCAATAAATAACAGCAGATTAACCGCGATTGTTGCTATAGCATATCTAAGCATTGTTTACGCCATCACACAACATAATATCACGCCACGTGAAGATCTGATGAAGAACTTCGGAGATAGGCAACGGAACTCCTCAATTAATGATAGCAAATGGACTGGGATTGCTGAAATCTCATGACTGTCTATTGTTTACACTAGTTCATAACATAACATCACGCCGGTACGTTGTGAGGGGGTAAGCACATGTGAACCACTAAAAAGTGAAAAATAAAAACTTTTTTACAAAAAATAAAACCGACTTCGACAAAAATAAAACACAAAAAAGTGAAAAATAAAAAATCAGCTTCAGAAGTCGGTGGCAAAAACATGAAATCAAACAAACAAAAGTCACCGACTTCAGAAGCTGATTTTTTATTTTTCACTTTTTTGTGTTTTATTTTTGTCGAAGTCGGTTTTATTTTTTGTAAAAAAGTTTTTTTTATCGTAAGTTAAGTACATTAAGCAATTGCATTAATTGCTGATGCATTGTCATCTTAATGACAATATTAATAAAAATCACATTCATGGATTTTTTCACCACAACACACATTTTTTAACAAAACCGCAAACCACAAAAATTAGATAATTCACTTACTAGGACCAAACACAGTTCACAGATGATATCCATTGTGAATAAATAAATAACAATAAAAAATAAAATAAAAAGTGAGAAGTAAACGCCTCCTGCGGCCGTTCGCAAACAACTTTATCTGAGTAATGGTATTGTGCCGCAGATAAACTTGGTAAAAGCCCGCAGAAATGAAAGGAGGATGCGTCAATAGTACATTGTTCACCGAGAGGAGAAAGTGACCGATTACCGTCAAGGGTGTCGTTTAAAGCCCGGAGCCGTAGGCGAGGGCTTTAAAACACCCGAGATCGGGAATCGCGCTTTCTCTCGAGTGAAACATAGTGCTTTATACTACACCTACGAGGAAAATAAAAAAACTAAATTCTAATTCAAATTGAAAATGGCGCCAATGGCGTCTGCAATTTTCACATGTTCTATTTTCAAATTATTGTAGTTAGTGAATCTGAGCGGGAGAGAAAAGTGTATGAAAATCCATTCTCTCCCGCTCAGATTACAATTTGAAAAAAGAACATGTGAAAATTGCAGACGCCATTGGTGCAAATTTTCAATTTGAATTAGAATTTAAATTTAGTTTTTTATTTTCCTCGTAGGTGTAGTATAAAGCACTATGTATCACTCGAGAGAAAGTGCGATTCCCGATCTCGGGTGTTTTAAAGCCCTCGCCTGCGGCTTCGGGCTTTAAACGACACCCTCGACGGTAATCGGTCACTTTCTTCTCTCGGTGAACAATGTTCTATTTTGTTCTTGTACGGATTGGAAAACATAACATAACATCACGCCTGTAATCCCCGAAGGGTTAGGCAGAGGTTTCGCACCCACATTTAGCCAGTTATGTTTAAGTCCCATGTAATAAGGGGGGAGCCTATTGCCATCAACCGGGCACAATTCCTGAGTACGTGGATTGGAACTGAAAATTATTGAATGTAGTATTTCAGATTTAGGGGTAATATTTGGAGAGAATCAACGGTAACTCAGTGGCGTGCGCTCTATTAAGGCTCTTAGGCTTAGCCTACCTTACCAACTGAGCATTTCTTATAACTAATTAACCATGTAATAAAATAACACCATGTACAAAATAATAATAAAAAAGTTCAAACTCCTGTTAAAATACTTAGAGCAATTTTTCGCGTACGAATCTTATATTTACAGGCTTGCTTAGGCTAGCATTCGAGTAGCCTAAAACCCATTCATAATTTTACGCACACAGCGTCACATCGGAGAATGATCGGTGCATATTTTCGTGTATATGAACCGCACACATGCATGTCAGCTCCTGCGAGTGTAGCTGGCCTGTGATTGGCTGCAACAACACAAGGCTACGATTGGATGCGTCATGCGTGCCATCTTCAGCCCGTGAACTCCGGCGCGAAGTTCAAATTTGTTTTTTTTTAACGTTTTTTGCAATTTGCAGGCCAGTGCTAGCTTGAATACTGACTACATACGTCTTACAGCCGCGAATCATATTTTATTAATCAACATACAACCTAGCACTGGCCTGCAAATTGCAAAAATGTAAGGAAATTAAGAAATTTGAATTTCGCGCGTTTGCGGTCTTCGCTCTTCCGTCCACAGATAGAGTGCAGCACTGACAACACATTTCATTGATTGATTTCGTACCTATAATCCTGCAAAATTTTGTTGACCGCTGTTGTGAACAAACTCGATATGAAAATGATGTAATTTTATTTGGTAGTATTTTTCTATCGGTCAGCCATTATTGTTTCATTGTTGTGACAAGCAATTTATAGCGCGATTTGTTTTGAAACCGAAAACGTACAGATAATGTCAGTTATTAGATACCATTATTAACAGTAGTGTAAATATTAGCTTTGTTGTGTATTATTTGTTTATTCCCCTAACAAATAATAACAATGGTTGGTACCTATTTACTTGTGAAGTTTGTGTTGATAATGTGTGTTTGCTAGATGTTAAAGGTAATAAGTTTTCTCAATTATCGTATAAGACAATGATAAGGTGCAAGTTGTATTTAGAGGTAGATGTGTGAAGGCCGCTTCGGATATTATCTTGCAAGTGACGTGTTTTGTACTTTTGTAACTATAACCCACTCACGACTTGGATGAGTTTTATAAGGTGGCCGAATCTTTCTTCTGTTTGCATCGATAAAAAATCATGAGTTGAACCTTGAATAATGTGGTGAGTTTTTGAATTGTATTTAGGTATAACTTTTACAGGCTTATTTTCAAATGTTATAAATGTGACAATTTTTTTTTTTGCTGTCAATATTTCGTGGCCTACCCACCGTGGCGGACCACTGCACGCCACTGCGGTAACTACCACTAGAAAAGAGCCAAGACAATCAATAATCACCCAGATAAACTATGGATTGGAACTACTAATCCAATTCTGAAAATTCTTTCACTAATGGGAAATTTGAATCCTTGAGTGTCATGGTAGCCGATGTCACACCGGGATCCCGTCCGTTTTTTTTATACGTTTCCGTGGGATAATTTCTGATTACAACAAGGGAGAAACCTCGATCAAAAGCTAGTTTAAGATTAATGGCTTCCTTGGGCCTCTGCTTTTTATCTTGGTGACCTCTCAGGGTACTGATGCGAAAGTGACATGATAATATAGAAGCTGTTACTAACCTAGGTCACTGGAGTTGACATTGTGTACGATGGCACAGTCGTACCCAGCCGTCTGAGCATTGCGCACCTTCACCTCGAAACTGCAGTTGTATCTGAGCAGAAGATAAAATAACAAGATATTAATAAAAGAAAGAATGAAAAGAAAGAAAGAAAACACATTTATTCAGCACAGGCCATAAGTGCACACAACACACAATAAAATTAACAAAAAAAAAACTAAATTGAAAAACAAAAAATACAAAAGAGTGCGTGCATCTCACGCTTGAGCTCAAAAGCTTGTAATATCAATTAATGCTGAAAGTAAATGTTACTACACCTCTTGTATGGAGTGCATTATTGAGACAATCTTATCAAGGATAGACTGGTGCAGGATTCGATAGTTATTAATTAATAAATATGTAAAACTTTTTTTTTTTTCTAAAATCGTTGCCCCACACTAGGAATTTCTCCTGTATCGTGGGTGCGTTCACAAACATTTAAACTCACATACACAAATACCCAGACCCGAAACAACTATTTGTAGGCCATACAAATATTTGTTCCGTGCGGGGATCGAACCCGCGACACGCAGCGCAGCAGTCCAATCGCTTAGCCACTGCGCCAACCGTGCCGTCCTCTTTTCTTTCACTAGATACTAAGGGTAAGATTCGCAGATCGTATTTGTTTGCCACGTAGCTTCTCGGGAAGTAGATCGTAGCCCCCCTTAAGAGCATAGACGGGCTGCATTTTTCCATACAAATGTATTCCCCTATTCTCTTCCTGGATAATGCCTCTAGAGTAATCGTTTTTATTTATAAAAATCCAGGTCTATTGAAGGCATGCCCCTGTCATTTTTTTTTTTCAAAAAATTTATTACAAAAATAAATATGACTTACCAAAAACCTAAAAAAATACCCCGTTTTTACCTACGTAATCAGATGACTACCAAAGAAAATTGAAAAGTTTTTAAAATAAAAAAAGTAATAGGGGCATAGATCTATTCTTCCTTTAAATTTTGATACCAAATATAATTTAATTGGCTTAGGTTTCGAGGAGAAAACAGGAGAATACGAAACGTCGATCGGTCAAGGTTTTTTATAGGTAAAATCGTTCTGAGCTGCAGTTGTCTCTATCGCACTCACATATTGATACCGCCCGGTTGCTAGAGCGCAGCGCGACGGCAATAGTTATATATACGTATATTATACGCAGCCCGTCTATGCTCTTAAGGATGTGAGTTTCGATTCACTTGGCAAGTAGCACGATCCGCTTCTCAGTAACGTTTTCCACTGCGGAGGGCGGCTTGGGCGGGTAGAGCACCCTTCGGTCAGGTCGTCCGTCACCAGAAATTCACCTTAACACTCAGAGGCAGGGTCATTGCCGAATATTTCCGAACCTAGCCGAAGCTTGGCCGACAGATACACGAGCTCTACACGTAGTAGATTCACTGCCCAGAGAAGTTGTCAACGGCTGTGGACGATTTGGGTACGGTAGAACACCCTTCGCCCGGATCGCCAGTAACCAAAAATCCATCCGACTGCTTAGGAGGCAGTGTCATTCCTGAATCTTTCCGTAACTAGCTGAAGCTTGCGTGACTGACACACAAGCTCTTCAATGATGCGATGTAAGTATAATCACCTGGCAAAAAGCAGTAAACGATCCCTAGTGGTGTTGTTAACTGCTGTGGGCGGCTTGGGAAGAGTGAGCACCAATCGGACAGTTCGCTAGCCCCTCAGAAGGTAGCTCGGAGCCTTACCGAAGTTTGGCGGCTGATATTATCAGCCACGAGCTCCTCAAGGATGTAATATGAGTATAATCACCTGGCAAGCAGGACGATCCACTTCCCAGTAAAGTTGTCGACGGCTGTGGGCGGCTTGGGGAGGGGGGAGCATCCATCGGGAGGCTCACCGGCCACCAAGAAGCCGCGCAGACCCTCGGGAGGCAGGTCGGTGCCGAAGCTTGCTGGCATGTCACGGAACTCCTCCATTATCTACGGAAAAGAGAGATGATGGTTTAATTTTTTTTTTTTACTGATAACACGAGCATAATACGTAGCAGTTTTTTTCCGGAAATCCTGGGATTATTCTAAAGGACAAAAATCTTTCTTAGAACGACGTTTCGTATTAAGAAAATCTTTCTTTTGTTCCCAATACCCAGTGTTTCTTTCTTTTTTCTTTCTTTAAAAAAACGTTACCCCACACTAGCAATTTCTCCTGTATCGTGGGTTTGTGCAAGGGGGAAATATTGGGAACAAAGAAAGATTTTCGTTATGTTATGATATACAAGCTAAATCCAGACTTTCAGCAGACAATCAGACATTAGAACTCTTAACGATTCATAACAATGATATCAGGTAAAACAAAACTTATATTACAATCTTGTTTGGCTCTGTGAAACAATGATTAAAACATCGTTCGATTTACATCAAAATACGTTACGGTACAACGCATGTACAAGTCCAAATATTTAAATATAAAAGCAGTTTCCAAGTCCTCCTAAATAATATTAAAATTCATTCCCTGGCAGACAATGCAGAGCTTAAAACGTTGCGTGCCTTGTAAACCTAAGGTTAAAATTGGAAAACATTTTTTCTTGTTCTCCTTAGCATATATTGCCCCACTGCTGGGCAAAGGCCTCTCCCATAGCCTTCCATTCTTCCCTCTGTGCGGTTAAAAAAATTATATTCTTTATCTCACCGCTCTTCTGAGGCCCTAGCACGAGCGTGTGGTGTAAACGTAACGCAAATACGTCATTCATGACTGGCACTAGGCAACATTGTCAAAGATAAAAAGTATGTTCCAGAGGACCTAACCTTATTAAGCTTTTAGCATCAAAAAGAAAACAGTCAAATTAACACAATATCTAATGAGAAGTAATTAAATTAAAAAAGAAAAAAATGTAAATAGCTGTGGTATCTTTATTTGTGGTCTCTCCCATTAATCTCATATATTAGCTAAAAAGCAAAGCTATTAGAAACTGACTCAATTAACAACCATTTAATTAAAGTAATAAAAAACTATTAAAGAAGCAAGAATCTATTAGGGAAACCACAAGGAAACAGTGATGTATAGTTAAGTAGATTATGGTCTACAATGTACAGTCACCTGATCGATACTTTAGTGTGTATTTTTTTGTAAACGTTTATAATCGATAACTAGTTTACGTTAGGTGTCATTTCTCGCTTCACACGATTTTAGTTCTGAATTGTCCATGCATTTTTGCAGGTGACTGTACCTGTCCAATATAGCAAGTACCTACCGACCGGACACAACAATATACAAATATTGATAACCATTGATAGATAAACTCTACATAAATGAAAGTATTGGATACATTCTCTTATCAGTAGCGGTGGATAAAAATAACTAAACTAACTACCTCGTATTGACCCACTGCTAAACAACGGTCTCTCTGTTCCAACATTATTTTTTTGTTCTAAATGTGGTACGAAAGATAGGAACAACACACATTATACATCATCATTATCATCATCAGCTTATAATGTTCCTACTGCAGGGACTCAGGCCTCCTCTCTAAGAAAGGGATGGGCTATAATCCACCACTTGGGCCCAGTGCGGGTTGGTAGATATCACATGTCTTAATTTTTTTTGGTTCTAAGACGGTTACCTCACGATGTTTTCCTTCGCCGTTTTGAGAGCAGTGAAATAAATTACACAAAATCTAAGTCTGACTGGGTTCGAAGCGAACCCACGACTTCGTAAGTCGGGCCGCCATCACTGGGCCACCACTGCTCCTGGGCCACATTATACATAGCAAGATATTACTTTTTAAGCATTTTCAAGTTTGACTCCAAATAACACATTGCTGGTAGTGCTAGTCAATCCTTATGATAGGAGCCAAGTTCCTCCCACGGTAAGTCCAAATAAAAAGATAATTAAAAAAATATACTAACAAAATGCTGCATTCCAATAAAATACAACACTTGCACTGCATTTATATTTAAACGCGGAACCTCAGCGACTTCCATTTTCAAAAACTGACACTATTATTTTGAAAACTTTTTTTTTTCTTTATGGCGGGTTAAAAATTTTGGGGCGATAGATACACTTTTTTATTTTTTTATTCACATTATCCAGTAAAGGGAATTCGGTTTTCAGCCAATACCACTTTTAGTTCTAAGCGAAGCACATGCGTTGTCCATGTACGTTGGTTGTTCAGTCACTGATAATAACTGGTATAAACTTGATTGTTTGTTCCGATCAGTTTAATTAACGATACTGCGGGAGGGATAAAATGGCGGTTTTGTGATAATAAAATATTATGGATCGATCTCGATTCATGGAACTTTAAAGGATAAACTAAGGTAAACTATCAGTTATTATACATACAACAGGATATAACATTTTAAATAAATCTTACTAATCGTGCTAAAAATTAAATTAATCAAATAACTTTATAATATTTTTATTTTTATTAAACTTTGTTTATTCCGCTTTTCCAATTATGCCTCCCGCATAGTCTTACTCGCTGCGAACCAAACACACTATGAGTAATGAACTTATGACACAATACTGGTTACTGGCACAAAACACTATGCTACACTAGCAAGAAATACTGGCATTCGATAATAAAAAGTCTGCCATAGACACACACTAGACCACCATTATTTAAAAAGTGAAGATTTAGCAGGTCTATGAAGGAGGTTGAGAACAAAATAGAACCATTTTCTAAAGAAGACTGCACTAAATTAATAAAGGTTTGTTAACGTTGATATCGAATGGAAATATTCTTCATGTGAGATAAGATTAATAGTTGTTTACTGTGTCTAATTTACTAGCATCTGCATGTCGTGGTTTCTAACGTGTTTATTAAGGACATATTTATGACAGTTTGTTTAAGATTCTTTATTACCCGGCTACGGCGAAGCCAAAAGGAAGGGTAATGATTTTGGCAGTCTATGTATGTATGTATGTATGTTCCACCGTAGCGCCTAAACTACTGAACGGATTTTAATAAATTAGGTGTCAATAGATTCGTAAGAATAGCCCGGGTGACATAGGCTATATAAATTTTATAAATTCTTTTTATGACGGAATTTAAATGTCAAAAACTTACCTCAAAAATATTAAATTGAGATAATCATAGCAAGTTTGGTATCAAATGAAAGGTATTGGCAAGCACATTACAAATATGTATTATATTATAGTTTAAGTACACACAAAAATAAAATTCAAATAAAAAAATTAAGTTCAAAAATCTAAAACCCGACTACTAACAAAATCGCGGTCTTAAAAGTAGAAAATAACAAGAAAATAATTCTTGTCTGATATTCTTCGTAGTCGCATGCCACCTTGCTACAATTAGCAGCTGACTTCTGTATCAATGAGAACGCCATGAAGGAGCATCAGGTATCAGTGGCATGCGACTACGAAGAATATCAGACAAGAATTATTTTCTTGTTATTTTCTACTTTTAAGACCGCGATTTTGTTAGTAGTCGGGTTTTAGATTTTTGAACTTAATTTTTTTATATTTATTATAAGCAGATTTAAATAAAAAATAAATGAACGACAAACAACTCTAATTCCTAAATTGCTGGGTCTAGAAATAGGAAATTTGCAGAGGAAACAACATCGTTCAAAGAAGTAAAAAATCGAGACTAAAGTTTCTATAGAAATTCGTGATCTTACAACTCTAAATGCTAACCCATACTTAAACCAACTCCATCTAGGACAATATATATATATTTTTTTTAAACGTAGCCCCACACTAGGAATTTCTCCTGTATTGTGGGTGCGTTCAAAAACATATAAAGTCACATACACAATACCCAGACTCGAACCCGCGACACGCAGCGCAGCAGTCCAATCGCTTAGCCACTGCGCCAACCGTGTCGTTACACCGTGTTATTATCAAATTATCAATATTTAATACACAAACAATCTTTACCAGACAATATAGATACCATTTATTTATATGGCAGACTTATAGAACATTCCTGTCTAGAAATCGCGTAAGTTGGCAAGAAGTCTCCGTTCCAGGTGTATATTTATTTATAACTCGACGATAATATATTTTATGGAATATATAATAAGACAGTACACAATGTGTAAACAAAATTACGGAGACACAGCATGGTAATTTTGGCTGAGAATAGCAACGACATGATGTGACAGAGAACCAGAGCATAAAAACTTAAGAGTGTCTCCCAAGGAACTATCTTAGGACCGCCAACAAAATCAAACAATAATGAGCAGCAAAGAAAAAAAACTGTGAAATCTCATTCATCGCACTTTAGCAAAGAGACAAAATTAGCAAACTAGTGAGGAGATGAATTTGAAAGCATATTAGCAAACATGTTATCTCAAGCTCTTGAGTCTCTTGGCATGTTGATTCGTCAAAAGTGAAACTTTCAACGCCATCGTGTTTTTTCTCTCGATTGTTTACCAACAACACACTCCTGTCACTGTCATTTAAATGCCAAAAGAACCTTGTAGCAATGTATCTATGGCAACATAGTCAGTATCCTGTAGCGATAAGACTGAATTCTAGCGAGCAACACTGGTAATCAGTTTCCTCTGGCGAAATGATACAATTTACTAGAAATGATAACAAAGTGATACACTTTGACTTCGCGAAAAAGTATTAGTATAATAATAAAAACAAAACACTACTGATAATTATTATGTTCAACCAAATCGTTGTCAGCTCTCACGTTTTGAACAAGATAAAAAAAAGTATTTGGCTAAAAGAGTCGAGGAGCACCAAAGAAAGGATGGATGGACTGAGTGAAAAACATTCATTATTCTGTTTAAGTCGCGAGTAAACAGGCTTCTAAACTGGGTAAGCTCGTTCCATCGTCGACATCATCTCTGCCCTTATGGCAAGATTGAAGTCAAGAGCAAGACCATTTATAAAAAAAAAAAAAAGGATAGCAAGGACGTGACTGTTGAGATGAATAGTACTAGGGAAGTATGGAGTAAGAGGGGCATGCGTTGTGTGATTTATTTCATCACCGCTGCTCTCTATTATAGCCCATCCCTCTCCTAGAGAGGAGGCCTGAGTCCCTGCAGTGGGAACATTATAGGCTGATGGTGACGTTTTAAATAGAAACACGGCGTGTAAAAGTGTTTTGTAAAATCAATTTACAGAAATAAATATGATTTAAGTATTTGCATGTGAGAAATCACATAAGTCACACGGCTTTTATTCAAGAAAACGTTTAAAGAACGATATCTTCAATTGGTGTAACTGCGTTACTTTGTCCTTCGCTATAAAAGTACAGCAACATGTCCAGTTCAATGAAAATACGTTATAGTATTGTTTGAAAACAAAGTCGTCAACATTATTTAGATTCCAGATAAGATATTGTCTGTCTACTAAGTACGATACTACTGCGAGAGAGGATTACTTTTATCATTCCTAAAGGCTTTGTAAAATACTATTCTTACGCTAAGTTAGTGTGTTGCTTTATTTTTATCTAAATCGTCAATTTTGATTGATGTTTGTTTGAATTCAACATTATCATGCTTCTCAATCTCCAATCAAGTTTAATCCCTATGGGTAAGCCTATTGTAATCTGTGCTATTGCCCTCCACTGTTCACCGCTGAAGACTCCGACCGCCTTTTTAATAAAAATAGTTAAACCTGGTTTAACTTAGACTTGGTTTATCTCGCATGCCGTCTCACTTCAAAAATATTCAAAAGAAAGTGACGGCATGCGAGATAAACCAAGCCTAAGTTAAACCAGCTTTAACTATTTTTATTAATAAGGCGGCGAGAAGTTACAAAGATGTCCTTTTGGGAAATACTACTTTGTCCGATCTATTCCATTGTGGAAAAGAGATAGCGCTAGACACCCTGTATAAGTGTATAGGTTTGTTCCTTTCTTACACTGGAATAAGAATAAGGCTTTAAGACGGTAGCCCCTCTGGGAACCGAATCCAAGTACCCTACCACTAGACAAACGATGCAGTCGTTATTTTAATATCTCTACATATGAATGGAGTCGTAATCTAACAATTTACATTTTATGATGCACATATCTTTGACCTTCCACATAATTATCTTTAAATATTATCTTAGCAGCTCATTATCTTAACTGAGATTGTGTATCAAGGACATTAGGTGACTATCAAAGATATCCGATTAATTGGGCCATTTAAGTCATGTTTACAATTTTTACTGCATTATATAGGTTTGATATACGTGCTCCTTAGAAGACTATGCGTCAGACGAGAGATGCGAACTGTGGTGAAACAAACATCCCAGCACATTTCATCAATCCGCAAGAACACCTGCCGCTCGGATACGAACTGCAGTCTCTTATTCGACTGCGAGCCCAGCAGGGCTATTGCGTATCTTTTAATGCCAGTGGATAACTTATAATGTCTATCAAATAACTGTCAAATGGTGAGTTTTTAAGAAACAAATGTACCAAACCATAACCAATTTATAGTTAATCTATGGACACTATGATAGCCACTGTCATTAAAAAGATACGCAATAGCCCTACAGGTTGGCCGCTGTATCCCATCCTACCCAACCACTTGCACCTTTAGCAATCGATGCAAATGTTAGAACTGCAGGTGGCAACATAATGGTCTGGCACAGTTTGAATCCATCGACACGTAAAGAAGAAAAAGAAGGAACAAGAAGGCGTGGTTTGACCTGCCAGGAATAAAGGATCCGACTGTAAGACTGTAAAGTTGCTACAATATTACAAAAGGTTTCATTGTGTTGTAAGCGGTCTTATATTCTTATGTATGACTAAATGTGTGCCCAAAATCTTAACAGAAATGTTACGATTAAGGTTGAGTAATCTTCGGAACTCCTCATCTGATTCTTAAATTTTTTTCACTAATAGGAAGCTGCATTATCCCCATGCTCATAGGCTACATTTAAAAAAATCTTGTACATAACGGGAACGAAACCAAGAGCAAAAGCTAGTTAGTTTATAAGTTATAACTGTCGTATTGCAGATAGGTTTGACATTCAGCCTTCGTAAGTAAAAATAGGTCATGAACACACAGTATAAATAGCTATTTTGTGCTCTAGTTAATTTAGACGTCTAGCCAAAAAATAAATTGATTTGCAGGTTAAAAGTTTAGAACCTAATTTTGATAGTGTCCATTTTGTATGCTGAGTATGCTTAGTCAGATAGTGTGGTTGTCTTTATTTATAAACGTGTAGTTATTGATCTACTATTAAGTTAGTACTGAACGGTATAAGTACTTAGATACAGTACTAATACTAGTAAATTATCAGCAAAATCCTGTTAGACTTGTAGCCTATGCAGATGATGAGGTAGTTATATTAATTTACTCAATCCTGATTAAAAGTATGTTGGTATACGATTTCTATTCCATACATACTTAATAGAGCATCATATAAGCTCTTACGGCATACATACGTAGCAGTCAATAGACTAATTACGATTACGCACAACTAATTACTATTGAATACTAAACGAAGCATAGACTAGTATGAGTAATTGTATAGTGCGAACAGTATTATCAAGTTACTACGTTACTGCACTGTTGCCAAAGAAATGCAAGTTCTATCGTCTTTACATTAAGGTGTAATTTTAACTAGGACCAAATGATTTCTGGCAAATACTGTTAGCGGTTGGGGGTACCGAGATATCGGTTGATGTGTGTTCTTGACTTAAATTTTGATTGTCAATAGAGTTGATCCTTAATATTTACATCATAATGCATGACAATATTTATAATATTCTGATATATAAGGAGTAAGTAAGTAAGTAAGTAAGTGTTTATTTTGCAAATATGGGTACAGTACATGGTGATATAAACAAATAGGAGGCAGGTTCAGCCATATTTTACCAAAAGGCATGCAAAAATTATAATTTTACGCTAACACAAATAAAGGAATCGGAGCAAGCGGAAGAGGAGCCGTCCAGACTAAGTAACTTTTAGTTAAGAATGTTACATTTGTTATATATTTTATCATTTATGTACTGCGCACACAAGAGAGAACATAATGAAACATCTTAACAAAATATAGAGCACAAAACATGGTATATTTCAAAAGAAATGTGTGCCAGCAGGCCTGCGAAAGAAAACTTAAAGAAATAAATATAGACAGTACTGACTGTGTGTGTGAACAGGAAAAAATAACACGAAAGTATGTATGTCTTATTCCAAATATAATCGTTTTAATGCAGCATCTTAAATAGCTATTTTATATCATGTTATGTTTATAAGAGTAGCATGTTATATACGCACCCTCACATTGAATGCATCATTAAATGGGAAAACAATTTCAATACCAAGTGAAGGTGATTAAGGGCGGAAATCGGCGAGGCAGCCTCAAGAAATGGAGCCGTGAGAAATGATATGTCTATACTAGAATACCAACTGAAGACTGAAACAAAGGAATGGAAGGCTATGAAAGAAATCTGGCAAAGCAATGCATGCAGTATTGTATACTGAAAGAAATCCACAATAAACTAAAAATCTAGACTTTTCAAATATTTTCCGTTTATAGGGAGGCAGAGGAACACTAAGGAAACGTTAGTAAATTGTGTGAGGAATAATATGACAGAGAAAGGAGTCAAAGCCCCATGTAATAGGGGGCGATCATATTGCCACCAACCGGGCACAAATCGTCCGAGGAGGCTGGTACAGGGAAATTCCATAAGGAAAAGCCCAAAATCAATCTATCGTTCCTAAGCCGTGTTAGCCTATAGAGTTAGTATCCGTCCCTTGCAAGCGGCACGAGTGTATGACTATAGTCACCATCCTTTGGGTTGGCAACCTGTTATTGCCGACGAATAATATTGATCTTTATACCCAACACGTTACTGTGGTTTGTGGTCGCGGTTTACAGCAAATTAAATAATGTTTAAAATATTAAAAAAAAATTAAACATTAAAAAAAAACTGTTAAAAATAATAATAAAAAATGTTTTAAACAGTAAAATGTTTTTGAACGACATAAAACATTAAAATTTACTGTCAAGCTTTTACTGTTTTCGGCTCATTAAAAGTTACTGCTTTGAACGTTAGGCTCATATTTTACTGTTTAAAGCAGTAAAGTTCAATGTTTTTTCGATTGTTTTACTGCATATTTTTTCCAGTGCGGTACGAGTGTATGACTCAACTACAGTCAACATCCAATGGGTTGGCAACCTGTTATTGCCGACGCATATTGATCTTTATACCCAACACGTTATTGTGGCATGTGGTTGCGGTTTACAGCATTTTTTATAGAAAAAATATAAACGAAAATGAAGTTACTGAGTATTTTTTGCATTACTCATTTTTTGTTTTTAGTAATTTCAATTATCGGTTATTAATTTGGCCTGTTTAACTGACTTTTATTACTAGTATTAGAGCTAGAATGATCAGTCACGTTTTATTGACAACTTCTGGTTTTGAAGGCATCTACAACGAACGCATCATAATATCTGAGGATGACGTTTCGAAAAATGCTACAACGCGCAAGCAAAATTATCCGCGATATAAATGATATACAACGACAAAATTAACACAGTTGGCGCCGCTGCTTAGCGACCTACCACAGTATATGGACCTACCGAGCTGCGTGTCACAGTTTCAATACCCGCACGGAACAAGTATTTGTATGGCCTACAGGTAGGTAGTTGTTCCGGGTCTGGCTGTTCGCGTGTGTGAGTTTTAATGTTTGTAAACGCACCCACGTTACAGCAGAAATTACTATAGTGAGGGTTAATGTTAAAAAAAAAAACAATTATCGGTCCATTAGGTCAAAGGATCCTTCCTTTTCGATGAGGAACTTTTCACCCTATCCCTCAATGAGGTGGAAAGAGGCCTGAGGTTCCTCATACGTCTTTATATCCAATACTTGATACTGATGTTACTCTTCCAAATTCCCTGAACATTCCATACTTTATTAGCATTCTTGTATGCGAATGGATCGCCGGTTGATGCAGTATGGGAAAATCGGCAAATATACCTAAACACATGCGTGACGTCTGTTGTTCGGCAAACCAATTTGTTTCAAGTGAATGAACTCATTTGGGGGCGAGACGTTTTTGCGCGACGATATTAAAGCTGATCAATTCTGAATAGTATACATTCACATGCTCTAGAAATGATCAAAAAACATCGTGAGGAGACCGGCAAGACTCGGAAATAAAAAAATCTGGCCAAGTGCAAGTCGGACTTGCACATTAAGGGTTCCGTACCATGACTTCTTATAGGTTTTCCTGTAATCTATACGTGTTGAACTAATTTCTGTATTTTTTTTTTCAGAATTTTAGGCTCAGTGGTTTTGGAGATAAGGGGGGGGAATGGTCGGACAGACAGACACACGAGTGATCCTACAAGGGTTCCGTTTTTTCCTTTTAAGGTACGGAATCCTAAAAATTGTAAATCCACAAAAATTATAGCCCATCCTTCTCCTAGAAAGTAGGTCTGAGTCCCAGCAGTGGGAAAATTATAGGCTGATGATGATGATCACGTTGATCGTACGGGCAAAGAGATAATTGATTTTTTTATCAGTTTTTTTTTAGCTACGAGAGAGGGAGAAAGTTTGGAATGTACTCAGTTGATGGCAGTAAGGTTACCCCCTATTACATGGAACTTGAACATAACTGGCGAAATGTGGGTGTACGGTCAGCATCAGAAGTATATTAACATTACTCAAAGTTTCGAAGCTGTTTTTTTTTATAAAAACTTGTTAGATATTACTCGTTACTACATGTTATTGGAGTGTAAGGACTATTTTAACGAATAATCTTCTGAAACATTAAAAATAATAGCTAGAGTCCTGTACTTACATAAAAGAATTAAAATTCCGAAATGTTCAGCTACTTCTGATGCTGACCGTAATCCAGGTACACCACTACCTAACCCTTTTTTTTGGGTGTGGCAAATCATCAAATGACTCTTCCCGCTCTGGGCAGAGCGGAAGCGAGTGTCAGACTTCTACTGTCTAAAAACCACCCATGTTCCTTCTTAGCCCTTTCTGTCGAGGCCGCGGTATCTCGTTCGAACAACCCGCAGTAGACCGGACCTCTACCTAACCCCTCAGGGATAACAGGCGTGACGTTATATTATGTCAATATTCCATCAAGTAACGTTTGTCGTGACTCATGTGATAAGTGAGTCAGACACGCGCTAACCCAGCCTTAGTACACAGTCATAAAAGATAAACACATTATTATATGGGTTAATGTGGTCTAGCATTGATTTTAGTTTTGGTGTTACCTAATAGTACGTAAATTACTTTAGGATAAAGTCCTCTATCAAGATTTTTTCCAGCCCATCATGGCTATAACTAAATATGTTGGTGTCGACTTCCAGTACCTACCTAAGTATAACCGAATGTATCTGGATATTTACTATTTGAGGAGGTGGGACTGAGAAACCAGGGCCGTCCTAAAGCGCGTTGGGTGGATGATATCTTCAGGAGTTCGGGAAATGGATGGATGGACGCACAGAATAGAGAAGAGTGAGAGAGAAAAGGGGAGGCCTATACCCAAGTGGGTGATTCCGGGCTGAAATGATGATGAAGAAGGTGGGACTACTCAACTGAACTCCAGAATCCACAACCTGAAGTTACTAGATAACACGATTTTTTTTAAATAATACCCAGCTAAGAACGGGATACCACATGCATACTACTTTATCAGAAAGATTTATAATAAATGGTAACTCACTATCAGAATGATGGGGAAAATGTAGTGAGGAAAATGTTGATTATGAACGTAGGTGGCTATGAGAGTAGAGCAAGAGTAAAGAAACGATGGATGGACTGTGTGAAGAATGATATGGCTAGAAAGATGGTGACAGCTGAGATGACGAGAAATAGAGAAGTATAGAAGAAGAAGACATGCTGCGACCCCAAATAATTATATAAGGACCGGGGAATGATGATGTCAAACAAATTAACAAGATCGAATTTATGGCACACACAAATGTCGAAATTCGAAAACGAGCAAAGGTTTTCGATATTGGAAATCGCGTTACGGAACTCAAATGGAGTTGGGCAGGACACCTAGCAAGGCGCAATGATGACAGGTGGACTAAGGCTATCACTGAATGGCGTCCAAGAACTGGAAAAAGAAGTGTGGGTCGTCCAGCGGCAAGATGGGCAGACGACATAGTTAGTATCGGGGGAAAAACCTGGATGAGGCTGGCACAGGACCGTGGAGAATGGCACAAGAGAAGGGAGGCCTATACCCAGCAGTGGGTGAATTCAGGATGTGGATGATGATGGTTACAAATGTAGCTGTGGTCATAATATAGTAAGGTACTTTGTATACAAGGTACATGCATCTAAAGACGTAAACGCCATATGTGTCACCGTTTCTACTTTTCCATTCCCAGATGCTGTTCCTATGCGTCCGTATGTCATTAAAATAGTCGCGCACCGTTGCACAAGGACAATCGTCGAAATGATTGTAGCGTTAGTTTATAATGATAACTCTGTATTCATTAATGTATTTAATCTCGCCAGTAGGAAGGCTTGATACAGAGTCGCAAATTTCACGTAGAGATGTTTTTTTTTCCTTTTGGCAACCTTTATAGCGACACCTATGAACTACACTGACGACTGAGGTATCGTACGACGACGTACCGTGAATTATCCTTGTGTTTAGCATAATTTAATACAGAAACAAGATAGCTACAGTCTACAGTCGGGCAGTGTTTAGCAGACCAAAAACAATACACGTATGATATTTGAAGGAAGTACTCACTACACCTGGAATGCGCGCGTCGATAATTTGACTAGTTTTCTGTTGTTTTTGGACATTATTGTGACAACGTCAAGCGTCAAGTTAATGTGACCGAGTGGTACCTAACTCTTTTTTATGGAGTTGAGAAACTAGAGACTCAGCAGATCATGCCTAGCCTTTTCCCAACTACGTTGGGGTCTATTTTCAGTTTACCGGATGCAGCTGAATACTGCCTGTCGGACCATACCCCTGGGTAAGCCTGGCAGTCAGACTTACAGGCCACTGACTACCTGTAACGACTGCCAAAGATGTTCAAATGACAGCTGAGACCAAAGGTTTAACGTGCTGTGTCCGAGGCACGGAGGAAGCTCTGTATTTAATGGGTGCGACTTAACTTAAGATTGACCCCGAGTTGGTGTCATTATTGAGCCACGAGCTCGTCTATTATTTATTCTTAAATGGACTTATTCTGGAAATGCCTTATTCTTAAATGGATCTGTATCACTTTTAAATGTTGTGGCAACACCTTTTTGATACATACCGTACACGCTGTATTACAATGGTGGTATTAGTTGGATAACTGAGATATTTCTGACAAAGGTTTTCAAGACGAGGACACATACCGATAGGTGTTGCAGACTTGCAGCTTTGACGTCACAAATAAGCAGTCGTTAAACTGTCCTTACTCCTAACCATGAGCAAGACTTATCACAAGCGTCGGAGAAACAATGTATGAGTGGATTACAATAAAAACAAGAACCCATTTATTTTCTGGTAAGAAAGACCCATCGATACATCTTAACGTTACGTAGTCGTTCTTTGAGTAAAACTAAGATTTTGGGAAGATGTATGGTCGAAAAAATTCTTTTGATACCCGACTTAGCAGCCTCGCAAATAAAGCATAGACAGAGGAAAAGAGGCTAGACTAGACTATGCCAGAGCTGTTCCGATTAGGTCTGGAAAAAGATTTATGTAGCTGGATGGATGGATGACTTCAAAAGTTAAAGAGCAGAGGGAGAGGAAGAAGTGTTCGATACAAATCCAAGATTATTGTATGGAACTAGAACCCTAGTTTAACCTAATTTAAATTTTAATTACTTAAAAAAAATTAAAGAAATTTAAAATTTAATTAAAGAAATTTAAAATTAAGTTGAAATTAAATAAAGAAATTTAAAATTAAGTAAAAATTTAAAAAAAAAATTAGAAATTTAAAACTAGGTACTTAAGTTTAAATTAAAAAAAAAAACAAATTCGAAACGATACGCTGCTGTACCTACGTCAGTGACAAAGAACCACCATAAGCTGGCCTCGCATTCTATTGAAACTTCGTACCCGCCAGCGGAAGGTAAATAAATGCGTTATCATTACCTCAGACGTGCGGTCTCCTGTACCTGCTAATCGAGTCCCAATGTGTCTCAAACAAACAGTATCGATTGCAAGCCTACTCGAACGTGTCCGAAGATAAAATGATAACACCTGTAGCGACCTTCGACACTTGAGATTCGCTGCGACGATAACCCTGCGACTGATGAAAATATTGAACTTTTCTGTGGGGAATTCTCTGATTGTGACTGGCTTTTCAGAGATGATAATGGGAAGCGTTAGAGGAAATCATTGACGCAAGGACTTAAGCTATTGACTACAGGGTGTCTAAAATAAATGTTAGCTTTAGCAGAATAATATGAATCACGTTAAAATTCTTAAAATGGTCACAGCCGCAATTAATATGATTTGCCATTTTGTGACTATTTTACGAATTGTATCCTGTTGTTTAAGCTCCGGTCTATTATGTGTTGCAACGCAGTTTCGTTTTCCTCACGTATGGTCTACTGATAGTTCTTCTGATTTAAGCTGTTTTAAATGTTTGGTTACAAAAAAGTCTCAGCCAAAAAAATAATAAGTTTAGGAGATTGCGAAGGCTGCTGTTACTGGTAATCTTGGCTAATCCAACATTGAAGCAAATAAGGGTTTGACAACATTTGGCTTTTGATTTGAACAGTTTAGATAGTCATGTTGACGATCTTATGAATGCATCAGCGAGTGGAGTTCGCGTAGCAGAATTATGACCCCGAAAATTTGCCATCGGTACCCTAAGAAGAAGGATCGGGAGAGCTACAACTTGCCATGCTTACGAAACAACGAATCATCAATCAAGCAAGGCTATCGGAACACCTACAAATAAAATTGTCCTTGTCCATGAACGATCGAAGCTAAATCAAGCGCTTCCTGGGTCATCTGACATCACAGTTCATAGCAGGTTGATAGATTTCGGTGCACAATTGTTCGTAGCAATTATTTGTACACATTGGCCCCAGTTGACCTCTGTGCAAGATGTAACAACTGGTGCTGATTCACTCATTTATTTTATAACCCGGAATAAATAATAACGTGTTGTTTTGTGTTCTTTACAATTTTAAGAGCAGCCAAATGCAGCAAAATAGATAATCAAAGTAAAGTTTCTGATGATGAAACGACAACCTGAATTGAAAATAAAATTTATATAGTGCAGTGCAGGCACTAAAAGTACCTGAAATGTAATTGTATTCTAAAATAACGGAAATAATTATTATAATCGAATTACTTAATTTCTCTGGATTTGAGGACCAGTCCTCTTTCAGAAAGCAGTATGTTAATATGGTTATTTACGTTATACTTTATTATTTAAGTAGAGCTTGAGGAACAGGATGGAGTGTTCCTCATTCTCCATTTTGATGAAAGGGAGTATATCCAACCATTGTTGTTCGGGAAATCGTTGAATTATGTATTCTGGTGGATATCTTTGCTAACGCTGCTTGGGCGATGTAAAATTTTGCGATACGTCATGATCGGACATCGGACGCAGATCCAATGAGGATAAATGCCATCACAAATACAGACTGTACCTATGTGTTTCTAGAAATCATATGGAGAAACACCTATTCTATTAGCAGGTGGATTCCATCGCACGTTCAAAGAAAAAGCGAAATGCAAGATACAGACTAATATGCATGTTTAATTGTTTACGTACAGGCGGGGCGTCGCGCGGCGCGTGCTGCGTTTTTAAGGCCCTGATATACGCCAACGACCTTGAGCGAGTGGGAGGAGCTTAGCAATAGCGTCTACCCGTGCGTGAGAGTGATCAGCGATACACTGCCAGCAAGAGCATGTTTTAATTAAAAGTGCAAATAAAATCGTATAAAATTAGAAATTAACTATTTAATAAAAAACAATCCATCACTGGATGCAGTTTGGCATTTTAAATTTTATGGTGTATTTTAAATTATAATTATATTTGTTAATGAAGAGATAAACAGCTTTTAAAATTTGTTAAGAGGTATGTTTGAAGATTTTTTTCGTGCATTAAAGTATGTTTAATTATGTTTTGAATTCCATCACGGTATGCGAAAAGGTCTTGAAAATGTCATATTTTTTTTGTTTGTCAAAATTATTTACGGTTTATGAGATACACTGCTTTAAAAAACCACCTTTTTGAACGTTTGCAGAAATCTCCGCCTTAATTCAAACTCATGGCGATGTATGAAAATGTTAACGATTTCAATCGTCGATTTTACGAGAAGCTATTTTCACATGTTAGTTTAAAATGCAGCGTTTGTTGCGGTGGATCCGTCTCTCAGTAAATTAATAAAAAAGCACGAGACGAGCCTTCTGCACGCGCCGCGCAACACCCCGCGTCTCCGTAAACGAGCGCTAAGAAGTATGATCAACTAACCACGTACAATTAAATTCCACACTCGCACAAAAGATATAGAAAATCAATTGAAAGCACTCAAATTGCAATATAGTTGCAGGCCATTCAACTGGTAATAGATAAGTCAGTCGATCGATACATCTTAAATTGACGTAGGTACTTAGTCGTTTCTTGGGTAACACAAAGATTCTGGGGAGATGCATGATGCATGGTAGAAATAATTCTTTTTATACTCTACTTAGCAGTCTCGCAAATAAAGCTAAGACAGAAGAGAAGTGGCTTGAGTATGCGCACTAAGTAGATCTGTTCCGATTAGAATTTAGAAAAGAGAAAGAAAGTTAAGGGCAGGGGGAGAGGAAGTGTTCGATACTAAAAACCCAGATTATTGTCAAATTCGGTTCTAAATCACACGCACAAAAGATATAAAAATCAATTGAAAGCACTCAAATTGCAATATAGTTGCAGGCCATTCAACTGGCATTGACTGGCCATAGATAAATAACAGCTAAGTATATAACGAAATCTGTGCTATATGTTACAATGATAGTTACACTTCCTATGACTAACTAACAACATCAATTTGTTGACACGAAACTACAAATTCTTCTGATAACACTGGCATTAATTATTGTTTATTCTTAACATACTAAGCTGTGACACGTTTCAGAGAGGCCAAGGCTAGAAAAGAGGCTATTTATTGGCTACTAGTGTTGCTCTTGGCACAATCTTACCTGATGGAAAGCTATAGATGAGGCTTAAGATAGACTGAGCATACCCAGAACATGTGTGAGCAGTTTTTGACGGCTGATAGGTGGGGGGAAAACAGACGCTGGCAAAGTTCTATACGAGAGCTAACCAAAACATGTCATCGAGGAGTTATTAAATGATTGTAGATTATTTTATGATTGATAGTTATTAAATGATTTTAGAAAACAGGGTTAACCACTGGGGTAACAAACTCATGGTAGGTAGGTACTTGCTTACTGACCTCTTGTTTTGAAAACGACGTCGAGGTTACAAACGTTAACACGCGTGTTAACCCCGCTAACAAATAAATTAAAACTTCCTGTGCGACCACAATTAAGATCAGTCATCAACAATATGATTTCGCTGATACATATTGCGAAAACAAAGACATGTTTTTTCCGGGTATTATAATCTAGTTCTAATATTAGTACTACAAAAAATTACATCCTTTATGGATAATTTAATACGATTTGAAAGACATGAGACAGACATAATTTGTAAATGGTGAACATAATTATTTTCTATGAATAGTAGGTAGTAATTACCGTGATTAAACAACCTGTAAGCAGGGTTGATAAAAATCACGATTTTTATAAAAAAATCAAAAAAATCGGATTTATTTGATTTAAATCGGATTTATTTGATTTTAATCAGATTTTTTTGATTTTTTTTATTACCTGATCGTTTTCAGTATGAAAGTCAGTTATTTATTTAAAAAAACTTAACATATTTTTTGTTAAATCCAAATATTAGTTATTTTATTAAGTCATTCTTTTATAAAAAAAACAAAGTACCTAGCATATTATTATTTACTTGCTTATTTAACAAAATATTGAAATAAATTTATAAAAAATAACATTAACGAAAATCAACAAACTATATTCTTCTAAAGGTAATTAAAAAAAAACGCTTCCATTTTGTAATATTCAACAAAAAATAATAATTTAAAAAAAAGACAACATTTACAAATGAACATAGAACCATTTGGGTTTCACCGTAGTCGTAGTCACTTATTTCTTTGAATTTCGTTCTTTCAGTATAATGGTAAGGGCATATAAGCGATGCACATGTGAATGTGTGCGCCATAGTTTATGTCGGGGGAAGTCCCTGGACAGTTTTTGGCTGTTTTGGTTGCAGTAAAAAAGAACTGATTTAAATCATCGATTTTTATAAAAAAATCATTTGATTTTAATCGCGATTTAAATCACTGATTTTAATCAAATGATTTAAATCATATCATCCCTGCCTGTAAGTACCTCCAAAACAATGCAAATACGTGTTTTCATTGTAAGGAAAAAAGGTGCACTTCTGTGTAGCTAGCTAATTTATTATTTGAAATAACAATTGTATTAATTAAAACATCTGTATCAGCAATGAAATTGTATTGTTTTACTAATAAGGCAATTTGCAACAGAACACGAATTTTGCATGGTTTTTTTATTTCATAGTTATTATGACTGACACTTTGTATGGAAGACACATTCATAATCATAAAGTTAGCCTTTTTCCATTTCATTTTTCATATTTTTTTTTTTGAAGTGAAAACTTCTTTAGCGGCGTTGAGCACTTTGGGAAATTGTTCTGTGATGGGTATAAAATCTTAAACTCGCGTCAGGACACGTGACCACGTGACCCTGATCGAAAAAGCGTAAGGCCCGTAATCCACCAAAGCGGAGAGGAGAGGAGACGAGAGGAGATGTGTTTGAATAAACCAATCCGATTTCGTTATTTCCACATCTCTTCTCCGCTTAGCTTTGGTGGAAATGGGTCAAGCGGAGAGGAGAGGAGATGTCTTATTTTTTCGTACAAAGGATTATTAACACGACTCTCACTAAACACAGGAGACACCATCCCAGATCATGTGTACAGAGACTCACACTACCAAGAAACGACGGTGGCAGGGGAATAATAGATATCACTAACCTGCACAACAAACAAATAACAACATTAAGAAAATACTTCGATTTTAAAAGCTTCACTTCAACCCTACACAAAGCAATAGCGTATAACGACAAAAAATTTAGCCCTTTGAACATGTATGACAGGACAACACAGAGTAATGAACAACAGACTGACCGACAGACAAAAATCGCTGAATGGACCCAAAAGTCACTACATGGGAGACACCGACACGACCTTAATCTACCCAACGTCGACAAGTTAGCGTCGAACGAATGGTTAAGGCGTGGAGAACTGTTCCCTGAGACGGAAGGGTTTATGATAGCGATACAGGACCAGGTCATAGAAACTCGCAATTACAAGAAACACATAATGAGAGTCCCACAGACAATAGATATATGTAGGCGATGCAATAGTTCTTCGGAAACCATTCAGCACATCACAGGTGCGTGTAAAGCAATAGTCCAAACTGATTATAAGCACCGACATGATCAAATAGCGAACATAATTCATCAAAAATTAGCGATCAAATATAATTTCATCTCCACACCGCCAGTGCCTTATTATAAATATCAGCCCGAAACTAGTCTTGAAAACGCCACTCACCAATTATACTTCGACAGAGGTATCTTCACCGACAAAACAACACATTATAATAGACCTGACATCACTTTATTAGACAAATGTAATAAAACCGCGTTAATCATAGACATCGCCGTACCAAATACGCACAACCTTCAAAACAAAATAGCAGAAAAACTCGCAAAATATACCGACCTTAAAATTGAAATAACCCGAATGTGGCATCTTAACAATGTCACTATAGTCCCTATTGTATTATCAACAACAGGTGTTATACCTAAACAGCTCCACCAGTCTTTAAAAACACTTGATTTACCACCATACACGTATCAAAGCCTTCAGAAGGCCGCAATCCTCAATACCTGCAGGATTGTGAGAAATTTTTTACATAATGAAAATGAGACAGTAATCTCCACCTCACGTACTCAACCCTCAATCACCACACATACACAGATTAATGCTCACTCATCACCACACAACCCGACTATATCATCATCTCATTTCATCACCACTCTCCAGGAATAGTACTTGGCTCTGGCCCGTATTATTCTATAATTCCGGTAATAAAGCCGAGATACGTAAAAGTATAAAAACAAATAATTAATAATAATAATAATTAATAATAATAATAATAATAATAATAATGATGACAGCTGTCAAAATTGAAACAGCTATATCTCGGAAACTATCGACCTTAGACTAGTTGTGTGTAGGGACAATTGATAGGTCTCAATGAGATCTACATTTCGGATGACAGCTGTCAAAATTGAAACGGCTATATCTCGGAAACTATCGACCTTAGACTAGTTGTGTGTAGGGACAATTGATAGGTCTCAATGAGATCTACATTTCGGATGACAGCTGTCAAAATTGAAACGGCTATATCTCGGAAACTATCGACCTTAGACTAGTTGTGTGTAGGGACAAGTGATAGGTCTCAATGAGATCTACATTTCGGATGACAGCTGTCAAAATTGAAACGGCTATATCTCGGAAACTATCGACCTTAGACTAGTTGTGTGTAGGGACAAGTGATATTTCATTTATTTATTCATTTCATTTATTTATTCATCAAACAATTTTCATTGTGTTAGAATTTTACAAAACAATCACACATCAAGTAAATATAGCAGTAGAAATAAAATCAAATATAAAGCAAACAAAAATTATTCTAAAAAATATTACTATGTCATCAACTCAAAACCAGTTACATGTCAAATAATAAAGCACAAAAACAAAACAACCATAATTATCTTTTCCATTTCACGTAAGTAGGTACATAAATCAACTGAGAATTAAATGTCAATTATATTACTGTTTATATGTCCAACCATAAAAAGCTCAAACACAACCATGTCCATCTCATGTAAGGTAAAACTTAATTAAAATAGAATATAAATTAAACGCCAGTCAGATGTAAAATAAATGTCAATAAACGTAAATTAAATGTCAACTAAATTTAATTAAATACCAAATACCTACATATAAATTAAATGTCAAATAAACAACCATGTCTATTTCATGATGCCTAAATTGAAAAAGATTTAAATATAAATAAAATGTCCTTGAAAATTAATTAAGTTCGAAATAATTGTCAACTAAATGTCAATCAAATTAAATGTCGAATAATCAATTATCAATTAAAATAAACGCTAACTTAATCAAATGTCAAAAATTAAATGTCAATTAAAATAAATACTAATTACTAACCTTATCAAATGTCAAATAAATTAAATGTCAATAGCAATACCATATCAAATAATTCATTAAATACACAAATTATCTGTAATCATTCACCATTAAATCGGACACAGAATATAAACATTTTTTTAATAAGAAGGCTTTTAGTTTTGCTTTAAATAAGTTAGTGTTGTAAACCAAAGTTTTTAAGTCAGTAGGTAGCTTATTAAATATCTCCACTGCCTGGTAACGTGAACAATGCTTTGCTATGGTAAATTTAGGCACCATTAGATTTTTAATCACTTTCCTTCGTGTGTTTTCTCTCATTTCCCTATCTTTTTGCGATTCATATTGTTGTATATATTTTGCGAACTTGCTTAATAAAACTAGTATATACAAGCTAGGAACTGTTAGAATGCCTAAGTTCTTAAAGTGTTCTTTGCATGAATCACGCTGTGGAATTTTTACAATGGTTCTAATGGCACGCTTCTGAAGAATGAATGCTTTTTGCCAATTATAGTTATAGCTATTACCCCAAAACATGATGCTATACCTTAACCTAGATTCAACCAAAGCATGATAACATGCTTTGAGTTGCTTCAAATCTATTTCATCTCTGAGACTCCTAAGTGCATAACATGCAGAGGATATAGAGGCATCAATACCAGCAAGCTCCTGTTTCCAGTTTAGATTTGAGTCAATGTTTATACCTAAGAATTTAACCTCATTTACCAATCTTATCTGGTCTCCTTTCAAGTTCACATCTATAGTGTCGGTGTTACGAGATGTAGTCTTAAATAACATTACGTTTGTTTTATTTGTATTAATTAGTAAATTATTAGCTGTGAACCATTTCGAAAGATTATCTATCATTTTATTTACTTTTGTGGTCAATTCTTTTAAGTCATGGGCTCCCATTATTACGTTTGTGTCATCAGCAAAAACAACACACGAAGCGTCAGGCTGCACTGTGTTTATGAAATTTAATAAATATAGGTAGGGATAGGTCTCAATGAGATCTACATTTCAGATGACAGCTGTCAAAATTGAAACGGCTATATCTCGGAAACTATCGACCTTAGACTAGTTGTGTGTAGGGACAAGTGATAGGTCTCAATGAGATCTACATTTCGGATGACAGCTGTCAAAATTGAAACAGCTATATCTCAGAAACTATCGACCTTAGACTAGTTGTGTGTAGGGACAAGTGATAGGTCTCAATGAGATCTACATTTCGGATGACAGCTGTCAAAATTGAAACGGCTATATCTCGGAAACTATCGACCTAAGACTAGTTGTGTGTAGGGACAAGTGATAGGTCTCAATGAGATCTACATTTCGGATGACAGCTGTCAAAATTGAAACGGCTATATCTCGGAAACTATCGACCTTAGACTAGTTGTGTGTAGGGACAAGTGATAGGTCTCAATGAGATCTACATTTCAGATGACAGCTGTCAAAATTGAAACGGCTATATCTCGGAAACTATCGACCTAAGACTAGTTGTGTGTAGGGACAAGTGATAGGTCTCAATGAGATCTACATTTCGGATGACAGCTGTCAAAATTGAAACGGCTATATCTCGGAAACTATCGACCTTAGACTAGTTGTGTGTAGGGACAAGTGATAGGTCTCAATGAGATCTACATTTCAGATGACAGCTGTCAAAATTGAAACGGCTATATCTCGGAAACTATCGATCTTAGACTAGTCGTGTGGGAGTTGGACATTTTGACCCTGAACGTTAACGATGTCGACTGTACAGTCAATAAAATACAAAAATAATTTATTTTGAACTAGACTGTACAATGTTTTTATGATGCTTAATCGGAGGCATGGGAAAAAATATTCCCGCTCCTCCTACCAATCGGAGTTCCGATCGGAGGACAGGGAAAGACAAAATAAATGGGTTAGCATAGTTATGGCGGAATAATTGAATTTTTAAATAATGAATTTGGTTTAACTATGTCGAATGATCGCAATCTTAGCACAACGAAATACAAAACTACTATTGATGCGGTCTTTATTAGACATTTAAATAGGTTCGAATCAAAATTATCTTCGTCATTTTTTATTGATTTGATAAAACAAAAAACACGTATTCAATATTTTTCGATAATCTAACTTACGGACTAAACATAATCATATTTTGTTGAGTCAGTCCGATCCCCTATTGTATTAAAACATCTGTATCAGCAATGAAATTGTATTGTTTTACTAATAAGGCAATTTGCAACAGAATACAAATTTAGCATGGTTTCTTTATTCCATGGTTATTATGACTGACACTTTGTATGGAAGACACATTCATAATCATAAAGTTAGCCTTTTTCCATCCATCTGTAGTGTGGATTGTGGTCACAAATTGTTCTTTTAACTACACAACATATTTTGCAGCTGAGTACCAGTATTTTACATAGAAAGATTGGCTATCATTTTTTAAGCCCCATTTATGCCCGGTTTCTGAGGCACTTTATCTGTGGTTTATCTATTCATATGCGTACATTTGAATTTTTATTTTATTTTATTTTTATTTTACTTTATTGGGGCATAAAACAGTTACACATTACATTTAAGTAATACAGATATCTTATGAACTAGGTAAACGTGTAACCCACAACAATGCCCGCGAAATAATGGTACATATAAAATTTAGTTTAAGCTACAATTTAAATGCTCACCAAAAAAGATTTTTAGACCCTAGACTGTACTTTAGTACAGTAAAGTACCTACCAAATAAAATATTTTAACTTCAAATAAAATAAACCCACCCTATACCGAGGTGCCTAAAGAAAAACGTTATAAGTTCCAAAATAATTAGACACTCATCAGAATAATTGTACGTGTTGTATTTATATTCTTTAGGCCTACCAAAATGGATTAACTTGAATAGATAAACCACAGATAAAGTGCCTCAGAAACCGGGCATTAATCACCAAGAAAGGCCTCCAAATATCAAATCAGTCAGTTATCAGGGTAATGTGAACAACCACTTTTACTTACAATAATTTTATCATACAATGTAAAGTTATACTTATTAATATTATGCTATAATTAGATAATCAAGTGTGAGTGCACTTAACTATATGTATGTCCCTGTACTGATACTGCACTAGCACACATAATCTACCTTTTTGCTTCACCATTAGCACAGTCCGGTAAAACAAATAATGATAAGTCCCAAATAATGTGACACAATAATTGTTTAAATATTCTTGACCTGATTACGGGCCCTCAGTGGGTCAAAGAACTACAATACAGAAAGATTCACATTAAAGGAAAGTATAAAATAAAACAATAACTCCACACCGAGATTTCATCAAATCTTTTTAAATAAGAGGGTGTTCAAGCCATGGCTAACATCTAACATGTTTGGTAATAATTACCTAATATTTAAAATGCATTTTGACTGTACAAGTAAAAAGAAACAAAAAACTTACCATATGAGGCGTACTCTGTGTGTAAACGATGACATTGCCGAACGTCTCCATCAGCACAGCCAAATTGATTGTGAGCGCTAAGACCAACATGATGGATGCACGTTGTACGTGCTGTGCACTTGCAGGGCTCAAGTCTCATGTGCTCCTACGCAGGTTTGTGTAGGCCGATGAGGTGATTGCATGTTTTGTACCTAAAACAATGATAAATTAACATAAAGAGGAATTTCTGAGAGTATGGTTTTGTCTACTGCTTGTGAATGATTATTATATCTGTTGCCCTCTTTAAAGCGTGTTATGGGAAGACTGAAATTTCCTATGATGCAGACAAAAAGGAAAATGCAGCATATCTATTTCAGAATGACAACAATATTATTTACTACTTTAACTGTAATGAAAATGCTATTTGTATCAGGAGTGCATTAATCCATTTAGACAGATAATGTGACAATAATAATTGTAAAATAGAATATTGGAGTTAGTCATAGTGTTAGTAATTAATGTATTTAGTATTAGCAATCCAGTAAACATGTTTCATTAGAGGGTAGTTATCTGAGTTTCAATTACTGGTAGACTAATGTCTTAAATTTTATAACAGACAGGTAAGTTTACCAATAAGAATAAAGTAAGATTTTACGTACTTGTGTGATAAGCATCACAACAAACAACAATGGTAGCTAAGCAAATTGGTCACACATAGTACAAAAAGTAAAAACAAAACATACAATATTTTCCTGACTTTACAGCTTAAATAGTTTCTTTAAAGTCACAATGTCACACAAGGTGAAAAATACCTCCTAACTGTCTTGGAACAGGTAGGAAAACATACATTACACTGTCAAAACACTCAAATTAAGCTTTGGTATTCAATCATTAACACTATCTAAGTTTTATCTTGACTTTTTAAATTTGGTCACTATGTCAGGGATGTTAGTATCAATCATCAATAACCCAATAAAAATATTATTTATACTGTATCAGGAACTGGTTTGACAAGCTCCTAGTCAACCAGCAACCGTTTACAGCACAATGATGCACAAAGAAAATGTTTTGCGAATGATAACGATTCCGTTTTGTAACTAAAACATTTTACTATATTTTTTACTTAAAAACAGTAAAATGGTAGGGATTAGAAAAAAGAGAAATAAGTTAATTCAATTATTTGTTACGACAAGTGTCGGCCTTGGATCACGTGTATATCGACAACAATAACTTCGTGAGATGTCCACACACAAAATAGAACACTGCAAATATCATGAAACATACGCATGAACAGTTTATTTGTTTGTTCAACACAACGCTACTTACTATCTATTAAACGATATTATCTCCTCCGATTTAGTCAGAATACACTACGTTTGTCAACAACACACTTTATCATGAGAATTTAGACGAAACTAAAAGAGAAAAATTATAAATTACGACTAATTCATTCTTCCTTCCTCTGTCTGATGCAGGCAGGAAAATTATTGGCGAAACGTCAAACTGAAGTGTGTTCTAAGCATTGAGGTTCTAAGATGTTCATCCTTGTCACAGTTGTCATTCCGATTGCATTCAATTATTACGGATAGTTTTCCAAATTTTCAATAACTTCTTAAACGCGCAAAAAAATAATGTTTGGGAAATTTAATCAAATATGAAAGCTTTTTTTTTTTGTAATAAATTTCTTGACTCTAGCTAGACCGATGAAGGGAACTTTGGGCCAAGTTTGGAACGCACGGTTAGGTCATCAGACTTCATGTCAAATTGACAAAATATATTTGAGGCGATCTACATATCGTCGCTGTAGAATGATAACCTCGTATGTCCAGAAATCCAAACTTTACAGGAAACGAAAAAAACGTTTCATTTCGTCAATGTTTAAAATATTTTTATGTGCTTTTGTCTCATGTTTTGAATGATAAAAAGGACTTATTTATGATATTAACTAATCCCTTACTTAACTGGATTACGCCAGATAAATGACATAAGAGGTTTTCTGTTCATAAATCTACATAGATACGAGGTTTTCCAAATAAAGACACTGAATTAGAGTAAAACAACAAAGTTTAATGAATACAAAATGAACAAGTTTTTGGTTAACAACAATACCTAACTATAAGAAAAAAGCAATAACAAATTAAACAATTATGAATGGGGCAAGTTGTCAAAGAATGGATGTAAATCTCGAGGGATCACAAATTTTAATTCCAGAAGATGGTTGTACTTTACCCTAGTAATGGGTAGGTAACTTTGAATGATACAACTGTTGAAAACAATCACTGGCGTTTGGCTGATGTATTCGCCTTGGTAATAATTGGTGGATTATGATCACACCGAGGTTTCATTTCTTTTAGCTCTTTTTCGTTGATAATTACAATTGGACATTTCCCTCAAAATTTCAGGGCTGTTATTTGGCTGAAAATCTGGATCTTGCAGAATCGTCGCTGCTGAAATCGGTTTCATCTCCAGTCGCTAGAACCTGCAAATCCATATTCTCAGTGTTTTCATTGTTTCTCATAGCAGAAGTAGACGGCGCCGATGGTGGAATTTCGGATATTTGCTGTAGAATAGAATAGAATAGAATAGAATATGTATTTATTCGCTAATGGACAGCAGCAACACAAAAGAGCAGCACATACATAAACAAATAACAACAAACAGCTTAACAATTAATTATACAGCTCAACTGCGCTGAGCATAATAGATAAAACAAGCTGAAAAGAGCTGAGCTGAGCTGTGCTGAGCTGTAATAGATGGAATATTTCCTGTGTCCCTTCTGATGAAGACATCAATGCAGACCATTCTGCCAGTGTTTCAAGGGTTAGATCTGACTGTAACAAAGGTGGAGATTCTTCTAAATCAGCAAGGATGATTATGGTGGTGAATTATTCAGACACGCTGCCACTAATTTTCTTCCTCTACTTAACATTTTTCCTGAAAAAAGGGATACTTAATAACAATTATTTTTAACGAAAAGCCGTACAACCGGTAGCAATCATGACATGAAAACCTCGTATGTTGTTTGAATTTACAACTATACGTGGTTTTCACGTGTGAGTTTTAATTTATTGCTATCAAATTAATAGTAACGTAATATTTCCAGCTGTTTTTGATTATAAACTAAGATTCCCTAAAATACCACTTTATTTTCACTATTAGCAGTGAATACAAAGCCGTTATATCTTATGTGAAAACCTAATATGTCACTAACTTGTTTAAATTACCGGTGACATACGAGGTTTTCCTTGCAATGTGAGCCAAATAAACGTACGCATTTTTGATGTTAAGCAATAACTCCCCAGTTGTAAAAATACAACTAAAACGTACGTAAACACATATTATAAAATAAAATAAAACTTACTTTAGATCGCTTTATCCACAATTTTCACAAAAAATCACAAAATTACAGAGCAACTCCCACACTATGCACTTTTTACGTGGTTCTCTCACCAGTGACAGCAAGATGGCCGACAAAGTATAGATACGAGGTTTTCGTTTTACTCCATAGATGGCATTAGTAGTCGTATAATTGGGTTCACGGTTTCACCGCGTTATAAAATACGTGGTTTTCGTACGATTTCCCCAAAAAAAAAAAAAAAACTTTTTTGACATACGAGGTATTCATTCTACAGCGACGATATTCAATGTTCAAAATAACAACAGAGAGTCAAAGAGATGATAAACTACAGTATTGGCAAGTGAATTAATTAATTGAAACTTGAATAATATCATTTCGAGAATGTTTTATGTGACGATAACTTACTGTAAACATTCCTGTATCCTACGAGATGTATAAAAACAAAATATTGTAATACTGTGTGTTTTGTTGTGGTGTGACCAATTGGAAATAAAATAAAAGAACAAAGAAAAACTAAAAAAAGTACTAAGCTAAGCTATTATTAGCTATTAATAAGCAGTTAAATTAACGATATTGTTGATTTTGTACATTCCAAATCACTAATTTCATAATTCCAGTCTTTTGTAGACATTACGACTTCAGATTATGTACTTAGTTCATAAAGCGCCTGATTATTTCGAATAGCGTTTTATTCTGTACGTATTATATTGTATTATAAGGCGCCTAGCGCCTGATTGAAACAAACAACTAAGTAACTCAGGGTACACACAAGTAAGTAGGAAGATTTGTAGTTGTTTGCACAAATTGTTTTAAGTGTAGGTATATTTTTTTTAAATTTGGAGGCCATAATAATCAATTTTACTTGCGCAGATTCCAGCGTTTAATATATTTTCAATACACTTCCTCGAAAACTAGCTCTTATTGCACTACGATTAGGTTCGACATGCATCATATTTCGCACGCGTGCGGTAATAAGAATACAGCGTGCTGTAATATTATTACCGCACGCTGTAATCATAGAGCAGCGGTAATTCGATTAAAACTTATGAAATTAAAAAAAAAACACCACTGACTATTATAGAGCAGGCGTGTTTTTTTTTTAATTTCGCCATTTTGATCTGCGTCTTTACAGCGTAAATATTTTTTGAATATTTAAATTGTGTTTGTAAAAAGAATACTACTAATAAACGTAAATATTTTAAACAATTATTTACTTTTATGAACAAGTAAGCATTTTTTTGTGTTCTTAATTAAAAAATATTTAAATTTTATATTTTTCCTGTGAGGCTGTTTGGCGGCTTTATACCTTTGCTTCTTTTTCAACCTGGCGAAATCAAACCGCGGAAAAAAAGTAAATTAAATCATAGTCTCATCAAATTTGTTGACAAAAACACATAACGTTTTTAGTTAATTTCTTCGAAAGTGTATTGAAAAACGTCGTTTGATACACGTGGGAATTTGTTATTGCATTTCTCGACCCCATGAACACCCTCGCCATACGGCTCGGGTGTTCAATCTGCCTCGAATGCAATAACAAACTTTCCGCACTTGTATCAAAATGTACTATTTTGTCTCGTATTTTATTCCTTTCTACTACTATCCCAAGTAACATTTCATTCGGGCCTAGGTTGTAAAAAATGCCTTTAGGTTTTCTAAGGGTCGTAAAAAGGTTAATGCTTTGCTATCTGGTTATATTAAGTACTTGAGAATGATTAATAGGTCCTAATACTAGTTGTTTTATATTACAACCTTGGAGCCGCTGACAAGAGTTTAAATTAACGTTATTTTGACTTGTGTTTCAAGAGCATATAGTCCTAGGATCTTAAAGCTGTCGTAGACTCCTGATTAAGTTCTGAAAAGGCTAGCATTATGCTGAATTGAGATCTATAGGTTTAAGTTTTAACTTTGATATGACCATAAAGTTATGGAATGTTGAAATTGCTTATAAGTAATTTTTAAAACATACCTCAAACCTTATGGTTGTTTTAGAGTGTCTAGGCAAATAAATTAGGACTGCGTGGTGACAACCCAAACCAATAAGCTATTGTTTATGAGCTGAAAGCATGATTAACGTCCTACAAGAATATTTTAAAGCTTTAAAGGCATCCTCAAAAAATATCAGTTGTCTCCGCTACTTCAAAGCATTACGTTGTCTTGAAGATGAATCAACACAGGGTGATGTCAAAAAAACGGAGTGGAAATTTTAAACGTAAAGTGCGTGTCGCGAAACATGAAATCGCGATGTTCCAAACACTTACTAAATGTAAATATATGTGCACAGCACTATTGTAATAGCAACACTAAATCAGTACTGACAACCTGACAAATTTCCGCTGCTCAACGCGCCGCCATTTTTTCCCGCTTAGATAGTCGCTATGACATATTCAGTCTGTGTAACTAATATTATTTTAAGTAAAGTAAATTCAGTGCGAGAAGATCCTGTGTAGATTCTCGTCACCTGGGATACGTGCCACCTGGACAGCTAAGTATTATTTATCTGTTTGTCTAATCATTAAAGCTAATGAACATTATATTATGTGTGAGGGTACCGGTATGTACCTGTTCTAACAACCCATGACACCTTGAACTAAATATGCAGGTCGCGCCTTCAGCGTGGGCTGAGGGCAGAAAAGCGACTGTATACAAGTTGCCGTCCGGACATAGCGCGCTTGGGATTTATAGCGAAGAGGGGGCCCTGGCAAGCCTCTCTTATAAATCCACCCCATCGCCATGAAGTCGTGTACCCTACATACACGCAGCGTCGACGGACGTTCATTACTCTATATCGCCCATATATAGGTAATACCACAAGGGGAGCGATTCAGACGGAGAGGCAATTCGTCTGAGACGCATGCTAACAGATATGGAAAGAATCCAATCTGATTAGCACTAAAGTATCGCAAAACCTGGGATGAGGGGGGCCTTGGGTAAGCCCTCAAACAAACTTCATCATAGGTATTGTGATTGGATAAATGTCATAAAAGGTTTTATCAATTAAGACAGATAGGTAATACTTAGCCCGGAGATTCATGGGTACTTAAATTTACAGATATCATAATCACTCCGGAGAAGCTGGATGAATAACACTTCGGTGCCCTCGCGGACCGAAGATATAAGAGGCTGGATTGAGAGATACTTGCAAGCCGGAGGGGGTTCCGTAGCGGTGAGTGTCTCTAATGTATCGTCAAGGCGTTGGGAGCTATGCGAAGCTAAATGTATGGTTACTGTAAAGTCAATCTCATTGTAAACTTTGAGATAACTAGAATATAATAATAAGTATAAAAGAAATAAAACCTAACGCCTCCGCGACATGGTGGAGATGCTGGGATTTCAAAGACACTAACATTTAAAACATTTAAAGCATTCCAAGGCAGAAAATCAATCCAGACTCTTATTGTTAAATTATTATTGAACTTGTTGTGTAAAATTCAGGTTGGCAGCGACATCTATATATTTCGATTGTAATTAACCCATACTCTTATCGTTAAATTATTATTGAACTTGTGTAAAATCCAGGTGGCAGCGACATCTATATAATCCGATGGGAACTAACGTTCATAAACGGATATCCATAAAAATTCATGTAAATAATAATATTTGTGTATTAAATCAGGTTGGCAGCGACCTCTATATAATCCGATGGGAACTAACGTTCATAAGCGGATGTCCATAATAATTCACCTGTAGGCGCCAAATTTGGAACGTCAAGGTGATGATGAGTAAACGTTAATTTATCTAAGTTCATTGAGATGAACAGCAGGCCGAGATGAAAGATTCTCGAAGTTACTGCAAATTGAATCGGTATGTAGCGTGTGCACGTGTAATGTGCAACGTTATGAGCCAATTAAACATTTAAATTTGAATTTGGCGCGGTTCTGATAATATTGTCTAAACTTGCCACGAGTTTGGCAGAATGAATATATGACTGATGCTCTCTTTGAACGGAAGCAGGAAGTAATGTGCTTCGGGTTCGAATAAACATACGATTATCTTACTTTTAACGAGTTACAACTAATAACTCTTATATATGGTTCATGTAAAATCCAAAATTAATTTACTGAATAGCATAATATACACTTTCACACTAAACAAGTGACAAAAAATTGAATTGCGAAATTCGACTGTGAAAATGTTCCTTGCATTCAAAATGGCGATGGTAAACAAAACGTTGACGTCTCGTGTGTCATACTGATTAGTGATAAAACTAAAACTTACTTATTTCTTAGTTCGTTGCATTCTTATAAAAGAATTAAAACAATAGAAACCTGTTACGTATTGTGTGTATAGTAAACGTAATACGTTCAACTGTGAAAAAAGTGCACCTGTCATAAAGTTGTTTTGACGAAATAATTACAAGAAAGTTATATTATCTACCTATAAAAGTGAATGGAAAGAAACTCAATATAACTTAGGAATAACTAAGAAGATTAACAGGTAAACTATTTTACTATATAAAAGCTATAACGTAGACCTAAAGAGGAAATTACCTAATGTAAGACTTTGATACAACAACACAGACTCTTGGCTCCTAAGACATCACAAAGAGATCTGTATTGATGGTTTTTTGATTGTGGCTATAATATGGCGTATGAGCTCATAGGCGCTCAAGTACATACGTGCCAAAGTCAGCACGGATATCATTGTGTACTATTCTAACCAAATCAAGTCATTTATTTGCAATGAATGCAGGTTAAATTAAAAAACGGGTGGTGTAAAAGGAAATGAGCCATGTACACTCATTGTGATACTGTTACATTGTATTATCTAATAATTAAGTAACTGAAGAGTGACTTAGGTATGTAAGTTGTGATGAGAACACCTGATGTGTTAAAACTCACCTAAATACAACATGTTATGTATGAGTTAGCATAAAACTGTTTATTTATACCAAATATTCTCCATACAGATGGACAAATAAAGGCAGATGTGTGACACTGACTCTTCACACCTAATATCTCATGTATAGATCACTACTACTATAAAAGGAAAAGTACATCAACACTCATTGTAAGTTATTTAACAGTTACTTTAAAAGAACTAATCATAAAAGTGATATGTTCTCATAAAACTAATTAAATACACTGGCGGAGAAAAACTGGATTGTATATTAATAATTATGTCTCAACTTCTGTCATGTTATACACATCATCCCTGACTGACTGCATCGTCTCATGTTGACTGCTAAAGTATACCAAGTAACTAAGTACTAAGTTGATGTAAGTAGGTAAACTCTAATATCATTTGTGGATGCATACACAAACGATGTTAGTACCTAATATGTTTTTGAATAAGTAATGAAACAACTGATAGAACATCAACCATATAAATGTTGACTGATGAAGAGTGAAATGAAAACCAAAGGAACGATGAATGGATTGTGGGAGTAATGGTATGAAGGAAAAAGTGCAAATAATTGTGTTGTGGTTAACAGGGGAGAATGAAAGAGGGGTCGGGAGGGGATGATAGGGTGACATGGATACTCTAAATAAATTAAGGAAAATTTAAAAATAATGAAACAAACCAGTTTTACCCGTTGAACAACATCAGTAATGTGAATATATTCTGAGTTAATAATAAAACTTCATAGGTACAAGGGAATTTTCCTTGCACATATAATTCAGTAACTGAGTTTATTATAGAAAATATAGTATCCTATAGATTTGATAGATAGTAAAATATTCCTTGCTTTTAACTTGGAAAAAATTTCTGTTCTATACAGGATGACAATAATTTTTTTCCGATTTATACAGGGTGACCATAAATCTTTTCTAATCTATACAGGGTGACCGTAAATCTTTTCTAATCTATACAGGGTGGCCATAAATTTTTTTTTGACTTATACAGAGGGTCAATAAAAATTTTCTGTTTCAAACAGGATGTCAATTGAAACTTTGTTACATACACATAAAGTTCCTTGTTCATAGGAAGTTAAGATAAACTTTTGGTCATACAGGATATTAACCAAATTTATTTTCTTTCGTTTTTATTATATTGCGAACACTACGCAATTTGGAAATTTAACGATACGTGATGTAAATCCTTAACCTAAGATACAGGGTGTAAAATTATAAAATGTTATTTCAGAATTCAAAATGGAACAAATTCTCATAAGACGACTTGAGTCTATATCAACGGCTATCTCTAAACTCGCTGAAGAAGCTCTCACTTATAAAGATAATGTTAATATAGAAAATTCTGAAAATTTAGAAATAGCGCTAGGTAAGCTGGAGGTAACGGTAAAAAAGTTCGGAACTGAGTTAAACAGTAGTCTATCAATAAACGAAATGCAATATTATGTGGAAGAGGTCACTTACTTTAGTGACATACAACTACACGGTGAGGAGGTTCTAGCGGAGATGAATATCAAACTGAAAAGGATAAAGGCAAAAACCGAGCCAATAGAAGAAATTCGTCAACATCTGGAAACCATAATAGCTGCTAGGGAAGACGCAAATGGGATCATCTCCGAAAATCTAGAAGAATATACCACTCAGACGTCACGCACAAGCTCACAAAGCAGAAGAGGAAAATCCATGAAACCTAACCGAAATTACAAGAATCCTGAAAAACACGATCCGAGTCATACCCGCCCTGGAAATAAAAGAGAAGAAAGGTTCAGTGAGAAAAAACCAGTCCATAAACATGGTAACTACAATAGTCGTTCCTCAAAAAGAAAACCTCAAGAACAAGGAAGTGAAGGAGACAGGCCCATGAAAAAGAAAAGGAAACATCAATGTATTTTTTGCCAAGGATCGCACTTCAATGATCAATGCAAGGTTGTTACAACTGTGGAAGAAAGGAAAGAGAAAATAAAGGATCACTGCTTTGCCTGCCTAAGCAAAAATCATCAAGTAAAAGATTGTAAAAGGTCAATTAAATGTGTACACTGTAACAAAGTTGGCCATCATAACAGAGCACTTTGTTATAGGAATTGCATAAATAAGACCGAGGAGGTCAAACACAAAAATACCTAAAGTTGTTATACCCAAGTTCAAAATATCAACCTTTATTACATTTTAGATTATTGTATTTACGTTAAAATTACCTACTAGTTACAGAAATGTTTTCACCATTGTCTAATTGACTAGTCATAGGCAGACTGTATGATTCGTCATTGTAGACTGTAGGAAATAGGTTAAATTAGGTTGAAACTGTGACCAACGCTATTTCCAAGTTGCTTTCACAATTATTGTCTAGTTACCCGATAAAAATAAAGTTCTAGTGATTCCGTCGATAACTTAAGTTTTAGCACAACATGTAAATAATTTTCGATATTTAGGTCATTAGATGCTCTGAACTTCTATATTTAAGCCTTTTGATGACACGACAGTAGTATCTACGTACTATTAGTGGCTGTTAAATAATATTTGATGACAATTTTAATTGAATTTTGATACTCAGTGAATGTGACATGAGTAATTACAACTTAAACGTACTGACTTAGCAATTTAGAAGGCAATGTAGAATTTTAGATGCAAATAATGCTATTAAAAGGAAGCCGATTTAATTAGCACTCAATGCCTAATGGAACTAGAATCATCAATCATAATCAATCATATTGGAATATGCGATTCACCAAAATTGACTAGGGACGAAGAAGTAATCAACCAATTCAATGATACAATAGAACTAGTAAATGATAGATACACTGTTAGTTGGCCATGGATAGATTACCTACCTAATTTAGAGACTAATTACGGCCTAGCCATAGGCAGACTAGTCAATCTACTCAAACGATTAGATTTCAATTCACTAACAGCGTATGACACTACATTAAAGGAACAATTAGCAAAAGAAATAATTGAAAGGGTACCAGACAATGAAAAGGGAGTCGAAGATGTAAATTATCTTATACACTACCTAACACATCACGGTGTTAGCCATCCGGGTAAACCAACTCGCATAGTCTACGACGTTTCGGCGAAGACCAAACATAGCAAAAGTTTAATTGAATGCTTACATTGCGGACCACTTATGCTAGAAGACTTGACCGGAATGTTGTTAAGGTTTAGATCGCGACAAATAGGAATAACAGCAGACGTAGAAAAGGCTTTACTACAAATAGCCCTACACGAAAAGGACAAAGACGTAACTCGATTCTTATGGTTGAAAGACATAAAAGGAGCGGCCACGGAAGATAACATCCTACACTTACGATTTGTCGTGTACCATTTGGAGTAATACCAAGTCCATTTCTTCTAAACGCTACTTTGAAACATCATCTACTGCGTTCCAAGGAGGAAATTCTAAAGCGCATTGTGAATGACATCTACGTCGATAACCTTGTCACAGGAGTAGATTCCGTACAAGAAGCAACAGAGATGTATGAGTCGTGTAAGATCACATTTGATGAGATTTCAATGAATCTCAGAGAATGGAGTTCAAATTCCAAACGATTCTCAGAAAGCATTTCTTCATCGGATGTCTGCAGAGACGTAGAAGTTAAAGTATTAGGACTGAATTGGAACACAGGAGAAGATACGATCAGATTAAGACCAAGAAAGACTACAGAAGCCACTACCAAGAGAGAAATACTGAAAAACATAGCGTCAATTTACGATCCATCCATGCGGATATGCTGCACCAGATTTGTTACCAGCAAAACTTTTACTACAAAATCTTTGGATACATAAATTCAAATGGGATACCCCATTACCAGAAGAATTGACTAATGAGTGGCAAATTAGAGAACAGCTAGAAGACAAAAAACATTGTTTTACCAAGAAAATACTTCAAACAAGCTGGTGATGACAGTATCAGGCTGCACGTTTTTACAGATGCATCAACCAAAACTTATGCTGCAGTTGTATACATTTCTAATGGAAAAGAAGTGAGCTTCGTGATAGGAAAATCACGAGTGGTACCCATCAAGGATCAATTAATTATAACAATGATTAATAATTAATTAATAAATAATTATCAATTTATTATGACAATTTAAAAATCCCAAGACTTGAGCTATCAGGTACTCTAATAGGTAGCCGGTTGCTGAAGTACGTAATCAAGTTCCTAGACTTTGAATTTACAGATAACACTATACGGACAGATAGTCAAATAGTGACTGATTGGTATTACGGAAACAAGCTACTACCACCATTCGCTGCAAGAAGGATAGAAGAATTAAAGGGATATACACCAGTAACTGTAAGATATGTTCCAACAAGTTTGAATCCGGCAGACGTGGCTACTAAACCCACAAGTTCTGTGGAAGACAAGCAGAAATGGCTATCCGGACCAAGTTTTCGACTGGAAGACTGCAGAACTTGGCCGAAAGGTCGTAGAGCCGAAATTTCTTTACTTAATGAAACCAAAGTTGCAGTTAATCCCACATGTTCTTCTGTGGAACATTCTTTTTCGTTTCCTGTTGGGGAGGGTCTCACGAGTGGAGAAAAGATCTCATAAGAACAGGAACGGAGAAATCAAGTAGATGAGGAATCACGAAACAGCTCCACAGAACACTGTGAGGACAATACGCTATCACATACACAAAAGATCAAAAGGATTCAAAAGGAACATTCCCCTGAGGAAGTAGAGGGTAAAGATATTAACTAATTCTAGATCTTAAGAAGTGTGAGAGTGAATTAGAATTATGTAGGTCAAATGAGACCGACACTCAAAACCTTCAGGATGAACTGTTTGTAAGGGAACATGCACTAAAGGATATCTTTAGTAAATATGAGACTTCTCAACGGGACCTGAGTGGGCGCGTGCAGGAGGCCAATGAGCTGGTGGACCTGATCACGTACGATGCGGAGAGGTATGAGTCTCGAACCAATAACCTCTCTTGTAGCTGTGCATGTACAGTTATTCCACAGCCTCAGCAAGTCAGCACCAGTCAGCTACTCCCTCGGTGGCTCGACCAGTTGGCAGTATTGATGATGGAAGTAAGAATAATAATATTTTAACAGATACTACTTACTTATTTTCTGATAAAATTGGTCAAGGTTTTGGTACCTTATTTAATCAATGTTCCCAACACTATGTAATAAATAATTGTTTACACGGTGCCAACTGCCAGTGTTATCCAAATAAGTAGTGGAATTAAACTGACTGAAGTGGATCCCAATTTTACTGTTGTTTTGTTAAATGGGAATAATTTAAATGTAGGGAAGGGTGACATAGTTGAATGTGTCCATTTGATGTTACATCTCAATGAGACCATTAATTATTGTAAATTCAACTTTTGTGCTTTGCATTATTCTCAATATTTGTCCATTGAGCAAAATGGATGAGTTTGTGGTTTGGATTTGTTAATTTATAATTGGGACGTGTCATCGCGGTGACGCTATTTACCCGACTACGGCGAAGCCCAAAAGGAGGGTTATTTGTGTTTTAGCTGTAATCAATTTACTTCTGATTGCTCACTAACTTCTCAATGTTTTGCCACCTAGTTCTGGGCGACATATTGCTAACCTTTTAACATACAATGTACACAGCGACATTGGTGTGCATTTGCCAACGTTTTCTGTTGGTAGTAATGTTAATGTTGTTTTTGTTACTAGCACTTGTACAGATGCTAACACTTTTATTGATACACCTTGTAGCTTAAGCTGTTAGGTGCGACAACAGGTAGGCTTCATATATGTTGAAATGCTGTTCATGAAAATATGGTTAAAGGTTATCTGGCAAATAATTAGAGTTAAGTTTGTTTATACAGAATTATGATGTTCAGGTTTTGTGTCTAACTGAACATTGGTTGAAGAAAACACTGTTTCAAGAGAACTCTGACTAAAAGTTTACTGTCAGATAATCAACTAAATACAATCATAAAAGAGATAGAAGCAATTTTAAACACACGCCCACTGACGTGTGTAGGTTCTAATTTAGAGGATATTCTCAAACCCTCAGATTTTCTAACCTTGAATAAATGCATCGTGACAACACCTTCAGATGCAAATTTTCCACAAGAAGGCACAGTAACGAAACAGAATCTAGTGGAAGGTTGGAAACGTGGACAGAACATGCTGAAAGAGTTTAAGAGAATGTTCGTCGACCAGTACCTGCCAAGTCTAAGGGAGAGGTACCGACACTCTCTTAAAGAACCAAGGATAACAAAAATGGAAATTCCAAAACTAGGAGATATCGTCCAAATTAAAGGAGATACGAAGAACCGAGAAAACTGGAAAGTTGGAAAATTTATATCTTTGTTGAAAGGAGCCGACGGTCAATGCAGAATAGCACGAGTAAAGGTGAATGATACGGAATTCACTAATTCCATCGCACATCTTTATCCATTGGAGGTTGAAGAAGATATATCTGGAAAAGAAAGGGTTATGTTTGAGTTTGAAAGAGAAGATGTTACACCAGCATGGGATAACTTACCTCTACTAGAAGAACTCGACTCAACCATTCTTACCGAAGAAATATCCACAACTTCACAAACCGCAGAACCCGTTGACAAACCTGAAACAGAAGAACACATAAATAGGGAAGAGATAGAAAAGAAAGTAACTCAGAGAACACTTACCACAGAAAATGATGATCCAATAATTCCTGATGAAAACCACAGTAATGATAGCATACCTAAAAGCACCGATACAAATGAAAAAACTCAAGCTCCTGAAGTGAGAGAAGTGAGAGACGCGTCCCTGAAGGCTCGAGAGAAGATCCGAGAGTGGACGCGAGACTTAATGGAACGCATGTAATTTATGTCGTCGTCGGGAGTGTCGCGAAACATGAAATCGCGATGTTCCAAACACTTACTAAATGTAAATATATGTGCACAGCACTATTGTAATAGCAACACTAAATCAGTACTGACAACCTGACAAATTTCCGCTGCTCAACGCGCCGCCATTTTTTCCCGCTTAGATAGTCGCTATGACATATTCAGTCTGTGTAACTAATATTATTTTAAGTAAAGTAAATTCAGTGCGAGAAGATCCTGTGTAGATTCTCGTCACCTGGGATACGTGCCACCTGGACAGCTAAGTATTATTTATCTGTTTGTCTAATCATTAAAGCTAATGAACATTATATTATGTGTGAGGGTACCGGTATGTACCTGTTCTAACAACCCATGACACCTTGAACTAAATATGCAGGTCGCGCCTTCAGCGTGGGCTGAGGGCAGAAAAGCGACTGTATACAAGTTGCCGTCCGGACATAGCGCGCTTGGGATTTATAGCGAAGAGGGGGCCCTGGCAAGCCTCTCTTATAAATCCACCCCATCGCCATGAAGTCGTGTACCCTACATACACGCAGCGTCGACGGACGTTCATTACTCTATATCGCCCATATATAGGTAATACCACAAGGGGAGCGATTCAGACGGAGAGGCAATTCGTCTGAGACGCATGCTAACAGATATGGAAAGAATCCAATCTGATTAGCACTAAAGTATCGCAAAACCTGGGATGAGGGGGGCCTTGGGTAAGCCCTCAAACAAACTTCATCATAGGTATTGTGATTGGATAAATGTCATAAAAGGTTTTATCAATTAAGACAGATAGGTAATACTTAGCCCGGAGATTCATGGGTACTTAAATTTACAGATATCATAATCACTCCGGAGAAGCTGGATGAATAACACTTCGGTGCCCTCGCGGACCGAAGATATAAGAGGCTGGATTGAGAGATACTTGCAAGCCGGAGGGGGTTCCGTAGCGGTGAGTGTCTCTAATGTATCGTCAAGGCGTTGGGAGCTATGCGAAGCTAAATGTATGGTTACTGTAAAGTCAATCTCATTGTAAACTTTGAGATAACTAGAATATAATAATAAGTATAAAAGAAATAAAACCTAACGCCTCCGCGACAGTGCGTAAAAATTTCTTACGAATAATAAATACATCGGTAAGTTTTTATTATTTATTAAGGTACGTAGTGTGGTGACTGGTAAAAACTGCATAAGGCTCTTACAGATCGGCGACCGTTAGCGATCGTCGGCGACCGTCACCCGTTGTCCTAGTTGAACGACAAACGCGGCAAAATAGTCGTTGTACGTACTCTTGTGGCCTGTGTTGTCGCCTTAATCAGTGTGCGATGAAACGCGACGAAGTGCGGATTTGTTTTTTGCGCGACGATACGCAGTGTGAATTGCTTATTGACAGTTGAAAAATAGGTCTAACAACTGCAACAATATATAAGCGAAAGTGCTTAGTAATAAGCCACAATACCTCTTAAACAAACGTGGCTTATTTCTTAATGTCGGATATAAATGATAAAACTCTCCGAACTTATTTATTTCTAAATACATGATATTTGTTGTCTTCCTTCTTTGTTTACGTTGTTTTTGTAGGGTAAAGTATTTATAACATTATGAATTTTCGAGTAACAACGCAGTATATTATACATGTTACGTTTGTCGCTCACGAATGATTATAAAATAGGACACACGTCGCGTGATGCGTGGTCGCATTACGTCGCGTCGCGTTGCGTCGCTACGTGTCGCGTCCCGTCGCTCACCTAGGACAAGGGGACTGTCGGCGACCGTCTGTCGGCGAACGTCGGATCGCAGATTTGTTAGAGCCCTTATAAATTTAAAAAGATGGAGAAGTACGGCTCATCTTGACAATGGGTGACCCCATTGTGGATTAAAATTAGGCTGTTCGGTTGTTCGATATTGACTATTTTTACAGATCATTGACACCGTTGAAGATGCACGACCTTCTGAAACCCCTTCAGTTTTAACTACAGATGACACGACATCGTCTGAAATATTTGAGGAATCAGTTTCAACCACAGATAACACGACGTCGTCTGAAATATTTGAGGAATCACAAAACAGTCAATCAAATTATGGTGATGATGGCAGTTTATCTGAAGATAGTGAAGATTTTGAAGCTCGTACATTAGAAACAAGTGTTGATACTGCAAAGGATTTAACAATTTGGTCTTTAGAACACAAAATTAAACATTTTTTTTTTGGGACAAGCCCGCCACACTATTCCCAAACCACTGTAACTCCTGTTAGCCAGAATCAACCCCACTGGGATATTAATTTTAGGCAAGTATCAGCCAAATTTTCGAGTCCAGCCTGAGTACTTGACTGAATGAGCAGCAGGCCGTCGTTCGCGTAACCGGTTAATGAACAGCCGTATGGAAGTGGAATCGCGAGGAAGTCATCGAAGCCTACGTTCCATACATACGGACCCATAACCGAACCCTGAGGGCATCCCATGGTAAGGGACTTTGACATAGAATGATGTCCGAGTTTGAGATTCGCGGAACAATTTAAGAAGTACGAGTAAACAAGATTGTATATGTTTTTAGGGCAACCACGAATTTTCAGTTTAAGGAGTAGCATCGGCCACCACGCGTTATCAAAAGCCCCCACAAAATTAAACATGTTGCTTTGAAAGATCTTTTAGACATATTTAATAAACGAACGATCCTGAAACTTCCGAAGGATCCTAGATCCTTACTACATACTCCCAGTGGTGATAATATGCAAATAAAAAATATTAAAGGCGGTCAATACTGGCACTATAGGCTTGAAGTATGTCTTCGAGATTTTTTTCATGATCTTAAAGTTGATGTAAAAAAGCACCCTGTAGCTGTTTGTTCAGCACTCTTGTCAAACCGTCGATCGCACGTCCTGTTTCAACCAAAACCTAAAAGCACCTAATTGTGCGCAGGGGTTGTTTTCGCGACTAGTAAGTCTTGAATTACTCCTAGCGATAACCTTAAAGCTGCGAAAACAGCCTATGCGTTTTAAGTAGCTCCGCGAGATTACTTTTAGCTCTTATTTTGGCAAACATTAAGAGCTCTTAGCTGTAACAGTTCTGAAATTGGTAATTTTAATGTTTTCTAGTAATTTATTAACGCCAGCCATTTTTTTTACATAAAAAATCAATTTTAAATAACAAAATTAAAACAAAAAGCAATATTTTAATTCAATAAGGCTAAAATAAGTAACTTGTGCTATAGCATTTAAAATATATGTTTTTAAATGAATAGAAGTTTTATTTCTAATGCAACGTACCACCAACCGTGTATATTTATAATTTTTATTTCATTAAAATATTTTCAAAATTATAAACTAACGCAAGGCCCGTCTCGTATTTAGCACTATTATCCTAAAGTTTCACGATGAAGTGCCAGTCGCACAATTTTTGTTCTTCCTGACTTCAGCAAGATACTTATATTTATTTTATAAATACTTACTACATACTCAGTTAGCCATTTTGAAACTTGGTAAAATGTCAGCGAATGTGGCGCCATTATATTGGTCTTTCTGTGTAAAAAAATCTTACACAGAAACATTTTAAAACCTGCGAGTCCTGGAAAGGTATTTTTTCATGTCCATCAAAAAGGTTTTAAGTTGTCATAGGGTTACATACAAGACTAATTTAGAACTTAAAAGCTGCCTTGCAAGGTTATATTTACGTTAAATTAAGGTTGTGAAGGTTATATTTGGGTACTGTGTAAGTAATTCGAAAGGTTCTGGATTTGACCTATAGGTTTTGCTATAGCTCTCAGAAATGTTCTAAAACGTGGGCCCTTTTTGCACTCAGGAGGTAAATATAAGGTTAATATAACGTTATTGAGCCTGTTAAGACTTACGAGCAGATTTCCATATGAAGGTTCTAGAACCTTTTCAAAACCTTTCTAAAACCAAAAATGTTACTTGGGATACTATCTAGTATCAGACGAGTGACGAGTCACGAGTACTCACGAATGTGAGGTCGTAGCACGTCATTCTGACGTCATTAAAATTAGTAATACAGAAATATAATACAAAAATATAAGTAGGTAGGTACATAAGTTGGTATGGTACCTCCATACCAACTTACTTAGGTACCTACCTACTTATATTTTTTTAATCGAATTTGCTTGTTTCCTTTGTTCCGAGGTGTCACACGCATTAATGATACAAGCATGATCATTCTTCTGCTCATATCCCAATTCATTTAGGGCCGGCGTAGCATGTCTGCTTCCATACTTCTCTATTTTGTGTCATCTCATGAGACACCTCTGTAGTGGATTTACCAGCAGGCTGAATAGGCTGGAGCACGACAACTAACAATAGGGTAAGTTGTAGAAAGGGTTAGTTCATAGGAACTAACCCTTTCTACAACTACAGTAACAGGTTAACGAAGGCATGCAAGCCATCGTTTTAATTAATCCCCTATGTTTAATGTTACCAAACATGTCAATAAAGAAATCAAAAAATTGTGTACCCCATACTAGTTTTACCTTTGGTGGATCTTTTTTTAAATCTTTAGAGGAAACTGGCTAAGACCACACGCCTTGTCTAAATAAAAAACTTCATAAAACAACAGCTTTCAAAATGACGGCACAATGGTTGGGCAAATCTTTGCTGCGCTACATGGCGCGGCTTCGATTCTCGCACGGAACTTACATTTGTTTGATCTACAGGTATAATCAGGTAAGTATTTATTCCGAGTCCCGTTGTTTGTGTGTGTGAGTGTAGATGTTTGTAAACGCAACCAAGTGTCACTACCCAATCCAGGAAAAATTCCTACTGTGAGGAAACTTTTTTTAAGAAGAATAAAAAAAGTAGTTAAAAAACTAAAAAACCCGACTGAAAAAACTGAAAAGCAAAAAACAAGCATATTTTAAATTAAACAAAACTTGGAAGCAGGCGGGGTCCATTCTATTTTTTTTATTTTCTATAATATTCATATGAACACCGCCTGCTTCCAAGTTTTGTTTAATTTAAAATGTGCTTGTTTTTTGCTTTTCAGTTTTTTCAGTCGGGTTTTTTAGTTTTTTAACTACTTTTTTTATTTCCAACTTTTCAGTTCTTTTGTGTTTGTTCTTTCGTTGGTCGCGTAAAATTCTTCGCTGATGATTTAACTTTTGTGCTTGTTTATAAGATTTCTCACTTTGAATTTCTTTTAAACATATAAGTGTAATATATTTTTGTAATCTCCTTTTAAAACCCTTTACTTTGATACCCTACTCGATGGTATTGGAAAAAAAAAATTTTTAGAACTCCGCGATTTGGCCCCCAAAATCCGCAATTTTTCTTTGTTTTTTAATTTTAATGTAGCCTATAACACTCGCGCCACCAAGACGAATCTAACGACGTATATTTCATTCAAATCGGTTCATCAGTTTATGAGTTATGAGGGAACAAAGAAACGGACATACATACATACATACACGTCAAACACATAACCCTCCTTTTGGGCTTCGTCGCAGTCGGGTAAAAATATAGACTAATGTAGAGGAGGGATAAGGAATAGTTTCAGTATGTAAGGATCATAGCAGGTGACGTTCCGTGGTTACTGTCTATCCCTATGGGAAAAGGGCGTGAGTTTATGTATTTAGGTAAAAATAAAGAATCGACAATGACCTTTTTTTTTGGGCGTGCGGAAAATCATCAAGTAACCCCTCCCGCTCTTGGGCAGAGCGAAAGGGAGTGTCAGACTTCTTCTAACTAAAAACCACCCATGTTCCTTCTTAGCCCTTTATGTCAAGGCCGCGGTATCTCTTGTGAACAGCCTGTCGACGGGGTCGACAATGGCCTCCTGTGAAGCGTGAAATAGTTATTTATCAGAACCGAAGCAAATCAGCACCCAACAGGAACCCATAAATAACTTTTAGCTATAGATAGCTTACTTATCTAATTCAATCAAGACAACCGTGAAACACTATTAATTGTTCCCCTAACTAATTAGACACCTAATTAAGTGATCTGTTAAGAAAAACAAAGCGTTGAAAATGAATGTTGTTTTACCGCGACTTGTTAATTGCAAGCTAAGCGGATCTGCGTAAGAATAGAATCCTTGTTGAGATTAAAATAGGAAGCATGAAATGACAATTAAGCTTTAATACCTACAGAGATAAAACAAGAGGGGAAAGACCTGCCCAGCAGTGGAAGTCGGGGTGATGTTGACATCATAAAGTATTTGTTATTATTCACACGGTTAGAGCAGATAATTCAATTAGAAGTCAATAAACGCATTTTTTGTCCCATAGATTAAAGCTGTCCTACTTTAGAGAAATTAAAAGTGTTATGTACCTGGACAAAAAAAAACTACTTAATACTTGCTCAGAAGTAGAAGAAAGAGTTGTATTCAATAAAGTTAATTTTATCTATCCATGGTAAGTCCATCTTATTCATGTTTTATTATATGAGTATAATAATAGTCCAAAATGTTATGTGCTGAAATACATTTCAGACGCAAAAACAAATGTTCAGTTACTTTTTTCCAGGTTTTAGGTTACATTTACGGGCTACCTATAGGCCGTCCCCCCAACTGGCACACAGCCCACGGGCTTCTGCTGAGGAGAAGGGTCCTAATCCACCACTGCGTATTTTTCTTCAGGGTCTTATAAATCCTGCACTTTTGTAAGGAACAGTAGAGTTGTTTTTTTTTTTATTATTACTGCGATGTATGAAAACGTCATACATAACCGTTTGTGCATCGATGTCCCTTACACCCTGTTTAGTAGTAAATTTTCATTGCCGTGTACCAATGCAATGCAGGTGCAGATGACCCAGAGACAAATCGAAAGCCTCTAATTATTCAAACTCGTTCAACAAGTTTGTAACTGATTGGTTTTTAAGTACCTACTTTCACCATTACAACACCGTTTTATTACTTTATCGACGTTCAGTTTTCATCAGCTACTGGACTATTTATCAACGGCGTATACCTATAGATACGCATAGGGGAGTTACACTTGCGTAGCTGTAGTTACACATCAGGCGTAGCGTGTTACAGGAAGGGTAAGCTTCTGGGTAAGCTCGTTCCATCGTCGACCTCATCTCTGCCCTTAGGGCAAGATTGAGGTCAAGAGTAAGCCCATTTGAATAAAAAATAAAGTGTTGCCGTGTAGCGTAGGTGGAGCGTAGCTGCGTAGCGTATCTACACCGACGTAGCTGCGTAGCACGTCTACAGAGGCGTAGCGGATCTACACCAACGTAGCTGCGTAGCACGTCTACAGAGGCGTAGCGTATATACACGGACGTAGCTGCGTAGCACGTCTACAGAGGCGTAGCGTATCTACACCGACGTAGCTGCGTAGCACGTCTACAGAGGCGTAGCGTATCTACACCGACGAAGCTGCGTAGCACGTCTACAGAGGCGTAGCGTATCTACACCGACGTAGCTGCGTAGCACGTCTACAGAGGCGTAGCGTATCTACACCGACGTAGCTGCGTAGCACGTCTACAGAGGCGTAGCGTATCTACACCGACGTAGCTGCGTAGCACGTCTACAGAGGCGTAGCGTATCTACACCGACGTAGCTGCGTAGCACGTCTACAGAGGCGTAGCGTATCTTCACAGACGTTCTCTATGTGGCGGTGGCCAGCGCGGCGTAGCGTAGTCTACTGATGACGACTGCACTGTGCTAATGCGCAGCGCAGTTTGCCATGGCCGACTGCTATACACACGGCTACACATCAAGCTATTACATTTCCAGTATAAGCTGGTCTCGCATTGTATAGGATTTCCGTACAGTGCGAGATCAGCGTAAACTGGAAATGTATAGCTTGATGTGTAGCCGTGTGTACATGACCTGGGTTCGATTACCAGGTCGGGTGAACTATTAATAGGTTTTTAAATCAGGAATTTCTCAGTAGGAGCCACGGAGTCTGGATTTCTGCCCGCTAGTTGGCAATAGGCTCGCCCTCTATTAAGTGGTACTTAACCATATGTAGAAGGTGGTCAGATTAGATGGTCCAAATAAAATATGGTTGCACTATATTGGATTTATTTAGGTCAGAGTAACTTTCTCACTTGACGGTTACAAAACGACAGCGTTCAAAGACCCGACGCTTCGACTTTTATACAGTTCTACAAAAACCTTAATATTACAGTCAAATCATTCAATAAGCTGTGTATTATAAATTAAATGCTAATAACAAAAATATTGATCAAAAATCATTAAAATCTCAACTAATTATTATGTAATATTGTAAAGGATTAATAAAATAAATAATTCGGCGCACCGGAAGCTGACAAGCGGAAGGTGCCATAACCAAACTAAATATCACTAAATAATTACTTTACAGTTAAATACAACTTATTAAAATCGAATCACAATTATTGACGTTCATTATATATCATCGATAATAAAATTAGGTCGAACTGGTTTATGCAGTACCGGAAGTCTGTAATACATAACTGGCGAAATGTAGATGTAAGAATGGGTACACAACCGCCTCTGCATGACCCTTCGGGGATAACAGCTAGGCGTGATGTTATGATCATACAAAAAATCTACCTGCAACTACCTGGCTTTTTTTAAATAATAGCAATTCTTTGTGGTCGTTTTGGGAATTTAATCAAATTATCTTATTGATTACCTGCCCCCGTGGTCGAGTGGTTTAGGCGTTTGCCTTGTGACCCGGTGGTCGTGGGTTCGATTCTCACGGGAAGCATACTTTGTGAAGTTGTTTCCAGTTGGTTAGGATATTTCAGGCTTGAATCACCTGATTGTCTGATAAAAAGATGGTTCCGTGCTTCGGAAGGCACGTATAAGCCGGTGGTCCCGGCCGCCAAATGGCGGTCGTCAAACCATGTCAGAGGCCCTTGCGGCGGTTTAGAAACTCTGACACTAGGGTGTATGGGGTCGTTATACCTTACTGCCCACACGATAAGAAGATGAAGAATAATTGATTACCTAATACAATGGGGGATCGGACAGTCTCGAAAAAATATGATTCTGTTTAGTCCGTCAGTTATTAGATTATCGAAAAATATTGGAGAGGTAGGTACGTGTTTTTTGTTTTATCAAATCAATAAAAATTGACGAAGATATAGCGCGACAAAGATCATGGAGTTGGGCTTGAAACGTCACTTGAAGGTACAAAATGTACTATCATTTATGACGTCACACAAGTTTTCAAAGCACTGTATCGTCTTCATTTTTTGTTTACGTGAAAAAAGAAAAAATATGTGGTCAATATTTTTTGGAAATCTATCAGACGGATTAAATTAATTAAGTACCTAGTTTTTTTTTTGTCCGATCCCCTATTATGTCCTTACTAGCGCTGAACATTGATAAACAAATGTTTATAATTATTTACAAGATCTCTAGAAGTGAATGTTTGGTAAACATACTGCACTGCTATTCAAGCTTAATTTCAAGTCAAAACATGCAGTGAAAGTGAAGGAACACGGACTTTGATCCTACGCGTTTAATCATTGCATAATGGATGCAAACGCCAACGTGTTAGCGCGGCCGCCACTACACTGAGTATTTTAATTCTCTATCATTATAGCTTTCGCAACAAAACCGGCCCGGAAATGTGCGAAGAAGGTGAACTGTAGTAAAATTTTCACGCGCCCTTGACTCTTGATTCGTCGATAAAAGTTGCCAGCTTTAACCGTATTGGCTAGCGTAAGCCGACAATGCGGCATTGCGCCCAACGTAAAACAGAACTTTCTTCTGAAACAAAAAGGAACGTGTTTACCCTCACAGCTGTGTGAGGTAGGTAGTCCGTCTCGTGTTAAAACTAACCAATTTAAACTTTACCCAGTTCACAGTAGAGTAGACATTTCTTTGGCCGGCGATGTAAATACTACTGCAGTCATTCATGTGTTGTGCCATCTCACATCTGGCAGTACACATTCGTGATACCATGAAGCGGTCGCGCCAATCGGTTTAAAAAAAATTACGAACACATTTGTTTTTTTTTAATTCAAGTGACAGTTGAAGTGGCAAAGGAATTTTGTTTGTGATATTACTAATTCTGTAAATAGAACTCAAAATAACTGTGTTGTTCTAAAATTAAAACTGTGTTATCATCAAAATGGTAAGTTGGCACATGTTCTGGTTTTGTTTGTGTGTTTTCTTCAACTCTTTCAATGAGAAAATAGTCTCGAGAACTATTTTTTTCAGAGAAAAAGTGCAATTTTACACAGGTATTAAAAGTTTAAATATTTTTTAATTTAAAATAATCATACTAGGGCTAGGGACCCAATTATTATTTTTTTAGCTATGTTCGTATAGTCGACCAAGAAATTGGTTTACCACTTTTGATGACATCTCCCAGTAGGTAACATAATTATTCGCTAAGGATGACAGATTGACAGATTCTGACGTAGCAGTAGCGAAAATAGCACTTGATGTTTTGTACGTGCAAATGATATTCAACCTTAGAGTGGTAAACCAATTTCTTGGTCGACTATACTTTCGTAGCCTAGCGACTTGATGGCTATTTGTGCTACTTAGGTAACTGTAATTCGATAGGTACTAAAACATTCGTCTTGCATGGTTTGAATTTATTATCATAACATTTAACAACCCATAGTAAAGCTGATTTACAGCTCCCAGTGAGCTCCCACCTACCTAACATCGAATACCAACCTAATGTTTTTACACTATCCACAATTAAAATCCAATTTTAAAATTACCTCAGATAAAAAAAACAAAGATTAGTACCAAAGATTGGGTTGATTAAACGTGCTCACAGACTATTAACAACATAATTAGTTTTTGTCTTATTTTCTTTTTTACTGACTCATAATATAACTGGATAGTCTGGATAGGAATTTGCATAAAATTTGACATCATGCAATTTATTCTCGTGTAAATTGATCGCACTTTAAAATACCGGTATATTTCAAGTTACCACTATAGCGGATTAGGCGATTTAAAAAAAAAAAAAACTAGTAGGTACCTACCATTAATTGAGTTCATTAGAACACTAACCTTATCTATATCTAATAAATAAAGAGAGAAGTCCTGACTGACTGACTGACTCATCAACGCCCAGCCATAACCCTTGGACCTAGAAAGCTGAAATTTTGCACAGAGGTTCCCTTTATAATGTAGACAAGGATTATGGAAGGATTTTTCGAAATTCAACCCCTAAGGGATTTAAATAGGGGATGAAAGTTTGTATGGAAAATCGTCATTTTCACGAGGGCGAAGCCGCTGGCAAAAGCTAGTTTTTAAATAAAACTAAGCACCTCCGCTACGCACTATTTACATTGATTTCAGTCTGATTCATCGAGTCGAGTCGTTGACTCTCCTAACAAAATAAAACAATGCATGTGTTTAGCGAGTCAACAATATATTTACGCACCCGTTTAGAACGATGGTGCATGCTAATCAGTCATGGAGCAAATTATTGTGCTCCATGTAATCAGTACTTAATCAAAATTCCGTTGCTTTACAGACACAGGGACAGGACTCTTATCTTCATCATTGTATAGATACTTAAACTACTTTGTTTACTGTTTGTTAGCTCTCAGGGAAGTACCAGAATAGCCCGATAAATTCAATTTTCTTACGTTTTTTTGCAAAGTGCAGGTACCTTCCGGTAATAATTGGGACTCAGTAAATCAATATTTATTACAGTCGCGAATATATTATATTTTAATCAACCCGACACTGACCTGCAAAATGAAAAAAAAAGGTAAGCATCCTAACAACATGAGGTTGAATGATTCCGCTGTACCTAAACATATTTTTAAACACAATGATCAGTTAGGTAGCCATAAATAAACGACGAAAGGACTACTTAAGTACCTACTATAAAGTAGGTAATCTGTCAATGTATAGGTACCTACTGTAAATAGCATGTAAATGCACTTGCACTACGAAAATCACCCTTACAGTTACCACACAAAAACGTTTCAACATGCTATCAATGTATTTTGTTTATTTTTATTTTGATGTGCGTGTTAATGCATGACGGAAATTTACAATATCTACGTCGAAACGAAACACGTGAATAAACTGTAGGAAAAAAAAAGTCATGAGACTTGATGCTGGCCATTGACATTCTCAGGCCAGGCAAAAAAAAACAATTGATATTTTTTCTTATAAAAGTACATGCAAATGAATTATAGTCTGAAGTCCACCATTGTAACGAGTTTTAATTTTATTACTTACAAAAGAAAATTAAAAAAATGTTAAAAAAACTAAAATAAAAAAACTAAATGTGGCACTCGGAGACTGCCGCGGTAAAGCTATTGCATAGCATTTTTTATCAACAGCAAATAATTAATTATTTAATTTGACAACCTCAGTTGACAACCTTGTTATTTTCCGTAACCATAGCAACCTGGTTGAATACTGAATCTTGAATATTTTCGTTAGGGAATCTCTAGATTCGCTCTCCACGCTCAAGGCCCGCGATAGAAGCTATGCAATAGCTTAATATGTCTTTATAAATTAAGATTAACCACTGCAGCGGTAAAACGGTAAAACGTAAAAAGTTTAACTGCGTCAGTGCGAAATTTCAAGTGTCCATGGTCGTAACTACTTACACATTTAAATAAACCTCCACGAACAAAATAAAACATTTATTACTCAAATTGTTTTTTGCACACCATTGCAAATATAAATTGTTTTAGGTATCGTATTTCTTTCGTCGATAATGTTAAAAAAAATACAATAACTCCTATGTTTACTGCTGATAAATAAATATTGTTTTGGGATTGATTTCTCAAAATATTTTACCTTTCATGCTACAAATTATTGTTTTCATTTCCACCCAAGGGAATTGTAAGGCTCGACTAGAAATTATACCTTCTTTCTATAAGGAACCAAGGTGAATGAACTTACCTTTTAGCTACCTTGAAAGCATCCTTCAGGACGGCCTCGCTTTCAGAAGATGTATACCTACAATACATTATTTAAAAGCGTCCGACGGCTAGTAGGTAATAGTACCTCTCTAGGATTTCTAGTAAAAAACTGCTTCTGATATTGTATAGAGGTCAAGTTTACCTTAGATATGTTTTGGGACAGCGATCATCTTCGGAACTACTGATCCATTTTCGAAAATTCTTCCGCTAATGAGAAGCGTCACCCCCGGCCACAACACAAGCGAAGCCGCGGTCAAAAGCCAGTAGTGAATAATTCGGTCAAGTGCAGAGAATTATTCATAAGTTTCTTTACCTGTTTTTTTTTATTCCGGTTTTATTGCCATATTTATTTCGAGTTTCGTTCGTTCTCCAAGCTCATGGTCATGAACTTTTCATCCATTGAAGTCTGTTATATCGAGTTAATTGAGGTAGCTTGCGCAGTGGGACATTAAAGCTCAAATAATAAAGTCAAATTTTGCAAAAATCACAGATTTTCCAGGGTGATTTAAGTGTGAAATATCATACCTATTCAGGAAAAGGTCAGTATGTACGGCGAACATTGATCCGTCTGCCAACCTCAGCAAATTCAGCAATTATGAAAATAATTGCTTTCCACACGCTCTTGTTTAGCAGGCAGTAGGTACCTATTTTATAAAAAACTAAACAGTATTGTGCTCTACTAAATACCTACGCAATAAGTACCTACCAGGGACAATCGGTACCTATTTCTCGTATATTACATGCAATTTTACTTTAATAACGAAATCTATTCAAATATTATAAAGCTGAAGAGGTTTTTAGGGTTCCGTAGTCAACTAGGAACCCTTATTTGTTTGGTTGAACGCGCTAATCTCAGGAACTACTGGTTGGAATTGAAAAAACATTTCAATGTTGGATAGTCCATTTAGCGAGGAAAGCTATAAACTACCACACCGACGAAGTCGCGGGCAAAAGCTAGTTTCGTAATGCATAGGTAACCCACTTCATGAGTAGGTAACCCATCTGTTATTTTACAATTCTACATTTAATAACTCTGTGCTTCGTCAGCGTGGTAGTCAAAGGGTGCGTGTTGAGCTTGCACTAATCGGTTCTATAACTTTGTTATCAGATCGCTGGGCCCTGGGGTCGGTCTACCTTCAAGGTCATTTTCATGGAGCAGCGTTACCAAGTTCTTTGTGTGAACCATGTGTGAACCTTCTATTTAATTGTTGAAAGAAATTTTTGTTTTATCGTTTTTTCAAGAAATTTCATCATTTCCGGGAAAAATAATGCGTGTTAATGTTTTTATTTACACTGAACTGTTTTATACTATAAATCAAAATTATGATTAGGAGTTTGAAGCCATGTAACTTACTTTCTGAAGGTTCTGTAGAATACAGGAAAACACAAACATCTTTTTTCAAATATTATTTTTTGTGTGAGTTTTCAAACTCACACTATTCTATTTATCCTTTATTATTATTACTTATTTACATCATAATTATGTCGTTACCTATTTCACATTTATATTATTATTATTTTATCACTAACTACCTTATTTATTTGTACTTGTTGCCATCGTCCGTGTGTCACTGCGGGTGCCAACTGAAAACCAGCGTTGGGTGTCTGACGCCCAGCATATGCTGAGTTGGTAACCTTTTCGGTATGGGCACGCTCAGCGCAACCTTGTCCATGTTTTTCCGTTCTATGTACCTTTTTTTTTACCTTTGTAATTGTTGCTGTTGTGTTGTGTCTGTTTCGAATAAATGTTTTTCTATTCTTTTCTATTCTATTCTTTTACAAAGTCCAAGTCTGTCTTCCTAAATATTTCGTTTGCACTAGACATTACCTTACTCGCTTTAAAAGACATTAGCGTGAAGGTTGAGGACACACTGTGATTTATTGTAATGCAAAATCTTCACTGTTTTCAAATAGTAGAGTCACTTCAAAACCTCGTTACAGACGAAGCAAAGCGAATCCAAATACTTATTTCACGGAATTATTCTGTTTCCACTCCTTTTTAGGGTTCCGTAACTCTAAAGGAAAAAACCGAACCCTTATCACTCGTGTTTCTGTCTGTCCGACTCCGACCCTTCTCCCCCCCTTATCTTCGAAAGTATTGAGCCTAAAATTCTGAAAAAAATACAGAAATTAGTTCAACACTTATAAATTACAGAAAAACCTTTGAAGTCATGGTACGGAACCCTTCATGTGTAAGTCCGACTTGCACTTGGCCAGTTTTTTTCTTTCCGGAGAAAATGCAAGTTATGTTCACAATGCAAACTGTTTTAAGACTTTATCTGTAAGTAGATAAAGGCTTGCCGCTTGAATGAATTTGGTTACAGTAATCTGCACAATTAACGTAACGTGAAGTTAATACATCGCACCTTCAGAGTGTTATGGACTTAACTCAAAATTGTAAGAAATTGTGTTACGGTTATAGAGGGGCACTAAAAGGTACGCACTTTTAGATGAATATTTAAGAATCAAAACAATTTCTTAGATTTTCGAGTTAGGTAAGTCCATATCATTTTGAAGGTGCGACATGTCTTATTCAATTTTGTCTTATTATCTATCTTTATGACTGACGTTTAACTTGATAGAAATAGTATCTAGTTAATGAAGTAGGTCATAGGTCATTATCATCATCAGCCTATAATGTTCCCACTGCAGGGACTCAGACCTCCTCTCTATGAGAGGGATGGGGTATAATCCACTACGCGTACCCAGTGGTGGTTGGTAGATAAAGTAGGTAGGACTTACCAAAATGTTATCACCATTTCCTGCGCTTGTCGCATAACATGTTACTTGGAGACACTTGGATTTAGCACAAAATATATTTTTTTCTGCAGCCCTTAACTTACTTTATAATTATCTCATTTTGAAATAAAAATATTTTTATTAAACTCTCTTAATACATCATCATCATCAGCCTATAATGTTTCCCACTGCAGGGACTCAGGCCTCCTCTCTAGGAGAGGGATGGGCTATAATCCACCACGCGGGCCCAGTGCGGATTGGCACTATGTCACATGTCTTCGAATTTTTTGGTTCTAAGACATTCATTCCGGTTTCCTCACGATGTTTTCCTTTACCGTTTTGAGAGCAGCGGTGATGAAATAAATTACACAAAGTAATGCGCCTGACTGGGTTCGAACCCACGACCTACTGTTCGTAAGTCGGGGCCGACACCACTGGGCCACCGCTGCTCTCGCTCTCTTAATACATATTACATTAATTAAAAACTACAAAATAAACTAAACTAACAATAAACTATAAAAAGGCATCGAAATACTGCTCCTCGACGCTGTCAGCCGGTAAATTGACTAACAAAACACAATACCAAAAATATAGTTAAATTTATCTTCACCTATTTAATGATGCTATGAAACATTAAATAAAATATCTAGCAAATATTCAGGTTTTACAACTTGTTTTTTTTTGTATGTATATATACCTATATATGCCTATATCCTAACCTATGGCGCTCAGACTTGGTCTTTGACTGAAACTCAGAAGTCCAAACTCAACGTTTGCCAAAGAGCGATGGAACGTAGCATTCTGAAGGTTAGACTCTCCGATCGAATGCGCAACACCTTAATACGGTCTAAGACAGGCATCGCCGATGTTGGTGTTAAATCTGCCAATTTAAAGTGGGACTGGGCGGGTCACGTTTCCAGGATGAAGCCGGACAGATGGGCAAAGATAGTCACTCAGTGGGTGCCTGAAGACGGCCGTCGTAACCGAGGTAGGCCCAAGAAACGCTGGCGTGACGATCTGGACTCATTCTTAACAGATTGGACGGAGAAAGCAAATAACAAACAAACTTGGAAAGCCATGGGGGAGCCACTGCGTTGCCCAGCAGTGGGACAACGCGGGCTGAACAAAAAAAAAATATACCTATATTATTCTATGTACTTATTTTATACTAATATTATAAACGCCAAAATTTGTAAGTATGTATGGATGGATGTTTGTTACTCTTTTACGCAAAAACTACTGAACGGATATGGATGAGGTACACAATGTATAGTTTATAACCTGGATTAACACATAGGAGTTTTTATCCTGATTTTATCTTCCCGTCGGATAATTTTCGAGTTGTAGCGGGCGCTGGCAACACCTATATTATAGTATTGAATAAAATAAATTTTTGCTAAGTACCTAACCGCCCACATGTAGGTAAACAATTTATCATCGCAGAGCATAGTATTCAAATTGTAACCTCAGACCAACAAAAAAAGGAAGACGACGCGCCACGAACATCAAAAGTGAAGCCAACTTTTTATCTATGTGTGTAGACAATGTCTCGTGAAGTCGTGACGTTCTAGGAGAAATGCGTGTGGTTTTAGTGTAGGTGTGTGCGTGAGCTTGTATGTTTACTTGCTATAGGCGTGTGGTTTTGTGGCTTCACTGTTGGTGTTCGCGGCGCGCCGTCTTTCTTTTTTTTCTTGGTCTGAGATTGTAACATTGACATGGTAACATACATAGGTACTTAAGTCACTAACAATATGCATACTAATACTACCTATATGTAGGTATGTACCAATAAGTTTATAAACTGATATGGTCACTACAATTATCATTAAAATACTTTTTCTTAGCGTGTCGATAACAATTTAAATTGAGTCGGTCCAAAATTTTGGCGACGAGTTTAGCACTTTTAGGAGATTCCAGCTCAGCAGAATAGGGTTTTTTTCGGTTTATTTTCAGGTAGGTTATATATAGGGATTTTTGAATGTCATACTATTATTTTGTACCGATACCTACAAATTACTGGTGACCCTCGTGTTTTCTTAATTGCCCTGAGAATGAGATCGACTGACAGCCCTAACAAACACTTATTAATTTCTTCCCAGTTGTTCAGCAATAAGTGTTGTTATGCAGTTCAATTACACCTAATAAACATTAGGGCCACAGGATCAATTATACCACTTTGCTATGTCACTGACCTCACATTTATTCTCGAAACCCACTAGAATATTCTAGAGTCACTCTTCTGATCGATACTACTGCAGTATTGAGGGTCAATGGTACTTAAGCCTGAGGTGGTCGTTATCCGGTTACCTCATCCAGAAATGCATGCTATTTGGTACTTTCGCGAGTTGTATTGTCTCGTTTCAGGAAAAGTAGACGAAAGTTTACGTGGATTTTAAAGCTAGCATTCTGGTTTTGGCAATTTTTTGCCAATTAGACAATACTTAATTGTACATTGTGTTTTAAATCTAGCTTTCCCACGGTCATGGTAAGAAGAGATCGTCTTTGTGACCTTGTCTCAGGACTGGTTTTCACCAAAGCGTACTTCGACCCAACAAGAAGGACGTGAGGCCAATGTATTTCGCCGATTCCGAATAGGGGAATACCAAAGAAACGATGCAGATGGATGAATTTTCGGGAGGATGATATGGCTGAAAAGGAGGGGACTGCTGGGATGACGAATAATAGGGAAGTGTGAAGAAGAAGACATGTTTCGCCGCCCCCAAATAAATTGGGATAAGAACAATAGATTCCTCAATCCTGCACTCTTGGTTCCGCTAGTCTCTTGGTTACCAATACCGGGCACAAAATAGTTTTCAAAGGAGAGCATTTCCACACGACATGCCACGACAGCACGTGTTTGATTTCCCACCCCTCGATTGTCAGTCGTAGGCACTCGTAGGTAGCTAAAGCCTAAGGGAAAATTATAAATTATTACCATCTGCCAGAGGGTTTGATAAGAGGATTATACGCTTAAAAGGTCATAAGGAAAATGCATATCCAGGAAGGAGATGACCATCAAATGCATATTTTACATATAGTTATTGATCAGAGTTTCTGCCACCTAAGTATCCATGCAGAAATGACCAGTTCATCATCATCTGTCTAGCCTTTTTCCAACTATGTCAGGGCCAGCTTCCAGTCTAACCGAATACCGCCGAATAGGTACCAGTATTTTACATAGAGTGACTGCCTATCTGACCTCCACAAACAAGAAATTATATGAATCATTAGAGGAGATGGAAATATCAACGCGAGAAGACTGGGTATTTCCTAATCTATAAATACAACCTTTAAAGAAGTCTGTTAAAAAAAGGGGCCCGTTTGGTAAACTAATGGCCTCTCAAAGTGAGGAAGCCTGTATGTCAATAATGCCAGCAGAGGGAATGCCGTAGGCTTGCCAGCTATGTTTTTTCCTTTATGCTATGTTTGATCTCAACCTTCTCCTAAAAATCGAAACAAAGGTGAGAAAAATTATGAGAAAAATAAACATCCGCCCGGTCAAACGTAGTTTTAAGCGAAATCAAATAATCTTCCTCAGATTAAGACGAAGTCATAACACGGTAAGGTTGTAATATAAATATTTATTCATAACACAGACGGACGGTTGCTTTTTTATGGTAGTTAGGTTGATAAACAGACAGACGTGCAGTCCACCTGATGGAAAGTATTAGCCAAGTTGGCTCTCATTAGTAATCTCTGGTTTAAGCAAAACTGTGACACCTTTAATATCAAATGATCATCATGATGGTACATATCGAAGAAAGTTAAAATGTTTCATGCCATACCTTTGAAAAATTGTAACGGGCTAAGGCAGCGCACGGAATACGTTTTTTTTTTCGAGAAAATGAAATAAGTGTATTTTATATCGTTATAAATCTGTAAAGCCAAACCTATTTGTTAGGATCGCGAATCATATTTTAATCAATATACAGCCTGACACTGATCTCTACTCTGGCGCTTCCAACGTAAGAAAAGAAATGCAAGAAGCTCTCTATTATAATTAAAATCATCATCATCATCAGTCTTGCCTTTTTACAGGTATGTTAGTATTAAAAATACCCATCTGTAATAATCCTTTCCCACGAGACTTGACCCGGCTTACAGAAGGGACAAACAAAACAATAACTCAAACCCATTAGCTACTCATTCTCGGTCCTAACTATAAATAATGGCTCTTTAACTAATTCCGCTGTTATCTCAAAGAGGCAAAGATAAACCATCATCTGCCCAGCCTTTCCTTTTTCAGCCAAACCGGATGCAGCTAAATACCAGTATTTTACATGGAGCGACTACGACACCTATCTGACTTCCAGAACGCAGTTAGTGCAAGATACGATACCCCTTGGTACTCGTAAAAACGGTTGTAAGTCTTTCGGGCTACTGCGCGGGCCTGGGCCCCGAGTCTGCTATTCAATAGTGTCAGAATGGTCAATCATTGATCTCATAATTGTTGATTTTGACAAATAAACAAAACAAAACAAACAAACAAACAAAACATCCAAAGACGTTTCATAAAATATCTTTGCTTCCATCAAAAGATTCAATATCAGTCAATTGATTACCTTAGACTCTGTAAGAAGTACCATCTACTACCGCTAGTAGATCGACGTAATATTGCTGACTGCTTATTCTTATTGAAAATTCTCAACAACAATATTGATAACCCTGAGTTATTGTCAAAATTTTATTTTAATGTGCCATGTAAAATATTTCGTTTTAACCCACCAATACGTGTACCTCATTCATCTTCAAATTATAGGCAGAATAGTTATGTTGTGCGTGCAAGCAGACATTTTAATGATATATGCAAGGAGTATGATTTGGATCCATTCACAACTAGTGTGAATTCGGCCAGAAGGTGCTTAAGCCTCAAATTTTTTAAATAGCGTAAGGTTATTTTATTTGTTTTTATTTCTTTCTTCATATTTCAAATTGCAAACTTAGTTTTTACATTGTACCTATTTATTAATTTCAATAAGGCGTTTTTGCTTTGTGCTCACACTATAAATAATTTTATTACATATCTATACGTGAGGATTTGTAATTGGCTCTCTGGTGACTATGGTTTCTTTTTTGTTTGTTTTTGTTAGCTGTAAGTCCTCCATGTACTAAATAAATAAATAAATAAATAAATAAGGTGTTGTCAAAATCAACAAATAAGAGATCAATGATTTTTTTAAGCTATTGCATAGCTTCTATTGCGGGTCTTGAGCGTGGAGAGCGAATCCAGAAATTCCGTAACGAAAATTTTCAACCAAGTTGCTATGGTTACGGAAAATAACAAGGTTGTTTATTTTTATTTTATATGGGCTTACTCTTGACTTCAATCTTGCCCTAAGGGCAGAGATGAGGTCGACGATGGAACGAGTTTACCCAGAAGTAGCCTATTTACTCGTGACTATAGATTGGGGTTATATGAACTCGGGAAAATGATTGACCATTCTGACACTATTGAATAGTAGACTCGAGGCCCTGTTGCGACTGTCAAAGATCTTATGACAGCCGGAACCAACGGCTTAACTTAACGTAGGAAACTCGTTACGTAATGTAATGGGCGGTCACCCATCCACAGACCAACTAAGCGCCGCTTGACTTGAAAGAAGAACTCCTCCAAACGTAAAAGTCCGACGAGGACGTAAAAGTTACTGTTTAAGAATAATTTAAACATAAGTGTTTTGTTTGCAATGGCAACATTTATATGCTAGAATTAGTTTTTATGTTCTGGTAACTTTAGTAGTCTAGAATTTATCTGTCTCGGTGTCACGTTACATTTTTGCTCTTGTGTTCTAATTTAAAACCTATTTGGAAATACTGCAGTTAACTGCTAAAAATCTTTGAGCATTTTATTGTACAGTTACCATTGCAGTCAACATCATCATGACATCCACAGCCTGACTTCACCCATTGTTAGGTATAGGCCATAGGCTTCTTTTTATCCCCAAAAGGAGGGGTTATTGTTAATAACATTCTCTATGCCCCAATGCCAATTAGCAATACTTAGTTAAACAAAATGACGTTCGTTAACGTTAAGCATTTAACTGAATAACGATGCATAAACGGCTTTAAGTAGTTAATTAACGTGTTTATATGAGGTTTAACTATTCAAAAGGCAAACACAAACAGGATAACATTGAATAGACTGGCTCATGTGCTACATAAATTGTAGAGAGGTTTGTCTTTTGCCAGGCATTTGAATATAATTATCTTTTTCCGATGTTCGGTTCAAGGATGTCGGTGGACAATAAACTTTAAAGAGACAAGACTGTTGGTTATATTTTGGCATCATTGTTTGCAAAAAATAGAAATTACAGACAGAATTTTCATATATTATATTCAGATAGGAAAAGTGGAAAGGGAAGAAAAATAAAGATAAGGGAAGGGGATTCTAATCATCTCATGTTAAAAATAAAACGATCAGAATTGCGGACAACTTCTTGTTGGCATCGCAGAGGGCTTGATATTCAAGTTCCAAGTTTTAATGCTGCAGCATCAAACATTTTTGTATCCTTTATGAAAAAGGATAACGACTATCACCTCCATATTATCGTTGCGTTACGGCGACTCATTCTCTTTGTAGTTAGTTTTTTGCTTCGCAGCTGTTGCTGTTTTTTTTTTATATGGGCTTACTCTTGACCTCAATCTTGCCCTAAGGGCAGAGATGAGGTCGACGATGGAACGAGCTTACCCAGAAGAAGCCTATTTACTCGCGACTTAAATAGATAGGGGCTATATGAACTCGGGAAGACCGACGCAGGCAGGGTGTTCCACTCCTTGGCTGTACGAATTAGGAAGGACTTCGCAAAACGCTTTGTATGAATGTGTGGAACATCGACAAGGTATGGGTGATAACCTGCAGTACGCCTAGTCTCTCGTCTCTCTCGATGGAAGAAGGGAGATGGTGGAATGAGCTCGTGGAGCTCTTGCGCACACTCTCCGAAGTACCTACAGTCTGTAGAAGACCGACAGACATGCAACTTTGCGGCGGTGGGCCAGGCTATTAGCTATTAGCCTCTACTACACCCGAAACATTTGAGCATACAATGTACCTCATAGTTAAGCGTTTAGGAATACCAATAGCAAGGGCTATTGTTATTCCTAAACGCTTAACGTATATATGATATCAATCGAAGTCAGGTAGAAATCATCTGTTATAGTTCACCTAGTGTCACCTACTTGATTTCGTTGCGGGATCCAAGACAGTTAAATTCTTTCTTTGGGATTTCTTCGAGCGTCTTGGCGTGTTTCTGGTGATCGCCAATGTTGTTTCTGGCTTTCAAAAGTTGCAGAGGTTTGGGAACAGTGACAAAATTAATTTGCTGTAGACCTCAAAACGCCACAAATACTTCGATTGACGTGGCTACCGTAAAGATTATTTAGTAAGGAGACTTGAAAATTCCACTTCACCTCCATAGAAAGATGACGAATCAACATGACGTCTCATTCAAAGTTTCGTGCAGACCGGTGCAGTGCAGTTTCCGCACTTAAACTGGGCGGAATTAGGAGGGCCTTTAATTCCCAGCGTCTAACACATTGGCAACTAGAGTTCAAGGCTAACCTTAAGTGGCTGCATGCTAGTTCATGCTAGTCTAGTCATTAGAAGGTTAAGGCAAGATTGAGGCGGCTTTTAGTAAAGCGGCTGTAATTGATTAATCAGCAATAAGAGACACACTCCCATAATAAGTGGTTCTGGTTAAACTGAACGGTTATGGGTCTGTTTTGCTGTTTGTGTAGCTAAAATACCATCTGTCTGACTTCTGTAATTTAGAATCCTGAGGGAAGTAGGTAACAGACACAGAATAGATAAAAGAGGTAACAGACATAAAAACATTCGTTTAATAGCTTTCTCCCAGTGTAATGATGCAATGTGTAGAGACTAGAAATGCTGCTCTGTAGTTGTACCAGTACCTACTTATCATCTCGCGATTGCCTATCTGATCTGAAGTTGCACTTAATAATGTATGTAAATTGGAACGCTAGAATCTTCTTAACACCACGCTACGTACACGTTGCTTATGATTTCGCATGCATTCAAAGTGGTCTTATAGTCTCCGTAATCCGCTGCATGAAAGCTGATAGTGGTGGTGGACAGTGGTGATCATCACTGATCACTGATCAGTGGTCATTGTAATTCTGTGAACAACATAGTACATTCAGTAAGGTCGAACCTGCAATATACCGTGTTAACACAAAAGGGTTTGCATGGTAAAGCATATTGACATAATTGTCAAAAAATGCCAAGTACATTTTCAGGATGTGCCTTTCAATAAAAGTAGAAAATCCATGAAGAAACTTTTTATAATTGTCGGATATTCGCAAGTGGAGACGGCCCCTTGAACACAATCTTGTCCTGAGGGCAAAGATAATTATAGATCACACTCTACTTTATGCTTGATGTGAATATAATAAGGCCTTACGCGCTGAAACAGCTGTATAATTTTTCACTCTCGCCCGATTAGAAAGAAACACGAGACGTGTCGCTCACACAACAACGCCTGCATGCAAGTGCCATTGGTTGGTGCATTGCATTGGGTTAAAAGATGTCAATGGTACATTATTGTTTACCAGTCTCATTCGCCTCCAATTGCTGAGATACGGGTCATAATATTGATGATTGTGGAACTCTTATGTTGTCAACAACTTTTTTAATGTTGACAACTTGTATAATTTACTTCAGTTGATACTATGACGTACGAGTTTGTAGGTGACGCCATGGATTTAATTTTGGATGCTCTATTGTCAAAACAACATAATTATCGTTCAAGATGGTTAAAGTACCTGTATTGAACTGAAACTTCGGTTCTTAATTTGGCAACGTTTATTAATATTGCTTCAATGGATTACTAGAAAAGCGTAAAATCTAAAATTGGTCGTTCATTGTTTTAAAGCGAAGAAAAGACAAAGTAAAATCTTATGTCATTGAAAAATGCATAGACAACGAAAAAAGGTTTCGTTCCCTAACATCCTCCCGAGGGCGGAAACAAAGTTGTTTACTGTAAGCTCCTTTATACTATGTCGAAACATTTGACTTACTGTGCCTTTTTCCTGTAGGTACTGTGGCCTTACAAATTCTACATCATTTTAACAATTCAAATTTCCGCAAAATACTATGTAAATAACGTGATTACCCAAAATAAACTAAATAATTTACAAATTATTTCCGTAAAGAAATCCTTTACATGGTAATCCTAGTATAACCACCTACCTACTTCTCAAATTTTCACATAAAGAATTACAATAAGCATACTCTAACATCTAGAAAATAAATCAATACTTATTCTCTTAACTTTCTAAGTTAAGTAGGTTCACATAGATAAATAAATTGCCATATTGTCAAGTCCAAACCAACCAAGACATGGTTGAATAAAATATTCAATCTAAAAATCTGGATGGTATTTTAATAGCACGTCCGGATCTAGTGGCCGGCGGAAAAATTGATACCTGAGGATCTGTGTGGTCATCATCAGCAGGCAGAAGGATGTTCGGGCTCACTGGATCTTTCTTATCGGAAACTTGCTTGATCCAATCGTCCGAGGCGTTCAGTTCTAAAGGATATAATCTTTGATAAGCTCTTACCTTTTCTCCCGAAGAAGTCATAACTTTTGCAGCTCTCGTACATCCGTCTTTACCTGTAAAAATCTCTTTAATTATACCTATAGGCCACTTTAACCTACTAGATTCCGTTTCAATTAAAACCACTTCTCCAACTGTAGGTTCTCTTTTCCTTTCTTTACCTGTACTTATCAGGAGTGATAGATATTCGTTCTTGAATCCCTTCCGAAGCTCTTCTCTCAGTTGCTGTAGATATCTATATCTAATATTCAAGCCACTATGGTCTATCTGATCAAAGTCCGGTACATCATTGGTTGGTAAGTTGTGCAAGAACATCATAGGAGTTAACGGTTTCAATTCCCCCATCTCCACATATGTTAGGGGTCTGCTGTTGATAACCGCTTCGCAGTCGCATAAAATAGTAGATAGCTCTATCCAGTTGACAACTGATTTACCTAGAATGCGACGCAACATTTCCTTCACTACTCTCACCAGTATTTCCCACCACCCTCCCCACCAGGGGGCAGCAGGAACCGAGAATTTCCATCTTATGTGGTGTGAGTTAGTGATGTTTTCAACTTCCTTCCAATCTATTTCTTGCAACAGGTTTGCAGTACCCACGAAATTCGTACCATTGTCTGTATAAATTACTCTAACTCGGCCGCGCCTCGCTATGAATCTTCTCAGCGTCATGATGAAGCTGGCTGTAGACAATGAGTCAGTGAGTTCTAAATGTATTGCTCTATACACAGCACAAGTAAACAATACTATCCAGCATTTGCTATTATCTTTCAGGAACAAAGGACCTGCCAGGTCAATTCCGGTTACTTCAAATGCAGCTGTGTTCTTTATGCGATCAGAAGGTAATGGTGGTTGTGGGGCTACATAATGTTTAACCTTGTACCTTTTACAGATGATGCAATCCGCCACAATCTTCTTTGTCAATCTTCTGATGCCTATGATCCAGAGTGAATTTCTGAGTGAAGACATCAATATTTGAGTTCCAGCATGACCCATGGTTCTGTGTTTCTCTTGTACCATGCGTGAGACAATTTCTTCTTTCCCTGGTAGTAAAATTGGATAGATGAAATCTTTGTCTTCATTGCTGAACTCCAGTCTTGTTTTTACTTTTAAAATTCCATTATCTTCTATTATCAGAAGTTTCTGTCCGGATATTGTTTGCTCTTGATAGTGTTCTTTCTGTATCAATTTTATAAGAACTTCTTCTGCATTCTTGTATTCGTCATAAGTTATGTGCTCAGAGTCTATGTTAAATCTCTCTCTTACTCTTGGGCTCATTCTGAGTATTCTTGCTACTAAACGTACTATTTTATTATATTGATTAAAATATAATAACTTTCTACTAAACATCTCTGTATTTACCTCTACATTGACTGCTGTATTCTTGAGTTGTTCACTACAAACAACTTCTTCATCTACTTTCAGGTTAGTCAAGTCTGACTTCGGCCAGCTTTCTTTCTCTAGGTATAGCCATTGCGGGCCTAGCCACCAGCTTTTCTGTTGCAGCGTTTTCGCGGAGCAGCCACGTGAGGGTAGGTCTGCAGGGTTACAATTGCCAGGTAAGTGGTTCCATGTATTTCTATCAGTATTTTTACATATTTCATTTACCCTGTTTCCTATAAATGTTTTCCATGTGTTTTGTCGTTTCAGCCATGCCAGTACTACTGATGAATCTGTCCAGCAGTAAACTTCATACTTTTCGAATGCTTGGAGTAAGCCTGATCTCATCACTTCTGTATACATTCTAGATGCTATAAGTGCTCCCATCAGCTCTAATCTTGGTAAAGTCATGCTTCTCTTGATTGGAGTTACTCTACTCTTAGCTATTACAAGCTGGACTGATACTTGATTTTCATGCTTTGTGCGTAAGAATATACAACCAGCGTAAGCATCTTTACTGGCGTCGCTAAATACATGTATGCTCGTTTCACATTCTTGTAGCGGCGCCGTCGCAAGTCTCCGTGGCACTTGGCATTCGTTAACATAGTGAAGAGTACTTATCCATTCATTGTATTCCTTTTCTAAGTTCTCAGGTATTTTCTCATCCCAGCCAGTTTTCAGGGAATATACCTTTTGGGCTATCAGTTTAGGTACTAGTGTAACTGGGCATACAAATCCTAATGGATCAAATACCTGTTGAGTAACTGATAATATTTCTCTCTTTGTTACTCCCTCTGTTAGTTTACTTTTCAGATTTATGTGGCACTGTAATTTATCAGTGTCTCTATGCCACAACAAACCTAGTACTGGTTCTGGTTTTTCTTTATGGATTGTGTTTGACATCCAACCTCTTAATTCGAATTTTCCAATTTCCATTAATTCTGTGGCTTCTTTAATAAATTTTAGCTTTGCTTCTTCACAATGGAAACTGGTCACACAGTTATCTACATAAAAAGATTCTTGTAGTCTCTTTGCTGTGTCTTTGTACTTGTCTTCATGCTTCTTTAGATGGTGATTTATAGTAGCTGCAAGCAGAAATGGGCTACAGGCAACCCCAAAAGGTACTCTAGCATGCCTGTACGTTGTTACCTCATTCTTTTTACAGGGATCATTCCACCATAGCAATTTTAAGTTTCCTCTATCTTGTGGACAGATTGATATTTGTAAGAATGCTTTCTTTATATCGGATATCACTCCATAAGCTTCTGCTCTAAATAAAATCAATAGCTTTGGTATTGCATCGATAAGATTAGGACCTTTCTCTATGCACGCATTCAGTGAATTGCTGTTCCTGTCTCTGGCTGAAGCATCAAATACGGGACGTATTTTCGTAGTAGCACTCTCCAGCTTGATTACAGCATGATGCGGTAAGTAGTGTCCACAATTCTTTCTATCATCTACTACCTTCTCAATAATGCCTTCATCTATCCAATTTTGAAAAACTGCATGATAGGCTTCAATGTTCTTTGTGTGTTCCAGTTTCTTTGTTGTGGAAAGTAGGCGCTTGTATGCTTGGTCGTAGTTTGATTCCAGCTCTGGATGCCCCAACTTCCATAAAAGGTTCACCTCATAGCGGCCTTCTTCATTAACTAAAACAGTTTCATTGAATGATTTTAGCATTTCTGATTCTTTAACTTCAAGTTCTGTATCATAAGGATCTTTTATTCCTAAAGTTTCTATATTCCAGAGGAATTCTAAAGATTCATTTTCTTGTATTGTTGCCGCAAAATGGGAGGTCACTAACGTGTTGTATATACCCTGTATGGGTCCTTGCAACGTCCACCCCAATTTGGTCTTCATTGCAACCAAATTATTCTCCACTCGGACCATGTCTGGTTCGAGTAGTGATCCTAAGTAATCCGATCCGATGAGCAAGCTTATTTCGGATATACTTTCTTTTACATCTGTTAGCCTTATGCCTTTATTTTGCAACTTTCTTATAATTCTTGCATCATGTACTTTAGGTAAGTTGCCACATAGTGTTGGTTGTTCTAATGCTGTCATCTTAGCTTTATAGGTATCATCCAAGTTGCTTACCTCAAAGTCAATATGTCGGTGTACTTGCATTCCCTTCTTGATGCCTCCGAAAACTATATGCCCCAGTCTCTCACTACCTGTCACTTCCAGCATCATTTCTTCAGCAAGACCAGCTCTGATGTAGCTTCGTTGTGCTCCGGAATCCAGCAATGCTCGTACTTTTTTCTCTCTACCATTGCTGGAGATTTTCACTATCAGTGTCTGCAACAGAACGGTGGTGTTAATACTGGAAAAATTATTAACCAGAACATTTTTTGTTTCAGGCTGAGAGTTCTTCGGGATGTACGTTGTGGCATGGGTATGCAGTGAAGGACACAGTATTACCATATGGCGTCGGCTACATTTACTACACTTTATCGACATTTTACAATATTTAGCCAGATGACCTTTCTTTAAACAGATATAGCAACCACCATTTTTCTTTATCATTTCCTTTTTATCTTCTAGGCTCAATTTACTGGCATTGGTGCATTCACTGGAGCTATGAGTGCTATCACAAAAATAACAAGTTATATTATGATCCTTACCTTCCATTTCTGCTCGTTTCTTACCCTTCATGTCCTTGGCCACTAAACATGTAGCTGTTGGAACTGTCTTCTCCCTGCCTGCTGATTCCTGTAAAAAATCTATCCTAGCTAGGTTCAATCTTTCCTGTGCTTCTACTTCAATTTTCAGGAAACCTAATAACTGGGTTAGTCTGGACTTATCAGTATGGGGGATTCTACTCCAGTTAAGGAGGGTACTATCAGGTAAAGCAGACTCTACTAGCGGGTATAAAATACACTCATATTTTTCTTTCACTATTCCTAATGTCTCGAGTGTCTGTAAATTTGCTACTATCTTGTCGTAGAGGACATCGATTGACACTTTGCTTCTTGACATCACAAGTTTCAAGATCTCTCTAACATATGTTTCAACCAGTATCTCATCCTTGGCGAATCTCTCCTTCAACATCTTTACTACATTCGAGTAATTTCCTTTAGTCGGCGCATAACCTTCAACTAGAGCCCTCGCTTTTGAATTTGGTGCCATCGCTTGATATAAATATTGATACTTATCTTCTTCATCAATATTGATGTCTTCATGTATCCGTTTATATTGGCTCCAAAATGGGACCCAGTTTTTCGGATCATCGTTAAACTTTTTGATTTCTAATTGCGGTAACTTTAGGCTATGTAGTTTTGTTGACTCTTTAGAGACTGGTGCAGGTGAAGGTTCACTCTGCGGTTTCTCCCTCTCAACCCGCATCTTCAGTAGCATCCACTTCTTTTTGTATTTTTCTGCCTCGTCGTATTCTGCATTACATTTTTCTTCGGAATAGTCGGGTGCTCCAAGTAGCACGCTTTGAATGGATCGGTCCAGGGCTTCCAATGTCTTCGACTTTTCATGAAGATAATCCATGTCGGCATCGTCAGGTAAATTATGTTTCTTTAGCGCTTCTTCAACAATTAGTGTGTGTCTGTTAACTATGCGCCTTACTTGGTCCCTTTCTCGTTGTAGCTTTACGACGGCCTCCATTCTTCATGTAATATATGGAGTAACACGTTGTATCTTCTTGTCGGGATCGCCGGCCGGTCGCAATATCACACAGCGCCAAGATCGTTGCCAAACTTCTATTGTCACGGTCGCCACTTGTAATGAACTGAAACTTCGGTTCTTAATTTGGCAACGTTTATTAATATTGCTTCAATGGATTACTAGAAAAGCGTAAAATCTAAAATTGGTCGTTCATTGTTTTAAAGCGAAGAAAAGACAAAGTAAAATCTTATGTCATTGAAAAATGCATAGACAACGAAAAAAGGTTTCGTTCCCTAACAGTACCATTACTTTACTGAGTCCATCTCCCGAACATCCTTCTGCCTGCTGATGATGACCACACAGATCCTCAGGTATCAATTTTTCCGCCGGCCACTAGATCCGGACGTGCTATTAAAATACCATCCAGATTTTTAGATTGAATATTTTATTCAACCATGTCTTGGTTGGTTTGGACTTGACAATATGGCAATTTAATATCCGAAGATTGCAGGTTCGTGTCCTGTCACGGTCGCCACTTGTATTGAACTGAAACTTCGGTTCTTAATTTGGCAACGTTTATTAATATTGCTTCAATAGATTACTAGAAAAGCGTAAAATCTAAAATTGGTCGTTCATTGTTTTAAAGCGAAGAAAAGACAAAGTAAAATCTTATGTCATTGAAAAATGCATAGACAACGAAAAAAGGTTTCGTTCCCTAACAGTACCATTACTTTACTGAGTCCATCTCCACGCAAGAAAGCCGCCATGACGTTGAATTTCGTTCACTTTTAGTTCGCATAAGCCACCGTTACAAGTGTTAATAATAACATAGTTGTGAAAAATCCCGAATTAATTATGGGCCCCGATAAAATAATAAACTAAATAAACTATCTTGTAAATTGTAGCGGCACTGCAAAAAGTACTGCATCAACCTATTACAAAAACTAGGACTACAGCGCCATCACACACACCACAACTCAATCGATACTCCTTGGTTAAAACTTCAGCATTTTCCTACATATTATAGACGTTTATAATATTAAGTTAACAATTGGCGGTACAAAAGCATGCGTCGCTCGATATTATAAACGCAAATCGATAAAATCCGAGAATTGATAGGTCAGAAGTTCAGCAGAACCCTATTCAGCAATGGAACTCGGTCACCTATTGTTGAAATACTTTCAAAGTATAAATACTTATAAAATAAAATTGTAGCTTAGTGTACAGTACCTTGGTGGCTATCTGGCTAGGAATTCTCTTCAATGTAGGGATTGAAAGATACTGATATTATATTGACAGAAAGTTTTTATACTATGCATCTATGCATGAATTGAAACTGGCGCTATCCGGTAACTAAATTGAACACAATAATAAGACGTTAATTATACACTTTTGTAATTCCATACAAATCAAAGTTTATAATTTCGCTATTTCAATGATAAAAAGCACGATAAAATATACCTACAAAGACTGCCAAAATCATTACCCTTCCTTTTGGCTTCGCCGTAGTCGGGTAAAAAAGGCCCTAGTGACTATGCTGCAAATAAGTTAGGATGGGCCCATGCCCTTCATTACTTATTTGCAGTATTTGGATATTTCGACGTCTCGTAATAGTTTCAACGGCCTTAGTCTAAATATGACCTAGCATACCAAGTCTTTACAAATATATGAAGATAGAAAAACCTTTGCACTTAACGTAATCCTCTTAAGTTATGAATATAAAATAAGTACTTACATCATAAAATTTTAATAGTCAAAACAAGACAGTACATCCTAAAATATTCTTATAATTTACTGTGAACAGAAGGCCACTATTAGAGAGACGGTTGCACCTTTACACACACATAAAGTTACGGAATTTTAACCAATAAAATCATCAATACAACACAATATACATAGGTAAAGGTATGTATTGAAAATTGTATTATACGTTAAACGTATCATATCATCACTATCACTATCACTACATTTTATAAAACAAAGTCGCTTCCCGCTGTCTGTCCCTATAAATGCTTAGATATTTAAAACTATGCAACGGATTTTGATGCGGGTTTTTTTAATAGATAGAGTGATTCAAGAGGAAGGTTTATATGTAGAATAAATGGTTCCGTGCGAAGCCGGGTCGGATCGCTAGTCTATAATATAGTGTAAATCAAAGAGGGAAAATGTTTCTTAGAGTCCCTACACACGATGATATAGCACCCATACAGTTTTACTACAAACCCTAAACAGGACCGTAGGTAGCTATTACCTCCATTACCACACACATTTTCTAGAGTACCTTACCTTCCCATCTACGAAATAGGGATCCTGTAATGAGTGTAGGTAGATAATCTTCGCAGCCTCAGTTTCATAACATACAGTTCATCGACCCCGGGGCATAGGGCAAGGCTCATGCAAGGCTCCACTCTAACTCCAATGAGATTGATGACTGATGATGACATTTGTACAGCTGGAATGTTTAAATGTGTCATAAAATGTTGTGTTTAAGTACCTAAATATTAATATTTCGTATTTTAGTCAAGTATTGCTAAACCTTTAATCTTAAGTTCAGTTACTGACTGACAACTCACAGCTAGGAATTTGAGCCTTTAAGTTCTGTAAGCACTAAAGAAGATTTTTTTTTATTGATCATTAGGGGTAAAAGCTGAGGTAGAAATGCATGGTTGCATGTAAGCTCGCGGTTTCATGCAGTATTTGCTCATAGCTTCGGCCATCTGCCTTTAAGGACGCTGCAAGCTGAATTTTCTTCAATTAGACCCTCCTTAATTCCTCCCCCTCCTTCTTAAAATTATGTATAACAACCATGAGTGCTAGTATTTTCACCTACTTTAGAAAATTAATTGACAAAATCATAGAAAGAACATTGAAACAATGGGGAAAACTGTTAACCATAGAATCAATAGTCTGTGGGGAAAACCCTTGGGGAAGTCTTGCCAAGGATTTGGTATGGATTGTACAGAATATTTAGTACATCAATCACAAGTGGTTAATTAGCCTCGCCTGTAATATTTGGCTAGTCAGGTAGTACACACGGCTACACATCAAGCTATACAAAACCAGTATAATCTGATCGTTCATTGTGCGAAAAGATCTAGTAAAGTGAGGCCAAGATTAACTGGTTTTGTATAGCTTGATGTGTAGCCGTGTGTACTATCTTCGATTCGTATAGATAGAGTATATATTATAATTATATATTAATAATAATAATAATAATATTCCACAACTACCACACAACGCCATCTAGTCCCAAGCTAAGCAGAGCTTGTGTTATGGGTACTAGACAACTGATAAACATACTTATATATTTCTAAATACATACATATTATAGATAAATTACACCCAGACACAGAACAAATGATCGTGCTCATCACACAAACATTTGTCCTGGGTGGGAATCGAACCCACGACTAACCACTAACCACTAGACCAACAGGCCAGTCATAATACATCAATTATAAAGGAAGTATTAGTTTCGTTCATCCTAGTTTTGAAACTGAAATTTTAGTGTGCTACTAAATAGAAATCTTAAACTTTTTCCCAAACTGCTGGGTCCAAAAGCTTGGAATTTTGCACAAGAGTTGGAAAGATGCACGAAAGGGATAGCCCATATGGTCTTCACTTTCGTTTCAAGGTTTTTGGAAATTTAGCTTTTAAACAGGGCAGAGCTGGTTTGTCGATATTTTTTTTTTTACATCAGGCATCCTGTAAACCAAGTTTGTGCTGAAACTTTTCATACCTCCATTATTTTAGATAACGTGAGTACCTACCGCAGTTTCATGTATGACGCGCTCGCTTTGTGAAGTAATTGACTCTTTTTTCATCTGTAAGTACCAACAATTATCTTTTGAAATACCTACCTACCTTGGTTATACCTGTTTCTTTATTAAGAACCAGTTTATTTCATGAACCCACCGCTGCCTATTACAGGAAAATAGTTAATTAGTCTCTGCAGACGAAAGACCTTTTCATTAGTCCCCCAAAAGATTCACACGTTAAAGCTATAACAGTTAGTTTAAATACCTAATTAACAACCATTAATTAAATTTTGGACCGACTCCCGCCTTTTAATACATCAATGGCCAGAAGAACCATTAATTAAATCTTTTCTTTGTTGGACGGGATGATGAAACGTGTTACCTCTTTTAAAATGTATTACAAATTATTTTTGTGCTAGCGGAATTAACACTGCTATTTTTGTATAATAAGTATATCATGTATTCCGCAAAGTAACGTCTAAAAATTTTGAAGATTGGTTATTAATAAGCACTATTAGCATCACAACATTTACTTAATCTATAAACACATCCATCACTCATCATTACTTATTAGGAATGCAGTTTACACAACAACTTAGCACCGATTTCGAAAGATTCTCCACAAAATTAATCATCCAAAATATTTTGACACGCGGAAAAAATTGAAAACTATTTTAAACGTTCCAATTTTCGTCGGTTCTCTTTGAAAGTGGCGCTTCCATGAACTGTCAAAGTATAATGGACGCATTCGCCTTGGCCGCTACTTGACGGAACAAACATTCATACAAATTATTATGGTTCAGAAGATGTTTGCTTACAACCTACGCACATTGGTCAATGTTTGTCGTAACTTCGTAAGACTAGAACATTGACGTTTTTTAATCGAGTCTAGGCTTTGCCAAAATAGGTGTTACCGTTAGGTAAAGCCTTATTTTGGCTAATATTTCATAATTGATTTAGCAGACTACGTAATTCTTTTGTGGAGGCGCCAGACGGGCCCCGTACCTAATGCTGTCTAGTAGAACTTTTACTTTTTTCATTCGGTCTGTCTGGACCTAAATTTTATGGCCTGAAGAAACCAAGGAGGCCAGATGTAAAAGGTAGGAACCGTTATTTGTATTCAAACTTGGAAGAGGTTTTCTCCAAAAGAGGATTGCAGTCAAATCATCATAATTGGTCTATCATCGTAGTTTTCGCAACAACATTTAATAAGCCTTCCGTATCATTCTATATTAGTTTACTTACAGAGTTTTGTAGTTATAGTGTCCTCAACTACAATAGTTGTGCTCAGTATTTGTACTGGAACGTTAGGAAGGTAACCGATTGATATTCATCGGTTGGCGCCATGAAGCACGCAAAAACACGTCACGTGGACATAATTCATCCATTAGAGAAAAAAATCACGTCGCACCATAAATATAAATAAATCCTGATTATGCCATCTAATCACGCGCAGGATGACCGATTATATCAATTTACTACATAGTGAGAATACCTTGTATAAAGTATATATTTATATAATTATACCTCTTAGGTTTTTTAATTAGAACATCAATCTATTTTAATTGATTTATTAACTGTGCTCTTACGTCTTGGTTTCCAATTATTTGCAAAGAAAACGACATTGTTAGAGGTTTTCTGATTGCTGACCAAAGGCCAGTAACTAGTAATGAGAAAAATCGTGATCTCGGTAGTCAACTCCTTTCTATTTCATCTCCTTTGAAACTCAAATAATTTATTTAATTAGCACATTACAGGCACTTTTGAATATCAGAAAACAAAGAAAGCGAAGCTACAGTCACAGTCACAAGGCTTATTAACTTGTCAACGCACTCGTATGTATGGTAGTTGCCAAACGCTCGTTTGTTAGTTTGCTCTGAAACTGCTCTTCAAATCGACCTGCTTATATTTTGTGCCCTCATTAAGTTCTATGATAAAATTAGCTATGTCACACAATTTATGCAAAATAATCACAACACAAACAGACAACGATCGCTGAAAAGAAACTATTGCCGCCAAACATTAGCATAGATTTTATAGCGATTTATACGTAATCGGCCGACCTATGCGTGCAGGGTGGCCCTAAGGTCAACCGAGCAACAATGGGTTAGGGAGAGCCGTAATCATTATGTAACGTGTATAATAACAACCTGTCTATGTATTGACGGCTAAAAACTGTAATTTAAACCCTATTGACGGCTTCAAACTACAATTGTAAAGTAATTGATTGAGGAAACGCGTAGGTGTTTGTTTTAATGTTGAAATATAGCTAGGTGCAAAAGACCGTGAAATGTTTATGATTTTCAGCAGTCGATAGCGAATTTGTTCCGATTGCAATCGGTCGTGAAAAGTGAAAACTGATAAGCGTATTTGGAGTAGAAGCGGTAGAAGTCAAACTGTTAATGATATATCAAATAGATAGAGGCTTGACAGCTTTCTACGGGACTACATAATATAATAAATATGATGATAGATCAAGTCCACTTAAATAAGTCTATAAGTTCGTTAAATGTTTAACAAGTCAATGCAGTGGGCATTAGGGCATTAGCAATTTGCAAGCATTAGACTTGTAACCCAATGACATAATTTGAATACCTTTTCTGAACCTTCCCAAAAATACCTTAACATTGAAAAATTGTACCGAAGGTTTACAACCTGCAAATTATCTCCAATTTCCATTTCCGTCAGCTTTCGTTTATTTATTTTTATTTATAGCAACGGAATGACCAAATAGGTCTGACTACCACCAAGTATGGTATGCAACCTTCTTGGTGGCCGTTTCGCGGGCTGTCGCATACTTGATTACAGTGTTTTAATCTTGCTATACAGAAACATGTCCCTTATAGAATTACTCGTCTTGAACTGGGCCAAGGAAATGATAAACATTGTACTCGTAAGTATGGTCCACTATGTGTTTAAGTGTTTGTTGTGTGTTATCATTGTTATCTTCTATGTTATGGGTGGTTATTATCTAAATGCCCAGTTTGTTCTTAGTCTACCTTATTAAGACTTAACGTGGGACTCGTTATCTGGTATTGCTGACAGCTGTAACTCCGATTCTTCAAGTCACGAGTGAATAGATTAGTTCTAGGCAATCCATTTTGCCATCGAGAGTTAATTTAAGATAGGCTGAAAATCTCTATAGTGTACTCTTGTGAAATTCTTGTACATTCCTGGGCAAAGGCCCCTCCACTTTTTCCATTTCTCGCTTTTCTATTTTGTGCTCCTATGATTGTTTTTTTTGCACTCAATATAAAAATGCATGCGTTTGGCCGCAACTACCCTGATGCGAATCGATGATGTAGACTAGGGTAGAGCTCTTTTGCATAGATGAAACCGATTCACTTGAATTTTGAAGACATTGAGATTGGTAGAAGGAACTTAATATAAATTCAACAATACCGTGTTGTCAAGGATCTTGCAATCCAAATTCGCCCCATTTGGGGTATGAGGTATGAAACTTTCAGTAATCTTCTTTGTTACAAAAACTCTTTTCCATTTTATGGTTGTTGTATTGTAGTCAGTACTTACATGAATTCAATATTTTTGTTAAATACTACATTTATATTCACTTCCACGTTTAGTTTACAATTTATTGTCATAAAGATGATCTGCCTATTGTTTGTTGTGACGTTGTGACTCAGTAATAAATAAAGATGAACATGATCAATGTAAGTGTGACTTTTGAACTGCAATGGATCCATGGACTCTCTGATACTATATCCTCATTGAAATAATAGTTGTCAATGGTAAATGGAGGTAAATGTTCTGGAGAACATAATAGTGCGAGTGTATATTATACCTACCTATTTGAGAAGATAAGCGAGTATAGGTATATCAATTTGTATTGATCCTGAAGCCTGAACTAGCGCCGTATAATGAAAATATTGGGAAACATCTATTACAAATAAAAAACAATTGAAGTGTGTGTTCGTGATTTTAAAATAATCGGTTTTTACTCAATCCAAAACATTGTTTATTTTGCTCGTCTGTCTCTGGCTGCATGGACCGATTTTGCCGGGACTGCGCACACAGCGCTGAAATTATGAGAAGTAACAAAGAATATTAATTTTATAAATAAGTTTAGGGTTCCCTGCAAAAAATAAATCCGTTGAACAAAATCCGACTTAAATCCTCCTTCGCTGTTTTCCGCGATTCCTTAGCTGTTGGCCGCGACCTTCGCGGCCAACAGCTAGTAATTCATACAAATAAAGACATTGTAGATAATGGAGAATAGTCATTATTAGGCCATTGGCATAAAGATCTGTTGCTCTATAAACCCATTTCTGCAACCGGTTAAATAATGGTATTATTTATTTTACTCTATTTATTTTTACTTGTTAAAAATCTGGTTAGGATCGTTCGAGGCCAGTTAAATATAACTTTTTGATGTAAAGACATAAAACCTCCACGGCCAGTGTGATTTAAAAGGTTAAATGTAATTCAGCTTGATTAATAAAAACGAGACGGTTTTCTCTCGCAATGTTGTCCGAAATATAAATGCAATCTGAAAACCTCGTTGCTTGCGTGGGCAAGTTATGAAGATTAAATTGGGTGGGTACCTAGGTAGAACAGACTTATATTTGTTTTGAGACTTCATAATCTTTGACTGTCGTTATGGATAGTCAGACAGAGCCCCGAAAGACTGAACACAAGTCTTTCCAAAGAGTTTATCGTAAGTATGACTCAATAATTGGATTGTGAAGTTGAGGAGGTCAGATAGGCAGTGCCATGTAAAATGCTGGTATTCCACACCATCCGGTTAGACTTAGAAGCCAACTCTGCAGCGGCATTACAAAAAATAGTATACTATTTTTTGTAATGCCGCTGCAGAGTTGGCTTCTAAGTAAAATAACACCCATTCAGTCCTGAAATAACACCCATGATGTTTGTTACAGTTTCACGTGAAAAGTACTGAACGGATTTGAGTTTATAACCTGGACTATATGGATAGAATTCTTTATATGCCGATAGTACGAGCCCGTGGCGACAGTTACCAAATCCATACAGGCGAAACCGCTATATAGTGGCATAAAAGGTAGTTGAATAATATTTAAGCAAAATCAATAGGTGTCAATGTGTCATTTAGTGTTCTTATGAAAACGAGCATTAGGCCCGGTTTCCAACAAAGCGAAGAGCCAGGGACAAGCGGAGAGGAGATATGTGCCAAATTCGACCAATCACAGGAAGGGTGAAAGACCAAATGTAAATTTTAACTAATGTGATTGGCCGATTTCCACACATCTGCTCTCGTCTCCGCTCCCCTCCGCTTTTGGTGGAAACCGGGCCTCACTGTCTCGTTTATTTGGATGTCACAGTTCTCAGTTATCAATCGCGCACGTGTGCAAATATCATAACATTTCTAAACGTAGATACGCTACTCGAGGTTTTATCATTCAAGAGCCGTCCATGTTTATAAAACAAGCCATGTCAGTGGGTAGCTTGTTAAACCAATGCTAGTAGTCACGCTATTTACTACCATTTCACGGTATATTCGATACGTGTAGAGCATAGAGACTCACAACATCAGCGAACTACTTATTGCTAGAAGTAAAAGAACAGTCACTTTCGAAACAGTTTTGTTGAGTAATAGGGCTCTGAGATATTAAAGAAGTTTCAGGTTTCGGTCTTCCGACTTCCTAAAATTGTCTTAGAATCAAAAACTTGCCAAATCAAAATCAATATCAGACAGAAAACACCTAAGAATAAAGAACATACCTACTTAGGTAGGTACCTATGTCTGCGGACATGCGCTTTTTGTATCGCTCGTAAACTGCTAAAATAAGAAGATTGAGATTACATCTCCTATAACAATCGTTTTTATGACATTCAAGTCAAATCAGTGGCAAACATACACACACACACAAGTGGCTTGATCAACAACCTTTTTCTCAACCTTTTTTTTAATCTAACTGCATAACAGGAAGGTACCCAAACGTCAACGATTACTTAAACGTTAACCTGTAACTACTTACAAAGGTTAAAGCACACACCCTTAATCATAACAAATCTAACAAAAATCCACCATTTGTAGACTCACGTGCGAGTTAACACGCGATATAAATAAATAAATCCTTGTCACAGCCTAACAACACACCAGGAACACGATTACAAAATAAATATTAAAATAAAGTAGTAGGTACCTAAATAAACTCCTCAAATACGCACTGTACGATCTTCAAACTAATGAAACACTTCATTGATAAAAAATATAAGTAGCACAATCGGACATAAGATCTCCGATAAGGTTCTACATACTACTGCTGGTGTATTTCCCAAAATCCTCCAAGTGACAGGTAAAATAAATAAGTTTAGATGATTTCTGATTGCCTAAGATTTATAAAATAGGAAGGTAGGTACAAAAATGATGAAACTAATTAATTTGATTATGAAATGATGGTCGACTCTCGTTTGACCACTTTAGAGGTGAGCTGGCAAGTGATGATGAGTTCGACGACCTCTCTAAAAGCTACAAATATGTCAATTAAAAGGTCTACAAATCAAATCAAGAACATCATTCATTATCGATATCCACAGCCTCTTTCGCCCCACTATTACATACAGGGTACATTAAACTTGTCTTCTTGCCGTCCAGGTACTTATTAGGCCAAATCTTGTCTAGCTCTTTCTGTCATCCTAACGTTTTTTTTTTTGGGTTATAACCTTCAAAAGGCGCCTGGTGGGGGTCAGGGTTACCTCTAGGTAGTGTAGGATTCTTACCACAGTAAAACCACTCAATCAGTGAGCACCTCGTCCAACTTCATTTTTATACTCATGGTGTCCCGGTTCTTTTAAAATACCACCCCAGAACACCCTTGCGCAACTCTTCCGTACGTTCCATTACATCATTGAATAAGGCTCCCAATCCCTCTGGACAATAATTTACAGTTAGAATACTTACAAAAGGCTTTTGGGCACACCCCTAGTGCCCAAAAGCCTCTCTAAAAATCTCTAAAAACTACAGCAATTATTCGTCAGATAAACCTAATTTACACAAACTTCTTTAGGCAATGTCTCTCATTCCGGAAAGAGATTAACGACCGTGATAAACTTCAAGGTCAAAGGTCAACAGATAACGACGCTTTTAGCATATTTTGTTAAGCAGACTAAAGCAGAGTATTTGCCAGCTGAATTCACAAATAGTTGCGATTTCCAAGGTTTTGTGTTAACGTTGCTTTTGGAGAAATGTGCCTTTCGACCTTTACGATGTTACGGTAGTACTGAATAATATGTGCCTTTCGACCTTTGAAACAGGGTAACACTAGATCCTTGACTAAGAAATAAAAGACAAGGTCTAGGCTGACATGTGTAATATTTTACATAATAAATTATGTTATAATATGGCGCACCCTAACTGTTGTTCTGATTGAAAATAAATCACCCTTTACAAATATCACATCGCGCATCGATCACTAATAAAAAACGATGCGAAAAAGAATGTGACCTCGTTATAGTATTGAGTTTATTTTCAGTTCACCATGGAATTAAAAGTAGGTATTTGGTTTTAAAATGAATTAGTAGGTCAACGACCTTATAATTACTTCAACAATAAATTAATTATTCACTCTTTGTACTACATCACATTATTTTGTATCGTAATATTTTCGATCAAGTTTATGTATTTTTGTAATAAATATTTAAAACATGTTTTTATGCCACACGTGTACGTAAGTAACGTAACGTAAGTAAGAAACAAAACAAAAAAACATCGTTTCCAATTTTAAAATTCAAAAAGAAAATCTCTTAAAAAGGTCGATTTTAAACAAAAAAAAGGTAAATACGAAACTGCGCTGTCAGCATGTCCATTAAAATCAACCGGTTCACATTTGTTCATTTTATTACCAGTAAATAGGATAACGAAGTATTATTAAAAACTATTGGAGCCAATTAATACAATGTCATGTTCGTACATTTAATGGATTTAATTATTTTAAGTAAACCTTTGTATTACACCGATACAAATGACCGTGTTTTAATCGATTACCGTGAGTCCGTGACATTGATTTTATGACACATTTTTTGCACTGTTACCGTGTACACACGACGACCGATCAAGGTATATCGAGTGGATATATCTCATTGTTCGAGAGATCCATACAAAGATAGGCAGACGCTCTATGTAAAATACTGGTATTCAGCTGCATCTGGTAAAATCTGGTTAGACTGGAAGCCAACCCTAACATAGTTGGGAAAAGGCTAGGCAGATGATGATGAGTATTTGTTCTGTGACAGAGGACGTATTGTCTTGACTGTATAAGGCGCAGGCCACACATAAATGGCGTAGGGCGCGGACATCGCGCGGCGTCATTCAAATTTTATACCAAGTGCATAGAAATAAAGCGCAAATTAAGATGTCACAAGCCCCTTTTTTTAAACTATAGATGAGGCCTCGCTGGTATAGCAGTAGGATATAATTTTTAGAAAAACGTTATAATTATGAATAGATCAGACTCACTAGGCTTTCTAAAATTATAATTCTATGAATAGACGTAAGGTCAAGATTCAGAATATATTTATTTTAGTTATTCATCATTAATAAGTATTAAATTAAAATTGTCTAGACTTTTAGTCATCAATTTAATTGAATTAGTTTATTGGTTGTGCATGTGGCTTGCAAGCATGCGGGGACCCAAGGACATTGCTAGAACATTGTTGAAGTTAAAGCTAAATGGTATTGTGATAAAAATAAGAATATTCTATAAATATTTTTATTCTTATTCTTTATTGCACACATAAAATAACAAATATAAACACAAATTACAATATTATAGCTTATGTACAAAGGCGAGCTTAGCCCAGAATATTACTATAGTTAAACAAAATATTTTTACATTTTGTTTAAGGGCCGGCTCCGGAAATCGAAGGTTGGGAATGTCATAGAAATAGATAGAAAACGATGCTCCACAACCTTGAAATAAATCACACAGCTAGCCAATGAATGTAACTTGTTATTGAAACTTTCGAATTTAAGATAATGCTTATGGATAAGTGTAAAAAAAAATCAGAAAATCACTAAAAACGAGTAAATCGCACTCCCGTATTGTAACAACTGAGTCGTAATTATTGAGAATTTTTAAATGAATTTTATTAAATACTAAAGTTAAAAGTATAAAGTAGTCACTGAAAGCTTCATTTTTTAATAAACATACTCTCATTTTGTGTAAAAAAATCACAAAGTTGCCCATGTTTTTCGCTCAAAATCTTCATACAAATTACTATGAAGCGGAGCGCTTTCTTAGCAAGCTTCGACGGACCCACTCGTGGCTCAGTCTGCCACGCGCCTTCAACGTGAGAGCACGTCGATTTGCGCCGCATCGGCAGATCGCAGTCGAACCGTGTACGTACACAAAATCAGTGCACAGTGGTCTCGCGACAAACTTTTGTGATACCATAATAGTTTTAATATTGAGTAAGTATACTTTTTATATTATTGTGAATTTGCATTATATTACTCGTAAATTAGATAGTAGGCAATGTACTGGTAGGTATGTGTTTCTTATTGTGTATTTGTGTTTTTTTTTTGTGCGTCTGATTTGACATTACATTTCGTTCGTAGAACAAAAACATCAAAAATTCTGGTTGTTTACATTTTCATTATACTAATTCTTAATTATCTGATAAACGCGTGGACCGATTTATATGATTCAAACGGATAGAATGGTTTTATACCTAGAATTTTCATTTGACAAAAAGTCGTTAAGATATCTCTACAAACAAAAAATCTCATTTTCAAGTTGCTCTCGTAATTATTCAACAAAAAAGATACCTACTATGGCGCACAGATATAAGCCGCGCGCGGTGCGTTTGTATGTATGAAGATACCGTACTTCCCCCTTTTTAGAGTTCCGTAGTCAACTAGGAACCCTTAAAGTTTCGCCATGTCTGTCTGTCCGTCCTCGCTTAATCTCTGTGACCGTTAACACTAGAAAGCTGAAATTTGGTACCAATATGTGTATCAATCACGCCGACAAAGCGGTTAAATAAAAATTGGAAAAAAAAAATTTATTAGGGTAGCCCCCCCATATGTAAAGTGGGAAGTGTTTTTTTTTTTATTTCAACCTTAAGGGTAAACAAGCCAACGGCACGAACTAGTTGGTGGGCGGGGCTAAAATGCATGCTATTTCATCCGACGTCACGAGCGAAATGCATAGAGCGAAAGAGACACAACTAAAACGGGCGCGCGATTGTTTCTATGCAGACCTTTGGTAGTATGGATACCATGAAAAATCCATTGAATGTATCTGTTCAAAATAAAATAATTTGAATTCTTTAATAACTAATCTATGTCTGTATGGTTTCGCTTTTTTCATTTTCGTACTATATACGTAACTTATTTACGCCCAAAGATGGTTAAAATTAGTGCTAAAATATGAAAGTTTCGACGCTCATAACTTTCAAACCAATATTTCTTTTCCAATTCTGCTTCCATAGAGACCTAGATAATGACAAGACTAGTTGATACAATTTTTAATTTTGAACCTACACCGTCAACCAGAGGAGTAATCACCATACTACGTTTGTATGGAAGAATGACTTGCTTGTGCAACCTTAACGTGCGATATATTGTTGGAAAGGTATTTAAAAATGAATAGGGGTTTACTAAAATCATTTTTTGATAATGTCAATAATTTCGGAAATAATCGCTCCAAAAGTAAAAAACAATGTGTCCCCCTCTAACTTTTGAACCATAAGTTTAGAAAATATGAAAAAAAACTGAAAAGTAGAACTTTATAAGAACTTCTAGGAAAATAATTTTGAACTTGGATGGAAACAACAGTTTTTGTACAAAAAAGACAAAAAGTTGCACAAAATAATTTCTGGACTAAGTTTTTAGTATAATCGTATATATGCAAGCATTTTTTTTTAACTTCGTTTACATATTTTACGGACGGACGGACGGGAAACTACGGAACCCTACACTGAGCGTGGCCCGACACGCTCTTGGCCGGTTTTTTTATAGGTACTATGGTTAAACGTATCAAATTTTATTTGTGAATAACAGTGTAGGCATTTATCGTTGTAGCCCTGTAGGTCCGGCCGTGTGGAGGAGCCCTGCACATTGTGTGTGTGTGTGCTTGTCTGTCTTCATTTTATTTCATTAGGTATCTGATATGTTATATTTATTGCAGAATCAAGAATATCCGGCACTAATCATGGAACCGGAGCTGCAGCCTGATGAACATGAACTGGTTGTTGGCCGCAGATTGGTCGACGTTGACTTTGTTTTTAAGCAATTGCAAGATTTATGTGATCACGGTTTTTCAGTACAATATATTATTTTTGTAATTGGGAATAACAATTTCATTTTGTATTGTGCATCTAAAATAATAAAATTATATAGTACAATTTAATATATTATTATGTACATTATTAATCTCGCTATGCTAATTGTTGGGGATCAGTTGTTCCGTCGGTGTAAAAATTGAATAAGGCGTGATGATTTGAGACGTATATTGTTTTCCTTCAAATTAAAAATTACATGATTACAGACTGCACTGTGGGTTCTGTATGAGGATGATGGATGTGACTTGAAGGAAGAGAGAAGGTTAAAAGGGCTGATTCTATACAAAACAAAGTTTTTATAGCTGCGGTGAATTAGCGATCCGTGGAAGGGGCCGCGCGACACTGGCTCCGCCTGATGTGGTGATGAATGTGTGAACCCTTTTGCCAGCTTGAATGCTCAGCGGTCACCAGGTTCGGCGCGCCGATGATAGGTGGCGCCAGCGGTTGGCATGAACATGCCCCCGGCCTTGGAAGCGCTGCTTCCAAAATGGTTCCCGGCACGGAGTCAGGCGTCGCCGCTCACAGGTTGTGGAGGCAGCGGGCAGATCTTGGAGAAGGCACGCCTGATCGTGCCAGCAGCTGTCCTGATGTCAGCCACTCGTGCTATGCCGTCTCCGCCTGGAATGACACGTAGAATGCGACCGAGCCGCCACCTCAATGGTGGCAACTGGTCGTCCTTGATGAGGACAAGGCTGTCCAAGGTGATGTCCTCCTGCTTGGTCTTCCACTTGGTTCGCTGTTGCAGCTCAGAGATGTATTCTGTAGACCAGCGACGCCAGAAGTGCTGCCGCAGTTGCTCGATGCGCTCGTAGCGTGTCAGACTCGAAGTTGGCTGGTCTGGAAAATTCCTTGAAGGTGGCGACGTTAACGGTCGGCCAATGAGGAAGTGTGAGGGGGTGAGGGGGGAAAGGTCAGAAGGGTCTGAGGAAAGAGGTGACATTGGACGGGAATTTAAGACAGCTTCGATTTGTGTCAAAGCCGTGGAAAATTCCTCGTAAGTTAGTCGCGCGTTACCTACTATGCGTCTCAGGTGATACTTGCATGACTTCACCCCGCCCTCCCATAGTCCGCCAAAGTGTGGAGAATAAGGAGGAATAAATCGAAATTCAATGCTATTAGTGGAAGCGTAATCAATAATGGCTTCTGATTCCTTTTCTAAAAATAAAGGAAACTCCTTTTCCGCGCCCACAAAGTTTCTACCGTTATCAGAGAAGATAGTGCGAGGCGTACCTCGCCGGCTAATGAAACGTTTTAGTGCTAATATGTAGTCGTTTGTAGATAAACTAGTAACGAGTTCCAAATGCATGGCTCTAGTCGTGAAACAAATAAAAAGACAAATGTATGCCTTAGTGAGTCTAGAACCTCTGCCCTTTCTGGATAATATGAAAACTGGCCCCGCATAGTCTACACCGGTTCGCATAAACGGGTAACCAGGTTCTAACCGCTCGGAAGGTAAGTTGCCCATGAGAGGTGCTAATGTCTTACCCCGATTACGTGTGCACGATATACATTCGTGTACTATTTTTCTAGCGAGATTTCTAGCGTTCAACGGCCACCAACGTTCACGCATGTTAGCTAATAAAAGTTGAGGTCCGGCATGTAATAATCGTGCATGCTCGTGCTTAAATAAACAAATCGTGAATGGATGCTTACTGCATAATAAAATCGGATGTTTTTTATCGTAGGTGAAGTCGGATGAATTACATATTCGACCGCCAACCCGAATTATCTTATGTTCATCAATAAAAACATTTAAACTTGAAATCCTATTATATTGTTTACAATTTCGCTTGATAGGAATTTGAGCCAATAAGTTATTCAAAATATCTGGAAAAGAATTCCTTTGCACGAGTATAATTAACATTCTCAGCGCGGCGTCCAACTCGTTTACTGATAAGAAACCGGTTTGTCGCTTGGCGCGGTCCGCCCGCCTGAGGCTTAAGTTATTTATGAATCTAAGTACGTAGCTACCTACCCGTACAAGTTTAGTGAATGAAACGTATTTATCGAATTTGAATATGTCTTCGTGCTGAATATTGGCTAAAAACCACCCATGTTACTTCTTAGCCCTTTGTGTCGAGGCCGCGGTATCTCTTTCGTTTTTTTCTTTTATGATTTAATTTATTATGTAAGTAGGATGGACCGTACACGAATATGTCCTCCGTGATGACGCGAGCGATGACGTCATCATCGCATTCTAATGCTAACTGTCTAATACAGCGCATACTTAAATATGGTGCTGACGCAGTTCCGTACGTGACTGTATTAAGTTGATATGTATCTAATGGATCTGAAGGGTTATCCCGCCACAATATTAATTGCAGTGACCTTTGGTCATGCTGGAGAAGAACTTGACGAAACATTTTCTCCACGTCTGCACAAGCTACATATTTATATTGTCTAAATCGTAACAAAATCGAGAAAATATCGTTTTGTAACGCGGGTCCCGGGTACTGAATATCGTTTAATGATTTATTCGAGCTAGTGACGGCACTAGCATCAAATACAACGCGTAGTTTTGTTGTTGAACTAGATTCCTTGACAACACCATGATGTGGAAGATAATAATTTGGTTGACTACAAGTCTCCAACTTGGACATGTGACCTAAATCATTGTATTCACGCATGAAGTTAGAATATAAATGTTTAAGCTCTGGTAAACGATCGAGTTTACGCTCCAAGGTTAAAAATCGTTTCGTTGCTGACGTGTAAGAATCACCTAGGGCATCTGGTGCCTCTTTCAACGGTATACGAACCGAAAATCTACCGTTTTCAACGCGTTTTGTAGTGTTATTGAATATGTTTTCGCAGGTGCGTTCATCATCTGTTAAGGGTGCGCATGATGATGAAGGAATGTTTTCGAGTTCCCAAAACAGCCGGAGTTGTTTATCGATCTCCTGACTGAAGTGGCAATGAACGTGAGCAGGTTTTGGGCTCCTCGCGAGCACAGGACCGGACAATAACCATCCTAATTTTGAATTTTGTAGGAATGGGCCACTTGCTAAACGTATTTTGTCTGTTTCTAGAAGATCCCAAAATCTATCCGCGCCAATCAACAAGTCAATTTCTGAACTTACGTTAAACGTCGGATCTGCTAATTGTAAGAACTCAGGTATATATATATTACCGGCTTCGATGTTTATCGTAGGCAAACTGGATGTTATGCATGGCAAGATTAAACAGCGAAGCTTGGTATTGAAATCGCTTAATTTTGAACGTATTGTGACGTCACATGAATGCTGTGATTGCGAGACTGACTGTCCCACACCCGATATTTGAATAGTGGACTGTATATATAACGCATTTATTTTTTTTGCTAATTTTTCTGTTATGAAACAGTTCTGGCTTCCGTTATCTAAGAGCGCGCGGGCCGTATGATACACGTTATTATTATCAGCTACTTCAATTAACGCCGTAGAGAGCAAAACAGTACTTATTAATTTAAATCCGGTAGTGTTTGCTTCACACATGACTGTAGGGCTCGAGTCGTCCGAACGTAACGTTGATGTAGCTAGACTGTGAGCTTGTTCGAGTGCTCCGCTTGCCGGCGCACGATCACACGCGCTGTTACCCCTCTCGTCTAAGTGCAACAGGCTGTTATGTTTGTTTGAACACTGTTTACACGACCCGTATTTACATTGACTTAGCGCGTGACCGGTTCGCAGGCAATTTGCACATACCTTGTTATCGCTAACAAATTTAATTCTGTCTTTCACGGACATGTTAAGAAAGGCTGTACACGCGTATAATGAGTGTTCCCTATCGCACAGGACACACTTGGGTAACTCCCATTGTTTATTTGTAGCACCACGGAAATTATTAAAACGTGCCGCTTTAGTCGCAGAGTAACTGTGTACTCGATGTGAATTACGTTTTTCGTTCACGTTTTGATGTTTAAAATCGCTATGAGGTGTTTTTTCTTTTATGTGGCTAGTGCCGATCATTTCCAACGTGTCCGCTCGACCCCGGAGGAACGTTATTAAATCGCTAAGTTTTATTTTCTCTCGTGAGCCCAAACACGTGGCACCGATGTGGCTTTCCCACTCACGTTCCGTAGACGAATCCAGCTTACTGACCACTAAATATATTATTAATGTATCCCAATTAACTGTGGGTTCATTCAGTGAGTTTAAAGCGCGCAGGTTACGTAAAATAGTATCGATTAATTTCCTTATTTGCGATGGCGATTCTTGTTTTAATGATTGAATATTATGCAACGCTTTTACGTGATTATTGATTAATAACCTCTCGTTGTGATAACGGTTTTCTAGTAACTCCCAGGCGTGAACGTAGTTGGCTGGGCTGAATTCCAAAGCTGCTATCACTTGTAACGCGCTTCCACTAAGTGCTGACCGCAAATAATGGAATTTTTGGATCTCGTCTAGATCGGAACGATTATGAATCATGGTTACGTATGAATGTTTAAATTCTAGCCAGTGATCATATGCTCCATCGAAGGCGGGTAATTTTATGTCTGGTAATTTAATATTGACACGTGGTTCTGATGCAATTGGAAGTCGACTTGTAATTTCCGCGTTTTTAATTAAACACTTTGCAGTGGCTATTGCCGTAAAATAAATATCTTCTAATGCTTCTATGTATTGTAGATTCGCGTTTGTTTCGGATTCCGGAAGGAGTAGTTCGAGTTCATTTTCTACGTTGTCGAATTTATCGTATAATTCACTCGCGGCTTGAACACGTAAAGTTAACTCAGCTGTTTGTATGGTAGTTAATTGAGCTCCCGCGAACGATTCTACGTAATTTTTAAACTGGGTTAACCGACCCTTAATGTTACCCCTACGTTTCTTTAATTCGGAAAGAACTTCGTCCACTGCCTTGACCGACATTCTGACGGAATATGGATGAGCGTTATGTGGTGTGGTGTGATGTGGTGTGGTTACTCACATGCAAATATCACCTGGTCCACGTGGCTGCCACACTCGCGTGAACTGAAACGAAACACAGCTTTAACACAAATCGCAACTATATGGATGTGATGGGTGGGATTGACGGGACGGAACAGAGACCTGACCGTTACGTTTCTTACGCCTTTGCCTTTTCTTCTTGTATGAAGTTATTGCTGGGTCACTGGACCAGCTGTGATGATCGCTGCACTCGGTCGATCGTGATGATCGCTGCACTCGGTCGATCGTCTTCACAGCCAGCTATTGTCTTCAGCGCCCGGCTCCAGTCCGAGTCAAAGTCCGCAACGTGCCGGCAACGTGGTCGGCACTGTGTATGTGGAGTCTTCTTCCGGCTGGTATGCTTGAATCCGTCTCGTAGGACCAAAATGTTGGGGATCAGTTGTTCCGTCGGTGTAAAAATTGAATAAGGCGTGATGATTTGAGACGTATATTGTTTTCCTTCAAATTAAAAATTACATGATTACAGACTGCACTGTGGGTTCTGTATGAGGATGATGGATGTGACTTGAAGGAAGAGAGAAGGTTAAAAGGGCTGATTCTATACAAAACAAAGTTTTTATAGCTGCGGTGAATTAGCGATCCGTGGAAGGGGCCGCGCGACACTGGCTCCGCCTGATGTGGTGATGAATGTGTGAACCCTTTTGCCAGCTTGAATGCTCAGCGGTCACCAGGTTCGGCGCGCCGATGATAGGTGGCGCCAGCGGTTGGCATGAACACTAATAAATCTAATAATCACTAATAATCACATATTTGACCACATATTATCAAAATCAGTGACAATAAAGTTACAATTTAGTTGGCGAGTCAAAGTCTGACGTGGCGACCCACTGTGCATACCTACATGTGTGCGTGTGCGGTGCGCGAGCCTCGATCGTTGTGAGTGTAGAGCTAAAAACCTAAACTTCGCGCGGCGCGTCCGCGAAGCTGGCCCTTAATAATTCCATTTAAAAGTAATTTTATGTTTATTTAGTTACGTTCGAGATACTGACAAGAAACTCGAAATGGGAAGTTATGAATTAAAATATACAAGTTTTACCCAAGTTGTAAGCTTAGGATCATGTTCTAAAATTTGCCAGGTCTTTATACATACATTAAGTTAAAATTATCTTGCTACATTTTCTCAGTAGGGGTTTAGTAAGAAAACCTGAAGAAAATGTACCTACCTAAAATGCTTGTCACCCTTTGTAATTTTCCACTTCCATTCACGTCTAATTTTGTAAGAAATTCCTGCGTTAGGTATACATCTAATTTATTTCCTTTGTAGGGCCTGAATAGAGCCGTGATCTCTACGGAGCCCGAAAGGCACTAACTAACTTAATCTACCCGTTTTGCGATGTTTTTTTTGTTCAAGACCAAGCTTCTACAGAGATATTGGGGGTATTTTCTTTTTGTAGTGTGAGTCATCTTATTAAATCATCATATTATTATGTCTCCTCCCGCTCTGTGCTTAGCGGAAGAGAGTGTCATACTTCTACTGACTAAAAACAAATACGTATTATGGTTCCTCCTAGCCTCTGTTGTCCGAGGCCGCAGAATCTCTTTCGAACAACCCGCAGCCCAGATATTGGGGGTGAAGTATATTTTTTGCGTAGAGTCTCTTCTTTGATGTACTATATGGCTTCGTGAAGCGTCTGTTAATCTGTTTACACCCTGTATAGAAGGTGTCTGACACAGTGTTCATAATATATTAATACGTTTTGTTGTTGTTTTACAAGTTCATGTTAATTTCCGCGTGAAAAATCCAGCGTAAAACACGATTGGTCACAACCGTTTAATTTTGTCAAACAGCGATTAATCTGTTAATTATATTCATTTCCTTTTTATTGTCTTTAGCAAGCGATGGGTGACGATTATTTAAATTATTTTAAATTATCATCGTCAAAAAACCTTTCTAGGAATCTTAGTAAATGGGAAGAATTTGGCAAGTAATTAAATTGGTAATTAGAATAATTATGTATGACACAGCGGGGGCATTGATATCATTTGCATAAAAATAAAGATACCTATTCATCTTTTATTTATGAACTAGTGACCCGCCCCGGCTTCGCACGGGTACAAAAAAGGTATTAAAACCTTCCTCTTGAATCACTCTATCTATTAAAAAAAACCGCATCAAAATCCGTTGCGTAGTTTTAAAGATTTAAGCATACAGACAAACAAACAAATAAACAAACAAACAGACGCGACTTTGTTTTATACTATGTAAGGATGAAATTAGTAGGTATGCAATGAAATAAAATAAATTCAGATAAGGGCAGGAGAATGATGGCGATTAGTATCTAATTTTTCATTTATGAATAGTACGTATCTTTTACTTTTTTGACCTACAGCTATAAAATACTATCTCTACAGCCCTACGTGCTTACTCATGGTGACAGGTATCTTTTGGGTAGACAAATGGTAGGTATTGGCGTTGATAGACGAGACAGCTATCTTATCAATAAACCTAAGGTACCTACTTCATCATGTGCTTCACCTTTTCTCTGAAGAATTCTATACTTACATAGTTCCTTGTCTCTATAAACAACTTAACGAGCACTTAAAAACACCGGCCAAGTGTGAGTCGGACTCACGGAAGGGTTCCGTGCCATCGTAGGGGAGCACCCTTTAATATTATTTTTTTACTATTATTATTATTTGTTGTTATAACAGCAGCAGCAGCAGCAGTGGTGGCAGCCCCGACTGACGAACAGTGAGTCGTGGGTTCGAACCCCGTCAGGCGCATTACTTTGTGTAATTTATTTCATCACCACTGCTCCTAAAATGGTGAAGGAAAACATCGTGAGGAAACCAGCATGTCTTAGAACCAAAAAATTCGAAGGCATGTGACATCTACCAATCCGCACTGGGCCCGCGTGGTAGATTATAGCCCATTACCTCTCAAAGAGAGGAGGCCTGTGTCCCAGCAGTGGGAACATTAATAGGCTGTTGATGATGATGATAGCAGCAAAAGAAAAAACATTCTGTAAATTTTCCAACTGTGTATTACTGATTACGACATACAACCCGCTGACAAACAAACGTACGGACGTTTACAGGCAGCGCAGACTTTGTAATAGGGTGCCGTTGGTTACTCTTTGGATACGGAACCCTAAAAAAGTAAAAATACATACAGTTATTGCCCCTTGAGTGTAACATTAATCTTTGTCCGAAAGAAAGCAAGGCATGTTTTCATAACATGAATCATTTCCACGGAATTTTGTGTTTCCTCACTCAGTTGAGTAACAAAACGCTCGGTAGGATGAAAATGAAATGATTGTGTTATTGTGTACTACTTATGTTAAATTCCGTCTGTTTCGGTGATCTTCATGTTGAAAGTCAAAGTTAATCTGTATGGGTGACCAATTGACTATCCATAACATATCGAGTGTTCTCAGTTAAGTCGTTGGTCCAGCACGACCTAGGTTGTGGAGGTCAGATAGGCAGTCGCTCCATATAAAATACTGGTATTCAGCTGCATCCGGTTAGACTGGAAGCCGACCCCAACATAGCTGTGAAAAGTCTTGGCAGATGATGATGATCTTCTTATATGTCGTTTGGTGTGTATGTGTGTATGCCAGTCCTGGCTGATTTTGATACAAACCGCTTTCTTTCAACCCCATCCCGGATTGATTCTGCTGATCAAATCTCTGATCTTTTAATTCGCTATTATATCCTTGTTTATGTATATCGATATCATGTCATTAATTAGTTGATAAATATATTAAAATTGATAATAATAATAGGCTTTGAAAAACATAACACCTATCTCATCTATCGCCATTTCCAAACTCTAGGTTTAACCTTGAAAATGAATGTCTATCAGAAAGTTATCGACAATTTGAAGTACAATAGATTAGGGGGCAATGGTTCGGCCGTTTTTGATAATTTCCCGTAAATACATGATCAGGCGCCGAATCTTATCACTCAGTGTCCGGACTCCGTTAGGGAGAGACGCGTGTTCTATATTTGAAAGTGGTGATAAACGCGTGGTTATGGGGACGGTGCACGAAATGAAAATTATTTCCGGGGAGGCTATGGTTAGTGATCTATTTTTTTTATTGCTTTTCTTTTAAAACCACGTGTTTTGAGAAAGAGTGATTAGACAACTGTGTGGTCTCTATAACACAATAATAATTATTTTTTGTTCCCGAAAAAATCTGAAACCGTCAAGTAAAGAGTTTCATGTTTCATGGACTGGCAGTATGCCAAGTAGTACTAGAGATAGCTAGAGAGTGCATTGTAGAGCAAAATTTTATGCAGAACTTTCTATATTTATTGTTATTTGTTTGACTTTAGAAACTTAGATAGTTCATAAATGTAACTTTTTGTTTCCATATGCTTTGCTGCATCCTCATTATGGTACAACTTTTATTAGATGACTATATGTTAGTAGTCTAGTCTCGAAAAAATAACCGGCGTAATTTGAACACTCCGAACTAGCTATATATAATACTATAATCATATACTTAGGTAAAACGTATAATATATTAAAACATTCATTAGCATACCTGGAAAGCTTAGAAAACCGTTGGTCCTTTGATTTCTCAACAGAAACCTTTTACTAATGGGTCGTTTAAAAATACTAACCGCCGCACTCAGAGAACTTTATTGATTACTTAGGCCATCACTTAGTAAAGGTTCTGACAGTTTTGGTTTTGAAAGTATGTCAAATCTCTACTAAGTGACGGCTTAAGTAATCATTAAGGCGAGTTGCACTACTTTGTTTTTATGTACGCACGACCACACCCCCCGCCCTGCCGCGCGAGCGATATAATGCCTAAATTTTGACTGTTTTTTCTCTCTTGGAGAAAAATGATAAAGAAATTATACATTATGAGACCCGAGATAATACACATTTTTTACGACCTTTATTATGATATAAGTTTTATTTTTCAAAGCCTAATATTTAATAACTCAAGTAAAACGATTATTTAGCCATCATTTGGACATGTATTTGCGATTTAATTGGATGCACTGAAGTGTAAGTAATCGTGTATCGCATGCCCGACATATCATGATCAAAGAGTCAACTATGTAATACATTTTTTTTCAAAATTTAAATCCGTTCCATGTACGAGTAAAACGCTATTGTTGACGACGTTTATCGGGGTAACCTCGCCTTAAAGCTCTCTGAGTACGGCAGCAAGTATTGGCAGTTTAGCACATAATCTATTGTGTTGAGTTGAGTTGCGTCTATCAATGAAGTTTAAAACTTTTTAACCTAGGGTCATAGACCCATTTAAAAAAGATAAAAGTGATTAATGGTTTATTTAAATGTTTATTTTTTGTTTAGGCACGGCAATAATAGAGATAAACCAAATTGGAACACTTGCTTTTATTGTTGTTATTTTATTATATCACGGATATATTATATGTAATTTAACCAGTACCGCGATTATCAGAAAACTGTGGTCAGAATTAGTTTTTTTTTTTTTTTTTTTTTTTAAATGTGGTCGGACGGGTCAGCTAGTGTCAAAACATTGACTTTAATAGTTCCTAATTTCCATGAGATTCTTAGTCGCGAAAATTTCAATAGGTCCCTTAGACCCTTACATTAGAATTAACTAGGTAATTTGATTGAAGTTTTGTGTGGTAAAGCTGTTTATTTTTCACTAAATTACAAAGGTTGGTCCATAAAGTGATAAAGAGAAAGTTATCACCCGCATGATGACTATTTCAGTAACAAACTACATAATATACGTATTCAAAATGCCGCCTACGCCCAAAAGCAAGTTTTCGTCAATAAAAGCAAACATAATATAGATAATAGAAATGGCGACCTTGACCGCGCGAAATATTTGCCCGTGTACCTAATAATAAATTATAACAACCGGTTTTATATAAACAAGCTGTGTGGTAGGCAAATACATGTTAATTTATAAGTCGCTTTGATTTACGGTCACCGATCACCGGCTTGGGGATTGGGGTCAATTTATGTTAATTAATATTCTACTGAATCTGATACTGAATCTGATACTGAATCTGATACTGAATCTGATACTGAATCTGATACTGAATCTGATACTGAATCTGATACTGAATCTGATACTGAATCTGATACTGAATCTGATACTGAATCTGATACTGAATCTGATACTGAATCTGATACTGAATCTGATACTGAATCTGATACTGAATCTGATACTGAATCTGATACTGAATCTGATACTGAATCTGATACTGAATCTGATACTGAATCTGATACTGAATCTGATACTGAATCTGATACTGAATCTGATACTGAATCTGATACTGAATCTGATACTGAATCTGATACTGAATCTGATACTGAATCTGATACTGAATCTGATACTGAATCTGATACTGAATCTGATACTGAATCTGATACTGAATCTGATACTGAATCTGATACTGAATCTGATACTGAATCTGATACTGAATCTGATACTGAATCTGATACTGAATCTGATACTGAATCTGATACTGAATCTGATACTGAATCTGATACTGAATCTGATACTGAATCTGATACTGAATCTGATACTGAATCTGATACTGAATCTGATACTGAATCTGATACTGAATCTGATACTGAATCTGATACTGAATCTGATACTGAATCTGATCCTGAATCTGATCCTGAATCTGATACTGAATCTGATACTGAATCTGATACTGAATCTGATACTGAATCTGATACTGAATCTGATACTGAATCTGATACTGAATCTGATACTGAATCTGATACTGAATCTGATACTGAATCTGATACTGAATCTGATACTGAATCTGATACTGAATCTGATACTGAATCTGATACTGAATCTGATACTGAGTCTGATACTGAGTCTGATACTGAATCTGATACTGAATCTGATACTGAATCTGATACTGAATCTGATACTGAATCTGACACTGAATCTGATACTGAATCTGATACTGAATCTGATACTGAATCTGATACTGAATCTGATACTGAATCTGATACTGAATCTGATACTGAATCTGATACTGAATCTGATCCTGAATCTGATACTGCATCTGACACTGAATCTGACACTGAATCTGATACTGAATCTGTTTAAAAAACCAGTTTTAATAGATAAAACTCGGCACAGGTTTTGTTTGACATTTAGAACCTTCGAAACCTGAAAGCTTGCCAACAGTTGGTATGATAATGGTAAAGTAGACCCCTTCACCTGCCGCGCTTCAACCAATTTGGCGGGAATTTTGTAGATGCCATTTTGTTACGGATGGACGATGGTCATTGCAATTTTTATAGGTAGGTACCTACCTGAAATGTTGGTTAGTAGGTGGTTAGCTGGTCTATCTATTCTCTATCGGTTGTTTTAATGTACTGGGTAGGTATACAGGCTGTAAACGAATCCTTCACGAAGCCCTCAACCAAGCATTATGTAGGACATCAAACTTAGTACCCCTACGAAAAAAATATTGGGGTAAGAAATCACGTTACGGTAGTATAGGACTCAATGTAACGCACGCAAAACATTGTGGTATTGTGCTGGTGGAGTGGATGAATTAAATCACGTGATCGAATCATTTGATCACTTTTAGACACTAGCGCTAGTGTCTAAAAGTGATCAAATGATTCGATCGATGTAATAAGGCGTATCTAAACTAAGTAATTTGAACGTGTGTATCACCCATGGAGCAAAATAGTGCTCCATGGTATCACCATTATGGCAATAATTGAGACTTCTTAATTAAATAATAACATCCTTTGTTTTTAAGTGGTGTGCTCGATCCATATTATTAAGATCATAGTGCAACTGTACTTAATCTGAGGTACATTTTAAATACGTCCAACTATAAAACTCTTTGATCAACAATATTACCTATGCATTGAGGATAAAACTAAAGTTAATCATTAATTGCATAGTTTTTTTACATAGCTGCTCTGCAGTGACGATTTTTTTTAATTCGAGTGTTTTTCTCAAGTAGGTATTAGAATAATTGCCGCTTCTCTTTACTAGGTATAGATGGCATTTAATTATTTTTCAATGAGATTTTTTGCCTGCTAGGGTTACCTATTTATTAAAAAATTAAACAAAACAAAACTGCAGGTCACTAGAGTGGAGCCGCATTCAATGCAGGCAATGTGAGACGTACGTTACGTATATTACCTACCTACTTATTTAATTTATAATTAACTCATAAAATGAATAGCACTACATTTTATTAATTGCCTAAATCGAAGACTACTTCCTAGTTTCAATTAAAATCAAATGTCAAACACATTTAGGTTTTTTACTGTGATATTTAACGAACATCTAATTTTCTTTTTTTGTTGACATCGTGATAGACAGATATTTTAAATACAACCTACTTTTTTTCCAGCTACATACCTAGGTACATAGTTGGGATATTAACTGGGGATCCGTCACACAGGGTATCCTAGTATGGACGCCAGTCTCTCACAAGGGAACATAATTTATCATAAATTAATGTTAATATGTTATTCTTACAATTTATTTTTTTATAACTGCATAATATGTATGTGAGCCTTTGTGAAGAGTTAAAATAAAGATATTGTATTAAGATGAAAATGTAATTAGTATTACATTTGGTAACAAACCACAACTCAGGAACTTCACATTGACTTACAAAAAAAAACGAAAGCCACTTATTGTAATTTACAGTCAATAAAATTCAATGAAACTGCATGTTCTGTCTTAGATTTTATTCGTTTATCATCGTCATATGAGCCACAAACTACCATCACTGGACAAAGGGAAGCATTCCCTCATGGACCAGTTGTATGTATTATTTAAAATACGGATCACCGGATAAGCAAAATAACTTTATTAATTAAAAAGCCGTATTTCGTTTTCAATGTGACTGTACTCTGTGACAGCCATGTCAAGGCGAAACAAAAGACAGCTTAGTGGATCAAAACCAAGAAAAATCAGTCGACGTAAAGGCGCGGGCCCACCGCGGCGCATGCTGTGCACGGGCACGCGGCGCATTTTAGCTGCGTGTATTAATTTGTTTGGCAACGTGGGTCAACGTTTCCACTGGAATACACGTATATGACCAACGACTATGTATAGCGTGGCACAGCGCACGGAGAGGCTACGATATAACACAATAAGCGATTGCACCGCGGTGGGGCCGCGCCTTTAAGGCGCGGCCCCACTGCGGTGCACGGGGAGGCTACGCACGTGTATTAAGCTTCGCTTTGTAAGAAAATGTATGTGGTTGTGTCCACTGCAACCCACGGAGAGGCTACGCATGAATTGACGTCATTGATACATGCGTGGCTTGCTCAAATAGGCGGTTACATAGCTCAACGCGGTCGACGTGGATCTACGTTTCCACTGAAGTACACGAATATGACCCACGACTATGTACAGTTCGCTTATCGATGTACAATCGCTTATTGTGTTATATCGTAGCCTCTCCGTGCGCTGTGCCACGCTATACATAGTCGTGGGTCATATTCGTGTACTTCAGTGGAAACGTAGACCCACGTGGCCAAACAAATTAATACACGCAGCTAAAATGCGCCGCGTGCCCGTGCACAGCATGCGCCGCGGTGGGACCGCGCCTTTATGGGAATCGACGCAGAGGGAATGATTCGTGTGTTCAACCTACTTAAAATAAATAGAATTAGAATAACTTGACCTGCTCCTTTTAAACCCAGCAGAGCATTACCAACGCAATGTTTCTTAAGTATCTTCGTGCTAATTTAAGAATAAACGCACTCATGAAAGCGATTTAATATAGGATAATGTACTTACGGTTACGTACGAGCAAACCGAAATTGTTTAGTTCACAAACCATTTAGATTAAAAATAGAATTTTCACACCAGTACAAAGCTCGACAATAGTATTCGGAGAAATACTATTAGTCTATCAGTTTTCAGTAAAACATTCAAGACCAACGGTAGTAAACAATTTCTTCAATGGAGACTGGTAATCAAGAATTTTACCATTGTTTTAAACCTACTTACTTACGAAGCAAGTAAAATTGGAACCTGTGTAGTGAATATCAGGAGGTCGTTGAACTCAATGAACTCTTAACCTGAAATAGTTCCTTCAACGTAGCTTTAACTGCTTCGTTGGTGACTTGGTGTAGTGGTCGCAAGCGCGTCTGCCGAGCATGAGGTTCTAGGGTCGATTCACTGGTCAGTAATTTTTTTTTTTAATGGGACAATCCCGCCACACTATTCCCAAACCACTGTAACTCCTGTTAGCCAGAATCAACAGTGGCGACCACAAGAAAAGCGCCGAGACAATGAAGCTCGACGAAGTCCCAGAGAAATGATTTAACTGTCTTGGATCCCGCAACGAAATTAATCAGAAAAGAATAGTAGGAAAAAAAACATAGTTTCCACTTCCCTCCATATCAGCAGGAGACAGAACAGAACAAGGCCAATAGGCACACAGGGACGTATACAACTGAGATAAGCACAGTTGCCTAGCACCACGGATATTATTGTCATTAATATTACTGGGTCCTAAGTTGTGAGCTGTTATATTTGATTCCAATAATAGGTATGACAAAATTGCTTGAACGCACGGAAATTTGTTCTAGTTTCTACTGGTCAGTTATTGGGTTTTCTATCAGGATTTTCTCAGTAGCAGCCACGGAGTCCGGATTTGTGCCCGGTTGATAGCAATAGGCTCGCCCCTTATTACATGGAACTCCGGACTATAAACATAACTGGCGAAATATATGTGGGCATACTAGGTTAGGTACACCTCTGCCTCCTAACCCTTTGGCATAGCCATAGAGGCTTCTACAGAAAGTTTGTTTGCCTGACATACAAGGAAAACTGTGAAATAATTTAGGCACGTTCGAGAGAGCTAAGTTACTGTCTTGGTACATCGCCGTACTTCCATATGAATATCTAAACAAAAGGATATTTCCCTCGAGCACCATAACCGTTCCTCACATGCATGTTTTGAAACCAACGACATTTATTTAGGCCTTTACCATTTAAACTGATATTCGAAAAAAGTCTTACTTTTTATTCATTTTTCATACGGCTTTTCTATTCTAATAGAAAAGCCGTATTATAATTTGTGTAGGTACAGAGACGGTCTTTGGAGGCTAATTATTAGTAACATTTGAAATGAACTGCTGTTCATTCTTCTTCGCTTTGCAATGGGCGACTGTAGCACTTTCACAAGTTAGGTATGATGCTTAGTGATTTTGGCTGTAACTTTGCTATTATTTTTTTCACATTAAAGGTGCCTGTAATGGTCTTATTAAAATAAATGCACTGCGTTTCAGTTCAAAACTTACAGTTTTCGGATGGATGATGGTTTGGGACATTTTGGCAAACTTATCTCAACAGTAGAGCCATCTAAAGCTAAAGTAATAATTTTATACTGTTCCTGATGCAATTTAGCTACAGTAAAATAAATGTTTGTTATCGGAAGCGCTGAACCGTGTCTTGTAGTATGATAAAGATAATATAAGTAGACGTAAAAAGTTAATGACAAGACGTCTGATTTACGAAAAACTTTTTTTTTTAAATTAGCCTATTGTGTCCCACTGCTGGGCAAAGGCCTCCCCCATTTCTTTCCAGCTCTCCCGGTGTTGTGCCTTCTCTGGCCAATCAGTCACGAACGAGTCCCAATCGTCACGCTAACGTTTCTTGGGTCTGCCTCGGTGACGACGACCGTCTTCAGGCACCCAGTGTGTGACGATTCTGGCCCATCTGTCCTGACCTCTCCTGGAAATGTGACCCGCCCAGTCCCACTTTATTCGCAGACTTATCGCCAACATCGGCGATGCCTGTCTTGGAGCGTATAATGAATGGTGTTACGAATTCGATCGGTGATTTTGTTGTTTAGAATGCTACGCTCCATCGCTATTTGGCAAACCTTGAGTTTGGACTTCTGAGCTTCCGTCAAAGACCAAGTTTGTGCGCCATAGGTTAGGATAGGCAGGATACACGATTCTGGAAAACGATTCTGGAATTAAAATCTTTTGGCATAAACTAAAATTTTCATTGTTATTAAAAAAGACGTGACGATTTGGACCTGTTTCTAACTGACTGGCCAGTGAATGCAAAACACTATGGGAGTTAGAGAAGAATGTGCCTTTGCCAAGCAGTGGGCAAAGAAGCAGTTGCATAAAAATGTGAAACAAAGTTGCACAAAAATTTATGAAACTGCAATTTTACACGATATTCTGTACACTTACCTACAACATAGTATTTTATAGCGGATGTAAACAAAGAGCCCAAACGGAACGATTACTTATCGCAAAAATGAATGCACAAGGTGAATGTCACATTCTCTTTTTCTTCGAAATTCGCACTATGTGACAATTTCTCTGTTTAAATTAAACTTATATTTATTTTATCAAGGTGAAAGAACTCGTGAATGATTCAATTTGCCTTGATTCTGAGTCGAAATAATCATAAAGATAAACTACTGATAACGGAAAATCATAATATTTACACGTAGGTACTTATTTATCTTGAAAAGGGTCTCCTTGTTTACTTGTCTAAAATGTAAGTAGGGTCTTTTGTCCCAACTATAAATTAATTTTGAGTCAACATGATAGACTAAACAAAATTATTACCTACATAATGTTTCGTACTCTCTCAAAGCTTGTTCAATGCCAAATGCCCAACCTTTTTTTTTTGGTGTGGTGGGAATTCATTAAATGACTCCTCAATGGATAGCGAGAGTCAGACTTCTAGTGACTAAAAACTACCCATGTTTGTTCCTTCCTACTTAACCCTTTATGTTGAGGCCACGGCATATTTGTGACCAACCCATAGCTCCGAAGGGTAAATGTCCACCCTCACGACACTACCAAACTACCTCATCCAACCAACCAATTTTGTTCCACAGGATGCCAAAGAGGAACTCAACAAGAAGTCAAAAAATGACGCGGACGCGCTGGAGACCATCCTCGGCCACGTAGGCGACATGGGGCGCTACCAGAAGTTCCTGTTCGCCTTCATGATGCCCTTCGGCATATTCTTCGCGTTCGTCTACTTCGTACAGATGTTCATAGCTGCGACACCACAGAGACATTGGTGTAGTGTGCCGGAGTTGGCGCATTTGGATATGGAACTCAGGTTGGTGGAAAAATTTTTTTGGAGCATGATAACCTAAGACAGAAACAATTAACGATTGACTACAACAAAAACCGAAAGCACAGCTGATTGAAATCTTTATTCCTAGACAGCACGTTTCGCCGAAAACTTTGTTGATATAAAACATTGTCCGTAGACAATTCAGTACATAGAAAGCACTGCTGGCAGAGATCTCTGTTCATAGCATCTCTTGCCGTAAACTTTTTTCATAGAAAACAGTGTTTTCAGGTACCTTGGTTCACAGAAAGTGCCTCTGGAGAAGAAACTATTCATATCGTTTAGTAGTCATATCGTTCAAGCGTGTTTCTATCTTAGGTTCCACGCAATTTTTTTTGGAGTTGTATGATACTGAATGGTCATTGGTCTAGATATCGCAAAATGCTGCTGAACATGAGATGTACACGATTCTAATAGAATTCAAGGCCTCGAGGTCTTTATAAAAAGTTTTATTTCTTTAATTGTTATTTGATACCATGAGAAGTTGGCAGTGTCACTTCAGTGTCCAGTAGGTACTTGTAACTTTTGCGCGTGTACGCGTCAATTTTAGCGAAAACATACCTAGTAGGTTACTGTGGCTGTACCTACCTACTTTGTGCTACGTTATTTACATTACAAAAATACCTGACATTTGTCTGATATTCCCAAGACAGTTTCAGGAATTTTGAAGGTGCTAAATAAGCAAGGCCTAAGGGTTAGAACACAACGCATTCACCGGCGGAAGATTACAAAATGTCCTGTGGACCTAGGGCCCCTTCCCTAAGTTCGCATCCATTATAAAGTGTGTAGGGCTAGCCTTTCAGACTCAACGTAACTTTCTTTGTTCGTTCCTAGCTCATTTTACATTGAAGTGGCGAATCTTAATAGGTGTACAAAAGATGGAATAAAAAGGTTTTCTTTTATGGGTCAACAATTCATTTATACTCATCATGAAATCATGAACATAAATATAAATCTAATTAAGTAGATATTAACTTAAATGCACGGAGACACTGTATTTATTTTTAGGAATTTGCTGATAAATATGTTATGTACTACTTGCTAATAGTTTACTATATGGTATGTGCTTTACACAGTTCCCCCAGGCAGAAATGAACCCGACTAGGTACTGTCATTAATAGGAGAAAAGCTTATCGAAACCCTTTTTCATCGATTATAAAATAATGGGCTGACCAGCTATGTATTATAGCGATTAGCGATATGAAAATGACAAATCGATCCGTGCTGATTATTTTTAGGCAGAACATTTCATAATACCGATGTAAACACTTGAGATAGATGTTGTAATTGCACATTAATGTAAGCCCTGAATTTATGATATGACAAGTTAGGTACCTAGCATGACAAAACATCAACATTTTCCCAGATTCATTAACCGTGTCATCAACCGCGCACAAAAACAGTCTCTAGGCTGCTACTGAAAATTTCTAATAAAAATAATACCACTTCCCAACCTGGGAATCGAACTGCAGACCTTATTAGCTCAACAGTTGCGATTGGTAGGTATGAGAAACGTGTAGAAATATTATGAAACAACATGAATGCTTAAAATATCAATTTATTTAATTCACTACAATTAAACACACTGCTTTTAAGACACTAATATTATGGGATTATTCAATAGACAAGTCACACCTAAAGGGGGCGAGCCAATTACCATCAACCGGGCACAAATTCACTTTACAACTGAGAAATTGCTGATGGAAAAACCTATTTACCCTTTGAGCGACCCGGGAATCGAACCCAACAACTTGACACTGACCGTCAAATTGCAAAAAAAAAAACGTGAGAACGTGCTATCTTGGCGCTTCTTCCTTAACAAAACAAAATTAGGTATTGTTCTCTGATACTATAGGGGATCGGGACTGACTCAAAAAAATAGAATTCTGTTTAGTCCGTCAGTTAGATTATCGAAAAATATTGGATATGTGTTTTTTGTTTTATCAAATCAATAAAAATTGACGAAGATAAAGCGCATCAAAGATCATGGAGTGGGGCTTGAAACGTCATTTGAAGGTACAAAATGTACTATCATATGACGTCACACGAGTTTTTTTGTTTAAGTACGTGAAAAAAGAAAAAATATGTGGTCAATATTTTTTGGAAATCTATCTGACGGACTAATAATTAGTTTTTTTTTGTCCGATCCCCTATTGAGTAGGTAGATAGATACCTTTTAGCTCCATCTTTTTCCTTGTTCATTAATAAATGTGTCATTTGTGTTTTTTATTTATTTAATTAGGTATAGATCAGATAACTAAATAGATCCGCCAACACCTTTCCTGTTCCAGTTGTTAGGCAAACGAAAAGCATCGAAATAGTGCGTGTGAATTGTGTAATCCTGATATGATAAGGTAATCGATATCTTCGAACGTGATGTGACTCAATCATTACGAAAAATAAAGACTTATTAGATGTAATCGTGATGTGATATCACTTAATATCTCAGTTTTCGTCACACTTAATCTGCCCTGCCCTCTTTGATGGCACCTTGACATTGTTTGCAATTGGCAATTTATAGTGTAATCTTAATCAATAAATTATGTACTAAGTTCGTACAGGACACGTCACACAAAACAAATACTACAATCATAACAATAATTGTTATGATTGTAGTATTACTAATTATTAGTAAACATGGTAAATATCCCGTTTTTAGTGTTAATGATCATGCTAGTCTAAACACTTATTAGGCAATCCTCTTAAGTCCTACATCATTTCCGTACATTTTGATTAGGTAATCCAACCCATAATTAAATAATTGAACTGATCGTTCTGGCCCATCTATAAATACAACGGCTAAAATATAATCTTTTTGTTGTAGCTGTTGTTGTCGTTAGGATAGAAATCTATGAAAAGTGGCGCTATCCTTATCGCCTGCGAATCCCGAAAGCCTATCATAAAAATAAAAGATATCTTCAAATCAAGATACAATCAAAGACAGCTCCAATGTGACTAAAGTTTTATCGGATTAACAAATTGCTAAGAATACTTTTTTTTGAGACGTTCATGAATACGGGATCGGACTGGGTCAAAATAATATGATTACCTATGTTTAGTCCGTAAGTTAGATTATCGAAAAATATTGAATACGTGTTTTTTGTTTTATCAAATCAATAAAAAATTACGAAGATATAACGCGTCAAAGATCTTGGAGTGGGGCTTGAAACGTCACTTGTGTCGTCAAAATGTACTATCATATGACGTCACACGAGTTTTCGAAGCACTGTATCGTCTTCATTTTAAGTTTACGTGAAAAAAAAAAACACGTGTCCAATAATTTTTGGAAATCTATCTGACGGACTAATTAGTTTTTTTTGTCCGATCCCCTATTGTCTACTGACGTTTCAAGATTACGTTCACTTCTGATTGTTAAGTTTTGAGGATTAAGTTTTCCAGTCTAGGTACATCGTTGAACACTGTTAAAACATAAATCATAGATTTTCACATTGAGCCTGTTAATTGAACTAGGGGCCCTGACCACCTGCCTACCCTTTTCCGTAACTAAGTATGTCGGGTTCAGCTTCCAGTCGGTCCCGGAAATTAACGAATATCTATGACTTTTGTTACGGGTCGTCGGCAGCCGGAAAATCACGGTCCAACACCAGTATTTTGTAAATAGGTTGCGGGGTCGGATGGTCGTCTGTCTATCCGTGTAAAAACTATTCACCCGGATTTAGTGCAATCAGCGTCTATAACGTTCCCATAGCTCGGACAAAGGCCTCCTCTCTGTGAGAGTTCGAATAAGTGGTTGCCAATGTTTGGTTCTAAGACACGCTGGTTTCTGCATAAAGGTTTCCTTCACTGTCACAAATCACACAAAGGGTACTTTGTGTGATTTTCAAAGCTAGACCTATATCGTGACTGTAACCACCAAAGTAACACCTCCTATCTATCTTAATTATACAATTTTCTCCATTTCAGACGAAACCTAACAGCACCAGGCGCCGCCACGGGCGAGTGGGACAAATGCGCGACCTTCGACGTGAACTGGACGCAAGTCCTGGAGACCATGACCCCGCCCCCACCTGACACGCCCACCATACCGTGCCAGAATGGATGGGACTTCGAGCTGGTTGATATTCCATATGCTACTGTTGTTAGCGAGGTAAGGAACTAAAACGCTTTTGTTCTTCTGTCTGCAGGGATTTGTCTTGTTCCGTAGATTTTCTATAAAGTAACTGCGAGACTTCAAAATTGCTGAGAAGTTTGTTTCGCCATTGGCACGTCTCTTCAGTTTAAACACTGGAAACTGGTGAAGGGTGGGTGTTTGAGAAAATCATCTCACCTATTTTTGGCGTTCAAAAAGTTCTGATCCTGTCTTTTAATAAATGTAATATTTTTGGTTAGATTGGTGACAGGCAAAACACCGCCAAAAAACCGCTTCACCGCTTTTCAAAAGCATAGAGTCAGTTAGTCGACTCGTAGTTCAATACATTCAGGATTCTCAATAGTGTCCTGTTACTTTTCCAGAGAGGCTGGGTATGTGAGCACGCTGGCAACGTGCCGATGGCGCAGGCTGTGTTCTTTGCGGGAGCCTTCATGGGCGGCCTCATCCTGGGTTGGCTTGCCGACAATTTCGGCAGAGTACCCGCTGTCATAGGTAAGTTGTAGGGACAAAGACTCTATATTTTTACGTGATTGAGTACCTACCAAAGTTCTTGATTGTTTTCATCTCTCGTGTGCAAGCATACGACTTATGTATAATGGAATTAACATAATTATAATGGTAATCAAATGAGAGCAGCGAGTTGTGGGTTCGAACCCAGACAGGCGCAGTACTTTGTGTAATTTATTTAATATCACCGCTGCTCTCAAAACGGGGAAGGAAAACATCGTGACGAAACCGGCATGTCTTAGAACCAAAAATTCGAAGACTTGTGACATCTACCAACCCACACTGGGCACGCGTGGTGGATTATAGCCCATCCCTCTCCTAGTGAGGAAGCCTGAGTCCATGCAGTGGGAACATTAAAGGCTGATGGTGGTAATCAAATAGTCAGATGACCGATCCCGCTACCTTGTTGATTGCTTAGTATTTGTAGAATAACACCATTGCTTCATTCAACTGCTCCTCGAATATCTCCAATTCTAAGCAACTGAGATGTTGAGTACCAATCAGTTTGCTTGCTTGAAAAAATCGTAATTGAAGAAATTTTTCGTATCCATAAAGCAGTTATATCAAAACAAAATGATTTTAATATCGTCTGTGATGATTTTATCCTCGCCAGATGTTTTGTATTAAACATCTCACGTCCACGTTTGTTTTTGTGTACCGTGGGAATCAACGCGACACTTGTGTTTGTCATATTTTTTTAAACATGTTAGTTTTTCAGACATTAGCGTGTCAGTAAAGTTTGTTGACGTTATTTTTGGAGTCTTGCGACATAGTATAACAGAAGTATCTGTTAGCTTAGTCAGACAATATTGATAATTTAGGGTATAACTTTATTGTTATTTATGCTTATCTACAAAACCATAATTTATTATGCTTAGTATATTTATTGTTTATATTTTTTGTTGTTATTTTATATGCACTTAGGACATGTCCCGTCATGGGACATGAAAGTAAGTTAGTCTCGTAATAAACATCCCAGACTATACACTTTAAATATTACGTGTACGTAGCTACGTCTGCCAACAAACTGCTATGTAGTTTGGCAGAAGTAAAATGTAATGAATTTGATTTAAGTTCCAAATAAACACTTTTTCATTTTTTATTTTTTTTCATTCGTATTAATTACAGAACACAAACCAAGACGTATACATTACTTAAAATTAGTTTCAAGTCATTTGATTGACAGAAACTAATTTTAAGTTACACTTGAGTGACGTTCTGTATTACGGACCGTAGATACCTTTACATAAAATCTTGCTAATAGTTAGTGATTATTTTAAATTCCAGGTGCCAATATGATCGGTGGCATAGGCGGCATAGCGACCATCTTCACAACGGGGGTGTGGGACTTCGCCCTCTGTCGGTTCTTCGTCGGGATGGCGTTCGACAACGCGTTCATGATGACTTATATTTTGGGTAAGATGGTCAGGAACTTTATAACCTTCAATATCGTCTTAAAGTAGTATTTTATATTCTTATTCCAGTGTGGAAGAACGATGGCGCTAGACACCCTGTATAACTATGTCGTTTTTTAGGGTTCCGTAGTTCACACTGTAATGTCAATAAAACAGTTATGCTTTAAGACGTCATCGTAACCCCACTGAACCTTAGAACAAAATTAAAGTAGTACACTACATCTGGATAAAGACTGATCCTGGCCGGATGTGTGCTAAGGCCAAGGTGCCCGAATAGCAAATAGTTTGGAAAAATATAGTTTCTCTAATCTGAACTATTTACCCTACTTCCTTATTTTCTTAGGCTGAGAAAATACAAACCAAAACTACGATAGAGCACCATTTTTTGAAAACGAACCTTATTTGCATGAAGTTAAACCTGAGCCCAGTTTATCAAATACCGTACCTCCTCTCTCCAGTTCTGGAGTACGTGGGAGCCCGCCACCGCACGTGGGTAGCCAACATGTCCATTGCGCTGTACTTCGGCATGGGGTGTCTGTGCCTGCCCTGGTTGGCGCTGTGGATCGGCGACTGGAGGCAGCTCCTGTGGTATACCTCGGCGCCTATGCTGCTGGTGGTTTTCGCACCTTTAGTTCTACCGGAGAGTGCCAGGTTAGTGTGATGGTAATATGTTTTAGTAATGTCACGGTGGTCGTGGGTTCGATTTCCGATAGGATATTACAGGCTTGAATCACCTGATTTTCTGATATAAATACTGATGATTCCGTGCTTCGGAAAGCACGTATAAGCCGGTGGTCCCGGCCGCCAAGTGGCGGTCGTCAAACCATGTCAGAGGCACCTGCACTGACACTAGGGTGGTGGGGTCGTTAGACCTTAAGTACTGTCCACACGATAAGAAGAGGAATATCTCAGATGCTGGGGTGTTAAGCAAGGGTAATCTGGGAAACGAGAAAGCTGGACGCGAGACGCATGAGACCGTTCGATGAGGCGGCACTTGGGGGAGGCCTATGTCCAGCTGTGGGCGTCTTTCGGCTGAAATGATGATGATGATGAACTGGGAAACGATTTGTTTTTGCACCTAGTGCATGAATTTCACATATTTTTTTACACTGAGGGACATCTAAGGATCACAATAATTGTGCTGAAGGTCCTGTAAGTGACTTCATGCAACTCCTCTTTTTCTAAATTTTGCAGTTTAGAAATATTTTTCCATATAATGAGGATGTTGCAGTATCTTCCTTGTATATTACAGGTGGTACGTGAGTCGAGGACGCATCAACCAGGCTGTACAGGTGCTCAGGAAATTCGAGAAAGTCAACGGCACCAAGATACCTGACGATGTTATGGATGAATTTATTGTAAGTTCATGTAAACCTAAATGTATTTTCGTTTTGAATAAATAGCGTAACTTTATCATACTATACTATGCGAAAGTTTGTGAGGATAGATGGATGTTTGCTACCCTTTCACGTAAAAACTCTTGAACTGATTTGGATCAAATTTAACACACAAATAGTCTATAACCTGGATTGACACATATGGGAGACTTTTTATTCCGGTAGTATCCCGTGAGACAATTATTATCGAACTCCTGGGCGAAACCGCAGACATAAGTTATTAAGTCCGCCTATGTATCACTATTGTACATAAAGTTAAAATAAGCTAGTCATATAATAAAGGTACGCTATTTTTAGAGAGAGAGATCTCCATAAGACCTCTCAGAAACTTATCCAACTTTGCAATCCAAGCTTAAACTCCTAAACACCCTCTCAGGTAACATCAAACCAGACCAAGCAAAGCAACGAGTCCCTCCTACTCCTCATGAAGAGTGCCCCCCTCCGGCTGACCATGATCCTCATGCTGATCGTCTACATGGCCTGCTCCGTGATCTTCGACGGGCTGGTCCGAATGTCCGACGCGTTCGGGCTTGACTTCTTCATCAGCTTTACGTTGACGTCAGCCACGGAGATACCCTCGGTGACTCTACTGGCTTGTGTGCTTGACAGGTAAGGAGAATATACCTATTATACCCCAGATCTTCTTGAATATATAGGTTTCCATATACGATGTTTACCTTCAACGTTTTTACCCGACTGTGGTTTTGTTAGATACGAGAGTAGGTACGTATGCGGAAGGAAAGGGGATAACACGTCATTCAAACTCGCTAGGTCGTTGCATAGCAAGTACAAGGTAAGTTCCCGGGGCGCGGGGCGGGGCGAGTCGCAGCTCGCTCGCCTGCGTGGCTCGCGAGTATAGATACATATATTCTTATTGATAATACATATGTAACAGGTTTTTTCTCAAAAATGGTATGTAATGTTGCCATAACATCTCTAAAAAGTATCCAGAAAGTGAACTTTACCGGAGACTTATTCACAACTGTCCAGTAAGAAGCGAGATTTTAAATTTGGAATCTCCTACTGTCCAGTAAGTAAGTATGTAATTTACTTACTGGACACTAGGTCATCCTCTTTAGATCTGCTTAGAAAAAAAAACATAGTACCAGACACAGACTAGAGTTTAGCCATTATAACATGGTTATAGAAGGGAGGTTCCAAATATATATCTATCTCTCTTTTTGGTATGACATTTATAGTGTGGGATTTTATGATTGTATTTTTGTTTCCTAAACTGCCTCGTTGGTCTAGTGGTCGCAAGCTCGACTGCAGAGCGTGAGGTCCTGGGTTCGATTCCCGGGTCGGCCAAAAAGTGCTATTGTGTTTTTCACATATGAATGTAACCTTCAATATTAATTAAACGAATTTGTTGTTAAACTTTCTTTAATTTTTGAGAAAAGCATTATACAAACCTCAACCAGTAAGAAAGCCATCCTGGCCTCGTATATAACCAGACCTCACCTGCGGTTCGGTCCGGTTAACTCATACTTGGCCAGGAAGGCTTACTTACTGGATTCTGCAGTAATGTACTATAACAGCACTAGTGAACTACATTACTCAAAGAAAGAGACGTAATATGATTTTCACAAATTCGTCGTTTTTTAGATGGGGTCGCCGAAATCTTACCGCTGGTCCCTTGTGCATAGCTGGTATACTCATCAGTGTCGCCTTGTTTGTGCCTAAAGGTTGGTTTACATAATTAAGTGATAAGTTAATAGTTACTGTTCACGATTATGGCACGGTACGCAAAGTCAGTATTCAAATCATAGTTATCTCTATAATATACTGGACTCAATACAGTCTGTCTGTCGATCTGTCACTCACAAAATTATAGTAATCACTAGCTTTTGCCCGCGACTTCGTTCGCGTGGAATAGTGACTTTCGGCAGATTTTTGGTTTATCTCGCGAAAAAAAATCCAATGTCCTTTCTCAAGTTCCAAACTATGTCTGTACCAAATTTCACACAAATCGGTTCAGTAGTTTAGGCGTGAAGCAAAGACAGACAGACAGAGTTACTTTCGCATTTATAATATTAGTTAGGATTAGGATAATTTCATTAGGCAGAGGTGCACCTATAATAGTACACCCACATTTCGCGAGTCTAGATCAAGGAGGAAGTTGGTGATGTCAGATGTAAAATAATTTAGAAAAGACTTCTTTGAAGAAGCATTTCGAGTAGGTGACTCCAAAAACGTTTGCTAATTCTGAACACCCTATCCAGGTATCCCCCAGGCATCGATGGCGATAATGGCGCGGTTCTGCATCAACATGGCATACAACGCCGTCATCCAGTGGTCCACGGAACTGTTGCCCACTGCGGTGCGCGCGTCGGGCTCCGCCACGCTGCATATGAGCGGATATGTCGCGTCTGTACTGTCGCCGTATATTGTGTACTCTGTAAGTTGTTTAAGAACTTTTTTTGAGGACGAGGGTGCTGGAGTACAGGTTTAAACATTAAATAGGGAAACATCATAGGCCCTTAGATAAAATAAACAAGATAGACCTCATTCATCGCTTTCCATCAGGTGTGATAAAGGTCAAGCGCAGACCTATTTAGATGATGATACGGTCAGTGCCCTGAATTATATGACCCCTCTTTCTCTTCTTCTTTCAGAGAAGGGGCAGGTAATTGGAATGTGGATAATGACTGCATACCAACGTGAATCAAATAATTTTATTCTCAAAACTGACTAGTCCTATTGTTTTCAAAGTATTCTCATACAAAACGTTCGAATTATTGTGTCCTACGCAAAGTCTTAATTTGCAGATTAGAACTCTTGAGAGGCCACTCTCAAGAGTTTGGCTTAATCTAATCAGGTGCCCTTCTATGACGTCTTAAAACAGTCCTAACTTATTCTTAATTCAGTGTGGAAACGTGACAGAACTATACAAGAGTAGGTATATAATTATGTTCTGTGATACAGGGTGTCTAGCACCATCTCTCCTCCACACTGGATTAAGAATAAGTTAGGACTGTTTTAAGACGACATAGTAGGGCCCCAGGGGCCCTACTATGTCGTCGTATGTCAGTTAAGAAGAATCTTAATAGATGGCGCATACAAAGTACTACTCGGTCTCATTAACTAGACGCTTGGCGTTGTAACAATAATGTCCAAAAACAATATTACAATTACAACAACAGAAAACTAGCCAAATTATTTCAGTACGGTTAGCATCTTTGTTACCGATTCCCCCGTCAATAATTTGGCAAATTTTCCTATTGGATAAAAATAATTCTGACCTAATCATTTCTATCATCCGCAGGAGCGACTATGGACGTCCCTGCCTCTATTGATCTTGGCAATAGTGTCATTACTAGGCTCTGGCATCAGTCTGGTGCTACCAGAGACCAAAGGCCGGCCCATGCCACAGACAATGGCGGACGGCGAGCGAATCGTTCAGGAACAAACGCTATGCGGGTAAGTGTTACTAACTTAGTACTATATTGTAGTGGGTTATCGCTTAGTTTGAAATAAGCTTAAAAATGGGCATGATGGGAAATATTTATAAGGGGAAATATGGGTATGTTGGACAATCTCGATGGGTAATACGGATATGATGGGCAATGTGAACACCACAATTGTCTGTGACAATTGTACAGTCAGCCAGCAGCAGTGTTACTGTTGGTTTTAGCTGCAGTGTTGTTTTAATATTAAAAATTAAGTTTAAACAATTTATTTGATTAAGTATTAGTCAAGAGTTTGTGCATTCGTATTTTTTTGGTTTTTGTAATATGTACAAGAATGGTCATCTTAGGTAATCTCGAAGGGTTGACGGATTTTTTGGGCAAATCTGAACACCACGATTGTACAGTCAGCAGCAGTGTTACTGTTAGTTTTAGCTGCAGTGTTATTTTAATATTAAAGGCTCAATTTTTCAATATTGAGTTTTAACATTTTATTTGACTAATAGTCAAGAGTTTGTGCATTTGTATTTTTTTTCGTTTGTGTAATATGTAAGAACGTTATATTTGGGTTTTTGTATTTGTGTATTGTGCCTGTCGGTAATTAAACGAGGTAAGTTTTTTAGACTATCTTTTTGATATTTTTGTGTCGCTTCAGCTTTCTTTTTATGCAACCTGCTTAAGCAATTATTTATTTTCAAAATCTCAGTGCAAAAAAAATCTTTCTTTTTTATCTCGAACTATAATGTAATAATAAAAAATAAACCTCTATGTCATATATTTAATTTATCACTAAGCACTGGTAAATATCCGTCTCAATGGAAACTATCTAGAGTTACGCCTATACCGAAAACAGGAGTAAAATCATCAGTTGAAGACTATAGGCCTATTGCTATACTGTCGGCCCCTGCTAAAGTATTCGAACACATTTTATATAAAGAAATTCAAAGACAAGTAGATATTTATATGTGCAATGAACAACATGGTTTTCGCAACAAAAAGTCAGTTAACACGAATTTGCTGACATTAGTTGATTTTATTTCTTCTCAAATGGACCGCGGACAGCAAGTTGATGTGCTGTACTTCGATTTCCGTAAGGCCTTTGATAGAATTAATAATGACATTTTGTTGCGTAAGTTAAGTGCCATAGGATTTACACCCAGTCTTCTTCTTCTGATTTCTGACTATCTCCGTGACCGTCAGCAATTTGTTCGCCTTGGCTCATACAACTCACATGCGTATCATACACGATCAGGCGTGAGTCAGGGTTCCATTTTGGGGCCCTTGCTCTTCTTAATTATGGTGAACGATCTGCCACAAATTATAAAACATGCAAAATGTCTACTTTACGCCGACGATCTGAAAATATATGCAACTGTTGGCTCCGTGTCTGACTGTATGGCTCTCCAGCGTGATATCGATGCCTTGAGTGAATGGGCTGCCACCAACAAAATGGAATTTAACACATCCAAATGTCAAATTATGAGCTTTGGCCGCATGCGGAGTCCTATACAGTACGACTACGGAGTGAACAATGAGTCTATAGCCAGAGTATCCTCAGCCAAAGACCTCGGTGTAACGTTTGATAGCAAACTGACGTTCCATACACACATTATAGGTTTGGCTAAGGAATCTTTCCGACGCTTAGGTTTTGTTTTACGTAACTGTCAAGGTTTTAATAACCAGGCAGTTATTAAGCTTTTGTTCAACGCATTAGTTCGGTGCAAGCTTGAAACTAGCGCTTGTGTGTGGAATCCTCACGAGGTTACCTATATGCTCATGCTGGAAAAGGTGCAAAAAGCTTTTCTCAGGTACCTCTACAAACGAGTGTTTGGATACTATCCCTATATGTATCCTACTAAATTCCTTTTAGGATGTTTAAATTTTAATTCCCTTAAAGTTAGGCGGGCTGTTGACCAAATAACAACAGCGTATAAAATCATACATGGTCTCACCGACGCCTCAGACTTACATGCGGAGCTGTGTCAATTATTTGTTCCAAATAATTATAATCGCTCTAGAAAGCACAAATTATTTAATGTCCCATTTTGTCGCACTGTAGCTCGGTCCACCTCCCCTATACCGCGTATGCTAGCGATGCTCAACGCGCTCGTGGAGACAAACCCTGAATTGGATTTGTTTGCTGATGAATGGAAGACGATAATGTTAGAATGCTTGTGGTTTTGCGAGAAGACCGAATAAAAGGATAAGTTAATTTAGTGTTAATGGCTTTTGCTGTACTAAATGTAAATAAATAAATAAATAATTAGTTTAATAGGTTAAACATGACTCCAGTATGCGCACGAGTTAATTTATAAGCAAGCGTAAAATATTTGATCTACCCAAATATCATAAACCCTCTCTAATGCGTTCAAAAACCATAGGCGCACCAGCATTACCAACCAGCAGAAATAAACGGAACTGTTATGAACTCATAACCTACTGAAGACAGTAGGTTATGAGTTTAAATTTGGAACAGGTGTCAAATTCAAGTGAGTGTGCTATTCTAGTATAAAAAAAATTAAGATCAAAAAGACATCTGAACATCTACATTTTTTATTGCATTACACTGGTAACAATGCTGGTCATTTCCCTATGGTTCCTGAACCCATCATAGAGCCCTTATGATATTTGGGTAGATAAAGTAGTGTATGCAAAAACATAATTAGGCATTACAACACTCGTGTGATGCTATTAGAAACGAGCCGATAATGAACTCGCTTGCGTACTGTTAGTATTTGTGTAAGATTTTTTTCAATTTTTTGTTTTAGATGCCTCGACAGTTGTAGAAAAAGAAAAGGAAAAGCACAGACAGCTAAGCACAAACAGTTTTCAATGGAGAAATCTAAAGTTTATTCCGAATCCGAAACTAAACCAAGAATATTTGAAGAGTTACATCTGTAAAAGTTGGGATAAAGCCGCCATGAGAGAGCAAACTGCCGTCGGAACTCAAAACTTACTTCTGTATTTTATTTAGTTATAAATTGTCTACCTACTCACTACCTGGTGTATTTTTTTATTGTATTTATCTCATTACATATGTTTTACATTTTTATACGCAACGTGTTCTATAAAACCTATGGTTGTAAAAAAATCGTTTTATTTTAATTTTCATTAATAATTATCGGTGTTCGTATTTTTGTAATTTTGGAATCGTGGGATTAAAGGCGAATTTATTAAACATGTTTGCTTTTGTTTCACAGAAAAGCAGAAGAAGACATCGAAGAAGCGGAATGGAAGAACGAGAAAGAAAAGGCTTTAATTACATAACGTTATAGAATTTATTTACGGTTCTTTTGGGATCTACCAATGGTAGACATTGCTCCGAGTATTCTTAAGGGCTGCCTACAGATGTACTTAAAGGTGCTTTCTTTTAGCATAGGTACGTAATTAAACAATTAAGTAGGTACCTACCTAATATTACGAAGGATGACTTCAAAATATTTTTGTAATTTTGGAGTCGTTTAGGAATTCTGGAAAGGTTGTCGATCAAAGTTATGTCTATGTAACTTGCAGGATAATGCTGTAGGTACCGATAGCCAAAAAGTTAAGTTTGGAGGCATTTCAACTGTGTGCGGCATTAAACTAGTGATCCTAGTTACCATTCCGTACTCTGGCGCAGTTGCCTGCACACATAACTTGTTTGCCGACTGTACCTAGTTGAAGCAGAGATAAATATTAAGAAATCGTGCTAATTTAAATATCTAGGTTGTCTAATGTTAGGTAATAATTATTTGAAAAAGCTTTTACCGAGGTGCCTACGTAATTACCTTTTTCAGTTATTTTTTAACGAAACGTAATCCATCAGTGAGAGCGTTACACGCAAATAGAGCTTATCCACGCAGTAGATTAATTTCCAATCAGTTGTTAAAACGTCATGTCTTAAAAGTTCACAGGAGATTTCAATGCATATGCATGAGATTTCAATGATTTCCTGCATGCAAAAATGCATGGACAATACAAAAACAAAATCGTGTGAAGCGAGAAACGACGCGACCTAACGTAAACGAGTTATCGACTATAAACGTTCACAGGAAAATAGACACTAAAGTATCCATGCAACTTTGCAGGTGACTGTACCTATATCTATCGTTTTCAGTCGAATTATTTGGAAATTCCTAAGTTCCGATTCACTGTCTTCAAAAACTTTCATTTTGTAACTTATCCTTATGTGCATAAGTTCTTTTTTTAACTTACCTTTATGTTAATAAGTCTTTTATGTTTCCTTTGTAAACCTACCCTATGACGGTATGTCTTAAAATACGTTTAATTTGAGAAGCAAGAATAGACAAGTGATATGGTGTGCATTATTATCGCTTTGTGATATTGAATAATAATTTAAAAAATAGGTGACCGGTATTAGCCATTAAGATTGCCTAAATGTAAGGTCAAGCTTCCAATATTTTTAAGATTGTTAAATAACTATTAATATTGATCGTAGCTAGACTATGCAAACTTAGGGTAGGTAGAAACAGATATAGGTATGTTCAAATCTCTCAATAATTTTGAAATTGGATAGTCAGAATACTTTGCTCAGAAGACTTTGGTCAATTCATATTAGTGATTCTATTAAGATGTAGGTGGGGTAATATGAACCATTGACAAAACGCAGTGATAGCCAAGTAGTGTGACCGTCGAGTGTGAGAAGATTTTCAAAAATCGAGGACGGACGAATAATCCTCCCGTATAACCCGTAAAACTTTGCTCAGGAGTGTTTGGTCAATTCATAGTACGAGTACCTACCACCTTAAATTATATTAGGTACCATTTAGGTAGGATGGACGTCTAAATCATAATATTTAGTAGAAATCAAAATTATTCATTCGGATCATTCATTGTGTAGAGTCAGCTAAGAAAAGTGTTATTTTCATGCCTGGTGCTTTTTATCGACGTACCTATGTAGATAAATAGGAGTCAATGTAGACAAAACATATATTAGGTACGAAAATATAAAGTAGGTAGTCTGAAAAACAATTTGGCCAACAAGTTCCACATATCTTGACTTCCTAAGGACGAGATTCACAGATCGCACGTTGCAAGTAAAGTCTGCGTGTAGTTTGTGAATCTGGCTCTGAGATTCTGGCGAAAAAATTATCTTTAAATAAAAGATAAGAGCACTGTACTAATATCACGATATATTTTTTGTTTTATTTATTTTGTAACTGTCTAAATATGGATGTTCTATTGGGTAGGCCTCTGCCTCACCCTCGGGAATTACAGGCGTTATGTTATGTTTATTTGGTATTCACGTTGTGTGCCTACAAAAGAGCTTTCGCTCATTTCAATCATTTAGGCTGTATGAGTGTAGGTAGGTAATTCAAGAAGATAATAATTTTAGTTTTAGATAAGTAGTTATAGGTATGTTGTGTCACATTACCAGAGATCGGAATAAGTAGGTAGGGTATATTTGCACAAAAAAGCGCCAAAGTAACATGTCTCTCCATAAAAACTCTTGGAATGATTGTTATCATTTGCCTAGCCTTTATCCAACTATGTTGATGAAACCAGTAACATTTTTATCCAACTATGTTGATGAAACCAGTAACATTTTTATCCAACTATGTTGATGAAACCAGTAACATTTTTATCCAACTATGTTGATGAAACCAGTAACATTTTTATCCAACTATGTTGATGAAACCAGTAACATTTTTATCCAACTATGTTGATGAAACCAGTAACATTTTTATCCAACTATGTTGGGGTTGGCTTCCAGTCTAATCGGATGAAGCTGTATTTTACCTATCTGACCTCCACGATCCATTTAGTAGGTACCTACTGGTTGGTAAGACTGGTTTTTGGAAATACCGGAATAATTTAAAAGTTCCGAAATAAAGGTGTCTAGTAGGTACCTACTGTACCTATCCTATTTCGTTCTCTATACACAATATACTTAGTAGAACAAACAGTACTGTGATATTATTGAATTCAATTAATTGTTATATTGAATTAAAAATAATACGGTACTTATCTAGACGAAAAATTGGTACAAAATGAGAGAGATTATATTTTTTGGCCCGGTGATTGGCCATAGATAGTGTAGGAATACATATCATGTAGTTGTAGGTAGTAACTTTCTCTAAAAATTATTAAATCACTCACTTGCTATATGCTTTCAGCTATTTGACAACTATCAGCAACCTTATGTCAACGACAATAACGATCAATTTAGATTGCCATCAAAAATAGATATGAGAAGACTTGATATGAGTTTGACAGTTTATTGGCAAATGTGCTGCCTTTCAGAAACTGGAAGACTTTCATTTACGAATAAGAATGGTTTCTTGAAGAGAACATTCGAGATTTAAATTATGTTTATACCTAATGGTAATATTATAAGTAAGATCAAAATAATTTAGCATAAGTCTGAGTTATTGTATAAAAATAATTAGTTAATTAATTAAACATGTTGTACAATACTTTTAATAAAAGTATAAATTATGATTTTTACATTTTGTTTTAATTAACTTACCCGCCATCTTGATTTTCGGACTTTCAATTTGAAATTCGAATTGTTTTGACATCGCCAAAGCTGTTTTGAAACGTGGAATATTGTGAAGCAGCAGAATCTACACAGGGGACGAGCAAATATAGACTACTGTGTAGTCATTTGTCACATGACGCAGAATATACAACCTTATGGCACTAGAACTATTTTTAAATAACAAATTATTCATGTTTTTCTTTTTTGTCTTAAATTAATAGTTTACTATTTTATAACGTAGAAAAAAATATTAATGGGCTTCAAAATACTCTAGATATTTTTAAAAATGAAATTTAAAACTTTTAAAAAATGTAAGCAGTTCAAACGCCGCCATTTTGCGCGCGCTTTGCGTGACGTCACATGACACGTCCAGTGGGTGTTTCACAGAACATAATATACCTTAGCGGGATACAATGTCGTGTCAGATGACGTCACATTTCGTTCGACCGCTGGTGGCGCGTTTTGGAAGTTTGAATTTCGCTCCCTTATTTTGCACTTTTTGAATATTATTTTAGGGGTTTAAATAATAAGTAAATAAAAAAAAATCCTTTTCATTATAATATTACGATAATAAGTATTCGAGAAAAAAATATTTTAGGCCATTTCAAATTTTATGCATATTCCCTATTATCAGACGGGTGCAAAAATCATAGAACCATTAACATTTTTATCTAAATTGATGGATTAATATTATCATTAATTTAAACAATAAACACTGATGGTATGAAATTATCACAAAGGCTCTAAGTTCTCCTTAGTACCATAAATCGTGAGCTACGAGCTTCCACCTTCTCGTCATTGCAATAGAGCAGACGGGATCTCCCCGGGCTTTTGAGTAAAAAAAAAAACCAACTCCGATACAAAATAATCAATATATTGAACTAAATCAGGTGTTCTTTATACTAAGATACATTTTCCCGTTGATATTCTGTTTGACAGGGTTGATTCGCTTCAGTATCTGCGTCATGGTCTCCACCAGACGCTCGCTGCTTACTCCCGTACGCTTGGACTTGAACTTAGTGAGTAGTTCAGTGGTTGTCATAGGTTTGCGGGCGAGGTAGCGACGTACTGCTTCTTCTGTTACGCCGCATTCGCTGTAAGGGATAACATGTTTTAGTGAGTTTTAATATTGAAATATGAAACGAGTGGATCTCTAAATTGTAGATATTTTATAGCCCAGCTTCTGTGCTTGGTCCCTACATTTTATTGTGTAATGGACCTGTTCTTGACTTTGATCACTCGAGGATAGATAGATACTCACATGTAACAAGCATCAAGTTTAGGTCTCTTAGCGGAGGGCATGTTGGTGTTGGCGGCGTTGGCTGCGGCTACTGCTGCCTGCGCTGCGGATGGTGTGGGAGTGCCCGAGCGAGATGTATATATAGATAGATACTCACATGTAACAAGCATCAAGTTTAGGTCTCTTAGCGGAGGGCATGTTGGTGTTGGCGGCGTTGGCTGCGGCTACTGCTGCCTGCGCTGCGGATGGTGTGGGAGTGCCCGAGCGAGATGTATATATAGATAGATACTCACATGTAACAAGCATCAAGTTTAGGTCTCTTAGCGGAGGGCATGTTGGTGTTGGCGGCGTTGGCTGCGGCTACTGCTGCCTGCGCTGCGGATGGTGTGGGAGTGCCCGAGCGAGATGTATATATAGATAGATACTCACATGTAACAAGCATCAAGTTTAGGTCTCTTAGCGGAGGGCATGTTGGTGTTGGCGGCGTTGGCTGCGGCTACTGCTGCCTGCGCTGCGGATGGTGTGGGAGTGCCCGAGCGAGATGTATATATAGATAGATACTCACATGTAACAAGCATCAAGTTTAGGTCTCTTAGCGGAGGGCATGTTGGTGTTGGCGGCGTTGGCTGCGGCTACTGCTGCCTGCGCTGCGGATGGTGTGGGAGTGCCCGAGCGAGATGTATATATAGATAGATACTCACATGTAACAAGCATCAAGTTTAGGTCTCTTAGCGGAGGGCATGTTGGTGTTGGCGGCGTTGGCTGCGGCTACTGCTGCCTGCGCTGCGGATGGTGTGGGAGTGCCCGAGCGAGATGTATATATAGATAGATACTCACATGTAACAAGCATCAAGTTTAGGTCTCTTAGCGGAGGGCATGTTGGTGTTGGCGGCGTTGGCTGCGGCTACTGCTGCCTGCGCTGCGGATGGTGTGGGAGTGCCCGAGCGAGATGTATATATAGATAGATACTCACATGTAACAAGCATCAAGTTTAGGTCTCTTAGCGGAGGGCATGTTGGTGTTGGCGGCGTTGGCTGCGGCTACTGCTGCCTGCGCTGCGGATGGTGTGGGAGTGCCCGAGCGAGATGTATATATAGATAGATACTCACATGTAACAAGCATCAAGTTTAGGTCTCTTAGCGGAGGGCATGTTGGTGTTGGCGGCGTTGGCTGCGGCTACTGCTGCCTGCGCTGCGGATGGTGTGGGAGTGCCCGAGCGAGATGTATATATAGATAGATACTCACATGTAACAAGCATCAAGTTTAGGTCTCTTAGCGGAGGGCATGTTGGTGTTGGCGGCGTTGGCTGCGGCTACTGCTGCCTGCGCTGCGGATGGTGTGGGAGTGCCCGAGCGAGATGTATATATAGATAGATACTCACATGTAACAAGCATCAAGTTTAGGTCTCTTAGCGGAGGGCATGTTGGTGTTGGCGGCGTTGGCTGCGGCTACTGCTGCCTGCGCTGCGGATGGTGTGGGAGTGCCCGAGCGAGATGTGTTGGCACTGCCTGCCGCTGGAACAGTCAAAAAAATAAATTTTATTACCATCCATTGTAAACAAAAGACTTATCTAAAAACTAATCAGCTTTACAACTAGGGAAACCGAGTGTCTTTGATAAGCTCTGGCACCCAATCTAAGATTTAACTTGTGTTGAGGGTCACAGCTAAATTATGAGGCATTAGAAAAGAATAGAATTCATCATTCTGAGGTAACAAAGACCCATAGATAAATACCTTAAACTAACCCATTGAACCGTGCTGTTGTGTTTGTAACATTAATCCCTTGGCCAAAAGGGAAGCTCGTGGCGAAATAATAACAGACACATGGGTAGGTTAAGCCGCGCATGTCTAGGTCATTCTCTGGATCTGGGTGACCATCATACAGGACACGCTTTCCTCCGTGCCTCAGAAAGCATGTTAGGTCGATGATCGCGGATGTCATATTTTGTGTATTTTTGACGGTTGTTGCAGGTAATGGCCGAAAAGACTTACCGAGGGTTAAGCCGCAATTATATTTAGCCCGCGCCGCGTGTCGCCACGCTGCCTGACGCAACGGCGGGTTATTACATTTGCGTGTCGTGTCGCCACGCGGCCTCACGAAAAATCGTCTCAGTCCTCACGAAAAACCGTCAGTGTCCACGTTCTACGTCGCCACTCGGCTGTCTGCGCGTGCTCACGCGTTATTACACTAGACCCGACAGCTGACGCGTCACAACCCCCACCACCGACCCCACGCCGCGCGCCGTCTGCGTGACGTCGGCAGGCTCTGCGACACGCGGGACGGGACTAATGTAATCAATCCAATACTAAATGTATGTAACCGATAGCTTAGCCACGCGTTGCGACACGCGGCGCGGGCTAAATATAATTGCGGCTTTATTTGTATTACCCAGTTCAGCCTGAGTTATGGGGGTTAGACAGGCAATCGCTACGTCGTGTTAAATATTGGCAATCAGTTGCATCCGCAGTGCAAAGTACGAACTTTGCATCGATAAGACATCGAGATCGTTATCGTTGTCAGTTTTATCGAGCTTGTTATCGAATTTGGAAGTACGTAACACGCGTCGACAAGATTTATCGTGGGCGGAATCGAGTCGATAAGGATCGACAGTCAAATGGCAACATGATGACGTCCGAAGACAAAACCACAGATTACTATATTAGTACTAAGGGCAGAACATTTAAGGTGGGATTTCAGTGGCACCGGTGGCACGACTAATGTCCGAGAAATCTATAAAATCATTTTTTTCATAGATGTTCGGCATTGTAAACAATGTATAAGGGTTTATTTCAGAGAAACTACTAGTATTTACCAAAATTGCCGTTTATTTTAGTAAAAATACAGAAAATATTCCATCTTCTGAGCGTCGTCGTGTTTACCTTTGCCAAAAAAAAATTGTCGTTGACACTGTTGACAGATGACATTACTTTCTAGTTTCTTGAGAAAGATTTATAATATCGTAGTGAATCACAATACAATTTTAAAAATTATTATTAAATATAAATAGTGTTCTTTGGTTCTCCGAGATGGCTGAATCAGCAAGGTACGTATTTTTATAGGTTCATTCAATAAGATTAATAATAATACTTAATCTCTTTAATGTTTACATGTACCTATACAGACGGCGCTGTAACTTTAACCAAAAAACAGCATTGGTTAATTACATGCTCGCCAATAAGGACCTCGCCCTCGGGACCTGAAAATGACCTGAAATTGTCGATCTCAACTGTCAAAATGTCGTTTCGTACTTGCATTTTCGATAAAATCGTTTAAATTTTAGAGTTATCTACCGATCGTTAAAATATTATTTACGTACTTGCGACATCGATTCGATTCGATAAAAGCTCATTTTATCGAGAATAACTGTCAGATTTATCGAATCGAAGCGAATCGAGTGCTACGTACTTGCACTGCCGGTTAGCCTGGAAGTCGATTCCAAATTAGTTGGGAAAAGGCTAGGCAGATGATGAGCCAAAAGACCCTCCCTGATCCGTAATGAATGGTCACCCATTTAACGGGCGACTGTTATTATTAAAGTAGGACATACTTATTGTCAGTGTACATACCGGAAGTACTAGCAGCATGTCCATTCTTATCCCCACTCTTACTCTTCTTAGATTTCTTGGCCGGAGTGGGCGCGCTGGGCTCGGGATCCGTGTCTGAATCTGAGCTCATCTCACTGCTTGTGTCTAAGATACAAAATAAATTGTTATTCTTTATTTATTTATAAATTTAAAATAAGTACTACAGTACTACTAAAGTACAATCACCAGCATAATTGCATGGATATTTTAGTGTCTATTTTCCTGTAAACTTTTACAGTCGATAACTAGTTAACGTTAGGTGGCGTCATTTCTCGTTTCAGACGATTTTATTTCTGAATTGTTCATGCAATTTTGCAGGTGACTGTACATAATTTTTACATTCAATAATAAAAATATACAGGTTAGGGTTCATAGGTAGGTAAGAAATAAAATGTAACATAATATCTTTGACTAATATGAGATCAAATACAATTATACGGCACGGTTAGCGCAGTGGCTCAAGCAATGGACTGCCGCGCTGCGTGTCGCGGGTTCGATCCCCGCACGGAACAAATATTTGTAAGACCTACAGATAGATGTTCCGGGTCTGGGTATTTGTGTATGTGAGTTTAAATGTTTGTGAACGCACCCACAATACAAGAGAAATTCCTAGTGTGGGGCAAGGTTTTTAAAAAAAAAATAAAAAAAACATTATACAAAAGTATAGATAGAAAAACTAATAAAACATCCAAAAAATCTGATTTCATTTGAATAAGTTTTATTTAATAGGGTAGATCAGATACCAAAAAGAAACTAATTTGTCTGTCAGATAGATTGCCAAAAAATATTGGACACATTTTTTTTTTACGTAAACAAAAAATCCCATAAAACCGAATCCTTTTCTTACTCCTTCTCTGTTCACGCAGTACGTTTGTGGAACTCACTTCCGCCAAAAAATCTAGACTCTTAAATCTTTACACATGTTCAAAAAACAAGTCAAAGAGCATTCAGCAGGTCTGCTGGAAGAAATTTCACATGAAATAAGCAGTACCTTTGTGCTCTTCTATTTTCCTTATGTTTTTATCCTTTTTTTGTGTGTACATAAATAAATAAAATTCAGACGACATAGTGCTTCGAAAACTTGAGTGACGTCACGTTTCAGTACATTTTTTACCGAAAAGTGACGTCACAAGCCCCCACTCATGTTCTTTGAGACGCTTTATTTTCGTATTTTTTTATTAATTTGATAAAACAAACAACACGACGTATCCAATATTTTTCGATAATCTAACAGACTTATTAGAATCATATTTTTTTAAGTCAGGAAACATACTATTGATAGTGTTTTAAATTATCCCATCAGCTCGTAAAAATATTTAATGATCGTCAATAATTCTGATTTGATTTGAATAACTTGTATTTAATTGACTTGAGTTTGAATGTTAGTAATCCTAACTAATATTATAAATGCGAAAGTAACTCTGTCTGTCTGTCTGTCTTTCTGTCTGTCTGTCTGTCTTTGCTTCACGCCTAAACTACTGAACCAATTTGTGTGAAATTTGGTACAGACATAGTTTGGAACTTGACAAAGGACATAGGAGTTTTTTTTTTTTCACTATTCCACGCGAACGAAGTCGCGGGCAAAAGCTAGTGTTAAATAATCAGAATACTTACTTTTCGGCCCCTTCTGCTTGTCAGCTTCCGGTGTGCCGAATATTACATTATGATTAGTTAAGATTTAAATGACACGTATGAGATGTTTTATACACCCAATTTTACCTTCAGGCTAACAAGGGGCTGCGGGTTGGTCGAAAGAGATACCGCGGCCCCGGACACAAAGGACCATGGGAGGTTTTTAGTCAGTCGAAGTCTGACACTCCCTACTAGGGATGTTACGGAGCTTCGATTCCGATTCCGATATGTCGGAACTTCCGATTGATATTACACCTCCGATTTCGGTTCCGACACTTTTAAATCGGAAGTTTTAATCGGAGGTCGAAACATATCAGATAGCGGCGGCAGTGCGTGGCGGACGCGGTCAACGTGTACGAAAAGGTTTATGCATGTCGCGCGGATTAACTACTCGCGCCACGTGTTTTCTGTCGGTATTGCTGAGATTTACTCAATGAGTATAATAGACCAAAACGTATACTTATCGGTGACGATCCTTTATTGTGGTGGAAAGTGGAAATTCTAATCTTAGAAATCGATTGCCCGCCAATATTTGTCGTGTCCACCAGGCTCAGTAGCAAGTGTCCACCAGGCTCAGTAGCAAGCCAACAACTTTTTAGTGGTGCTGGCCTAATCTATGACTCGTTAAGAAATACATTGGACGGAGACAAAGCTGCGAAGCTTTGTTCATTAACCCATTGACTGCCACGGTCAAGTAAGACGACAAGCAAAAAAGTACCTTAAGTCGACAGACTTAGAGCACTAGTTTGCTTGTTCGGCTTGTCGTCTATACGTGACTGTGGCGCTAAAAAGGTTAAATAATATGCTACTTTTGGAGTCAATTATTTTATTTTATTTGCCAAGTGTTTGTGGTGTGTAAATTGGAGAAGCTGTCTGAATAATGTTAGAACAATTTTATTTTTGAAAATATTAAAACAATCAATCAATTGTAAAATACAATATTTTAATTCATTTCGATTATTAATTTCCGTTTAATTAGGACTTCGTTGATTATTTTTTAGTTTATGCATGTAATTAATAAAGCTTTTTTGATTTTATTTTACTAGACCCGCCCTTCTTAACTCCCCACCATCTCAAGCGCCGCCTCCGATTCCGATTCCGATTAAGATAAAGCAAGTTTAAAAAATCCGATTCCGAATTCGGTTCCGATAAAACCACCTCCGTTTACCCCTACCACTCTGTACAAAGCGAGATGAGTCATTTGATGATCTCCCATACTCCAAAAAAAAGGCTTAAAAATATTCTACCAGCCTGTTATCCCTTTAAGGGTAGGCTGAAGCAAGGCGATGATTATAAAAGTGAACCAGCTAACCTTTCTTAGCGTCATCAGGTTTATTCTTCTTCTTCTTAGTAAGTTTGCTGGCGCGTTCCTCTCCCTCCTTCGTGGGCTCGTCCTCTTGTTCGTCGTCCTCTTTCTCTTTGTTCTCTTGTTCTTCTTCTGAGTCCTCGTCTGAAGCTAGGAGTTTTCTGTAAAGAGTTGGATTCGTTACACATACTTTTTCTTATGGTTGGACAAATTGTTACTGGTTTTTTTTTTGTCAAGTATTATAAAGCAGCCTGGTTAATCATTGAATAGTGGATCGGACAGGGTCAAAATAATATGATTATTATGTTTAGTCCGTAAGTTAGATTATCGAAAAATATTGAATACGTGTTTTTTGTTTTATCAAATCAATAAAAAATGACGAAGATAAAACGCGTCAAAGATCATGGAGTGGGGCTTGAAACATCACTTGTAGGTACAAAATGTACTATCATATGACGTCACACGAGTTTTCGAAGCACTGTATCGTCTTCATTTTTTGTTTACGTCAAAAAAGAAAAAATACGTGTCCAATAATTTTTGGAAATCTATCTGACGGACTAATTAGTTTTTTTTTATGTCAGAACCCCTATTCTTGATTAGTAAGTATTTATTATTATTTCTTAGATTATAATAAAATAAGGTATTGTTGTATGTTACCTGAGCGCGTCTTCCTCAGAAACACCTTTGAGCTCCTTATTAGTCTTGCCTTCATGGTCTGATTCACTGAAACAAGATTACATTTTATGTTAACATTTTCTACTTAGCATACTTTAGTCCGAATTGTAGGTGCCTCTGATGTGAATGAATGAAGCTTTTTACGTCCTTAAAAACAACTTTTACCAGCTCATTTTAGTTTATAACTGCTCAGATTTCCAGTAGGTATCAACTAAGTGCAATATAGCCAAATTCTGAAAAATGAGGCCTAGCAAGCAATCCAATCACATGTACCGATAAATATTGACGGCACGGTTGGCGCAGTGGCTAAGCGATTGGACTACTGCGCTGCGTGTCGCGGGTTCGATCCCCGCACGGAACAAATATTTGTATGGCCTACACTCCTACAGATAGTTGTTTCGGGTCTGGGTATATTTGTGTATGTGAGTTTAAATGTTTGTGTTTTCACGATACAGGAGAAATTCCTAGTGGGGGCAACGTTTTAAAGAAAAGAAAAAAAGAATTCAGGTAACAAAGACACATACTTAAAACATTTGTGTTAGTGTAGGTACCTTAAAGGTTAAAAGTACAACAAATTAATAAGTATGTAATATATATAAATCTATACCTACTAATATTATAAAGAGGAAATATTTGTTTGTTTGTTTGTACCAATTTAACTCAAAAACTACTTGACCGGTTTTGAAAATTCACCGTTAGAAAGCTACATCTTTGCCGAGTAAGGCCCGTAATCCACCAAAGCGGAGATGTGCCAAGCGGAGAGGAGATGTGCCAAATTCGACCAATCACAGTTACATCTGGTATTTCGCCCTTCCTGTGATTGGTCGAATTTGCACATCTCCTCTCCGCTTGGCACATCTCCGCTTTGGTGGATTACGGGCCTAACATTGGCTATATTTTCTTCCAGAAATAATAAGGGATCTCTTAGAAAACTTCAATTATGTTACCCAAAGTGTTTTTTTTTCCGAAAAAAGTCTTTCATCGCATGCGCTGCTCAAAGTATTGGTGCCAGCAGCGCAAAAAAATGTTCTACTATATTAAAGAGCACATCAATATGTATAAAAATAAACAACACTTCAAACGCCTATCTCCAACGGATATCTCAGAATTACTGCTTTTACCATTGAAATCTAAAACAATTATCACTATACAGATTATAAAAAAAAACCTTCCACCGCTTTGGTCTGTCGGTTACCAATAGATACAGTCGTTTTCGAGTAAGGTGTAATATAATTTTATGAATATTTTTTGTCGTGATAACCGACATCCACGCGGGCGAAGTGCTAGTGATACAATATATTAATACGTATAAGATCTGGTTACCTCTCCGAGGAGTCAGATATGTAGTCCTTCTCCCGTCCCTCCTCGTCTCCGTCGTCACTATCCTCAAACGCCTCGTCCTTCACTTTCTTCTTCTTCTTGTTTGCGGCGGCCGCTGTAAATTGACAGTTAATTTAACTGTGGTTTGTAAGTGAGCTGACTTTTTTGATAAAGTTATTTAAAGTGATAGTCCCTTCTGGATCTAATCCAGCTGGATAATGTCCCTTCTGGATCTAATCCAGCTGGATAATGTCCCTTCTGGATGTAATCCAGCTGGATAATGTCCCTTCTGGATCTAATCCAGCTGGATAATGTCCCTTCTGGATCTAATCCAGCTGGATAATAGATTACTCGCCACGTAATTAGAAAGCTGTGGGGGGGGGGTGTGTGTTCGCGCACGAAAGTCAAAATGCTAAGTCAAAATGCATTTGCTATTATCCTCCTTTATTATTATCGATTGCTATTATCACAAGAGATGGCGCTACCTACCTTTCTTTTTGTTCTTCTTCTTCTTATCACCGGCATCGCTGTCATTGTCTTTTTCCTTATCGTTGTCAGAGTTCGAGGAGTCGTCGTCCGAGTCTATCCACTCGTCCATCTCTGACAACTTTAGATCTGAAACAGAAGTAAGTAGGAAATGTGGTCGAGAGAAAATAAACAAAAGAGATTAATTCAGTTAAAACGTAGGGAATATATAGGTATACCAGTGGCATGATCGAATAAAATATGAACAATGAAATATTCATGAAATAAACATATTAATGAATTTTAAAATGCATGAAGTTTGTTCCGAAATTATCAAAATCTAAAAAAAACTTTTAAAATCCTCAAGAATCGGACAGGTTTTTTTTTTAACATATTGTATAAATAAGAACCATAATCTAATTCAACACCTACATTATTTTACAGAAAAAACAGTACACTAAACACAGTATACATTTTTACTCTACCTATACCACCGGAAAGTACATTAGTATAGGACGTACCTTTCTTAGCCTTGCCGCCTTTGAGTTTCTTGTCATCAGGGTCGTCAGCGTCGTCAGCGGCATCATCACCGCGCATGCGCTTACGAAACATGAGGGAGAAGTAATTCAGCACTTTGTTGCGTCTGCAAGTCGAAAATGTCATTAATTATACAGGATGGTCGATAATCACTATCACTACATAGTATAAAATAAAGTCGCTTTCTCTGTCCCTATGTCCCTTTGTATGCTTAAATCTTTAAAACTACGCAACGGATTTCGATGCGGTTTTTTTTAATAGATAAAGCGATTCAAGAGGATGGTTTATATGTATAATAACATCCATTTGCACCCGTGCGAAGCCGGGGCGGGTCGCTAGTCCTAACTAATATTATAAATGCGAAAGTAACTCTGTCTGTCTGTGTTTGCTTCACGCCTAAACTACTGAACCGATTTGTGTGAAATTTGGTACAGACAAAGTTTGGAACTTGAGAAAGGACATAGGACAGTTTTTTTTTTTTTTTTTTTTCGCGGGATAACCAAAAATCTGCCGGAAGTCACTATTCCACGCTAACGAAGTCGCGGGCAAAAGCTAGTGATGTTATAAATTACATACATAAACTGCCAAAATCATTACCCTTCCTTTTGGCTTCGCCGTAGTGGGGTAAAATAATTGAAACATTATGCGGTATTTTTTTTTTCCAAAAACTGACTGCCCAAAATACCGTCTGTTGGAGCACCAGTAATGTTTTTGGCAACAAACGAGAAGCTCTAGATGTGCAGAAATAATCGAGCGAGGGACTCGAGACGAAATTCACTCGCACCGATTAGCGCCTCTGGGCCTCTGGGTAACTTACCGCGCTAGCTCGTTTACGAAACCAGTGGTTATTTCCTTTACATAAATTATAAGGTGGCAGGTGGAGTAAAGCTGTGACGAGAGGCATCCAGCCCCCGTAGCATTGTGATTCTATCTCTATTCTACCAAGAATAGACAGATTTTTCCATACAATTTGACATGAAACCTTGTTACAATCTGTCATTTTGTCGATTCTTCCGTCGACAAAACCCGTTTCTTCGGTGGTCATGCTAAGCCGGCAGGTAATAAAATGGAAAGTGTCGGAGGTCCGGTCGCGAGATTGGCAAACGACATTGTTGCCATTGCGAGAGTATCCTGCATGAGGCTGACATAAGAGTATGGAGCTAGACACAAGCAAATAGATAGCTATACCCAGTAGTGGGTGAACCAGTGGGTGTCGGGTGATGATGATTATTTATAAAATGATGAATACCTTCCGAATTCTTCGTCAGCCTCTTCAGCAGACAAAGCTTTGTACCGCTGGATGGGTTGGAAATTGTACCTGGAACAAAGGCCCAGTCTTTAATCTCATTATCATTTCGACGACACGGTTGGCGCAGTGGCTGAGCGATTGGACTGCTGCGCCGCGTGTCGCGAGTTCGATCCCCGCACGGAACAAATATTTGTATGACCTAGAGATAGTTGTTTCGGGTCTGGGTATTTGTGTATGTGAGTTTAAATGTTTGTAAACGCACCCACGATACAGGAGAAATCCTAGTGTGGGGCAACATTTTTTTAAACAAAAAAAAAAAAAAATTGTAGAAATTATTTTTGTTCCTTTTAACAAGAATTGAAATAGGTAGTTACCATTCTTGCAGCGGGTAGGCATCGATGGCTCCATCAGCTGCGTGCGTGAACACATAGTACGCCGCGTGCTCCGACACACCACCCTCACGGATACCCTTGAATCTGTAAACAATAGTTTTTTAGAACATGGTGTAATAAACGTGCTTTTTGAAGCCGTCAGTCAACCAAGTACAGTATTAGTGTGTATTTTGAATATCAAACTAAGTAGGTAACATATTTTTGCTGAAAATCTACCTGTTTTAGATTTGTACACTTCTAAACTAAATGATGAATTGATGACATACAACAATCGACCTCATTTTTCGAGATAAGAATTATTTTTTTGTATTTGATTGAGTGAATTCTATCAATCTGTTATTTATTTGCAAGGCAAAGCTAAATATATGGAAACAATCAGAAAGTTGCAAACTATGCAATACTTTTTAGGTCAATACACTCAAATACACTGTAAAACACATGACTGTACTCACCTGTTTCTAAGTACCTAGGCACTCAATGACAAACAAGTTGTGCATGATGTGCTTACCTGCCGGCTTAGCATGACCACCAAAGAATCGGGTTTTGTCGACGGAAGAATCGACAAAATGACAGATGGTAGCAAGGTTTCATGTCAAATTGCATGGATTTTTTTTTGTCTATTCTTGGTAGAATAGAGATAGAATCGCCATGCTACGGGAGCTGTAAGAGGTTGAAACACTTGTCTGTGACTCTTTTCTTTGTGCAGTGTATTCAATTGTTGGTGAGCCAAATAAATAAAATAAATGAGTATTCAAACTTACTTCTTGCCAGTCTTGCCTCCAACTTTCAGTATCCACGGCTGGTCCTCAGGCTTGTACTTCCGTGAGATGATACCGAACTTCTTACGTCGAGCCTCCTCGCGAACGTCACGCCCGTATTCTGAACCAGCGCCGAATCTTATTGGGATTAGATTAAATGTCTCAATTGTTAGTAATAAAAATGGGATAAGTCTGGGATAATGATCTACCAATGTTTTGTTTCTATGCAGAATACCTGAACTGGGTGTAAACTTTTCAGAAGGGGCTGTAAGAGCACATTGTAGCTTCAGGGAAATTATTGATTCTTATGTTTTATTTGCATGATGATGCCAATCAATGCAGTTATCCAACTCTTACAGTAGAATCCCGATTATCCGAATCAATTAAAACTAGGGATATTCCGTATAGTCAAAAATATGGATAATCGATTTCAATGTAAAATCAAACAATATTAATAACTTTTTATTAGTGTTTCAAACACTATTATTCATTTCATTTAGTACACACGGCTACACATCAAGCTATACAAAACCAGTATAATCTGATCGTTCACTGTGCGAAAAGATCTAGTAAAGTGAGGTCAAGATTAACTGGTTTTGTATAGCTTGGTGTGTAGCCGTGTGTACGATAGGTACACAATACGATTTTTTTTTTTTTTTGTTAGCCTATATTGTCCCACTGCTGGGCAAAGGCCTCCCCCATAGTCTTCCACTCTTCTCTCCGTGCGGCTTTTTCCGGCCAATCTCGTACAAAAGCCTCTAAGTCGTCACGCCAGCGTTTTCTAGGCCTCCCTCGGCGATACAATACGATAAGATATAAAAATAAGGTGACTAGAGGTAGAGCCCTGAAATGTGAGTCTGCATAATCGGATATTTGGATAATCAAGGTTCGGATAATCGGGATTCTTCTGTACTTGAAACAACCTATCCTTATTATAATTACACATACTACATTGTATGTTTAGTTGATTAATTATAGATGTTCTTTAGATTATGTTAAAAATCTTCTCCTAAACAGTAACATCACCAAGAACAGCATTGAATAACATTGTGATCTAAACCAACTTACTTGGGCATATCCTCATCCATTCCTTTAAACTCCTTGATATTATTTTCACGTTCCATCTTGACGTGTGTCCATTTTGCAAAGTCCACGTTCAGGGTGGCATTGAACCGCATAACATGGTTTTTCTTCTTTACATTCTTTGGGACTCTGATTTTAAACTCTTGTATGGTTGCAGCTGATGATGGTTGGAATGAGTTCTGAAAAAAAGAGGTTTGTTTACTGTTTTAATTTGTTATTGAAAAATAGGGTCTGAGAGCAGCAGTGGTCCAGTGGTTTCGGTCCCGACTTATGAACAGTAGGTTGTGGGTTCGACCCCAGCCAGGCACGTTACTTTGTGTAATTTATTTCCTCACCGCTGCTCTCAAAACGGTGAAGGAAAACATCGTGAGGAAACCGGCATGTCTTAGAAACCAAGAAATTCGAAGACATGTGACATCTGCCAATCCGCACTGGGCCCGCGTGGTAGATTATAGCCCATCCCTCTCCTAGAGAGGAGGCCTGAGTCCCTGCAGTGGGAACATTATAGGCTAATGATGATGATTGAAAAATAGACGATTTAATCCTGTATGATCAAGTGAATATTATTGTAAGAAGCTAATGAGATTTTTGTGTAAAAACTGAAAGTCCGCCCCTAAGATGACCTACTGACCAAATTTTACATTGGCACATCAATCAGTGCTTCAATCAGTTTCCATTACATTTTACAGGTGACATTGTGATTTATGTAATTAGCAAAATGGCTGTAAACAAAGGTTTTATTGGAAAAATAAACAAATACGTACCGACGGCCCAGCAGACGTCATTTTTCGAAACGATTTTCACTTTTACACTTCACTTTACTTGTAATTATGATTGAGAACTATATATTGCACAAGTATTTTATCTTCTACATATTAATACTTATTTATACGTGTAAATGGACATTATACGAATAACAAGAAAATAAAATAATCCTACGGTGTCATTACCGATCTGCTGACTGCAGGCTTATGCCTGACACGCAAAATGTCAATTTTGCAAGTGCCAGATGACAAAATACGTTCTGTTTTTTATCGGTCATGCTATTTGTGTACTAAAAGTACGTTGCTAAAAAGAGAACTGTTTAAATATCCTCATCTATACACAAACCATGATTAATTACATAAAATAAATGCTGCCTTTTTTGTCTTTTGACGGGATTTATTACTTGATTATGGATAAACGAATCAACAAACTAAACGTAAAATTTCGATTGACAAGTTGCGTTCAGAACACATTATTTTATTTTATTTCCATAAACATAATAATTATTTATATAAACAAAATACTGAATCATAAACACTTGCTATTTTGAAAATTTTTGTTGAAATCGTAGTATATTGATATCTAGAAATATTGAAATGCCGTGGAAATGTTCAAAGAAGTCCAAATCAAGGTGTCAAAAGTTTCAATCATGATCACAGAATCATGATATTCGAACGACCTAACCTATTCGCACGGACGCACGCACACATCTCTTGGTTGTTTTGATCCCGTTAGGGTATATATGTTCTGTGGTTTTGATACATTTTTATTTTTACTAGCTTATTTTTCACTGTTTCTTAGCTAAGTGTAACTAAATAATAGTATTAAAATATGGGCAAGAAGAAGAACAAAAATAAGGTCAGCGGTGCTGTGAAGACCGCTGCTAAAACTGAAAAGAAACTTGCTAGTAAATTGAAGAAAGAACTCGCCAATCTAGGAGAGGTTAGCACCTTTATGTACATTTAGAAGTCTACTACAGTAGTAACTAGTAACTAAGCCGTTTAATGAGATAAATAATAAATAAATGGGATGTGTGACTTAATTAAATGGGATGTGTGACTTCTAAAATGTTTTTGATACGTTTTGTTCGACATTAAATAATAAGTAACTTGGATGGATGAAATATCGAATCAGCCCGCATGCCAAGCACGCCGATGACTTGATTATGAAAAGAAATTACTACCTATATTATTCTAAAATTGTAGACCACGTCCTATGAGACATAGTTTAGTTTAACGGGGCTTTTATCCGCACTTAGCCTCTTGATTGGACCATTGTGCGTAATGTTTTAAAGAATACCTACTCCAACCTTAAGTTAACTAGTTGGAATAAACGGCTTTATTATTATTACTCCAACCAATATAGGTCGACTAGGTCATCCCAGAATTGCAGCAGCCTTCTGTCCTATGAGACATATTATCATGAGTTTAGACATAAGTATGTAGAACATGGCCTAACTGCCCGTCCGGTTGGAGGATCCTCCCTTTTCTATGAGGGACGATGAGCTTTACACCCTGTTCCTCATCACCCCCAAACTGGTGACCACGAGCATGAACGTCAGCGCAGCCTTTGTGCAACAACTACATACGTCGTCATCAACCACCTTTTCTTCAAGACAACAAAAGGAGACAGGTAGTAACCCTTCTACCTGGGTCTCTAATGTTATGGATATAACTTTGTGCTTGCCAAGTTCAGTCATGAACATAATATTTATCTACAGGTGTACTGTACTGGGATAAAGTATCCTATTTTGAAACTCATCATCTTCCTGCACTTACTCATCCCTGCACTTACCAGTCCCATAATACTTGGGGTTGACGAAACACGTTTCCTTCTTCAATTCTCCCCGGCAAGGTAACATAAAGATGATGAAAAAAAAAAGACTATAACGTAACATGGAGAAAATAAATAAATAAAATATTTACTTCTTTTCTTTGCTATGTTTATTTTCAGGAAGACTTCTTTGCTATGTTTATTTTCAGGAAGACATAGCCAAAGTGCTAGCAGAGATTGAGAAGGAGGAAGCCAAGCGGTCTGCAACCTCGGAGAAGACCCTGCCAGGTCCTCCATCACCCAGAGCATATGCCACCCTCACACCACATCCTACCAACAATGAACTTATTGTGTTTGGTGGAGAATATCATAATGGACAAAAGGTAAATTTTATCATCATAAACAACAGCCTTTTTCTATATTTAAAATGTCACTTACGGGATATCTTCCGTGATTATCATATGTTTTGAGTTCCCGATTACCCGATATTAACCCGCGATCATGGCGCTTGCAACAGCGTCGAAATATCGGGAACTCAAAACATATGATAATCACGGAAGATATCCCGTAAGTGACATTTTAAATATAGTTATGAACCGTGAAAGGTTAAAACAGAGCCTTTTTCTAATTAAAAACTCTTCTTTTATGCAGAATTTATATTAAACAACATAGATATTGTTGGTCTTTTCTGCTAACACAAAATTTATAATTTTTTATGGCCATTAAAATAGTTTAATATGATGGCAACTTTTTAACATGTTAGTAAAATAAAGCCAAGCTTTTTCTTCACTATTGGCTTTTTGCTTGTGATGTATCCTGCCGATTCCTGCCACACATCTGATTATAGTCAGTGATGACTGATAGCAGATAAGAAGAGGAACAAAAAATAAACTATTTGCTTTTTCTCTTTAAAAAATGATAAAATTCACAGTCAATGAATCAATCTGGTAACCATGTCCTGTACTCTCAATGAGTGGTTATCTCATAAATAAACTATGTATATTTATGTATTTTATTGTTATAGACTGAAGTATACAATGAGCTGCTCTTCTTCAACCCAGTGAACAACTCCTGGAAGGTGCTGAAGACTCCTGGACCACCTCCTCCGAGAAGTGCACATCAAGCTATTGCTACACCTGCTAACAAGTAACTTGCACTATATAAATTAAATTTAAATAGAAAGTATGTGTGTTCTGGCTAATCTCCGAAACGGCGGCTCAAATAAATTCGATAAATCTGATGCGTGTCTTAGGTTCCAACTTGAGACATATGACTTGGCAATCCGACGGTGACTCCACTAGGCTATTACTTAAAAGTTCTGAGAAATAAAACCGGCCAAGAGCGTGTCGGGCCACGCTCAGTGTAGGGTTTTTTGTTAGAGGGGGGGGACGCATTGTTTTTTACTTTTGGAGCGATTATTTCCGAAATTATTGACATTATCTGTTAGGGTTGAAATTAAAAAAAAACCACTTCCCACTTTACATATAGGGGGGCTACCCTAATAAAACATTTTTTTCCAATTTTTATTTTACCACTTTGTCGGCGTGATTGATACACATATTGGTACCAAATTTCAGCTTTCTAGCGCTAACGGTCACAGAGATTAAGCGAGGACGGACAGACAGACATGGCGAATCTATAAGGGTTCCTAGTTGACTACGGAACCCTAAAAAATGCACACATTTCTGTATTGTTTTACTAAGCAAATACAAATAATATTTTACTTTCTAGAGGTGAGCTATGGGTGTTTGGAGGAGAATACACAAGTCCATCAGAGACACAGTTCCATCATTACAAGGATCTCTGGTGCTTCTCATTGGCCGAGAAGAAATGGGAAAAGGTATGTTGTCATAATTGAATAAAGTGTTTGAAAGAAGACGCTAGAGGTAGTGCTCTGCACGTTTATAGAACGAGACTGCATTATAGAACGAGATGACGTGGCCTCGGCGCAAGGGCAAAGAAGGAACATGGGTTCGGTTTTTAGTCAGTAGAAGTCTGACACTCCCCTTCGCTCTGCCCAAGAGCGGGGGGGGGGGGGGGGGGTCATTTGATGATTTTCCACCCACCAAAAAAAAAAAGAGGTAGTGCTCTTAATATTATGAAGTTAAGGACGCATTTACGATGGATAGTCAAATCATTACTTTTTTAAACAAAAGTATGTTTATTAAATACAATGCTTTGTATTTTTAAAATGTATAAGGATAGAATTGTAGGTAGATGTGCAAGGTACAATTCTTAACTATAAATATAATTTTAGATATGTCCAGTTTCTCAATAAATGTACCGAAGTAAAATATTTCACTTCGGTACGGTTTAAAAAAGTAATGATTTGACTATCCATCGTAAATGCGTCCTTAAGTGTTCTGACTGGGAAAGGATACTTTTGTTTACGCAAGGCGTAAGGCGTAATGTTGTGTTATTGACTGACTTTGTTGAAACTGAAAACTTCAGGCTAGTTCTGAATTTCCAACTTTATTCCTTCAGGTAAAAACATAACCTTGTTTTGTCAGAAAACCGCCCGCCATATTTATTGTCTCTCTTCTCAGGTGGTAGCCCCAAACGGCCCCTCCCCGCGCTCCGGGCACCGCATGTGCCTCCTCGGTCGCAACATCGTGGTATTCGGCGGCTACGCTGACGACGGACGCGAGTGTCGGTACTTCGACGATGTATACACGTTCTGTCTGGACACCCGGACCTGGACCAAGCTGGCCCCCAGTGGGAGAGGTCCCAGTGCAAGGTCCGCCTGTGTTATGTTACCTGCAGGGAGCGATTCGGTGAGTTTTGTGTGAGAATTGGACGCGATGATATATACATCTTCTGGCTGGACACTCGGACCTGGACCAAGCTGGCCCCCAGTGGGGGATGTCCCAGGTAGTTTAGGTGTTTTTTGTGTGAGAAACTGAGAACCTTACAACTTTAAAAATAAATAATTAAAAATAAATCTCCTGCACGTCGCCTCTTTCAACGCACTCTCGCGCATTCGTAACACTTCGTTCACTTCCGCTGTTTGCTTTTCTAGCCCAACCTTCGGTTTCGGGAGCTAAAACTTTGGTCGGACTAGCAATCAAATGAATCGCGTAAACGAAGCAAACCTTTCCATGCGCATCTTTCGTAGAAGTGGATACTCAAGTTTGTGCAATGGTCAAAATTATTTTGACAATAGGGGATCGGACATAAAAAAACTAATTAGTCCGTCAGATAGATTTCCAAAAATTATTGGACACGTATTTTTTCTTTTTTCACGTAAACTTAAAATGAAGACGATACAGTGCTTCGAAAACTCGTGTGACGTCATACGATAGTACATTTTGACGACACAAATGACGTTTCAAGCCCCACTCCAAGATCTTTGACGCGTTTTATCTTCGTCATTTTTTATTGATTTGATAAAACCAAAAACACGTATTCAATATTTTTCGATAATCTAACTTACGGACTAAACAGAATCATATTATTTTGACGCGACGACGTGTCGTGACGACATGTCGTCTGCTGCTGCATCGTGCAGTCGGCTACCAACTTGTACCTTGAAACCCAATTATCTCCCCTAGCTCCTAATCTACGGCGGTTTCTCCCGCGTCCGCGAAGGTCGCACAGAGCGCACTTACACTCACACGGACCTGTTCCGCCTGGCGCTGAAGTCTGGCGGGGGCTGGTCGTGGCGCTCCCTGACCGGCGGAGCGCTGGCCCCGCCTGCTCGGGCTGGCCAGGCCGCCGCTGTCAACGTGCATAGTAACAGGGGATATGTGTTTGGAGGAGTTAGCGTGAGTATTTATTTATAACTAGCAATTCACCAGTCACCCGGTTTCGCACAGGTAGAATGTGCTACAAATAAACCTTCCCCCTGTAATCACTGTATCTATTGCTGAAAACTGCATTAAAATCCGTTCCGTAGTTTAAATTAACTAAGCGTACAAACAGCGAGAGCGACTTTGTTTTTTTTATGCAGGTACTCGCTACACTTAACAAAAATAAGACAATCTCAAGTCCTACGTGTCTTTGAAAGGACGTTAAGCCGTTTGGTACAGGCTGTGATTCTTATCTTTGACAATAGTTACGGGTTGTCAGATGCTCGCAAGTCCAACAGCGCTATATTATATTTAAAATACTGGTACCTGTCTTACCAGATATAAGACTGTGGGCCGGTTTCACCGGTTACGGATAAGTCCCTGATAGCCTATCAGGAACTTATCTGCCAGATAAACTACAACTTTTGATAGCATTATCTGTCAGATAACTATCTGACACTTTATCCGTAACCGGTGAAACCGGCCCTGTATATCGACCACAACTTATTTGAGAGAGTCTGGACAGTTGAAAATGACAAGAAATGCTTGTTTTACTCAAACATGTTTTTGTCATAATAATTATTATCAATAACGGTATTAACATATATTTACAGGATGTTGAAGAAACGGAAGAAGAGCTACGTGGTGAGATGAGCGACGATCTTCAACTGCTAGACCTGGAACATGGCAGGTGGCACAACGTGACCCTTAAGTGTGACCAGCAGCATTTGCCAGCCGTGGCCGAGGAGCCCATGGATGTGAAAGAAGAAGAAGCTGTCACAGGTAATACGAACGACAAACGAACGTTTTATTTCTTTATTTAAAATAGGTACACCTAAAGTACAGTCGAACAAGCTAATAAGTATACAGGGTAGAGTTCTTTATAATTCAAGAACACTGGAAATATTTATTGCAATTTTGTTTTTTATAGTGTTTTGCGTTAAGCGACTGATGTCAAACGCTGTATCGTTTGACAACAGTCTCTAAATGTATCTGTATAATCTTAAAAGTAAATACAAGTTAGCTGGCTGTATACTTATTAGCTTGTTCGACTGTACATACATTTATTTTTTTTGAAAATAGATCATAATAGGATAATACTATGAATTGCGTTAAAATTCGTAAAGGTCCACCGTTCACGTAATGGACCTATCATAATAGTATGATAGGTCCATTTTACGCTTTTGAATGCAATTCATATTATGATCTGCTAAAGTGGCCATCTTAGACCTCTAGAATGTTAAGTTCTTAAAAATGCAGTAATGTATACTGTTGTTCTAACTGATTATAATTAGAACAACAGAGTACTTAGGGCCCGTTTACAAGGTGTAAATGGACCCTTCTCAGAAGTTGCTAACCAGGCTTTCTTTACATCAAAATAAGTAACTACGCACGCAAACATTGTTTCTGTTGAGACATTGAAAGTTAAAGCTGACCTTCGATGTATCTAGAAGGTTTCCAGGCGTGTCCATAGCAAAAAAGAAAATCGCAGTACTCGCGGTACTTTTACACCGATTATACCAAGTACAGTATACATACATACCTATTACTAAGGCTATTACACTGTGTAACAAACCACCTTTCCCTCCCCACAGTGGTAACCGACGAAGTGTTCACAATGAAGCTGGGCGGCGCCTCCGCCCCCTCGGCCTCCGCCCCCTCGGCCTCCGCCCCCTCGGCCTCCGCCCCCAGCACCACACGCACAGGTCCAGGTGCCAGGATGTCTGCCATGATGGCCGTGCAACGCTCTGTACTCTATGTGTACGGTGGAGTACTGGAGAAGGAAGATAAGCAGTTCTATCTGTCGGATATGTATAGTTTAGGTGAGTGAAGAAGCTTCATTAAGGGCCGGTTTCACCGGTTACGGATAAAGTTTCAGATAGTTATCTGACAGTTGATGCTATCTACCAGATAAAGGCTGCTGATAACTTTTTTCTGTTTCACCATCAAACTCCCTGATAAATTATCTGGTAGATAAAGATATCAGCCACTTACTAATTAACGGAACGGCAACGTCGCTTTTTTGGGTTTCGATACTACTACTACGTACGTCGAAGACCAAGGTAATGGGCCCAACAGCCACACGAACAACTTCAACTTTTATTTTTATTCAAATGGAACAACAAACAGCTACAATATAAAGCATAGACATCTAAATACACTAGACTTTTAACAATATTGCAGCCCACAACGCTGTTCACAGATTTATTAAAGCATACATAATAGCAAAAATAATAATCATCGCTACGGTAACAAAAACTTAGTAGGTACAAATAGGTAGTGTAAAAATGTAATTTAAAATTCACGAAAGTTCATTTAGAATTAGACTTTTAAACTTATGGGGAGTACATGTAAAGATATCGATGTGTTCAAAGGTGCTGTTGTAGGAATCGACCATTCTGCGAACAGGCGAACGCAAGCCAGAGTTAGATTTGGATATACCAACTGAGAATAATTTGCCAGCGCGCACCTTTCGCTTGTGGATCGTCCTAGGAACCGCATAACATATCATATTGGACAGTTCCATGCAGTCAAATTTATTTCTTACAATATTATATAGGTTGATAGCTTCTAAATACTTACGTCTACTTTCAAGCGTTGCGATCTTATACTTCACAAGTAAATTATGGTATGGTAAATAATATCCACAGCATCTATAATGCATAGTACGCAAGAATTTATATTGAACACACTCAATCATTTCAACGTACTTTTTGTAGTAAGGACTCCAGACGGACACGGCATACTCCAATTGAGAGCGTACGAGCGACTTATACAAGCAGATATAGGAAGATGGCTTTTTAAAATCAACTGTTGCACGCATTACAAATCCGTATAGTTGATACGCTTTATTAACAATTTTTCCTATGTGTAAGTCTAAGCAAAGATTCGAATCAAGGATAACACCGAGGTCTCGAATAGAATCCACTTTAAGTAGGGGTGCATTGCACAACGTGTATGTGTGGATTATTATGCTTTTATTTTTTGTAAACTTTAACCCCCTTATTAATAAAAAAAAGTTAAGCCTGCTTAAACTTACGCTTGGTTTATCTCGCATGCCGTCCCTTTCTTTTGAATATTTTTGAAGTGAGACGGCATGCGAGATAAACTAAGCGTAAGTTTAAGCAGGCTTAACTTTTTTTTATTAATAAGGCCGTAAGAAGTTACATTTGGGTAAGCTTAGATGCAATTTATTTTCCTGACAATAACAGGATAGTCGATCCAAATCTTGTTGCAGCAGAAGGCAATCGCTTGATTGTCGAATGGTTCTATATACCTTTAGGTCGTCGGCATATAGTAAAAATTTGGTATTTTTGAAGCATTTGCTGATGTCACTTATATATAAAATGAACAAAAGGGGACCAAGTATAGAGCCCTGAGGTACGCCAGAGGTAACCTGTGCGATATTAGATTTATGACCATTGATTACAACCATCTGACTGCGGTTGGTAATGTAAGACATGAACCACCTCAGAAGATTACCACGAATTCCGTTGAACGCTATTTTATTTAGTAGTATTTCATGGTCCACCTTGTCGAAAGCCTTACAGAGGTCGGTATACACTGCATCCACTTGAACACGGCTGTCAATACAATCGAACAAAAAGCTTGAAAATAATAATAAATTTGTATTTGTAGACCGACGTTTAACAAAACCGTGTTGTTGTTGAATTATGATGTTGTGGAGTACAGGATAAATTTCGTTATGGACTAACCTCTCAAAGAGTTTTGCCAATGTAGACAGGATGGAAATGGGACGATAGTGTTCCACGCTGCGTTTGGATCCACCCTTGTGAACGGGTACAATATACGCATGCTTCCACAAATTAGGTACAACTCCTTCAGATATGCATCCTTACATAGTATAAAACAAAGTCGCGTCTGTTTGTTTGTTTGTTTATTTGTTTGTTTGTCTGTATGCTTAAATCTTTAAAACTACGCAACGGATTTTAATGCGGTTTTTTTTAATAGATAGAGTGATTCAAGAGGAAGGTTTTAATACCTTTTTTGTACCCGTGCGAAGCCGGGGCGGGTCACTAGTTTATTATATAGAATAAATAGAGGTTTGCAGATGGAAGTCGCAGTATTCTTAAGGAAGTAAGGTGAAAGGCCATCAGGACCTGGACCCTTCGCTGGATCCAGGGTTTTAAGCTCCTTCAATATGTTCTCTTCACTAAAAGAAAACTTCATAAAATAACCTCTTTAATTTAATTTGATTCGTTAGTATTCTAAGAACAAGGGATTACGCTACGATATTATGATGTCGCTAATAGTTCGAGGGCTTTTCACACTGTGCTTTTCATTACGAATACAAGGGAAGTTGGTGGGAATAGGCTTGCCCCCAATTACCTAAATCGCTTGATGGCAATAGGCTTGGTCTTAATTAGATTGGTTGATGGCAATAGGCTTACTCCTAATTACACCCGTTGCTGGCAATAGGCTTGTCCCCAATTACATCATTTGATGGGAATAGGCTTACTCTTAATTACATTGATTGATGGCAATAAGCTTTTACTAATTACATCGGTTGATGGCAATAGGCTTGCCCCTAATTACATCAGTTGATGGCAATACGCTTGCTCCTAATTACATTGGTTGATGGCAATAGGCTTGGTCCCAATTACATCAGTTGATGGCAATAGGCTTGCACCTAATCACATCGGTTGAAAAATAAAAAAATAAAGTTAATTGGCAGGAACCATAATTTTTTACAATATTATACAAGTTGCTGTTTCATTTCCTCGCAATCGAAGTGAAAAGTAGAGTGTTTTCGTTCCCGCCATTTGAAACCTTATTTTATCTGTCAGATAACGTCTCTAGCGGCCACTTGATAAATACATATTAGTACATCCATAGACAAGCACCATTTTTTTTATTTTTTTTTTTACCATTGCCTTCGTATTTTTTTTTTTGTGAAAAGTAAAACTCATCCGACATTACCGCTTTGCTAGTGATTGTCTGAGTGTCTTTGTAAACAAATTTTCTTATTTTATTCCTAACTTTCGGTTATTCCTAAAATTTAATTTCATCGATCGATAGAAGTATGTAATTTCAAATAACTTTTTTATTTCAACAGAACTACACAAACTAAACGAATGGAAGACGCTAATCGAACAGCCGTCTCTTCCCGACTGGCTCGGTTCTGACTCCGAATACGACTCCGAAACTGGCTCCGACACCGGCTCCGATGACAGCTCCGAAAGTGACGGTTAACCTGAAGTCGACCTTGTTGTAGTGCAGTAAGGTTCGGTGTAGAATGTACTGTGATCGAAGTGTAAGGGTAAACTTATTTTTTGTACTTGGTATTTTATTTTTTACGTACTCTGTGTCACTGATCTTTAATCTGAGAAATTTATGGAGAGACGCCAGCAAAAAAATCTACTACAATGTTGAAATTTTATCGATTTTCAACTTTATCGGTAAAGGATTAAGTTCAAAGTTGATTGGAAGAAAATTTGAAAGTTTTGGCTTCATGTGCTGTAGCTAATTTGATAAGACTTGTAAGTGTTCAATTAATGTGGTAAGGACGCCTTTGTCCAGCACCTAAAACTGGAATTATACAGATTAAAAACAATAAAAAAATACAAATCATTTTAAATCGTCGTGGTATTGTATAATGATATGTGTTGTATACGTCATAAGATTCAAACTCGTATATTTGTAAATATTTTAAGTTAATAAGAATAAAACATTACTTTTAAGACACAATAAATCATAGTTTTTCATTTCATTCCTCTAGAAATGTGATTCATCTTATTTAGGTGTTTTAGAGTTAAAATGGGGAAAAAAAAAACCAGCTATATTACACATGTTATCATTTTTATTATATGTACACGTTATAAATCTACGTAATAATATATCTTTATAAAAATCATTAGTCTACACACTCGTCCTAACTCACGTTTCACTATAATTCACTCACTGAACGCTCCAATGAGGTATTATTTAAATTCTTAGTCAACATCTATTTTCTGACCAGCCTGAGTTTTTGTCTGTGTCAATTCTGCCATTCAAAAATAAAATCTATCGAATAGGGAATAGTGTCCAAAATGCAATAAAGGATTTAAATAATAGAATTTATGCCGAAATTGAAACTACTAGCAGAAATAAGAAAGTTGGTTTGGAAGTCACGCGAACACAGATTGGGATGGAATTAGAAACAGAATGAGCAAGCCTTGACAAACATACTTTTGAATCGGAAAAAAATGAAATCAAACAAACAAAAGTCACCGACTTCAGAGACTGGTTTTTCTTCTAAAGTTTACTTTTTCACTTTTTTGTGTTTTTTTTTTTGAAGTCGGTTTTATTTTTTGTTAAAAAGTTTTTATTTTTCACTTTTTAGTGGTTCACATGTTCATGGGTCAATGTAGTTTTTTTTTGAGTTTTGTTGTTTTTTCAAAAACCGCTTGTCCGATTTCGAAAAAAAAAATATGGGACCATTTCGGAAGTATACCCTTTCCAACAAAGAAAGAATTTTTCAAATCGGTTAGCAAGTGACGGAATTATGCCCGAACAAACATTAAAAAAAAAATACAATCATCCGAATTGAGAACCTTCTTCTTTTTTAGAAGTCGGTTAAAAAACGTCCTTAACCTTTTGACCGCCATAGTCAAGTACAGACGACAAGCCGAACAAGCAAAAAAATACCTTAAGTCTGTCGACTTAAGGTACTTTTTGGCTTGTCGTCTAACTTGACTATGGCGCTCAAAAAACTTACAAAGTCACAGGCAATAACTAGTATGCATGACAAGTGACAACCTATCAAGCTATTCAAAACCAGTATAAGCGGACCTCTCATTGCATGGGTAATCTATACAAAGCGAGGACATGTCTTGTAATGCTGGGAATGCATACCTTGATGTGTCACCGGTGTCTACTAAGGTCATATAGGAAAGTAAAGTGATAATTGTTCCTATGCACGAATGAGATAGAGTTATACGTGACGTTATAGTGCCATCCCTTTTGCGCTAACCACCAAATATTTTTTTGAAAGTACTTCTTCCTTTAAATAATACCTCACTTTGCACGCTCATAATTTACGTATTTATGTAGGTATAGCCTCATATCCAATGGGAAAAATTGCTGTAAATTTATTATATTTTGCGAACCGTTACCGTTTCAAATAAAAGAACTTGAGACCAGATTTTTCCTATTAGACATGCGACTTGTTTTAACGGTCTTACGAAGCAATGGGAGTATATTGCGATCTGATATAATTGTGTTGTTATCTGAATAAATTTAAAAAAAAATCGTAATAAAAAATTGGTAAGTCAGAAATAATAGCATTCAATAACTGAAAGTACTAGACAAGTTTGAATATTCATATCAAATGTGTCACCATACTCATCATGTTAAACGAATTTGATCATTCTGTATTGATATTTTAATTCCCAATTTGCATGCAGACATCCAATGTATGTAGCTAGAGTACTAAGATCGCAAGATATTCCCATTGATTTGAAAACAAAGACGTAACATTAATTACATAAGTCCGATATCATTCAGAAAGTACTCAAAACAGTAATTAAACAGTATTTCAATCAATAAACTAAAGAAAACATCGAAATCATTCATTCAAATGAACTGTTCAAAGAAAATGCTCGTCCATTTCAGGATATAAGATTTATTGACGACTTTCCGCAGTTTATTCATTCAAATCAATTCATTATTATGGAAATTAAAACGTTAATGCCCACAGACATGCATGACACCTGTTATGTCGCAGTCAAAACAGACAAATGGTAAAGTGATAGAATGACTGTCTCAAAGCGACAATTACAAATAATGATAGATGTAAGTAAACGATATCGGTAATAAAACCAGAATTTAATGAACGCATTCCTCGTTCCAGTAATTAAGTTTGATACCAAACAATATGCTCCGTAAACATCTACTTTTACCGTAACATATTGGTATAGTTTCATTTTCATGACGTTTTTGTTACAAATCGTATCCGTTGAGTGCGTTAATAAAATTCTGTCGTTTTTATCTGAGTTTTTCTTGACATTCGTTTTCGCGCATGGTCAGTCGTGTCTACGGAAATCATCGTTCATGTGTTCTGAGTAATAAATCGTACCTATTTCTTAATGAGTTCGTTATACGTACATATAGATACATGGAGTTCATGTCGGTACCCTGTTACACAATAATTCATGACACTGTATAAAAAACTACAACTTTCTAGCAACATTTAGTGCGGTCTGCTTCACCGGTGGTTTATACAAAGTAAAGTGTACTTTTTCACGTTGGCATAAAGCTAGTTTTTGTTTCAACAGTTTTAGTTATGCTCCATGTAGGTATGTAAATGTCTTATGCAAATAATTGCACGTTTTTTGTTGAACGCATTGGTCATAGAATCTGTTTGTGATGAACCACCGGTGAGGTAGACGCGACGATTATTTAAGATCTATAAATCTCCAGTAACTAATGTTAAACATGATTATTTACATTACATCGAGCGACCGTTCAATATTTTACATACGAGTTATTTGAGACAGGTGTGAGCCAATTATTTACTCTTGATCGTTTGGAATTAATTACATAATTATGTAGTAACGTCGTCTGCATATCTTCACTAAAGTACCTACTGACACAATGGAATTCAAAACATTTTATAATATTATTGAAATAATTCTTGCGTCTCTTTGAGATATTATTAAACTTCAACTTAGTGCCTGTAATGGCTTAACTGAAATAAATGATTTCAGTTTGAGTTTCATGTCATTCAACATGGAATCGATTGAATATTTACTCTATTTGAGATTTGACTTCTATAATATGGCTGAAATCTTAAAAAAAAACTTGAAGATAGGACCCAATTTGCCATGCTTTTTTGTCTAGCTTTTCATACTCTATGTAAAATATTGTCACTAGTCGTACAATTCACCTGACACACGTACATACAAATCGAAATAAAACACGGACCGTAAAGCGTGGCAGTACATTTGTGCGCTAAATTATTCTTAAATAGATGGCACATAGCGATACCTTATAATTTGGTCCCCGTACTTTCTTGTTTTTACTTTCGGTATACTTGTTTATTGATGTCATTTTTGTTATAATATGTACTTTATTTTTTTGAGGGTTATAAAATTTGCATTGCATTGCAAATTTTTGGTTTTTCATAATTCGTCAGATTCTTCTATTTTTTTATTACTTATTTTTCATGAATGCAATACAAATTCTATAATCCAGTAAATGCAAATCCTTTCATTGACTATTGGTTTTAAATCAAATGATCTAATGTCCGACCTACGGGTTGAAGTTTCACTTCAAAAAAGCACAAAGGAAGGTATAGGTCAAGATCACAAAAATTAAAAACAAAGACTACTTTTAAAAATAATTTTTATTATTTCAAATTAGTTGAAAAAAACGTGTAAAATTTTACACTTTCTATTTATTACACAAGACCTTCCTCTGCTTGTTCGAATATTAAAAAATAATTGTGCGTTATTGTCGCAGCCGTCTTTCTATAAAAATGCACCGAACTGATTTTATATAAAATGACTTAGAACTTGCCAAACGTCGACATTCAAAACATTACAATTCATTTCTGATCATTATCCATTCATGGATATTTTACAAAAAAAAAAATGTATTTCTTTTACAGCTGCGACTCATATGACATATCTACATATAATATACGACGCCACATTACGTATAAAAAGAAATAACACTTAGAATATTATACACTGGTGTGACTTATCTAGCGTAAAAATATTCAATTTGCAATCTATCGGTCGTTTAAAAGTTTGCCTAATTTATAACATTGCCTGCGACATTAAATTGCAAACTAAACTCTAATCTTAGCAAAGTAAAGCTGAAGCCAAAATCGAAGATAAATATTTTAACAAAAAAATATTATTAATATTATATAAAAAAATGTAAAATTCAAATTATCATTACATCAGTCGGTTAAATGATTAGTTATCTTAGTCCGAATGAAATAATAATATTATAATTTGCATGTAATAAAAAATATAAATCGAAAGCAAATCAGTCTATAAACTTACTTTTAGAATTATGACTAAGTTTTATGTACATTTTTAGACATGTTTTTTTTAGTTCGTGGTAATCTGTGGTTTAGGGCCAAACAATCAAAATTTCTGAGCTCTAAACAAATATTTCCAAAGCTAGAAACCATAGCTTTAATTCATTTTAATAAACACTTTGGTAGCTCTGATATTTTCGATTGAAAAAATCAACTGAAGAGGAAATAAGGCGTTTAGTTTTAAGTTCAAAGATGAAGCAATGAAAAACTGTCATCAAATAAATGTTTTGGCGCCAACCCACAGACTATACAGCATCGTACAAACATTACAACTTACTCGTAAAATAAAACATACATTCACTATCTACCTCATTATAATATACAAATTATTTACATTTACGAAAAAAGATCATTTAATAAATACATAATTTGGCTGTTTAAAATTTTCGCTAAATTAAAAAAAATATAATGCCATATTAAAAATTGCCAGAATAAAAAAAAATACTCCCCATTTATTGTCGTTCACTTCGAAAAGGGTTGTAACAGTAACTGAATATTTTAATTCGAAAATATTTGTAAAATAAATTATTTCACTACACTGAACTGTGTATAAATTTGTTAAGAGTCATTGTCCGTTCCGTACTTTCTGTATCCGTAACATTCCAAGTATAACCTGTCCACTTTTATATCACAGTAGCGCTTTTTGCGCTGTAACACATCCTTCGTCGCTCACTGACTAGGCTATATATAAACCAAACGATTTCTATACACTTAACAATCCTTAGAACAGATCGGTGACTATGGTGCCGAACCACGCGCAGACAACGGGCAGGGCGTACGTGAACAGTGCTTTCTGTAGGGAGGGTCTGTCTGCTGAACCAGCGACGGGCTGTTCTCTAGTCGGTATATCCTGTGGTTTCGGTGTGTCTTGTGCCCTGTCCTGTTCTATATCTGTGTCCGTATCCGGGTCGATGTTCACGATAGGATCATTGGCAGTGTCTTGAGCGCGACCGCGGACATTGACGTTGTTGGTGCCGGGCGTGTCCACGATGCTGGGCACGAAGGGCGCTTCGGTGACGATGGCGGGACGCTGTGGGACTTGTACTTCGGGTTCGCGCTCCGTTGGCTCCTCGTCTACGTCTGGTGGGGTGTCGCCTGAGCCTGGAAGTTGAAATTAAAGTTTTAGGATAAAGATGGTGATGGTTCTCCGAGTTATCTCTAAAATCCGCAGTTTGTATGACTATATTTTGTGTTTCTAATAGGGGATCGGACAAAAAAAACTAATTAGTCCGTCAGATAGATTTCCAAAAAATATTGACCACATATTTTTTCTTTTTTCACGTAAACAAAAAATGAAGACGATACAGTGCTTCGAAAACTCGTGTGACGTCATATGATAGTACATTTTGTACCTTCAAGTGACGTTTCAATCCCCACTCCATGATCTTTGACGCGCTTTATCTTCGTCAATTTTTATTGATTTGATAAAACAAAAAACACGTATCCAATATTTTTCGATAATCTAACTGACGGACTAAACAGAATTCTATTTTTTGAGTCAGTCCGATCCCCTATTGCCAATTAAACCTTCTTTTATAAATATGAAATAAAGGTATCCTGGCTTGAAAAACTGGCCTCTTGTATATATATTAAGGATAAAAGTCGACACATTCAGCAAAAATTCTAAGCTAAAATTCACACATTACTTCAAAATGAAATATGATGAAAAGAAAAAAAAACCATAGAAAAAAAGAGATAAAGATCCTTCTTCCTACCAAATGAGTCAAAAAAAACATTTACCTGTATCGTAACCATTGAGCCTGTCCTCGTCATCATCAGGCAGACCACCGTCGGTGCCCCAGTCTCCGGACCCTGACCCGGACTCCACATCCTCAATAATCTCGCGACCGTACGAACTGGACATTTGTAAGTCTGCAAAGGAATATTAAAGAATGATTCATTATCGTTTCAATTAATACTCAACTCGTGGCTTGTTGGGAAGATGAGTTTACTAAGAAAAATTGTATTTGAAGTCGTGTAACCACTGGTCCACTTGACAGACTAGTGTTGAAAACAACCCCAATAGCATAGAACGTAGAACGTCCCTGTGTGCCTATTGGCCTTGTTCTGTTCTGTCTCCTGCTGATATGGAGGGAAGTGGAAACTATTCATTTCTCTGGGACTTCGTCGAGCTTCATTGTCTCGGCGCTACTCTTGTGGTCGCCACTGTTGATTCTGGCTAACAGGAGTTACAGTGGTTTGGGAATAGTGTGGCGGGCTTGTCCCTTTAAAAAAAAAAAGCATAGAACGTAGAGTCATTTAACCACATACACAACTTCTTTGTCATAAGTTATCGTAAAGTTAAAATAAATTAGGCTACTTGAATTTACTTGATTACCAAACTAAATAGTCAGTTTATACAAGTCAAACAGATTTTTTCGTTAGTTAGATAGACGCAATGGCTAAATTGAAAATATTTTTTATTTGCTTTCCTTTAAATTAAATTACTAATTTTTCATCTTAAAAAAACCTTATTATTAACCTTAAAATTCTAATTAAACGACAACTCACCTTTCCCCTCAGTATCAAGCCACTGCACCTCCACGCCATTGTACGCGTCCTTCAACCTCGCAGTCAACGTTCGCAGCAGGTCCGCTTGCGTGGCCACGCTGGCTGCAGCGCTAGCACTGGCCGCGCCGCGCACCTCGGGGTTGCTGGCGAGACCGGCCGTACCTTCACTGGCCGCGTTTAGTGTGTAGCTGGGGGTTTAGGAATAGGAGATAAGTATTTGTGGGGTTAGTCTCATGTTGGGCGCCAAATTGAGAAGAATACAAGAAGTTATTTACATTTAGAATTGAAGCAAGAGTCACACGCTAATTGGTTAAAGCCGATGGTCTATCTATGAGGACATGCTAATATTTTTTTTTAATCGTGATTGGCTGCGTTTTTAGGGTTCCGTACCTCAAAAGGAAAAAACGGAACCCTTATAGGATCACTTTGTTGTCCGTCTGTCTGTCTGTCAAGACCTTTTTTCTCAGGAACGCGTGGAGGTATCAAGCTGAAATTCATATCAAATACTCAAGTCTATGGTCTCTTGGAGCTGTGAAAAAATCAAACTTCTAAGTCAACGCGATCAAAAGATACTCCCGTTTATGCCGCAAATTTTCGACACTCGCAAGGGAATCAAAACCTACAGGGTACTTCCCGTGAACTCAGAATCTTGAAATTTGGTACGAAGCAACGTCTTATAGCATAGATAAAGGAATAATTACGAAAACCATAAATTTTTAGTTACATCAAGATACTCCCGTTTATGCCGCAAATTTTCGACACTCGCAAGGGAATCAAAACCTACAGGGTACTTCCCGTGAACTCAGAATCTTGAAATTTGGTACGAAGCAACGTCTTATAGCATAGATAAAGGAATAATTACGAAAACCATAAATTTTTAGTTACATCACATAATATATTTTTTTTACGGAACCCTCGGTGCGCGAGTCCGACTCGCACTTGGCCGGTTTTTTTTATCCTGTGTTGGGCGCCAAATTGCGAAAATCAAAAACATTAAATTATTTATATTTTTCATTTTGTTGAGGATTAAAATAAGTCATTAATGAATGTTTAAATTCTAATTTTGAGTATTAATAACGTTAAATGTAAAATTTGCAACAATGTTTGGTCCCGTGTTGGGCGCCAATAAAAATAAAGAAAGTTATTCTCGTTACCTTGCAACATCAGTTCCATTAAAGCAGGGTGAGCTGGTGACGCTAGTAGAAGTGCACAGTAGCGCGGGCAAATGGTTCCAGTATCGCCTCGTGTTGCGCAGGCGCACTCGCGTCTCGCGGACGAGCTTCTCTAGCACGGGCCCGCCCCAATCTGATCCTGTAACACAGATACGAAAATGCTTAATATTTTCTAACCTAAAACATGAACAGATTCTGTAAGCTAAAGCAAATAAGTATATAATATGAAACTTTTCAGAATCCAACAGAGTGCATCTCATTTCGTTGATTAAGTGCATTGTTGGATTTTCGACGCTCGTCTTCGCACTGAGAGTTGAAAACCCCGTGGACAGTAATAAAATCGCCAATCAAGTCATCAACATCATCAAGGAGGTGGGTAGGACTGGTCAGGATCCAAAAAGTTGCGAGGCTTTATGATATTTTATACGTTTTAAACTCGTGTATCAACTTACCGCGACTCTCTTCGCTTTTTACGGAAGGCTTCTTCTTCTTCGATCCCTTCTTCTCATCAAAGTCGTATGACTTGAAGTCGATATCCATCGCGCCGGCGGCCGCGGGCTCCGGGTCTGCATCTCGGCGCTTCCTCTCATGCTCCTCATACTCCTGAAGGTCTATATTTCCTCGCATGTACTGCAAGAACCGATCTCTCAACTTCGCCTGTTCGGCCATGTCTTCAGTAGCCTTACGGATGCCTTCGGGAGTCCGTAAACTTACTAAAGAAGGATCCTCGTTTACCAGGCTTTCGAATGAAGCTTCGATTTCGAAGTCGTCAACGTCATCGACTTTCTGGGGCCAGTCGAAGTCTGGAATGGCGCGGACGGAGCGACGAGTCTTGCCGGGCGCGAAGAACGGCCCTGCCCCGCCCCCGCCCCCCAGCACTGGCTTGCCGCACCCTGTGAATATCTTCTGCGAGATTTCCCGGTTGTGCTCCTGGAAGCTCATGATGGCTTCAGAAATTTTGATGTCTATCGGTTCGACTACCATAGCTATGTTGAATGGACCGAGCAATCTGTCGGCCACTTTATCTACGGCGTCTGAAAATTAAACGAGAATATTTTAGAACGACTTTAACGATGCGGGTAATAGATCCTGATAAAAACATACATAACAGGAACTATAAAGTCTGCGTTGTTACATCATCAGTTTACTCACCGACATAGGCATCCCACTGGTCGCCGAGGTCGGCGTGCGCGGGCAGACAGCCACGGATGACGTTGTGGCAGTAGCGCGTGCACGCGGGCGGCTGGTAGCCGGCGCAGCTGCCGCAGTAGCGCAGCCGGGTCCAAGCTGTCACACATTCTGAAGTCACTGCCACCTGTGGGACGAAGAATTGGTTAGAAAAACTATATTTTGTAACTATAGGTAATCCTAGAAAAATACGCGGATGTTTTCATGATCACTTCTTGGGATGCATGTCAATAAATCATATTCTCAAAACCGATGATAATTTAAAAACATCAAAGGAATAGTAAGTGTCTTCAAAGATATCTAGACATAGCGCAGTAGAGGTACGTCAGACACTGTGGGCGTTGAGAATAAGTAATTGCCGCTTCAAACGAGCCCGCGTTATCTATCAAGTTCGTTGATCTAATAAACGCGAAGCAAACACATGAATAAAACCCAATCATTGTTACATTGCGCCAATTAAATAACAGAGTTAGGGTAACAAGTGGAACGAATAAAAATAAATCAAACGAAGACGTGATAACAATTACAATTAATAAAGCCAAGGTCTAGAGCTGTGTCACTGATGGCGCCAGGATCAACGCATCACGAATGATACGCGGAATAATGAGTCATTTTCTAAAATGATACCCTGAGCCTCAGACGTTCACAAGTTGAAGGTCAAGCGGCCAACAGAATATATATTCGCATTGATTAGCGTATATTTGCATTATAATAGCACGCTTAACATTCGACAAATTAAAACGTGCGCGCGATTTGGCAATGTTGGTCAGTAAAGCCAAGAATGTCGCGAAAAATTGTCGCCGATGATATAATATGAGTGCGCAAATATTAGTTCTGAAGGCTGTGGTCCTTTTTGGACCTAAGAGAATAGAAACTGAGGGCCATATGTGTTGAATAGATGTTAGATAATAGTTGATTTATGTCTCGGTTTGTCACTGTTTCCGGGTGTCTGTCGGGTGAATCACAAATTCAGAAACACAGTACATGAGAGCTTGTAAATGTCTAATCGTATACTAAAAGCTCATATCGGAGTTTCGCTACCATTATTCATGCTTGGTAGGCGGAATTGTTATTAGTTTGCATTCATATTTATTCATAGGCGGGAACTCGAGAACACTCGGTGTTTATTTATTTACACATACGCTCAACCCTCAAGGATGCAGTTTTGCAGTGTAGCTACTTCTAAAAGCTATAATTATGTCAAATACCCAGTGGTTTGGCAATAGCAATCATACTAGGCCTACTTTCCAGTTCAGGAGTGAAATAACTTCACTCCTCTGAATTTAGGAACTGGAAATCTACTTAAGAGTCACCATTTGACTCGCTCACTTGGTGGTCAATGTCTAATCACATGTTCCATCCCTGAATCTTACTTAGGATTCCTAGATCCTGACTATGTACTTACGTCTGTAAAGTTTCATAGGCCTTCCTTACCTGCATCATACTCCTCACAACATCAGCTCCGGCTCTCAGCGCCTTGTGGAAGGTGCGGGTAGCCACCACAGCTCGTCGCAGTTGCACGGACAGCTTGTTGGGCACGTCCTCGAACGGCTGGATGTCGCGCATGTGTTCGTTCACGCATTTTAAGTACCTGGAACAGAAGTTTTGGGTTAGAACTGCGAAGAAAATTTGAAGACATTGTTGGATGCATAGACTAAGAGTAGCAGGAGATCAAGATGTAAACCAAAGTTGTCGACAAGGCTCATAGAATAAGAAAGCCGAAGTGTTAATGACCGCAGAACCGATGACCATTGGGGTAGATGTGTTCTTGAGTGGAGACCGCGAATCGGCAAGCGTAAAGTTGGAACTCCAGGCTAGGTGGAGTGACGATCTTGGAAGCGTGGGTTTAAGCAGCTGCATGATGCTGCCGAGAATCGAATTGAATGACGTCTGATTGAAGGGTCTATGCACAGCAGTGGCTGAGGATAACGATGGTGATAAATAAGGCGCAAGTACGCATCGTTGGAACAAAATATATAGGAGTAAGAGGTCACCGAGATCAAGCCTTGGATTTGAAAGCATTACTTTGAAACGTCGAGCAAAATCCCTAAAGCCCTCAAACGTACCGCTGAAGGTCAGGTCAGGCTTAAGATGAGTTGTGAGTAAGGATCGCTGGCTGATTCGGGTGAGCTCATAAATATTGTGGTAACTAAAGACAAAAGTGATGACAAACAAATATAAGCGTTAAATTCACGAGAATAATTTCAGGCGCGGTCCGAAGGGGGGGGTCACAGGGGACATGACCCCCCCCAAAATCTAAGATCAAATTATAAAATCTCAAAAATTTGCCAAATATTAAAAGAAAATTTCTAGCCATCCCCTAACAGCGATAAATTTATAGTTTGCTGACATCTAGGTGGTGTTTTTATGAACTACGTAGGTACGATGGCCAAAATAACTTTGAAATGACATCTAGTTTAGAAACAAGGAACCGAACTAAGTACGTAGTTTTGGTAATCCTAGCAAAATCGATATGCGTCGCTAAGATGAAGATTGTACAACAATATTCTACTAATGTAATTTGTGTAATGTTATAACAACATTTAGAAAGCTCTTCAAATGCTACATACATAAGCAAGAGGATACAAAACGAAATAATTGATTTGTGTAAAGAAGAGATACAGGAAACTATAATAAATAATGTAAAAAGGCTAAATATTTTGCTATCATATTCGATGAAACAACCGACATTTCAGCGACAGAACAACTCAGTTTATCACTTCGATATCTTAAAAATAATGTCGTTCGTGAGTAGGGCTTGCAATATCCGTTCATTTTTACTATCCGGATAATACGGATTTTAATATTTTACTATCCGGATTATCCGGATAGTACGGATAATACGGATATTTTTTAGTTTTTATTTGAAATAAAAGTAATAAGCTTTTGTAACACGTATTAAATCAGTCTCTCATACAATATCACAGAAATAATAACCTATACCTTGAAAAAAGAAAGAAAATTGTGTTTATTTGGTAAAAATACCTTAAAAATTAACAAAATAAATTTAAAATAATTAAAACTAATAATGCCAAAACAACCAACAATGCCACACAATTATTGTCTGAATATCGTGATAAATCTGGTCATTAATGTGTATCAGGTAATTTACGTTACTAGTACTATGCAGGCCTTACGTTTTATAATTTAATATAGCCTTTATAAACTGATCTGTTGCTACTAAAGAGTATCGGTAGTTCGGTGTTATATTTCAACCGAACTCTCTTTGCAGTCGTGTTCTTCATTACTGAAGGTCGTGTTCCTGATGAAAGTCCTTCATAGTTCGTACAATATGTCTCCATTTCTCTCGATGTTCGGCTTTCCTTAGAGCAGTTGTAACAGAGAGTCCAGTGAGTGCAGTAACTTGGTCACACTTGGTGATCGGCCGCGGGGCCTCTTTCCTTCGATCTTGCCCACTACGATTAATTTGTCTAGGTCATCTGGTTGACGACGGGCAATGTGACCAAAATACCCAAGAATACGCTGGAAGCACATCGTTGATAGTCTAGTTTTTATGTGGAGCCGAGCGAGTATAGACTTATTTGTTATTTTCGCGGTCCATGGTATGTGGAGCATTCTTCTCCAACACCACATCTCAAAGGCGTCAATTTTTCCCCGGTCTTTTGCTCTAATAGTACATGTCTCTGATGCGTATAGGAATATTGAGAAAACCAATGTCCGGACTCGTCTCACCTTGGTGACTCTGGAAACTTTCCGATTTTGCCAGATGCGAGTTAATTTGCTCATAGCATTTTTGGACATCTGTGTCCTTCTTCTGATTTCCTGTTCACATCCTCCTTGATTATAAGACAGTAAAGCTCCCAGGTAAACAAAGTCACTGACAAATTCGAGATCCGAGAGTTCTCCAGTTTTTGAAAATTTACCAGTTCTATCAATCACCATTATTTTGGTTTTCGATTTGTTGACAGTGAGTCCAACCAGTTCACTCTCATACTCCAATCTACGGAATAGGTTAGTGTCGCAAAAAGAGTAGTGTCGTCCGCGTATCTCAGGTTATTCATCTTTACGCCACCGACAGAAATGCCTCCCTCCCATCCTTCTAAGGCTTTTCGGATAATGTATTCGCCATAAATGTTGAAGAGGATTGGTGACCGAACTACTGCTGCTGAAAAGTTGCACTAGTTCGGTCAACCGGACTACTGCTACTAGAGGGTTTATTACATTTAGTACACCAATAGCCATTAACACTAAGTTAAGTAATCCTTAATCCTAATCTTCTCACAGAACCACAAACATTTAACATTATCGTCTTCCATTCATTAGCAAACAAATCCAGTCCAGGGTTGGTCTCCACGAGCGCATTGAGCATCGTAAGCATACGCGAAATCTTCTTCTTAGCGTGTCGATGGCAATCTAAATTGTGTCGGCCCAGAGTTAGGCCACTAGTTTAGCACTTTCGGTGGCGTCCATCAGTTCCCGTAGTAAATAACCAGCAGGGCACGATATCAAGTGACCCATAGTTTGAGGAACAGCACCACATTTACACTCCAGTGCAGAATCATTTATGCAATTTTTTTTGCTGCGACCAACCTGGGTGTGAAGTCTGTTTTAAGACTTCCAGGTCAGCCACGGCAACTCTTGTCCAGATGGGAGATGTTCAGCAGGTGGAACAAAGGATAAGGGGACGCGAAATAGGGGAGGTGGACCGAGTTACTGCAGTGCGACAAAATGGGACATTAAACAATTAGAGTGATTATAATTATTCGGAACAAATAATTGACACAGCTCCGCATGTAAATCCGAGGCGTCGGTGTAACCATGTATAATTGTATAAGCTCTTATTTAGTGATTTAAGGGAATTAAAATTCAAACATCCTAAAATAAACTTGGTTAGTAGGATACATATTTATATTATTAAAAAGGATAATATCCAAACACACGTTTGTAGAGGTATCAGAGAAAAATCATTTGCACCTTTTTCAGCATAAGTGTATGCACGTTACTAAACCTCGTGAGGATTCCATATCACAAGCGCTGGTTTCGAGCTTGCATCGAACTAATGCAATAGTTATGTACTTTATTTACACAGATGACAGCTTTTCAATTAATATTTAAAGGAGAAATACAACTATCCGTAAAATCCGAAAAATCCGGATAGTAGGGCGAATAAAATCCGGATTTGAAAATGTGCGGATATCCGGATAATACGGATATCCGGATATCCGGATTGCAAGCCCTATTCGTGAGGACTTTATTTTTACCCGACTACGGCAAAGCCAAAGGAGGGTTATGATTTTGACTGGCTATGTTTTTTTTTTTTTTTTTTTTTTTTTTTTATTATCCAATACAAAGTTTTTACATAAATTACTTAAACATATAACCAGCCTACTAAAATCCCGTACATTGGGTTTATGTGTAGACGGCTTGAGTCGCTTATCGCACTTTATTTTTGTACGTAAAAAAAATAATCTTACATACTATGCGTTTCATGTAAGAAGGAAGGTTTGTTGTGACTTTGTTCAAGCTTTTTAACATACATATATTCGCTTCTATATACTATAAAAAGTATAATTTTAAAGTAACTCCAATACGGTAAAAAAGATAAAATACTTATGCTATTAAAAGTTATTTTGCACAAGTATTTCAATGCTAAAAGTTATTTACGCCTACCTTCTTCATTGAAACGTACTATAATATAATAATTGTTTCTTGAACACATATCTCCTTAATTATCGGTTATTTATTTATCTTTAGGAAAAACAATTTTAATGTATTTTTAAGTTGTTTTACATTTTTACAATTTTTTAATTGTTGTACTAGTTCTTTTGGGAGGTTGTTTAATATGGACGGTAACATATAGTGTCTCGTTCTTTGTCCATATACGTTTGTGTATGTTGGTAACCTATATGTTGGTAAATATGTAAGGTTGCGTAGAATGTATGTATGTATTTGTATGTATGTATGTATGTATCTTCATCTGTTCCCTCATAGCTTCTAATCCACTTATCGGAACTCGACATATTATGAGGTATCGTTAGAACCGTCTTAATTTTCCGCTGAACATAGGCTACGTGACGTGTCACAAAAAGCGATTTGGCGCCCTCTGGCGGACAAAAAGTAAGGCTTAAAAAATAAAAATGGAGATAAATACGCCGTGTTTGGTATCATTTGAAAGGTCCTCACTTGTACATTTCCAAAATATTTCTCAAATTTAAAATCACGCCCTCTAGCGGACAAAAAGTACCTAATCAGTGAAAAAAAAATTAACACCAAAATTGTTTAAATAACGCTGACTTCAAAAAAAAAACACAAAAAAAGTGAAAAATAAACTTTAGAAGAAAAATCTGTTTCTGAAGTCGGTGACTTTTGTTTGTTTGATTTAATTTTTTTGCCACCGAATTCAGAAACTGATTTTTTTTCTAAAGTTTATTTTTCACTTTTTTGTGTTTTTTTTTTTGAAGTCGGTTTTATTTTTTGTTAAAAAGTTTTTATTTTTCACTTTTTAGTGGTTCACATGATGAACATGTCAATGTGGACAATGTAGTTTTTTTTTGAGTTTTGTTGGTTTTTCAAAAACCGCTTGTCCGATTTCGATAAAAAAAAATTTGGACCATTTCAGAAGTAGGTACTTACCCGGGTAGGTAGGTACCCTTTCCAAAAAAAAAAATTCAAATCGGTTAGCAAGTGACGGAGTTATGCCCGAACAAACATAAAAGAAAATATATATAAACATCCGAATTGAGAACCTCCTTCTTTTTTTAGAAGTCGGTTAAAAAAAGTAAAAAACTAAAACCCGACTACGACAAAAAAACGACGCTGAAAAAGTATGAAACAAGATTTTCAGGATACAACAAAAAGAAAAGCCGTAGTCACACGGTATTAAAGTGTTTAGGTTGGTACCTATAACGTGTGACTACGGCTTTTCTTTATAGTAGTTAGTTTTTTGCTTTTTTTTATTAGTGTAGTGAGTGACCCCCTCCAAAATCACAGGCTGCGACCGCGCCTGAATAATTTGTTACAGCAATCAATCGAGGGGCCCAAACAGCAGTTGACATTTATAACCTTAGCTAAATGAGATGTGTACCTATCATAAAATATGGCGACCACATCTCGGAACCCATTCGGCTTGGTTAGGCGTGGTACATTAAAATGATTGCGGCCTTGCGTCATTCCTCACACAGCAGGCGGGTTTTAAGGACAAAAGATTTTTTCGCAATCTTTCGCAACTATTAAAATATTTAATGTTATGACAAAGTGATAATCGTTTTATTGTTTTTTTTTTTTTGTATAATTTGTTGTTTGCCAGTTTTATGATGGTGAATAAATCTGTATTAATATACACTAAGCGATTTTTAGCGCCGAGGATTTAAACTTAGACAGTTATAATATTTAGAAAAAAGAAAAGAAAAATGATGTGCCTATTAGTCTCGTAGGTACCTACACGACAAAACAAAATAATTAAATTAACAATAAAACAAAATTAACAATTTATGTTACAAAAAATTTGACCCTGTACAAGGCCAAAAAGCTATCACAGCGCTGAAATTCTGATAGGGCCAAAGGTGATGCCACGGTCAGATACGAATAAAAATTGATTATGCATTAGACATCCATTTAGGTAGACATACATAAAGCTAACAAACAAAGTTTACCTTAGCTCCAAAGCTAGCTATAAAGTGTATCACCCCATTTTACACCACGGTTTCCTATTCCTACACACAAACTTTTTAGTCCTCTTTCACACGTCTCAAACTGTAAACTCCATACATTGCAACGTCTATTACAACTGGCATTTCAGCTCTATTTCCAGGATTTAAAGTAGGTACTGGGTCAGGCTAACTTTAGTCTAACTACACAATAAAACGTTTCCCGCCGGATGTATATTCAGGCTAATTCTGTGGAATTTTCTGTAGGATTAAATGCACAGATTTTTTAAGGAAATGAGTAATTGGGTCGTATTAGGAACATAGCAAGTGGTGGTTTCGTCAATTAGTTTAAATGAAGACTCAGAAGGAGACTAAATTGGTGCAGCTGGTAACGTCATGCACTCAAATCTCTTTTCAACCGAGTTCCAAAAAGGAGGAGGTTCTCAATTCGTCTGTATGTTATTTTTTTGTTGTATGTTTACCGTCTCGGTTGATTGGAAGAGCTAAACATGGCATGACATTGTTGTCTTCGCGGGAATATCCTGGATGACTCTGGCACAAGAGCGTGGAGCTTGACACAAGCATAGAGAGGCCTATTATATACCCATCACTGGGTGAAGTCAGGCTGTGGGTGATGATGATGAAACATAGCATGCTTAAAGACCGTATAAGTAAACTAGGGTATTATTCGAATAGCTGTTTAATTCCGAAATAAAGAACGAAAACCTTTACTTTTGCTGGATAACTATTAAGAGCTTTCACGCATGCGACATCTAAAGCTCCACCAATTTGAACCTTATTAACCAAAAAAGTACCCCCATATTCACCAACCCGTCGCCACTTCAGCTAAAAACACACTTCATACGCAATAACATTAATAACTTGATTGTGTACAACTCATAAACTATCCGGTAGCCCTTCATATCGCTATCATGATTCGTTTCACGCCACTTTGTGCTCTATTATCAGGAGTTTATGCCCTATTATCGGGCTTAATCGTTTGTTTACGTGTCCATAACACTAAAACTGTCTGCTAAAGTGGTTTATTGACGCGTCTTTATAAACAAAGAGCGCATTTTCCAACTAAACGACACTGTGCTTGTCAGAGCTTTCTTTAGTGCGAACTGCAGTGTGGGGAGTCGTATAAACATCGTACTTATATGTGTTAGTGTATGTTTAATAGTGATTTGCAACTTTGTTTGGCTCCTGGATAAGAATGGACAGGACTGTCTTCTCATTCATTCAAGTATAGCATAGAGCAAAATAACCGTATAGTGACTAAGTTCTAGGAAAACTTCAGATAAACAGGACATTAATGAATGATGCTAAAAAGTAGTTGTTATGGTTAATATTCTATCAAGTATTTGGGTTTAGTTCACCCTTATAAGCGCTGTGAAGCTACCTACCATAAATAAATAATAGGACGAAAGGTCCTCATAGCCTTGGCTGCCTTGTTGGTTGAGTTGAACAAGAGGTCCTGGGTTCGATCCTCGGTCGGGAAAGGTGTTTGTGCAGGGTTGATGGCAATAGGCTCCCTATTACATGGGACTTAAACTAACTGCTACTATTAGGAACACCTCTACCTTTAAATCCGTCGGGGATGAAGCCTGTGAGCTTGTTGTTAAGTAATGGTCATAGATTTACCCACGCCAACGATGAGAGCGATACATCAACAAGTCTAACAAAGTCTCCTGATATAACAAGATCGCACTGCAGTAAAAATGACATTCGAAAACTAAATATTTGACCAACAAACTACAAGCCGACTATTCCTCATAACCATCCAACATTCCAATCCCACCAAACACAAATAATCCAGCTGATACAACAGCAGCCACATAAAATATAAATACCCAACAATATTTGGAACAGATACTTCAGATACTTCCATTTAACGATCAGCATTGTGAACAGACGATTCATATCGACTCTAGACTAAACAGAATACTGATAGCTCAGTGAGCTCTGTGTTAGGTTTCGGCAAACCAAATACGAGACGGAATTGTGATGAATGATATGATGCTGAATGAATGAGGATACTTTATTATAATTGCGGTCTCCGATATTAATTGCAATTTGCGTCACTGACCGCAAGGACAGTTCGTGTGAGACCGGTGCGTAAAGGCAGTGGTTGCAGGGAAGATAATCTTAGGACGTTAAACAAAATGTAAAGATAAGCTAGACAGTATGTCAGCAAAGCATAGATTTACCGTAATAGAACCTGGAACTGGATGGTGAGCTACGAATGAGATAATTTGAACTACAATGATATATTTTGACATTATAAGTAATCATTAGGACAAATCTTCTACAATGAAAGATTTGGTAAGCTGCTTATGCAGTCGAAGTAATATTTAAAGGCCACGATATGCTTGAAACTTTGCTTGTCCTGGCCGAAGGCTTTACACTCAAGCCACTCACAGGATAGTCTGGATAAGCAGAAAACCTGACCTTGACCTGCGTGAGGCCATCCAAAAAACAAAATAAAACTTTGCATATTGCTCACCAGCATGCATATGGTGAAGTGATTATAATTTATAATACTAAGTGCAGTGCCAGCCCAAACAAAGACGTCCAATGCACTCAAAGTGACTTCATTAATACACATCATTAACCTTCAAATCAAACCGAAAACGGGCACAAGTACATCAGAGACGGGACTCCAACTACAAATGACCGCTACAAACGTCCACAGGACATATTGGTTTAATTAACACGTTAAAAAGTAAACCTATTGCCATGAACTGAGCACCAATAAATTCAGACTTGTGATATTCTTGATGAAAAACCCAAATTACACCATGCCTAAGCCGTGAATTGAACGCGTCTTGCATTTTCATTTATCATGCTGACTAGACCAATACGGCAGTCATATTATACGACTGAACTAGCAGAAAACATCTGTCTAACTAACCCTTCAAGGATTACAAGCGTGATTGGTGATGAATACTTACTTCTCGTCAAACTCGTACTGCGAGTTGAGTACGGTGAACATCTTGTTGTACAGTATGCTGAAGAACCCGTCCATCATGACGTCGAAGTTGGTGTCGCCTCGCGTGTAGTACCTGCAAACAGAGATGTATTTAGTAAGGGTTCAGTCAAGGGTCTGGTGGCGGGGACCATCACCGGACATTGTTCACTGAATAAACACTTTCACACCCTAGGAATCACTGACAGTCCCCTGTGCAGGGCATGCATGGAGGCGGAGGAAACTGTGGCGCATGTGCTCCTCGAGTGCACAGGCGTTACCAAGATTCGTGAGGAGACCCTGGGAACACCACGATCTCTTGCGGATGCCCTGAGGAGACCGGGAAGCCTGATCTGCTTCTGGAGGGAGGTGGGCTGGTTGGAACAATCGGCCGCCACGGCTCACGCACAATGGTCCACTTTAAGGATTAAGTGCGGAAACCTAAAACCCATAAAGAAGAAGGGTTCAGTTATTGAGGAGTAAGACGAGGTTACAGTTGGTAAAGGAACTGATGCCTGAGGTGTTGAAGTTACTGGACATACAGTACCTGAATTGCGTAACAAAAGACTTTTACACACATACTTTTCTACTTATTATAATCTGTAGGATATTTAAGAAAATGTCAATATATTTACAATGTTTCATAATATGTTTTCAGAATCGTCCGGTCAACAACTAACGCAAAAATTCTTAAACAAAATATTTTGAATAATCATCGAATGGCATTCAGGTTGTGAGTATAATAATCCGAAAAGAACGAAATTACCCCGTAGTAAGTATCTTTTGAAATGTTGCGGCTACTGAACATTAATGTAATGTAATAATTATTGTTTCAGAGAAAACGCCACGCTATCGAAGATTTGACGAAATCTATAATGGAAAGTCCATTGATATAATTATACGAGTATTTCTTAGAGAATGGAAAGATTAAAAGTATTACATAGAAAGACAAGGACGTTTTACGTATTCATCCTGTACAAAAATATGTATACTGAATCCCTTAGAGAACCCAGCTTTATCTTATTACCAAAAAGTTCCCGTAATAAGCCTGGCTGCTGATACATTTTCTTTTAATAATATAAAGGCAAAGATCACGCTCAGTTCTGCCAGACGACCCACAGGGGATTCGCATAAATTTCTTTAGACTTCAACATCGTAATCCTGAGATTTAGACTTATAATACTTTGTGTGATCCATCCATTTTTTCTTTCATCTTGTTTGGGACATAAATTTCGTCATACACTATTATGAAGAAGGGATTTTCTTTTATTTTAAACTCTGTGAGAATATTTTCAAGACAGTTGTTTGCTCACGTCAAAACTAATCTTTAGTTATTAGTGCCTTGACCAATCAGACTAATATGTTTGTTACCAAGAACCATTTAAAACTCAGAATAACTGCAGTGCGGCTTCAGTCCCGAGGAATTCATTTGCTTAATGTTTACAATATGCGAAGCAAAATATGAGACTGACTGGTTATCCGTTGAATTTATTATGAGAGAAATAGCACAAACAATCTTCTATCTTGCAATAATTCTCTTGTCGTGTTTTCCCGGCAGAACACGTAATCGCATGACAGATATATCGTGACTTATATTTCATTTCAGTAAAGTGAATTTCATTCAAGATTCTGCGTCCAGATTGACCGTAGTAGTCGCGTCTGTTGATGTCAGAACTTCGTTTAAACTTTAATGCTCATGATTGGTGATGTCATAATCAAAGGGTGCGGTGTTCACTGTTATTAATATACTAGTGACCAGCTCCAGCTTTGAGCCATTTAAAATTAATGGAAAACCTTCCACGATTAATAGCCTGAATAATTATGAAAACCGCATCAATATCAACCAGGCCTTGTCGAAATATACAGACGGAGGCAGTCAGGGACGTCAATTTACAGTTTACATAAAGGTATCCAGTAGAAGGCTATAGTTCAGAAGGTATAGGAGCAAACCCCCTAGTGGTGACTTATCTAGGTAAAATCTACACGAATTGTTAGGAAAGTTTGGATGTAGGAGAAAATCTGCGAATTTTTTTTCACGGATTGATCGCCAATTCGCCACACTATTTCAGGACTGAGGGTCATAGTCCGTCATAGAATGCTTGTTTCTTAAACGCGAACGAAGTCACGGACAGAAGGAAGTTAGAAAAAAAAGAAACTCTTACCTTTCTAGTTGCTCAAATAATTGTTCGAAGACATAGGAGTGCTGTTCGTAAATCATGCCATACGTTCTCTTGAACATCATGTGGAACTCCTCACGAGATAGCTTCAGAAGCCTCCTGAAGAACTCTGAAACAGAAGACAAAATAATTATGAATTTGAAGAATATTTTGAATTTGTTTGGGACGTTTCAGGAGCATAGTTTTTGGAATGGTTAAAAGAAACTGGCTGAGTCCTCCTCAACTGATTTCTGGCTGCGGTGTTATTGTATACTACTGCATGTGTCTTTTCGCGCTTGGCCTTGGTAGGAATCAAAGTCGTCATCATGTTTTTTTTTTATAGGTAATTTCCACAGATAATTACACAAATGACAGCGCCCTCTTGTCAATCTCATTTAAGCACAAAAAATCATGCTGCACGATGCTGTTTCTTTCATTATTGATTTTTCACTTTCTGCAACCTGCCCAACCAACAAGAGATTTGTAAATCTAAAATCGAAACACCAATCGTTCAATCTTTCTACCTTTTCAATTTAGGGTGAATGACATTAGGAAAAACTATATTCAATAAAGAGAGATCTGGCCAGTCAGAATATCTATTAAAATCTTAGAAGGCATTGAAGCGAATTAATACAGTGCCGTTTATACGCACATTAAATATTAATAGCAGATGTTTCGATGTTCTTAATGGCGGCCGTAACACTATTATTATAAAGATACGTTTATCCGAGTCTATTGAGTCACTCTCGGATCCTAATACCGTCATTTAATACTCTGAGAAGAAATGGAAAATTACAATAACTGATTTTAAATGAAAATAATAAGAAGAGGTAGATATTATATGCCTTCAGTTGAACACTTCGTTGAGTTAATGTTAGAGAGTGATGGTATGGTAACGCTAGAAATCATAGACAGGCTTTCAATATTAAAAGGCTCATTGTCTTCTAATTCTCTACCAAATTAATTCCAAAATCTATGCTAATTCTGCCAAAACATTGAATGGTTCCTAAAGCCCTTACTTACTATCATAGTAAATTTCTACCCACTTACTACGTTATCAAAGCAGAAAATAAAACATCTGTAGTAGTCCCCGATGTGTTGAATAGTAAACTATTTCTGGCAATGACACTGGTACAAGCTTTGTTTACAGGCTGTCTTCTGAGAAACAGAATCATTCGCTCGAACTTCAGGGAATTTATTAAAGTAACGGTTCTGATGAAAAATGCAGCTTTATTTCTTAGAGCTTAGCTTTAAAGGGGACTGATTGTCGCGAGAACTGACCAATGGGTTCTCGTGATAACGTTACCTTTCAACAAGTTACAGTCTAGTAGAGACGGCAGGTTTTCTAGAATAGCTTTTAAAAATAAACAAATGAGTTTCGAAAACTAAAGGTAAAACCTGTTCGGAGATTTCAAAGGTTAGGTATTTTTTGAATTTTCCTTCTAAATATTGACCTGGCATAAAACATTAGCACGACTGTGCGAAAAAGTTAATGTAGTTACCAAAGCTATAGAATACAAAATCAATCGATTAACTGTAAGTTGCCATATTTTTTTTATCGAATTCAAACTGCAGACATGAGAAAAACGTAGGTATAGTCTAGTCAACAAGTGCTTTTTTGATGAATTTTTTTCAGCAGTCTCCGAAAATTATGATTGAGGTGTCATTCGATTTGGAATGGCATCCAGATGATTTTTGAAAAAAATGAAGTACCGCTTGCAAAAATTGCAAAAGTTATTAACAATTAACTAAAAAATTGAAAATGGGTTTAGTGTTTTGCAAATATCTCAAAACCTAATTAAAATATTTCAAATTCGAAAAAAGATTCAAAAAGAGGAGGAAATTTCCTAAAGAATGTTCTAACTTTCGGAATTGTAGGACCAATATTAATAACTTTTCCATCGGGTTGAAAATACGCCCGAAAACTGGTACTCCGTCTTGCGCAAGCTACGCTCCATTCGGACCTTTCATGAATAAATATAATTTAAACTTATTAAATATAAAAATTAAAAGTTGAAAAAATTCAGGCGCCGGCAGAATGAATCAATAAACAATAATCCGTGGTTCAAAAGTTTTTATCGCGAATTTTCAATAAGTTATCCATTAGTTAATTAACAGTTTTTTATAGCACGAACATTGACATAGCAAGTACGATAATTATTAAACTATTAATCTGAGTTTTTTTTCCTTTCGTGGAGCTATTTCTCAAAGGTCTTAAAATAGGCTCTCGTTGGAAAAATTTAAAAAATGTTAATTTTCGTTTTTTTATTAACAATTTACCGAGATGAAAAATTTCAAAGCTTCATTAGACATTCAAAAATTCTTTTTTTTGTTTATATTAGTATTGAACCGTTTTTGTATGATCAGAAGCTACTTAAAAATGATTTTTAATATTTTTTATCTTTTGTTGTTTAAACAATTTTTATAAACAAATGCGTTGTTTATGAGATAATTTAATTATTTCTTTCATAACATAATCTTTGATGATAACTATGATTCTTTTTAAAAAAATCGTTGCTTAAAAAAATAAAATTGCCTAAAAACGCATTTGTTGATTAACAATTATTTTCTCCCACTTCTAATTAATATTAGGGAACCATTTTTTTTAAATCACCTTTATTTGTTTTTTCTTTTCGATACATATATAAAAAAAATATGTTTTATTAAATTATTTATTGTTTATTTAATAAACAATTTGTTAAAAACAAATAAATTTTAACTTTTAAAAAAAATCGTTGCTTAAAAAAATAAATTTATTGCCTAAAAACGCATTTGTTGAAAATGCGTTTTTAGGCAATAAATTTTATTTTTTTGAAAAGAGTGTCCATGGAGTTTCTTGCCCGTTCTTCTTCATGAGATCTACGCTAGGGAACTGGCAACTGCAGTACTTTCACAAGTTATTATGCCTTGTGATTGTGACTGTAGCTTAGGAGTGCAATGCGTCGTTTCGGGAGTTGCTGCGTTGGGCTGCGCGGCGCCGGATGTTACCGGCGGCGAGTGCTGTGGGTGCGGGGGCGTGCGGCGGCGCGTGCCGTGGCGGCGGGTGCGCGGGACTCCGGGTCGCGGGGTGGCGGTTGCGCGCTGGTGGCGTGCATTCGTTGTTCCGTGATTCGGGGTCTTGTGCATTCGTTGTTGCGGTGTGCGTCGCTGCGTGCTTTCGTGCTCGCAGGGTTCGTTGTTGCGGGCATTCGGTGGCGTGTGGTTCGGCGTGGTGGCTTTCGGAATGACGTATTGCACTCATAGTTTCGTTCTTCTTCCGTCCTTCTGACATTCAAAAGTGCCTGTAATGGCTTAATTGAAATAAAAGATTTGACTTTGACTTTTGACTTTGAAAGGTCCGAATGGAGCGTAGCTTGCGCAAGACGGAGTACCAGTTTTCGGGCGTATTTTCAACCCGATGGAAAAGTTATTAATATTGGTCCTACAATTCCGAAAGTTAGAACATTCTTTAGGAAATTTCCTCCTCTTTTTGAATCTTTTTTCGAATTTGAAATATTTTAATTAGGTTTTGAGATATTTGCAAAACACTAAACCCATTTTCATTTTTTTAGTTAATTGTTAATAACTTTTGCAATTTTTGCAAGCGGAACTTCATTTTTTTCAAAAATCATACGGATGCCATTCCGAATCGAATGACACCTCAATCATAATTTTCAGAGACTGCTGAAAAAAGTTCATCAAAAAAGCACTTGTTGACTAGACTAGGTAGGGGAGACCGGGGCAAGACGAAGCTCGGGGCAGGACGGGAAATGTGCTTGTATGCGTGACTCGTGAACACAACAGACCCCTACACAGCGCCTTTCGCGCGATGCTTAGTTGCGTCACACGGGTCCGAGCGGCGCGTGCGTGTCACTGCGTGTTTTGGTTGCGCGGCGCGAAAAAACTGAGTTTTGAAGTATTTTTATGAAGTTTATGTGTTTTGTATCGATGAGCATCAAGGTAAGTATCAATGCTATTGTAACATTTTTTCAGACACTTAATGTAATAGTGTTAAACTAACGAATGTATCTTGCTTTTTCGCAGAATAATTTTGCAGGTCAAAACTGTTGTTACTTTTGCAAAATGTGTCTGTTGGGGTAAAACGGTCGGGGCAAAATGGGATAGCCCCATAAGCATGTGTAGGTACAAAAATGTTTTATACCTACCTATTTAATAACAAGTTTATTTTTTATTTGCAGTTAAAATGGCATGGAACTATAAACGTAAAACAGATCGTGGAAAAACAAGGTAGCTGCTTGTCATCTACCGAAAGATGACAACTAGTTACGGCTGAAATCTGTTTTAACGCTACTGGAACTTATATACCACCAATGCTGATCTACGCCCGAAAATGGATGAAGAATTAAAATTTGCTAGATGATGCACCACCGGGATTTTGGGGGACCTTTAATGATAATGGGTGGATAACTTCACAAATATTCTTTATTAAGTTGTGTACTCATTATGCCCCTTAGCGTTTCCCATTTTGCCCCGGTCATGGGGCAAGACGGGATATTTGGCATGTGTCATTTATTTCCTATTTGCCAAAAAAATATGTGCTTTAGCGCTATAAAAGATTATAATTGTGTTGGTTAAAAGTGTAAGTGTTTTTTTTGTTGTAAGCGATTTTTAATAAACAGTTTAATTTTCATATAATGACGTTTTTTCTCTTAGGTATCCCATCTTGCCCCGGTCTCCCCTACTCATTACAACCTTTTCAATCGCCAATCATGTCTCTATGAATAAACAAAACGTGTCTAGTAACGGCATTAACATTAACCGATTACTATGTGTTATAATTGCACAAACAATGCATTTTAATTACTATTTAATAACTAATAATGTGTGCTATACTATAGATTATACACGGCATCAAGTTCATTGACTCGACACTTTTTTTTTCATGGCCGCGGTATTTTTGTCGCGTGCAAAAAGTATCGTGTACAAAAAAACAAATACCTACACAGCTCGCTGAAAACGTAAATAAATTATTGTAGATACAAGTGCTGCATGTATAAATGTTTTGTGTCAATGATGTGATCGGTGTTTTAAGTTTACGTAATAAATGTGTTTTAATCCATTTCAACTTTGACCTATTTTGAACTCGTCTAATTTGAATTCCAAATTATAGAATTGGCAGCTTTTGGCGGCGCCACTTATTAATAGATTTCAACAAAAAAAGGTTAATAGCCAATCAATGGAAATTAAGAAAAATGGAGGGATTTAATCAATAAAAATAATAAACTCATTGATAGACAAAGCAACTCTAAATTGCTGGGTCTAGTAGAAGCTTGTCATTCAGTAAAAGTTCCGTAAGTAAGTAAAGTAATCACGAAAGCGTTTCAAAAACTTCAAGCTTGAAACCTAATTGACATTCAAGCAATCAAAAGCAAATTTTACCCACAAGAGATGTAATACCACAGAGTACAACTGACTGTGTCGATTAAATTAAAAAAAAAATTGCGTCAATGCAAGGTGACAGCTCTGACAGGTAACAATCATTGGCGCTATTGTATGTCACGCAAATCACTACAGTAAAACAAAAGGAAATCACAGTTTGTTTGTTTGTGCCCATCGGTGCTGGTAGCTGATTAGGTCTATTACCTGCCGAGTATTTCCGTATGTATTTATTATTTAATGAATCGAACACGTGGTTCCTATTCCCATAATATTGTAGTATATTTTGGCGCAGGTGGCGCTACCGAAGCAAAACAAAACATTCAGCTACTTTGTTACGTAAGAGTGATTGTTTATTTTCAGTAGGTAGGATGTACCTTCTAGATTAGATATCAATGGCATAATCATTCGAGGAGCAAATCAGACGTCCTATCCTATTGGCTTACAAGCATAGTATTATCTCGTTGAATACAACCCAAAAAAAATGCAAAAATAGTTGTACCTACTAATTCAATATTAATCATACCGATACACTTATCATCGCATGGCCCAAGAACCTCAGTATGCAGAGAAAGCGTCACGTTTTAAAGCCAAAATCTTAATAAAAACGGAAGTAATTGACGTAAAGGAAATAGGAAACACTCGATCAACACTCGTTTGACGAATAACAAAAATACACTGAATCGAATACCGAACCGATTACCGAGTTACAAACTTACAAATATGCTTCTTTTCTTTTTTCCGCGCCATTTTTACAGAACACGTTGAATTTATTAATCGAATCGAGTTTTCCGTCGCGTTGTTCAAGTTAATAAAAATGTGATTTAATATTATTGTAGTCCCTTTTAATATTAATTGCGGGGACCCGAAAATGGCAGACCGTTAATTTTCCGGTTTTAAATTAATCACTTCGTCCATGAACATTTAGCTGGACAGATTTATAATTTTGTTGAATTAAAACGAACGTGAACACAGTAAAGTTAATAAACTTTAAAGAATTAATTGTGCATTTGTATTATTTTAATTAAAACGCGGAAATTCCGCGCTCGTCAATCGTATGTAAAACGCTTGCTAATAAAATGTATGAACAAAAAACACACAACATCCGTAGATGGCTATTAAGCTATTAACGGAGCTAAAGATCCGTGCAGACACAAAAACCGCACAGTTTTTGCATCCTCTCCTCTAAGTAAACATATCCCGATCATAAGACATCGTAAAACGCATAAACCAGACGCTGTGCAATGCAACCCAAGACGAGGGCACACCGCATCTGTGTATGCAGTTACAATAACAAATAAACTGACAGAAGGAAAAGAGAATAAATCGTGAATTTCTAAACACGGGGCAATACTTTCACGGTTCATCCCCTGGGACGGTGCCAATTTTCTGGGGGTGGAAGTACAATTACAAATATTTAGCTACTTTTACTACTAACTGCGATTTATGAACAACATGTAGTGTGCATTAGTTAGGAAGCAGTTAAGCATGATTTTACTGAGGTGATCATATCGCAGACTAAGCCATAACAACAGCATACCCTGACAGTCCTATCCTATTTTCTAAAGGCATCGTTCGTTACCTACTTCAGCATCATTATCCTAGTCTTTTCTCAACTACAAATGTTGGAATCGGCTTCCAGTTGCTACTTCATCCAAATCATTCCCCATTTAAGTATTTACAGTTGGCTAAGTCGACTCAATCAATAGTCCTTTCACACAGTTCATCCACCGTTTCTATGGTCTTACTTTTATAGCCATCCAGTGGCGTGCGCTCTATTAAGGCTCTTAGGCTTAGCCTACCTTACCAACTGAGCATTTCTTATAACTAATTAACCATGTAATAAAATAACACCATGTACAAAATAATAATAAAAAAGTTCAAACTCCTGTTAAAATACTTAGAGCAATTTTTCGCGTACGAATCTTTTAGTTACAGGCTTGCTTAGGCTAGCATTCGAGTAGCCTAAAACCCATTCATAATTTTACGCACACAGCGTCACATCGGAGAATGATCGGTGCATATTTTCGTGTATATGAACCGCACACATGCATGCCAGCTCCTGCGAGTGGAGGCGGCCTGTGATTGGCTGCAACAACACAAGGCTACGATTGGATGCGTCATGCGGCCATCTTTAGCCCGCGAACTCCGGCGCGAAGTTCAAATTTTGTTTTTTTTTTTACGTTTTTTGCAATTTGCAGGCCAGTGCTAGCTTGAATACTGACTACATACGTCTTACAGCCGCGAATCATATTTTAATAATCAACATACAACCTAGCACGGGCCTGCAAATTGCAAAAATGTAAGGAAATTTAGAAATTTGAATTTCGCGCTTAGCGGTCTTCGCTCTTCCGTCCACAGATAGAGTGCAGCACTGCCAACACATTTCTCATTGATCGTTTTCGTATAATCCTGCAAAATTTTGTTGACCGCTGTTGTGAACAAACTCGATATGAAAATTATGCAATTTTATTTGGTAGTATTTTGCTATCGGCAAATTAGAAATTATATTTTACGCGAGGAAGCCATTATTATTTATTGTTTCATTGTTGTTCTATAGCGCGATTTGTTTTGAAACCGAAAACGTACAGATATTGTCAGTATTAGATAACATTATTAACAGTAGTGTAGGTAAATATTAGCTTTGTTGTGTATTATTTGTTTATTCCCACAAATAATAACAAAGTGAAGTTTGTGCTGTTAATGTGTGTTTGCTAGATGATAAAGGTAATAAGTTTTCTCAATTATGATATTATCGTATAAGTAATGTAATGATAAGGTGCAAATTGTATCTAAAGGTAGATGTGTGAAAGCCACTTCGGATATTATCTTGCAAGTGACGTGTTTTGTACTTTTGTAACTATCACCCACTCACTTGGATGAGATATTTAAGGTGGCCGAATCTTTCTTCTGTTTGTATCGTTAGAAAATCATGAGTTGCACCCTTGAATAATGTGGTGAGTTTTTGAATTGTATTTAGGTACCTATAACTTTTACAGGCTTATTTATTTTTATAAATGTGACAATTTTTTTTTTGCTGTCAATATTTCGTGGCCTACCCACCGTGGGAGACCACTGCACGCCACTGTAGCCATCCATACTGAAAACTTTCCTCGCGACATTTTCATTTCAATCATTTTCATTATTTCAACGTCATTTTCTTAAGAAAAACGCTTCTACTTTTCTTCCATTGCCTCGCTTTTTCCCCAACAGTTCAATACAGTAGGTCTTCTGGACCTTGCCTACAAATTGACGCATCTAAATCAGATCTGTGCGGTCCTCCGCGCACGTGCGCTGGCGCATCAGCTGCCGACACCGAGCGTTTCACGTCTCGTGACGTGTAATACGACACATTGCAAACGGGACGGTTGGGAGGGTTCTGGACGAATTTGAGGAGAAAGGTGATGATAACTTTATAAGTTTTACCACTGACAATTTCAGAGCTCTTTTTAGTCTAAATTAAGATTTGCTAATCGATTTTTGTTGTGTTTAGTCAAATTCGCATTTAATCAATTTCACTTAATCTTATGTGAAATTGATGTTTTCTGTAATGAATTTTATCACCAATAGTAAGGGTACCTACACTACCTACGTTCAAACTAACAATAACATGGCAGAAAATTGCGCAAAATCTTCCTGCCCTTGTCCTATTTTACTTGGTGTCGGAGCAACACGTTTTCTTCTTCCATTCTCTCCTGTCAGACGTCTCAGCATCACTCCTTTCTCTTTCATATTATTTCTAACACAGTCCGTCCATCTTTCCTTCGGCCTTCCTCTCCCTCTCCACTCGACAAAATATATTATGTTCATCACTCGGACCACATGTGTTTCATCCTTCCTTATAACATGCCCATATCAAGAGTTTCGATTTCCTTTCTACGTCTCGGTCACTGGCTTTTCTTTTAAATTTCCTCTGGTATACTCATTCCTTGTTTATCTATTTTGGTCATTTCATTTTTCTCGTGTGTCAATATGATGGCCTCTATGGAAAAGGTATTATCCTTTATGGTACAGTAGAGGAGGTTTCATGAATGAAGGATCTATTGAATTCAGAACGCGTGTGGTAAACAAGCCATTAGTCACCCTTTGAAATCCAAATCCCATAACAAAATACATATTTTTACATTTCACCCTTTATTCAGCCCAACCCTTTGGATCGAATTACAAGGAAGGAATATCTGTTTGTTTGCATCCTGTAAGGAGGGAACTAAAAATAAATAAATTTAGTTGCGGCTTTACCACTTAGATTTTGAAACAAGGTGTCCGAGACATATTACCCTCTGGTTAATTTTAGACACCATAAGAATGGGCAGATTTCAAACAGTCAAATCAGGAGAACTGTCTTAGCTTGTTAAAGCGACGAAATAGCAGTTGTGTATTCCTAGATGAGCATGCCCTAGAAATCAATACTTTGTGCCAGGCTTTTACTGTATCAGTTCCATAATTTAATTCATATTGAGATAAAGAAAAGTCAATGACTCACAGCGAATGCAGACTGGCACAATATCGTCTGATCTCTCCGTTTTATCTCTCTCATACTTAGGTGTAACTCTCTATTTCCTCTCCCCGAACTGCCGTATCAACTACCGATTCCAATATCCTACTGCCACGCGCCACCCCAACTGCACCACGCCCCCACTAACAACAGTATCGTCAGTAAGACGACACTCCGACACCACAATCGGCATAACGAGCAGTTAGTTGACACATACGACTAAGGCCCAGCGCACACTTGCGGAGGCGGTGATGTTCGCGGCACCAGGCAACTGTTATTGGTCGTAGAAATCGAGCGACTCCGAGTTTGCTCGTGGTCTCCAGAAGATTCGCACTTTCGGTATACGCAATGGATCATTGGTATCCATTTCCAGAATAGTCAAGCCGAACTGACAATGGCACGCCATATTAGTCCTTAAACCGATGGACGTTAGGGTAAACGTGTTCTAGGTTGGAATAACAATCGGCAAACGTAAAGTGGGACACCCTCTGGAAGCACAACGAAGATCGCTCCACCCTGCGAAGATCGCTCCCTCCACCTAGGAACGATCTTCGCAGGGTGGGTGGTAGGACCTGGATGAGCGTGCAATTGGGGAGAGACTACTGTAAACTGATGAAGCCAATCCCAACAATACGTTATAGAAATTAAGCTTCAGTTTCAATTCATCTCCTCCATCTCTTCATCTCCTCCATCTCTTCGTCGTGCTTCCGCAGTTGTACGCCGGGGCTTACGACTTGTTAATCTCCACTCTTGTCATGACAAGGTTATGGCCGACGGACTAGTAACGACGGTTTACAACACTCATCGTCGCCTTTGATGTTTGTAGTTCATTACGAAGGTGGAAGAGAAATGGGGTCAGTAGGCCAGCTTGTTAGGGAATGTCCGAGGTATGTGCTGTGCGGGGGAATTAGCTTTGAGCACGTCATGTGGCGAAAATTATGGAAAAGCGAAGAAATAATATGCACCGTATAGACTGGTTATTATGACTCAAATTCCACGTCCAAAAATAGATAAAACTTCTAAATTATCATTTGAAGACCATTACCTACTTATACCGCTACGGATAGGTATAATCTTTCGAATTTTTCTGAAAGCTCTTGTAAGCTCTACTAAAGGATGAAATGTCGAAGCTGCAATATTGTTGGTCCGGGCCGGCTAGTAAGATAGGAATCTGGTATCTTTGAATAATTCTAAACGATCCTGCCTGGTCTGCCACCTCACTGACTACTTTCAGCTACGCTAAATGCTCAATTAAAAACTTATCATCAAGACTCAATATTACAAACAATAACGAAACCTCCACAATTATTCTCCATTAAAATTCACTCGCATACACTGAGTATTAATTTAGATGAAACTGTGTACTTTAATACTAAAGGGTATTTATGCAGAGGCACGTATTCGTAACAACTGGTGCGCCGTCGTTGTCGTAAAGTCGATACAAATGTGAATGAACCTTCATAATTCTTGGTATATAATATTCTAGTTTCTAGTACCGATCGAGTTTGAATAATAAATTGATTGCGTCGTTGCTCCCGGTTAGACTGGAAGACGACCCCAACATAGTTGGGAAAAAGGCTAGGCAGATGATGTTGGTGTAGTGGTCGCAAGTGCGACAGCTGAGCATGATGTCCTGGGTTCGATTCCCGGGTTGAGCAAAGTGTAACTGTGTAATTCGCTTTTCCATCAACAAATTCTCAGTAGCAGCAACGGAGGCCCAATTTGTGTCCGGTCGATGGCAATAGGCTCGCCCCCTATTACATGGGACTTGAACTAAACTGGCGACTTGCCTAACCTTTCAGGGATTACAAGGCATGATGTTATGTTTTAATAAGATTAATATCACTATGCAGTAATATCTATCTATTCTATACAGTATTGACGAAACTAGACAGAGACAAGCCCAGAAGAAGATAACATTATAGTAGTTAGTTGATTAATTTTTAAAAGATTGTCCTATACAATAGCATTAGATCAAGAACATTGGGGAAAGGACTTTTTACCTTTGTCCTTTTACTTCCCTGATAGCCCCAGAATATCTAAATTCTTTGATTACAATGATACCCTTATTGCCATAAAAAACGTATACAATTTAGTGCTATTCTTTCCAATAAAATCAATATCCTATCCTAGGCAGGTAGCGCCATCGTTCAATTTGATAGTCACCTCCGTTGGCGGCATGAATTACCTACAATTATGGCAGCTATATCGTGTTCCTATTTATACTGGAAGATCGATATTATACCCACTACCCACCCCTGTATGAATGATGTATGGATTCATAATTACGTGGACCATAATTGACGAAAAGTAGAGCAGACCGTGATGTGACTGTTATGAGGCTCAAGTTTTACATGAATTATGGTAGAAGCTCTTCTCCTTATTCGTCATGTCTTCTTCTTCCTTAATTCTCTATTAATTCTCATCTTTTCAGTAATGAATGTTGAAATATTCATTAATATAAGGAATATTCGCAAAGAAAATGTGTAGGATACTACAATAGTATGTGAATTGCCGTTGCCAGTAGCAGATATCCTTATTGCTGTTTCTTGGTTATCAAAGCTACAGCAAGTTCTAGGAATTCTAAGACTTGATACTCTCTAGTACGGTTTGGAACAATTCAATTTGTTATTATCTATTTTACAGATAAGCGAACATAGACTACAGACTGCTAATCAAATGATTAACCGCTCCAATATTGCCATCAACCGGGCACCAGACTCCGTGCTACTGAGAAATTCCTGCTGGGAAAACCCAATCTCTAATTCAGTTATGAATAATTCAATTCTACAGATAAACAAATTCTATGAATATAAATAATCTAAAACTTTGCAGACTTCCTCGAAAGCAGAAATTCCCACCAAAACATCCGTCGATAATCTCACCCATTTTTTCCGTCTTCCCTAAATTTCTCGCAAAACACATTCACTGGTTTTCCCCGTTATACATCATGTACATGCAATTATTCAGTGTATGTTTCGTAAGAACACTTCGTTCTATCGTCGTTCGGCTAAGAGCTTCGACAGACGCCCAGTGCGGTATTAATAGAACCGAACAGTGGCGGGTTATCGCGAGAAAATACTTACTCACACTTTTGAACCCCTACTATGAGTTTCTGGGGAGTTGGTGGAGCATTTTCGGGTTGGGAAAAGAACCCTATGACTTTTTAGAGGACCTCAAGGTTCAGCACTGTAGTATGAGATCATTTTCGAGAAGGACATCAGGTCGAAGCATTGCCAGGAGCTGTGAAGTCGACATTTTCGCGGATTAGACTGATAAAAGGTTTTTATCTATGTATCTGTATCTGTTCAGGAACTGGTCTATGAACCTTGGAGAAGTTGAATGATCATAGGAATCAAGCCAGCTATCTGATCAATGAACTGCGAACAGTTACTATAAGCATTACATCATTTGACGACGTCTAGTGCCGTTCTATTCGAACGTCTAGTCACGAGCATGAATTGGTCCCATTACTACGTGAGACCTCAGCCCATTCCATCACGAAGTGTTCCCGGCATTCGAGACCTAACAATAACACTTCAAAATATTTTAAAAGCTAAACGGAAGTTTGAATACAAATCGTGTTCCTGTAGTAATTCCTCCAAGCTCGAAGTGATTCATCTGCGTCCCGGCTCTTCGATTGTCGACTTATTACTCATAGGGGCAATGTTTAGTCTTGCCATTCGCTATTACGATAACACTCGAGTATTGCGGCCGGACCGAAGCTTATACATCTTTTGTTCTCACAACCTCATTTAATTATGTTATTATAAACTTTTTATAGCTTTCTTTCATGTAATTTTGGCGGGCATCATTTTTGTTTACAGAATAGCAAACGTATTACGACATTCAGCCTAGTTTACCGTGCATACTTTTGATACTTTTCAGATTGACAAGGCTGAATATTTGTATTCTCTATTTACACACCTCAACACGGTCTAGGGATATTTCATACTCAATTAAATAACTCGAAAAGTACTGGCCGCATTGGAATCTTTAATACACCGATTTGTTTGTAATTTATCTCAGACTAATTCCAAATTCAAATTTTTGAAAATTCTTTTGTTTCGGTGGCATAAAAATGTCTTGATGTATAGGAGAGGGAATTTTCATTTGTGCGAAATTTAGAAAACAATACGAATTACGTTTAGTTACAGTTTTTTTTTCATTTTTAAACGAAAGATAAAGTTAAAATTGAGGTATTGTAGCCATGCAATGCCGGCATTTGACGAGGGCGGAGATGTTACGAGCTGTGGGAATGCTGGAAGCTGGATCTGTTCAGCGTAATGTTGCTGAGGCCATAGGGACCCATCAAAATGTAATTTCAAGATTGTGGACACGCTATCGTGCCACAGGTGAAGTAGCGGAGAGGCACCGGGGGCCAATGATATTCTATACCGGGGGCCAAGTCGCATCACTACCCCCAGACAAGACCGATTTTTGCAAATTACTGCGCGAGCTCAACCAAATGCAACGGCGACTCAATTGGTCCAAAGGCTGCGAGTGGAACACCAAGTGCTTGTGAGTGACCAAACTGTAAGAAGGCGACTGCATGAAAGCAATCTACGCTCTCGTAGACCACTCCGGGTCCCACCTTTACGGAGAGGCAATCGTGGACGACGATTAGAATGGGTTCGGAACCACGTGGACTGGGGCCGTGAGCAATGGTCCAATGTGCTGTTCACGGATGAATCCAGGTTCGGCTTCCATCCAGATTCACGAAGGACGCGTGTTTGGCGAGTTCCTGGACGATGGAGCCGTCTCCAGAACCCTCAGGAAGTTCACCCATACCAAGGAGGAACAATTATGGTTTGGGCAGGAATTCGTAGGCGGAGATGTTACGAGCTGTGGGAATGCTGGAAGCTGGATCTGTTCAGCGTAATGTTGCTGAGGCCATAGGGACCCATCAAAATGTAATTTCAAGATTGTGGACACGCTATCGTGCCACAGGTGAAGTAGCGGAGAGGCACCGGGGGCCAAGTCGCATCACTACCCCCAGACAAGACCGATTTTTGCAAATTACTGCGCGAGCTCAACCAAATGCAACGGCGACTCAATTGGTCCAAAGGCTGCGAGTGGAACACCAAGACGCGTGTTTGGCGAGTTCCTGGACGATGGAGCCGTCTCCAGAACCCTCAGGAAGTTCACCCATACCAAGGAGGAACAATTATGGTTTGGGCAGGAATTCGTCTTGGAGGACGGACGGATCACGTTTGGGTGCGGGGCAATATGACGGCAGAACGATATGTCCAACAGGTGCTGGGGCCCGTAATCTTGCCCCACAGAACACAAATGGGGCAAGATTTCCTGTTCATGCACGACAATGCCCGGGCACACACGGCGAGAACGGTAGCAGCTTGGTTACATACACATAATGTTAGGGCCTTAGACTGGCCTGCTCAATCGCCAGATCTAAATCCCATTGAGCATGCGTGGGATATGCTGCAAAGAAGAGCTCTGAAGGAAGTTCCTGAAAATTTGGCTACAGAAGATCAACTTTTTGCGCACCTCAGAAGGACATGGGACAATATTCCGCAGCAAGACATTGACAACCTTGTTCTGAGCATGCCGAATCGTTGCCGAAGTGTTATGAACATCATGGGCGCTTTCTCAGACTACTAACTTAAAGTTTATAAACACAAATTAAATGATTATTCTATTTTTTTCAGTTTTTACTCACAAATTAAAAGTTAATTCATATACGGTTTCCGTCTATGCTTCATTTTTTTTCCATAAAATCCTGAAATTTTAATCAGTACCTTAACCATTATTAAAAAATGGTAGAATATTAAATAACGCATATTTTAAATATATACATGTCATATAAATAATTAACACATTGATAGTAATTCGCTTTTTTAAAAATATCCCTAGACCGTGTTGATGTGTGTATATTGCAAATATTGCAATCGCGTGGAAACGTAAGCTTAACGCAAAGTCCGCCGGTTTCCCACACGGATCGAAAAATAAAAGGAAAATAGATTGTGTAAGCCGCTTATCGGGCCGCACACGGCTTTAGAAATAACCTGAGGGAATAAGGTCAGTTTGGTGAAAGCATTTTCACACTGTAAGCAGAGATACAAACAGACCTTTCTCACCTGAATAGGAAAAAAGATTTTAGTGGACAAAGACCGCGTTTTACGGATTTTTCGCTCTAATAACTTAACCAGTAGAGTAGGTAAGCTTTTTTAATACCCAGCGGCATATTCTTAAGATGTTTTTACATAAAACCTCCGAAATCAAATAAACATCTCAATTTACTCGTTTGAACATTCAATTATAAAACATAACACAGTGTAAAGTCGTGACTCGATCTTCAAAGTCTGCCTCAACGACATTCTTTTTTTTATGACTAATTTAAAAGCGCTGTTCACTTTATGTACAAATTATCAATAATCAACAGTTTCTCGTGTGATTGAAACACAAGTCGCTTGAATGAATGTTGGAAAGTGGCTGCGGCCTGTGTCAATATTGATCTGGCCGGTTACTGGTCACCGACCGGACACCGTAATTACGAATGTACGTCGTTGGACTCACTGTGTGATAGACAAACGTTTTCATATTGCCGAGCTAGTAAACAGAAGAACTTGCGCATGTCAGATTCGTTTTATTGTCTTTGAATATGTCCCAGTAAATTCTAGTATTTAAATGAATTCTAATGAAGCTTCTGCAACTTACCCAGCTTCAAGTTAGATTGCAATTGCAATATGTGTTAGCAACATTTTGTATGAATAATCATGCAATCAAAACCCAGCTTACACCTCCACCAGCATAAATTCAACCGAGTAATATACAGGTAGGTTCATGTTTTGTGACCGCCTGTTGGCTATCCCAACCATATTTGTTTTAGCACGTTCGGTGTAATTTCAATTTGTGAAATATTCCGCAGCGTTGGGAAATGGAAAGGTCAGCAGATTGGCGCGAAACGCTAATGGTAATCCGATTGTGATTGCTTTGTCAGATAGACATGCAAATTAAATTATAATTATGTGAACATGTCATCATACTTTTATCGGTTTATCTGTTGTAACATTACACGATTGGTGTGTTTGACATTTTGGACATGAAAACTAACAGGGTCAACTGTTCAAAGACCTCTTTTCTGTACTGTAATTTTCTTGAGTTCATTTCAACGTCTGAATTCTAAAGCATGATTGAATTGAAGCCACAACAAAACTTTCTTCAAACAGTGCGGGCTCGCAGTCGCAATCCACTTTGTTAAAAGCCCTTTTGTTTGCTTCTACAACTTGTACTACATTGTGGTCGTACTTTAAATTACAAGTTTGCTAACAACAAAAGTTTTCGTAAATGAATAAACTCCATCCATTTTTTGTTCGGTCTTCTGTCATATTCCAGAAAACTTCTTAAGCATTTTGGTAATTTCTTTCGGGCTGGTTATCGACAGTAGCATCTTTCTTAATTAAATTCTTCCAATTCCAACATGGTGCTCGATTAATTCGCGGCCATTCATTCGACACTGTGCCTGACTGTGCCCTTTGTTCGACTGTGAACCCATTTATACAAATGTCAACGCACCGTGGCCACTATGTTTTATTTTTACCTTTTTTTTAATGCTGCAGTTGGTTGTTGGTTCATCCAAAAGCGATGGTAAGTGTAAAATAATAGCACTGCCACTGGTACAGCTGGCTCCAAACATCGTGTTTTGATTGAAAATCTGGTTATTTAATTGTTTGTTTCATAACATCTTGGCGTCATCGGGATCTAGCAATGATCCTGCCATCTGCAATGAACTTTGACAGCCCTATCTCATATTCAGCCTCTTTTTTAACACCATTCCTCCTTCAACATTGTCCGATTATAGAAATCAGAATAGAACCTCCTTTCGAATTTCAAATTCTCTATCCGTCTCCGAAGAACTCGCATATAAAACGTGTATCTGCGTCTCTCTGCGATCATTTGTCCGGCAGAACGTCGTGCACTTTGTTCGTGGCGAGAGCGCGATGGCGAGGCGACTTTCAAGTGTCACCGCCATGTTTGGACAAGCGGGCTGCGGTCCCGTTCTGATGCAACTGCGCCGGCGCCGGACGCGATGCGGTAAAGGTTGGGGTACACGGACGAAGTGTGGGTATTGTGTGGAAGTGGGTCTGAGGGGTCATTTATGAAATTGTCATACTGCACCGTGCTTGGATGTATACCATAATCAGCAGGTCCCTCTGTTAGGTCTAAGAATGTTCTCAACTTCTCACCGCACGTTTTGACACACGGCGGAATGGTAGAAATCAGCCTACAACGAAAAATTCGAAGACATGGAGTCTTCGAATTGTTGGTTCTACGATGTTTTCATTCACCGATTAGATGGTCAAGGTGAATGGTCCTGGCCTGATGGTGGTGGTGATCCTATAGAAGTATAGACATAGCCTATGACAACAGTCTTGGCTATTAAAATCATCAATTAATCTAAACAATAATCATGACTAACCCTCTCCATGCAAGCAGCAACACAATATAGCATTACACGGAATGGACCTTGCACTTGTGTGTTGTGGTCGGGTACAGCCGCAAGCCGTTTTCACATCCATTGTAACCTAGCCTTTACACCTCGTCTGCAACGCCAAGTGTTTGTGGAATTTTAATTAAAATTTGTATTTTATTTTACTTTACTTATTTCCTTATCGTTGCCCTTTTAAGTCCAAAGTAATGCGTAGAACAAATTGCTTAGGATAGTATCTATGGAAACTAAACTCTTTGATTTTCAGTCCGTAATGGCTTTTCCCTTAATAGGTGTGTGCCGTTATCTCTAACATCAAACGGTTTTGTGTTTCTACATTTGTTATTCTTTACATTATCCATGACTAACATCAAATCATCCTTTACAGGCTACAGCACAGTATTGATTGCTGTGATGACAGTAATCGGCACTTATATGTCATAAAAAACGTTGAGCTTTAGTCAATTAAAATGACATCATGTTGAGTACATACGGCGACACATCAAGCTTTACTGTTCTAGTATAACATGGCCTCGCTTTCTGTAGATTTTGCGTACAATGAGAGATCCAGATCAACTGGTTATCGAAAGCTTGATTGGTCGTCCCAACTCGACTGAGTCAGGGGATAGGTGGTACTTGTCGGTGAGTGACATGACAGAGTACGGCTTTTCACAACACAGTACGGTAGGCCGTACCTTAGGTAATGATGCCAACCAGCATAAGCTGGCCTCTTATTCCAATGAAATTCCCTAATGTGCTAGGCCAACTCAAGGTCAGTCTTACCACTGACGGGTAGCCTATCTGCGTAGCCTTTTTCTAACTATGATGGGGTTGTTTTCCAGTCTAATCGGATGCAGTTGAAAATTTAATGTAGAGCCAGCCTATCAGACATTCACAACTCAGTTACTGGGAAATCGAATATCTTACGTTAGACTTGTAAGACCGCTTACTACCCTGAACTATCAAAGATCTATAAAAAGACAGCGGGTTCTACCAAAATACAAGCTACCATAAAAAAAAATGCATTTCCCTTGACAATGGTATGGTAGTGCAAAAAAGGAGCCTCCCCGAGCGAAGTTAAAAATTTCATACAGCGATTCCAAGTGCACGGCGCACTCTGGACAACTAGCACTCGGTAACGCAGAGTCTAGCTGACTAATCCTTTTGCCACGATGACTCAAATCCAACATACAATTTGAGCTCATCGACACGCAAAGAAGAAGAATAATGGTTGTGAAACTTACCGTCAAACTTCATGGCTCTGTTGGTGAGTGTGTCAGCGAGCTTGCTGAGCTCGCTCCACAACGCGGACTCGAGTTGTGTACGCGCAGCCTGTGTGAGCTTCGTCCGCGCACCCGCGCCGCAGCAGCCGCGGTTCGCGCATAGTTGGTCTGCGTCTGTGGGCAAAAGAGAGTAACGTTAGTTTGTGGCTGTATTTTATGGTAGACTAGGAAAAAAATCAGCTGTTAAAAGATTCAGCTGACAAATTCCATTCCAGTTCTGTATCAGTAACACCTGAACGAGTAAAACAAATTATTTAACTTTTTAAAACTTTCGAGACCAAGTCATGATCACTAATTTATTGTTTTTGTTACTGGTATGGTATATGGCTTCGACTGATCTAATCAATAGCCAATTCGATGGACCAACTTGCCACTGCGATAATATGGTAATTCGGTACCTAATTAGTAACTACAAGTCCTGTAATTAAGACTGAATACCGTCTTAGATCAGACAGTGTCACTGTCAAGCTCTCAAGATGCAACATTTTCATTTTATCTGACTAACTGCTGTCCCCGCAATTAAACCGTCTAAACACTTGTAACCGCTCTTACTTCTGCCACAAACATTGCAGTTCCGAAGACATTAAGGTCCGTATTACAGAACGAAACTCAAGCACTGATCTCTGTTTAAAACTAGTTTTATGTCGAGTTTTGATTTTAGAACGTTCCTCAAGCATAGATTCATTGATTGGAGTTCAGCCGAGTATAGCTTTATTCTAGATCATTACTCAGTTGTAGATTATGGTTTAAGTAGAGATTGATCTATGATCACGCAAGTGTGGTCGACACCCCGCTTGAGCAGAGATTTCCTTGTCAGTGTCAAATTTTTATTTGTTTATATTTTATTACAAACAAAATGGATAATTTCGAAGAGCTTGATTATTACGATAATATATTTAACGATAATTCGAACAGAAGGTTGAATTTCAGCGTTCCTCTCAGATACCTTAGGTCCGTATTACAGAACGAAACTCAAGTCCAGTTTGATCTTTGAATTGTGTCAATCTCTACCACCACAGATAGGTACGGCAAACACTCCGTTCTACGAACACACTAGTCTGTTTTTTATACAATAAATCCGATTGCCTCATCCTTCAACACATTTTTTATCAAAAAGTCGCTTTTTATCTAAAACTTATATCTAAAAAGGCATATGCTTTGTTAAAATCATAATTTCATAAATAAATTGGTTTTAAACTAAGTTCTTATTTTGCGTAACTTGAAACAGACTTGGCGAAAAAAATAAAATGTAAACGAAAACAGGCTGATCCATAGACAAAAGATATTCTCTGCTTGAGAAAAGATTTGAATCTCGATTCAGCTGAATGTAGTTTGATTGCTGTTCTGGAACAAGACTGATCCTCAAGTACAGATTCTATGTTTAAACTATGATTGGGCGATTTAAGATCAAACTGGACTTGAGTTTCGTTCTGTAATACGGACCTTAGACCGACGACTTAAGATGGGAAATACAGAAATACAGAAGGCTCAGACTGAAAAAAAAACCACCCAACTTTCCAAGACCAATTTTCATTTCAATAATTTCGGTGTCTTGAGATCTCAAGATCTTAAAATAGTAATAATAATATACCAAGTTCCCAAGGACCCCGAAACACGACGATGATGTCCATGGTATCTTTCAATGCGCACCACAATATCCGGATTTCCATCCTAATCATAAATTGTCAACAGATCTAGACATAAGACACTCCCTTGAAAACACCAAGGTCTACCTTACCTAGCAGTCTAATCACCAACTAGTTAAGACAGACATTCAATTAGCTTCTAATTACTTTTTCTCAAAAATGGTATGTAATGTTGCCATAACATCTCTAAAAAGTATCCAGAAAGTGAACTTTACCGGAGACTTATTCACAACTGTCCAGTAAGAAGCGAGATTTTAAATTTGGAATCTCCTACTGTCCAGTAAGTAAGTATGTAATTTACTTACTGGACACTAGGTCATCCTCTTTAGATCTGCTTAGAAAAAAAAAACATAGTACCAGACACAGATTAGAGTTTAGCCATTATAACATGGTTATAGAATAGGTTCCAAATATATATCTATCTCTCTTTTTGGTATGACATTTTATGAGATACATAATATTTTTGGAACCTTATACAGCCATTTTATACGTTGCGTTTTGTACATGTTGTAGAAGTACAGTGTGGGATTTTATGATTGTATTTAGTAATTTCAGTTTATTAAAAAGTTTTTGAAATACTAAATGCGAGGCATTGGTTTTAGCGTTGAATAACATTAAAACAGAACAAAATGGAATTATAACAATGATAGAAAGAATAAGGAATTCATTATCTACCAATCCGCACTGGGCCAGCGTGGTGGATTTAATAGCCCATCCCTCTCCTAGAGAGGAGGCCTGAGTCCCTGCAGTGGGAACATTATAGGCTGATGATGAAAAAGTTTTTTCTAAAGTTGTTTCCTAAACTGGCTCGTTGGTCTAGTGGTCGCAAGCTCGACTGCAGAGCGTGAGGTCCTGGGTTCGATTCCCGGGTCGGGCAAAAAGTGCTATTGTGTTTTTCACATATGAATGTAACCTTCAATATTAATTAAACGAATTTGTTGTTAAACTTTCTTTAATTTTTGAGAAAAGCATTATACAAACCTCAACCAGTAAGAAAGCCATCCTGGCCTCGTATATAACCAGACCTCACCTGCGGTTCGGTCCGGTTAACTCATACTTGGCCAGGAAGGCTTACTTACTGGATTCTGCAGTAATGTACTATTACCGGTAGCTTGAACAGTATCATCGCCTACGACTACGAGCTATTAGCAGCAAGTGAGGTGACCCATTTGTCAGCAAATGCTTGCGTGGGATGAGAAGCAACCGTATTGCTTTCTCTCCTATAAATGGACATTTTAAATTGAATGTTGTCGACTTTTTGACATTGTAATTCTTTGTGATTGTTGTCTGTATTGCTTCTATTACATCACTATAATAAATGTAGGCATCGTTAATCACTTTTGTGTTGCTAGTTCCCTACTCTATGTCTGGTCCGTGTCTATGGATTGCCAGTTGTCTGTAGTGGCTCTTTTCAATAAGTTTAAGTCTCGTGCCTTTTTTCACAATAAAGATAAAAAAAATCAATGTCTACAACTTTTATAGCTTCAAATGGAAGAATGGAAGAAGATTTTATGCTGAGCCGACCTCAAAGAAATTGGGATAAGGGCAGTAGAAGAATGATGATGATTACACGTGTTCAAATACTAAAATAAACACTACAAGGCAAGGCCAAGAACTATCGATCAACAGAAATTAGATTCTCGACTTTAAATGAATTTCGCCTCGTCTGCCAGAGAGCCAATGACATCCCGTAGTTTCGATCAGGAAAAGTTAATAATTGTCGACTAGACGGGTCGAATGGGGAGCTTTGGGAGCTTCCATAGAGGGGCAAAGTGAGGGGTGCAAATAAATTTAAACATCCGTCGAGTACCGACGTTATTGCATTACTGAGGCAACGAGGGTGCGAGCCTGTTTTCTTTGATTCTTACAAAAATCGATAAATTTTGGGAAACAGTGAGTGTTGCCAGGATTAACGAACTGAAATGGCTTCAGTGGCTTTGTTATGTTTGCTTAACTTTGAGGAAGTAAGGGAGGGACAAGAATCAATAATCATTAATTTAACATTTCAGAGACAAAAACAGCATAGCAATAATGCTGGTTCCGTCAAGTGACAAAAAATTGGAGCAGAAATATGATTTTATAAGACGCCTTTCATTGCCATTCTCAGCGACAGTCGCTTCAAACTCGATTCGTACTTGAACAAGCCAAAGAAATACCAATTAACGGCTTTATCTTGCCTGGATGTTCTACTCAGAAACCACTTATTATTCCACTCAGGCAGTTCAATTGGTTCAACGCCAAGGAATTACATCCATCGCTCCATTAGCTCCTACTTCGTTGAACCGTCTTTAAATCAGTGTCGGCAATGGATGAAGTTTCAAGACGTTCTCTCGAGGAACGAGGAAAATCGCTTGCTTTTGCAGACAGCAACCTGTTACTTTAGCAATACTCTTAGAGCTATCTCGTGTGAAATTTTATCACCTCGTAAAGGGAACTGGCGTGAAAATTGAAGTATTTTCACAGTTCACCTTTAGCCTCGTTTTGGTTAACATTTATGTCTGCACCTTCACTGACTTTGTTGATGTATGTTGTAATTTTGTAGCATTTGATGTTTAAGAACTCTGTTAAATGTCGATTGTCGGTGTGATATGAATAATGCATCTAGCCGATTTCGATCTAGCCGGCCAGAGCGACTGCATTCTTCTGCATTCATAAGGCTTTCTAGGGTGGTTGTCGAAAGTTTTGATGTGCTGCTCTTTTATGTACTCTCTGTTGGCTAGCCTAAGTAAGTATCCATCGTTGGCTGAAAAACTCCGAGCTAAAGCGTTCACATCAGAACACCATTGACGACATTGTAGAGCTGTAGGTAATATATTTGGTCTGCCTAGGACCAAAAAGCTTCAAAATCATACCTTACGTGATAATACACGTAGAAACACGTTCAAATTGGAATCAAAATCCAGAAACAAAAGGCAGTCACCCCAAAGCAAGATGGCGCACATTTGACAGCTGAGTTGTCATTTGAAACTCACTTGTGTTGACAAAGTAATTGCTTATGCAATCACATCTCACTGTGAACAACGGCTCAATAAACATAATGTCTATTGAATGACTAAATCAATGTTAATTCCTCATTCCGATCGTGCTTTCTACGACTGAGACGGGATAAGCCGAAATTACTGATTTACATAGTTTGAAGACAATGGAATTTAAACCTTGTAGTGAGGTGTTAGGTTCCGATATTGAATACTTGATGACAGATTGAGTGGTTTGGAGGGTGGTGCAATGCATCGAACAACGCGGGAAAGAGAATGTTTTACTTATCTTATTTAGACGAAGTTACGGTTACGAAGAATGCTCAACATAATTATAGGCAATACCGATTTTTTTTTTCTCTGAAAACGCACAAAAAAATGTAGAATGAATATTATGATAGAAGAGATCAAAAGATCTTGTCGAACCTTCATTAATATTAAATTATATCGCCGTCTTGCAATGACTCAGAAACCGGGACAAGTTCCACGCAAATCAAAGTTTCAAAGCGAAGCTGTGGGCAGAGACTGTCATTAATTCTATCATTGCGCATTACGAGTATTACGACCGATCATAAACGTTTCGAAATCCACAATAAACTAAATCTTTAAGCTCAATTGCAAGGCCAGCGCGATCTAGATAATATTTTTTTTGATCATCTGAATTTGAATGAACGCATAAATTGACAATTCAATGTGAAACTAGAAGAGTGTGCAATGCCAATAATACAAACTTCATTAGTATTCCATTATTTTGTATTAGACACAGAAATAGTTGCAAAAACATAGTTACCATTTGATTTCTATTTTATCTTGACTGACCTACAAAAACTTCAATGTTTTGCAAACAACGACTCTATTTGGACTATTTTGGACTCCCATTTGCTTCATTTTGTAAAAAAAAAAAAAAAAAAATCTACCTAATTTTCACTAAACGACACTAAAGTGCGTGGTAATCTAATTGTACATGTACAGTTTTTACTAAACTACATAAATGTAATTCTAGGATTTTGTATTTTATTTAGTGTGAAATTTCGATACAATGTAAAAATTGTTACTGAAATAAATGAAATGAATGAAATGACATTCAAAAGTAACAACTTATATCATTAAAAAGAACAAAATCCCGCGATATAATCCCGCTTCCCACTTCCACCTTGGGCCACACTACAAGATGAACAGCCCTAAACTAGGGGGCGACATGTCTACTGACAATAATGTGACTCACCGCAGCTTTGATACTAATGTTTACTATGAGTGTGATCGCCACGGAAATGTTATGAGTTTTTTTGTAACGCCTTTGTGGTTTTATGAATTAGATATCGTGGCTTTGGGATTTGAAGAGATCATTCGTTTGTTTCGCCGGATTCAGCATTTATGAAATTCTTGTTCGGGTCTGACGATTCCTGGGTCTGGGGTAAAGTGTAAGGTTTGACCATCATCAGAAATTTCACGGTAGCAGCCACGGAGACTGGATGTGTGTTAACGGCACTAGACTCGCCTCCTATTATAATGGGATAAAAAAACATAAAACCGTTGGGTAGTACAGGCGTGGTGTTATGTTGTTCGGAGTCGGAGCTGAGGGTGATAAAGTGGCTATCGCTTTCGAAAATCATCTATAAACGGAATTGACATTAAACCATCGGTATCTTCATTATTGTTGTTAAATTGTCACTGTTTATAGGCCTTCTAATTTCTGAATAGTCTTGTTAATGACCTAAATCTAGGTTAATTTTTCCATTAGAAATTCAAAACACAGGCACCGTTCTTTATCCAATGTCAACTTGCCTTCTCTTCTTTCAATTTATTCTTCTTTACGGCATTATTATTGAATACCGTATTTGATATAATCATAATGCATGTATTCATCTCTTACGACATGAGCAGATGCATTAGTAACAGCTTATACCTACATCATTAAAATTTCAAGAACTAACCTAATGTCATGGTTACTCGATAGGTGTAGGTACCTATTGTATCAAATTCAATATTCAAGATGTTGTTGGTCTAATCGATACCTTTCTTCGAACTTATACGCCATAAAGTTACATCAATCATTGTCTGGACATTCTTCAACGTCAAATGCTCCATTATCATACACGTCGTCCATTAAATTAGGATGTTTGGGTGTGTTCATGTGCCAACATCTAATATCCATTACGTCTTAGAAAAAAAAAACTTGTGTATTTCGATCGATGCACGATTTGGTTCGAAATTCGAAGCAAAAAGTGACATTTGACAGCAATGACAAGCCAAGTGACGTAAGCATAACGTTTTTGCTTCTTTCATCTAAAACTCTGATTCGAATTTTGAATGAATCTTGAAGTATAATCGTGCACAGCGACCCCTCGCGTCCTGGGGCGATGCAACTCAAACAAACATCTCCCCCGGATAGACTGTTTGAACAAGCTGCGCATGATTTGATTTCGAATTCCGACTTATGAATATATTTTCGAATATTGTTATAACTACGCCTTATGGTGTGACGACCTTTACTTGACTCCTTGTGTTCTTTTTCTCTTTTTTAGGAAGCCATATTTTGAAATGACGCCAGTTTCTTGACAAGACTAGGTCATCATTATTCTCGATATTCAAAATGTCATTTTAGCAGTCAGTCATGTACAGTACACATAAATAAACCATGGAAATTGTAAAATTAAACATGGAAACGGCTAATGAAAACACAGAACTTGCTAAGTCACTCCGACACAACGGAGAAATAATTGATCTTCGATACCATAGAGATTGGATATTATAGACTCATACGGTCATACCATAGACGAAAACAAATGAACAACTAATAACAACCTGTCACCACAGTCGGCATGACACATGATCATGATAAATTCAACGGGCTTCTGTTAGATGAACCGTTACTATGCAATGCAGTATTGATAGACGATACATCTTGCGTACGAGTATTACTGCTTGGTCATAATGTCCATAGATGACAACTGCAACTCAATATGGTCTGACAGACGACGATATCGAACCAGTCTACATACCTCGAAGAATAACGGGCCTTCTTTGTGATGACTGCTTAGGTCTAGGTAAACATAAAGCTGTTACTGCAGCCAAATTTAGGCCAAGTCCTGAAGCAGACTGATAGTGATAAAATATGGGCTACTCACCGACAGATCGACAAGGACGAATTGATATTGGTAGTAGCAATTGTTCTAAGTCTAGAAGACTGACGGTGTTGGATGACTTTTATAAATGGAAGTTGGCGCACAATATTGTCTGTCGTAATGTCATTTAGACGATGACTGTGAGTGTGTATCAAGATTTGCGTGAAACAGGTGATTTCTTTTGAATATCTTCATGAGTACTTTCATCCACAGAAAGATTGCCAATGATTTCAAAATCAGTTTGTAAATTGTTAGCCTGTTATCCACTAGCAACAACTGTAAACTGATCTTAATTAATGACAAGTTTACGGTGATTAGTCTCGTCAAAGATTCAGGTGCAAACAGTATCTTAGCAGTGAGATAAGCGCAGTTTACACTCTGTCGACCCCAATACTGTTACGAAATGGGAGCAGTTTTACAAAACGTTATGTTGTTATCTTTTTGATTTATTATATTTACAAAGCGTGTTTTATGGTCATTGTAAAATTACTGTTCGTGTACTGCCTTTGTGGATGCAAGTTTGGTTACCTTTGCCGAGAATGAAATGGTTAAAAGAAAGAATATTTTACTGTCTACGGTGTATTTCTTTTTCTCTTTGATTTTTTATGCGTGGTAAAATGTAGGCCCTGTCTGTCGACGAAAAATTTCTATATGGGAGGGTTCAGAATGATATACTGAATACGTGGTTACCGTTTTAGCGTCGTCCCTTCCTCCCTGTATGTGATGGATGGTAATAAAGACATAGCCTACGACGAGAGTACGAGACACCTTATACCTTACCTACATAGGTAATGAACATCGTTAGAGAATGGGCAGTAAGTAAACGCCAACATAGCTTAGAAAACTAAACCCCTAACATTAACTTTTAGTTAAAATACTTCATAATCTCTCGCGCGGTGCAACCCGACCAACCGACTCAAATGAGTTTCATGCCCCATTTAATATAACGAATATACCTTGTCGATAGCTATTAAGTTTCATTCATTAATGATATGGAAATATTTAATGTCTCCATTACGTCTGCTACTAACTTGAATATGCCGTCAATTAGTAGGCCAAGACGTTTCGGTAATAGACGCCCACTTAGCATTTAGTCCTTCATTAGCATTTACGTCAGTTTATAAATCAGCTTCACTAATTAAGGCGCGTCCCCCAGCAAAACGTAGCTCTAGCCGTTTTTTATGCAGTTTTCTGGAGCCTATAACTCCTAAAAAAAAAGATATATCAACCAACAAAAAATACATTAAATTTCTACATACTCTTACCTTCAAAATGGTACGTTTTGTTTTTTTCTTTTTTAAGTAAAATATTTAATTAATCCCCTCACAACGAAACCACAGAAATGAGAAATAATTATTGAAAACATGCTACTTCTCCAAAACTAACAATTGTTTTTATTTTGTTTTTACACTAATGGATAAGCAATTTCATAATGAACATTATGGTACGATTTTTTTTTTCAAAAACCCAAAATTTGATTTTATAAAGATTTTTATGCAAAATTCTGAGCGTATTCGCAACCGTATCTATTGACATTCAGTATGCCGCCAGGCCTCGAAGGGGGAACCCGTGTCGCTCGTCACCGCGCCGCGTCGGCTCATGCGCTCGCTCGCTTACGTCACATTATCAACAGATCTAAGAAGTAATTTCAAGTAATAGATATGGCATTCAATGAAATATTTTTTTATGAAATATTTATTGGTGCGTCCAAATACTTTTGGTCATTATGAATTCAGTTATTATACTCACGTCGATAAATAGGTAGGTACTTTCAACTTTTACTGTGATACAAAATAATATTGGCACGATTACGAAAATGAGCTCAAAATTAAAATCCAAGATGGCGGCTAGGAAAATTTTAGGTTTTTCCGTCATGGGTGTCGTTTTCATGGTTTTTGGGGTCGCTGATTACGAAAATGAGGTCAAAATGAAAATCCAAGATGACGCCGACGAAAAATTTTGGTTTTTCCGTCATGGGTGTCGTTTTCATGGTTTTTATGGTCGCTGATTACGAAAATGAGGTCAAAATGAAAATCCAAGATGGCGCCGACGAAGATTTTTGGTTTTTCCGTCATGGGTGTCGTTTTCATGGTTTTTGGGGACGCTGATTACGAAAATGAGGTCAAAATGAAAATCCAAGATGGCGGCTAGGAAAATTTTAGGTTTTTCCGTCATGGGTGTCGTTTTCATGGTTTTGGGGTCGCTGATTACGAAAATGAGATCAAAATGAAAATCCAAGATGGCGGTAAAGATTTTTTAGGTTTTTCCGTCATGGGTGTCGTTTTCATGGTTTTTAGGGACGCTGATTACGAAAATGAGGTCAAAATGAAAATCCAAGATGGCGGCTAGGAAAATTTTAGGTTTTTCCGTCATGGGTGTCGTTTTCATGGTTTTTGGGGTCGCTGATTACGAAAAGAGGTCAAAATTAAAACCCTAGGTGGCGGTCAGGAAAATGTTTGGTTTTTCTTTCACGGGTGTCGTTTTCATGGTTTTTGAGGTCAAAATGAAAATCCAAGATGGTGGCCAGGTAAATTTTTGATTTTTCCGTTATGGCTGTCGTTTTATATATATATATATATATAAAGTCGAAAATCAAAAATTTTCGTCGGCGCCATCTTGGATTTTGATTTTGAGCTTATTTTCGTAATCAGCGACCCCAAAAACTATGAAAACGACACCCATGACGGAAAAACCAAAAATTTTCGTCGGCGCCATCTTTGATTTTTATTTTGACCTCATTTTCGTAATCAGCGACCCCTAAAACCATGAAAACGACACCCATGACGGAAAAACCAAAAATTTTCATGGCCGCCATTTTGGATTTTCATTTTGACCTCATTTTCGTAATCAGCGATCCCAAAAACCATGAAAACGATACCCATGACGGAAAAACAAAAATTTTTGTCGGCGCCATCTTGGATTTTTATTTTGACCTCATTTTCGTAATCAGCGACCCCTAAAACCATGAAAACGACACCCATGACGGAAAAACCAAAAATTTTCATGGCCGCCATTTTGGATTTTCATTTTGACCTCATTTTCGTAATCAGCGATCCCAAAAACCATGAAAACGATACCCATGACGGAAAAACAAAAATTTTTGTCGGCGCCATCTTGGATTTTTATTTTGACCTCATTTTCGTAATCAGCGACCCCAAAAACCATGAAAGCGACACCCATGACGGAAAAATCAAAAATTTTCGTCGGTGCCATCTTGGATTTTCATTTTGACCTCATTTTCGTAATCAGCGACCCCAAAAACCATGAAAGCGACACCCATGACGGAAAAATCAAAAATTTTCGTCGGCGCCATCTTGGATTTTCATTTTGACCTCATTTTCGTAATCAGCGACCCCGAAAACCATGAAAACTACACCCATGACGAATAAACCAAAAATTTTCATCGGCGCCATCTTGGATTTTAATTTTGAGCTCATTTTCGTAATCGTAATATTTGTATCACTGTAAAAGTTGAAAGTACCTACCTATTTATCGACGTGAGTATAGTAACTGAATTCATAATAACATTTCATAAAAAAATATTTCTTTGAATGCCATGTCTATTACTTCTTAGATCTGTGAATTTTACTTGTATTCGTATGAAGTTCGCCAGGTGGCGCAATAATAGTTTACGAAGTATTGTAGAGGTGGGGTGCGGCAAAGAGGGAGCAAATGCTCAAGGTTATTTGCTCAGGGTACCACCTTAAGATATTTTCGTCTTTGAAATTTTAGGTGTTCGGATCACGAATGTAACTAAAAAGTCTAGCGTCTTAGATAATACCTTTATAGATTTCCGTTCCGTAAGATTTCCGTTTTGATATAATATTTTATCAAAGCACCAATATAAAATTTTTATTCATAGCCTTTTTGGTTATGGAAAAAAGCTCCCTATTTCTAAATTCTAACCACCAAAATGTCGTGCAACCGTTGGTCACTAACCCTAAACTGCAGTGGTGTATAATTCAGCCCGTTCGTGCGATTATATCTAACACTATTAGCTTAGAAATGCGTATGCAGGCACACTGACTTATCTCAACATTATCACGCATAATTTCTCTTACAAATAGCCGTGATAGACTAAATGGCTATGTGCACTGAAACTAAGCCACAACCAAATGTTATTGCAACGTCGAAATTTCAACTCTAGACGCTGGTATGAGCGTTGAAAATCCATCTGAGAGCCTTTTATTGAAATCACGCATAAAATATTCTAAATAGTAACACGCCATTTTGAGCTAAATCTTTACTAAAAGTGACACATTCTACGAAAACCGCTAACTGGCATCGTAGAAAAAATTATACCTAAAGTAAAGTTATAAGAAGAGCAAGAATGCGGGAATGCGTACCGTCTACGCATATGTATAAGGCCGTCACTTGTAAGGGAATTCGTGTGGACCTACGTGATGTGCGTGGACAAATGCGATGCCTCGGAGGAAGCATATTGAAGAGGTAAAGAAGGCTCACTCACTGCCAAGGCCTCCTATAAAATAAGTTAGTATCTACGTAAAACTGAGGCTTCACGGCTTGTCTATGTAGATGTTGTATAAGTTTAACAGTTTGGGTTGGTTTATTGCGTGCCCTATTTTACAGGCGTCAATCTATGCTTGGACCTTTCGAAAATGTAGTCTTACGTTAGGTCAATACAGGATTAGCAATTCAGACCTCCTGTTTTACTTCCAGCCATTTGAAATGCTGTGGTTTCCTGCAATACTGTTTCTAAAGCGTCAAAAGCACATTGTTGAATTCCTCAAAGACTAATTAATGGTCTTCCGCCAATTCACAGTGACTGAAATAAAAAAATAGCTTCCGAAAACCTTCTAATGCCTATGGAAAATCGAAACACTGGCTGGAAGCTCACACGTGCCTTCAGAAAACATTTTTTGTGACTCTGTGCGTGACTTTGCCAAACATAGAATAAACCTTCTCTCCATCTCTGCTTTGTCGACGGTATGCCCTAATGCCGTTCTTCACACCACAGATACGGCCATCGGTGTTTTTGGGAGCTCTACGATTTTATCTTTGCGTTTTTATTGTCACGACGCGTAGTCTCGTAGTTACGTAGTGCGTGCCCTGCGCGGTCGCGGTCGATAGAGTGATAACTTTGTGTTGTGTTCGGTGTTTGTATAGAGAAAGGAGGAGTTTATATGTGTTCTGAACTTCGGGTAATAACATTGAAGACAGAACAATAAAATACGAGACAGACTTCTTGGAACCCCTGAAATATCTAAGACAATGGTTTATACGAAAATTCGTTGTAATGAATCTAAAGAGAAAAGAACAAAGAAAACGAGATCTCTCTGAGAACTACAATTTAACTGATAACTTTTTTTCAACATGTTGCTGGATGAAATTAATATGGACAAACCCAAAGACGAGAGCTATATTTTACAGCTACAACACCAAAACTTATAATCCTAGCAGATCTTTACCAAAACAGTAATTATGATACAGCAATATCCCGCCGAAGATTTAACAAAATTAAAGGCTTTTTAGCGCAAAAAGTAACAGAACAACAACTCAAGCACACTGAACGTATAATTAAACCTTTCGAACATTAGTTTCACGATAATCAATCTTTGTTTCGCGCCAAACTTATCCCTTTCCCCGCCAGATATGGGCAATTTTGACCGGCATGCGGCATCCCGACTGGATTGTCTAATTATAAAAGAATTCGCTCGCTTATGCGTCATCCTTTATTTATCTGGCGAGAATCTGGATCCGACCACTGGCAAGCAAAAAGAAACGAGTTAGCTTATTAATAAAGGCGTTCGAGTGCATTCCAAGTTTGCATTTACCGAATAGGCTATCGTTTTATGGGTATCGTGTGAAATGAGGAAGTCTCTATGGAGCGAATGAATAGCGATTGTAGAAGAAAAGATAGAATCGTAATTTTATACACAGGATTGTGCCTAGAGGTAATAAATAATAAAACATAGCTACATTACTATTTCAGGAGAGTTACTCGAAATTACAGATATATAAATGTGACTTCGAAAGACGCAATACTGGCCACAACGGGCTTATCTCCTTATTTGCATATAATTGGTCCTCCGAATGTTGAACCTACTTTATGTCGAAGAAAATTTTCCCATACAGTCTTGTGCGGTAACATTTTGCAACGGCACATCACACATCTGTCAATTTAATTGTCGCCTTAAATAGTTTAAGTGGTTATAAAGTCTTTAAAATAATCGAAAAGTCAAGTTCTATCACATTCACGACGATATTAACCCACATTACAAGCAAGCTAACCATTCACCTGCAAGCCGCCAGATGACCACAAAGTTTTATGCCCGCGTGAAACACTCCAACACGGGTATTCACATAAAGAACAACTTCCATCGCTGTTCTGACATTATAAAGCTCCAATTAACTTGTAACAAAGAGAGCAATGGACATAAATCCCCACCGTTGGTCGGTCAACGTGTGAAGGCAGGGCTTTATATGCAACTTAATCTTCGACATATTTATTGTGCACTAAATATAAAGTGGGAAATCTAAGATGGCTGCCAAGGCGCCGGTCTGCAATATTATTTCTTTAGGGCAAACCTCCACGGCGGAATATTGCATTGCTTTTTATTTCGCTCACTTTGACTTCAAGCCAATTAAATATGGGCTTAAATAGGTAGGTAATATGAATGTCTGGCTGCAAACACATTGACAGCGGCTAATTTATACGTCAAAAGGTACCTACAAGTAAGTAAATTGAGACATCATAACCTGCTTCGTTATCATTAAGCACGAGGCACAGACACCTCGGCACGTTCGACTTTTGAATTTAATGGGTCTGTGGGACCATAAAGTCATTAAGATAAAATGTAACTCATACGCCTCATTAAGGAGCTTCGAATTAACTTGCTTTGCGGGTTCTTAGCTTTGTATGGAGTAAACATCATCGTCATTCTCCTGCCCTTATGATAATTTATATGGGGTCGGCGAAGAATTTCGTTTCCTTCCATGCTTTTAATCTTTTACTCGTCTTCTCAGCAATCACCTCCTTTCCAGCCATATCATCCTTAACACCGTCTATTCATCATTTCATTTGATCTTAGGGGAAGACCAAAACCAGACCACGACCAGTTGTTTCATTAACTTTTAGGTACATTTTATACTTACTCAAAACTTTCCTGACGGCAATACGGCTGTATGGAATAAAGCACTTAATACTGCGTAAATTAGCCGTCCTATAAATCCATATCGTTGTCAAGCCGTCGCGAGGAGCCGCCAACGCCTCGCTGTTGACTCGGGATTATTTTATGAAGTCCGAATCCATGACTCACTGATTCACGCGGCAGAAGCAGGGTTAAGTCGAAAATTGTTTTTATTTTATTTGTAATATAGGATTCTTCTTCTTATAATAGCGTGTCGATGGCAAATTTTGATTAAATATAATTAATACGATTTAATTATATTAATGAAAGCTGTTCTTTATGTTCTGTGATTGAAAGCATCCTAAAGTTTTGTTTTAGTCTGTTAGTTTGAGTTTCTCATTCGAGTAATAAGTATGATAAGTAGTTTTGACTTTCATGTGTATTTGACGAGAAAATACTTACATTAACGAAATTAATTTCACCTAATTCTCTCGTTACATTACTTAGGAGATTTGTAACTGTATCTAATGCTTATAATTTTATTAGTCTGGCTTACAAAGTGCGTACTCGCGTACTCGTATAACAAGTCCTTATAATGTTCACAGACGAGTAACTTCTAGATGAAATGATTCATAAAGTAATGCGTAGACTCTAGCCTATAAAAAGCAAAAGTAAACCATTCGGCCTTATAGCTCTTTCAAGGATCTTTTCAAGCTTGAATTAAGTTGACAAGGAGCGTTGTGGGTAACAATTTGGGTAGGTAATACTATAATTTCACTTTGGCAGTATACGAAAAGACCTTTATTACATAATACATAAACTCAAGTCTTTTTACCGTGGGGGCAGGCAGAAACCACAGAACACTAGCTGCTAAGATTTTTACATCTACTTTTGCCTCATCCACATTCATGCATCTGGCCATACACGCACGCCGGTTGCGAGTACATGTCCTTTTTGAAGAACCTTACCAATACGGTCAGTGTATGTCTTATGTCTACCTTTATTTTTAATGACATAAGTATTAATAAGGTTTATTTCAAAGGTAAAATAATTTTCCAAGAACTGTGTCGAAAAAAAAACTACATTAGGTAGATGACGGCATCACTTCCTACCTCCCCCACGCGCCAAAAGATCTTTGTCCACCTTTACTTAGTTAATTATCCCTCCAATACATTACCCTTATGGTCATATATTATAATAGCACCATAAACAAGTAACACAGGGTCAGTGTTGTGCTTGCCGGAAAGAGGAATCGTCCGGAACGGTAGCCGCGCGGCCGCGTTCGGTCACAGGCGGTCGGTTCTTCCGGCCGCGGAAACACACTTGTTCTTACATTGATGGTTTATTCAAACTGCTAATTTGTAGGCCTAATGGTTATCGGAATCGATTAGTTTGTTAATAGATTCGATTTTAACTTGATCGATTGTGTGGTTTACTTCTTTTTTTTACTGAGTTTTTACTAGGGATATTATGTAAGCGTTGTGGCAAAGTGGCGTTATCTTAAGATTTTGATTATTTTTATTGATAGATGCGTGATTTTTTGCTGGTCAATATTATTATTGACCTAAAGCATGGTGTATTCAGACTCTAACCATCACATTTACCTACATTTTACCTAAAACTATTACACCACAAAAGCCACAAATTATGACTAATAACAATATAAATAGTGAATGTAATTATGAACTTCATACTAAGTATAATTTTTCCAAATGACTCAATGCTATAAATTGAAAATAATAATTTTATTTATTTTATTCATTTTAAGAAGGCTTACAGACTAATAACAGAATAATAGGTAACAAAAATATATAATTAAGTTGCTAATAACAAGCCTCCACAGATATTATAAAAAAAAAATACGATTAACTAATGCCTAAAAGTTAAAGTTACGGTTTTTTATTTTATTCTAGATTATACTTTGCTACATGTGTGTTTGAGTACCACCAGCCAGTGCTTCATTCGCAAAAAATGAATAAATAAATAAATAAACGTGGTATACATAAACAGGTTAATATTACATAACAAGTTAATAAATGTAAGTTAATAGCTCTGTTTACTGCGGTTAAGAACAATGCCAAGCAATAACTACAGATACTAACAGTTCAATATTTTTTTTAATCTGTCCATACTTTATTTGTCTGTATGACTAATGAATGACTGTCCCATACACCTAATAGTCAGCAACTCTATCTACCTACTTACTCATACACAAAGCCCAACATTGGACTGAATGTGGACATCGATCGACACAAATTACTTTGATGTATAGGCATCGCAGTAATTAAGAGGAAATGCGAGTGCTGTCTCTTTCTACTATCGCTGTCTCTCTCCGTCCTCCTGCCCTCAAATTCGTGCGATAAGGACAACTATAGAAAAAAGTTAGAATTCGAGGTTTGGCTCTCGCCTATTTCCTCCTCCAATATTGAACCAATTTAAAAGATATTTTAGACAATGAATAAGGAGGATATATACTACGCCGCTATGTTTTTCTTTTTTCGTTAATAGTTGTCAAATTTGTACACTAGGACTCTGTTAACAGCGATCTAAACAAGCAATTTTGAGCATTTTTTGAGCATTTTTTGAGGGTTCTAGTGCTTATAAAAATAATTTATCACCAAAAAGGAAAACATAGGGGCATAGAAATAGTTAATATTTATTATTCTGTAAAAAACCATTTCTCTAGGGTCATTAACCAAAAAGAAAACAGGCGAGAGCGTTTGTATGGAGAAAAGACCACTCGCGTTTCCTCTTAATTAGTTAGCAGATGCCCGTGCTTCCAATGTGCCTAGATATGCAGTAGTCATGCCAAGACAAAAATTAAATAATTGAAGACTACAAAATAAAGGAAACACTAAAATAACTATAGCGCGGCCACCAACTAGGTTTAAAATATCTTTTCAAGCTGAAACTAAGATAGTTTCAGCTTGAATGCACATTCACAAAAATTCATGGAAATCGGTTGAGTACTTTCGGAGATTAGCTTATGTGACCGTAAGTTTTATACAAAACAATAAAATAAAAAACCGGCCAAGTGCGAGTCGGACTCGCGCACCGAGGGTTCCGTAAAAAAAATATATTTTGTGATGTAACTAAAAATGTATGGTTTTCGTAATTTTTCCTTTATCTATGCTATAAGACGTTGCTTCGTACCAAATTTCAAGATTCTGAGTTCACGGGAAGCACCCTGTAGGTTTTGATTCCCTTGCAAGTGTCGAAAATTTGCGGCATAAACGGCTGTATCTTTTGATTGCGTTGGCTTAGAAGTTTGATTTTTTCACAGCTTCAAGGGACAGTAGACCTGAGTAATTGATATAAATTTCAGCTTCATACCTCCACGCGTTCCTGAGAAAAAGGGTCTTGACAGACGGACGGACGGACGGACAGACGGACAACAAAGTGATCCTATAAGGGTTCCGTTTTTTCCTTTTGAGGTACGGAACCCTAAAAACAACAAATCTTAGACGTATCACGAATTACCGCTGGCAACACTGACCGTTAATTCAAACTAGCACTACTGTCCTTTCTTTATTTTATCTGTGATTTTGCAGTAACCTGACCTTTATTGTGGTTACCATAAGGTTTATGTCAGAGGTGAAGTAAGTGTAGAAGGACTGTAGGTTACGACAACTTTTATTGCCATGTTCCACGCACTGTCGGAAAAGGTATAAGCATACTAGGCCCGAGGGGACAATAACATCACTATGAGACCTCGCTCGATTACTGGACCGAACTCGATTACTCGAGACCGTTTGATGACTTCATTGTGTCGATTATTATTATTTTCTTACAAAAAAAAGCTTTCTGTAATAGTCGCCGTCGGTGCGAGATCGCGCGGGTGGTCCATGTAATTACAACCAAGTTTCTATATGCCCTTTCTCTTTCACACCTACGATGATAGAGCACTAAATGCGCGTTGTACTACTTTAACTCACATGGTAATCGCTCTAATCCGTCTTTCGTGAGATATGCAAACAATGGGTACCGATATTGTGTCAACTAATATAAATTATTACATGAGAAAGTATTCTTAGACGATTTAAAATGTATTCTTTTCTTAATACATTGATTAAAAAAACCCACTTGATATGAAAATATCAACGGTCTTTGTTTACTCTTATAATCTTTAATACCGTCGGGTTAACGGAGAAAGTTCAATAAAACCGTTGATAGTGTCTTACAAGTTGATACGATACGATACACATACCTTTTGAATGACCTCACATTAAAAAGTCGTTGGGCCATCGACATTTCTCCTTCAACTTTCGAATAAAAACTCAAACTCCTTACACTTCAAGATTCTTTTGGTTCTTGAATGTCATTGTGAAATTATCCATGGGTTGAAAAAAAAAATGGCACTGTTAGATCGAACTATGACTGCGGTATGGCGGTATGGTCCAAGATCTAGTCCTGTCCAAATAAGGCCAAAAAAGGCCACACTCCAATTGAATCATGCAACACTATAAGTAGGTACTCGTAGTGTTGTACCAATGGTACCTGCTTGGTCATTTGACATTTGTCCAAGTGTCCGCCCTCCCTGTGGTTCGTGCTTCGCCGGTAATTTCCGACCTAATGTATCCTACGCAGGTGGTCGGCCGGCATCCCGTCTCTAATTATGTAGTTTTCACAAATAAACAGCGTGCAAGGTACCTATTTGGAAATTATATCATTCCATTATAGATAATCGGTTTGGGTCACTATCGATTACAGATAATAATCGATACAGTGCGGTGACCGCAGATGCCAAACTGTGATGACACCATGAATGAACAATGGTGTCCGTGATAGGATTTGGAATGAGAAAAACTTTGTATTTGGTACCTACATTGTTCTTAAGTTTGAGTGTGCAAGTGAAGATGGTTTCGCCTTATACTTGGTACATACAAGTAATCTGTAAGTTTACAGATTTTCTTGATTACGAAAAATCAGAGGTTTTGGGTAGGTACAAACTCGAGACCCATGACTTGGCAGTTCGAAAGTCACGCCACTAGACTAGCACTGCTATAGAACTTTAATAATAAATGTGTCACTACATTGGCTTACTATCTCAAGACACTCTTATCTAACAAGGTTTTTTCAAATAGGCGTATCCGAGTTTCCATTTCAATATTTTCCGGGTTATGGTCGCAATCGAATTCAAAATGTAACGTTCTTTATTGAGCATAATCAAAGACTTCTTGTTTGCTTGAAAGCTGTTTATCTAAGTACGCTTTCCTTTTGAATGCGATCTGTTCAATTAAACTTAGTATGTACAGCGCTGGTTTGGATAGGGCTGGCAATTTAAGATGGTGACCGAAAACGCATGTCATTAAAAAACTGTCAGTGTCATAGTTGTTATGGAATACTGACAGGGGGTCTAAAACGGCATTAATAAAGCTATTAAGACTTACTGATAAAACAGTCATCAAAGTACGAATTTTACCATAGCCACAGGGTCAAATGCAGAAGTTGAGATTATAATTGCGAAAGATTTTTTACTGCAATTAGTTCTATCCCTACACTGTTAAGCAAGCTTTCCTGCATGTTCTGTTGTAAAAAAAAACAGAAATACTTTTCAGTTATCTTCAGAAAAAAGCTTACAATCAGAGGTTAGGTTTTGATCGAAGTCAGTTCTATAAAATGATGTGGGTTTCGTTGTTATAAAACCTACTCATTGATTTTAATATTATGTGTTGTTGCTATTGTTAACATCCGAATTTATAATTGGGATTGGGAATGCAATTTATTAATAATAGATTGGGAATCCCCAATTAAAAACGCCAACAACAATGCAGATGATTTGCATTTAACAAATTATCAGCCAATATACACAGGAGACCATTGATCAGTACCAGCAAAAAGTTTTCCTCAAATAAAATTCTAAGTGGCAACCCTGGTTTTGAGGGGTTGCTGCGAAAATATTAACGCTTAGAGAGGCTGAGTGGCATGAAATGAAATGATTACCCCACTTAGCAGAGGCGATAAGAGTGCCCTCTACCGCTGCCCGACATTATATTTAGAATTCTGCTTATTTTTGCTCTGCGGTTTATTTTTTCTTTTAGATTGTGGGATTTATCTTCAGCCTTAAAACTTTTTTAATATTTATTTTTTGTGTTGCTAAATGAAAAAAAGCAAACAGTTTTACTTTTAAATTAAATGTGACATAGACGATACGTCCCTCTCCTAGAGAGGAGGCCTGAGTCCCTGCAGTGGGAACATTATAGGCTGATGATGAAACGATACGTAAATGTCACGTGTGTAAAGAAATGGAAATAAAACACCTATTTATTAGTCAATAAACGCTAAATATTACGCTTGTAATAAAATACGGCGTAACGAGACTAATTACAACGATTTTTACTTCAACAGCAATACTTAAGATTTTAAATTAATTGTCTGTTTTTGTAGTATATTCGTACGAATTGCCATTTCGTTGGCATGCTACGTAAAAGGTATTGTCTTAAAGATTAGCTGGAAAAATGCTGCCAGAACAGAATTAGAAAAAAAATCAAGATGTTAAGTATAATAAACTATATGGTACCTACCTGTAAAGAAAATAAAAGAGTTTGTTTGTTGTAATCGCGGATATTGAAAGTGATAAATAAATAGGTTTTGCAAACACTTAAGTACACGACCAGCCCCACTAAATTAAAAAATATTTAGTGGAAAATGAATTGGATACAATTTTCACTCGTTCAGGATCATTTATCCATGAAAACGCGGAACAGAAGAGTACTAAAACAAATGCGAATTATTAAACAAATTGTTAGTAACCAACAAACAACTTCCGAAGTTTATTTTACCTTAATTAATTAATACACCGTCAAATTCAAATGATTTTTCTATCTATTTTTAGGATCGTATTCAGATAATGTGTTTATTTTGAAAGAAATCGTTTCGTGGTAAAGGGTGTTGTCATGAGTCGCGGTTGTCAAATAAAAAAAACGTATGTTTTCAGCCTTTTTGGTAGTTCTGTCACCAATGCCACATGTTTAAAAAATGTTTGTATATTTTCGGAGTCACTTTGTAAGTGCCGCTTGTGAAATAATAAAAATGTCGTAAAATTTGGGAGCACCCGAGATTCTTATCAATGGTTGGACGGATCGGGAATAATAACGAGACGGAGTGTTGCCAGTTCACATTACAAGCAAATTGAATTGTTGTTGTTTAATGGGTCGATCAATAAATTTTATGTTATTGCCTTTGTAGAAGTAGATACAATTATATTATCAAATTGCCTACTTGTTGCTGAGTTTGCTTCCTCAATAAATAAATTGGTTTGTGTCTTCTTGGTTTGCATTATTTCTGAGATAATGGGAATATTTTACAGATGAAAATGTATTTAATAATGGGAAAAATGCCGCAAGGACATATTTCAGTCAATATGTGTTGAGCTATAAGTAGAGTAGAAGAAGATCAAAGAAACGATGGATAGACTGCGAAGGACGATATGGCTAGATAGGAAGGTGTGTGCTGGTATGGCGAGTAACTTGAAGTATTGAAGAAGAAGATATCTTGTGTCGACTTCTTATAAATTAGGATGGGGGCAGGAGCATGATAAGAAACTGATAAACAATATTGTTAAAATTCTGATAGTTAATACTGCATTAATTGTACTGAGCTCTAATAGGAGCGTGTGTTGCGGTTGTATCGAACATGGACTGACTGTCAGAGTAACAGCCATATTGTCAGCGTTTGGTTCGACAAATCGACACGCAACATCTTGATGAGCATTAACCATTAACACGTTTTACGCCGGTTTTTTTTAATTTACCAGCCGCGTATTTATTACAAAAAAATATATAATATAACAATTTGTAACAATTAACAATGGATCCATTTGATATTGAATATCTCGATGTTCTCGTCAATATCCAAATCGACCTGTAAAGTGGTGTAATTTCAGTATTTTTCTTCGTAACTTCAGTTTTTATTATTTTAATTTTAAATCTATTACTTAATACAAATATTAATAAATATATTAATTTACCTATGCAAAAAAGCAGTGCCATTTTAAACGATGAATAAACATTTGTTTCATGTATGATCTTCACATTTAAGTATCCTTCGTGTTATTGGCTACAATCTAATTTATACATAGCATACCTAAATCTTGTAATATTTATGTCACGCGAATAACTAAACCGAACGTGCTGTTCTAATAAAAAAAAACACTTACCTTTGGCATTATTATTGGAATTATGTCAATTTCATAATGATTTAATATTCACATGTCCTTCTTCTTCGATTAATAAGTATCAGACATCAGTGGTTTGATTTTGCATACTTAACACAATTAACTTTATTTATTTATTTATTTTAGTTAATCAATCATTGTTTGCACAATATATTTACAAAACAATGATTAAGTACCTATATCTACATTTATAAGTGCAACAATTAATGACAGGCTAACAACACATGCACTATTTGTTGTATATTATTATTAAAAATAATATTGCATTGCTTATACTTACCTAAATAAATAAATAACAATATTATAGAATTATTAAACAACTGACTATCTTATTATTTAATATGCAGCAAACTCTGATTGGACCCGTGAAAATGATTGTTGTTCCCGTATTAAAATGATCGTTTATCACAAGAAAAGAGTCTCATTCTTATTCAATTTATTGTTGGCTAAAACATAACTTATATTATGTACCTATATTTTTATTACAGACGAGTAAGTTTTACGACAAAGCATGTTAATAATTATAAATTATAGGTCCCTGTCGTTACCAATGGTACAGAGACCAGCAAAATAACTCATAACTCATTGTTCATTTCACAGTTTTCTTCTGCGTGTGCGTGTCTGAATGGAACCAACGATATAAGTATTGGAGGTTCCCTTTTTAAAAATCACTTGACATGTACGTATTTTTACCCTTTCGTAAAAAGGAATAGCGCATTGTTTGAAGTATTCCTCGCCAGCCAGACGTCAGTACGATGTCAGTGCTTGTCCGCAAATTATTGTTCATAAAGATGCAAAAATGTATGTGCTTTGTTAGGCGTTCGGTTACACTGCTGAGGTGCTTCTATGTGTCATTTACCTACTCATGCCAGGATTCCGTAGGTTTCTTGCAAACCGACTTCTACTTCACTTGGTGGAAGTCAGTATGAATAAGAATACATTGATAAATACTTACCGAGACAAAAAATTTGGTAGCCTATTTCTAAGGGAACGCCCTTACAAATAGGCTACCTAGTTCAATGGAACTAAGAATAAAACACTATCTATTGGAAAGTAAAAGAAGGACAAGCCAACAAATAAAAAAACCCAAGGTAGGTACCTAGTAAAAAGTAAATAAAAATTCACGCACCAAATCCCCATTATTCAATTCATAGAAAACTGAAAACTGTAGTTTTCATATAATGTATGTACAGTCGCCCACACAAGTGCATGGATACCTTAGTAGGGCATTATTGCAGGCGATGGTACATCCAAAGCTAAATGTAAAATGTGAATTTACTGAATCCTAACCTAAGAAATGCGGATCCGTCTACATTACGAGGCTTACTTACTACCATAGTATAGAATACATTTTACTATCCATTGTTCAACAACTACTGTTCGCCGACGCAGAAATGCAAAAGCTGAGCCGTAATTTACATTTTATGCTTGAAAACATTATGCGCTTGCTACGGAGAATACGTTAGGGCCACAATAATTGTGTAAAAAACTAAAAACCGTAATGAAAACGCATACTTCAGTCAGAGGCTGTATATCTCAGCATAGACAATCTACACAGCAAATATATGTTGTATGACAGCAAACTATTTTGACACCCCGCCAAATAGATTTCGAATCATTCAAGAACAACTACAAAATAAAGCCAGTGTTGCCCTTTTATTTTTGTAAAAATAAATGAAAAGGTTTTAAATCAGCGCCTTATTTTCCCGAGCGCGTATTAAATGTTGTCCGAGGGAAAATGGTTACATGGCGGTCGTAAAGTGGCTGGCAGGCAACCCGTCATTACTTGATGCATTATTGCAAACTTAAATTACGACGCACGCCTTGCTTGCACTTCAATGTTTTTGCGCTAACAAACTTGAAGGCAGATGGTGAAACCTACATTTTAAACACGTAAAGAATATACCTAATTAATAATGCCAATTCATTTAATGAGAAACTCGTAGATGTAGTTAATTATATGTTATCGAGAAAATAGGTATGCTAGTTTTTGATCATTAAAAATAATGATTTGTTTTTAGTTAGGGCTTATCATACTTTTTTTGATAAAATAATTTCTCTTTGAGTTTTTTTTACTAATGAAGTATGATTAGATCTTTTTAATTAAGTATTTGAAGGCCTACTCATAATTAGCATACAAGCAAAAATCCGGCAAAAACAATATTAATGGCTAGTGTTAATTGATATTGAAATATTCTGTCATTATTTTTTACTCATTATAAGATTAGAATTTATTTAAGTATTACATTATATAATCAGTAATATTATTATTCAGTAATCAACAATGATTATTTCGATTTAAAACATAATAGGCCTACTTTTTTTGCTTATTAACTACCATTTTTATTATTGTTATTACCATAATTTTCTAGTACTTACCTACAGTAAAAAGCCATAACATTATTTAAACGAAAGCAGAATTTGCATGACTAAAAGGTGTTAATTATATCTGAAGTGCGTTATGCTATTCATAAGGTAATAAATAGTTGTGTGTGCCCGCATCCGGCCGTAAACCGAGTTATAACTATTGTCGCCCTTCCATTGAATAAAATTGTTGAATAAATGTCACACAACACACAAATAAACAACAATAAACATAACAGCGTGAGACTTGAGATTAAGATCTAAGCTCAGTGATAATTAATTTTGACAGAATTAGTAAATTATCGCTTCTTTTAGTCAATTACTGAACCCTAACAAAACTAATACAGACTGAACTGAATTTAATGATCGCACCTTAACCTCTTTCTTGTTTACAATTAAAAAAAAAACAAAAACAAACTTTTTCATAAAGCATAGACAAACGTCAGACAGTCTCATTTAATTTACGATCTAATCACAACGGTTACGAGGTCATTAGACGATATTTTAACTTCTAACTCACGAGCACGTTAGTCAGAAAAGGGATATGTCTTTTGACGAGGTCGTTATCGTAGCTAAATGTGTAACAAAATGTCCCTTTAGGCAGTCACACGTTGCCTCTAAACTGGGCGTTAAGTTAAAACTGCACTTAACATAGATAAATTCCCTAGATAATCTGTGAATGAAGAAGTTCGAGTTTGACAGGTGCTGATTTTGCCGCGTTAACTTTAAAGAGGGTAGGAAAAAGTAGTGAAAGATAATGGAACGTTCGAAAATACTATATATGCGCGAAGTTTCGTTTGCCAACATGGTGTATGTTTTAAGTTACTTGTAATTCAATGAACTAATTTAACGCTAGCTATACTCTATAGGCCAATAAGCTTAATGTCAAATATATATAAGGTGTTTTCTAAAATACTGCTGTTTAGAATAACCAACACCCTTGATGAAAACCAGCCAAAGGAGCAAGCTGGATTTAGAAGCAACTTTTCGACTGTTGACCACATTCACGTCCTACGCCAAATACTTCAGAAATACAAGGAATACAACAAAATATACTATTTGGGTTTTGTAGACTTCAACAAGGCGTTTGATTCTTTGGAACACCACTATATATGGGAATCACTAGAACAACAAGGGGTCCAAAAGAAGTACATACGCTTACTAAAAATCATTTATGGGAAAAGCAAAGCCCAAATAAAACTGGAAAGGGCCGGTGAAGAGTTCCCGATAGAAAGAGGCGTCCGTCAAGGCGACCCTATTTCGCCGAAGATATTCTCAGCTGTGTTGGAGTTAATCTTTAGAAGACTGGGTTGGGATAATTTCGGGCTTAACGTGAACGGAGACAAATTGAGTCATTTGAGATTTGCTGATGACTTAATAATTTTCTCCGAATGCCCGAGGATCTTGGAAAAAATGCTACAGCAATTATCAAACGAAAGTGCAAATGCAGGACTCTCAATGAATTTAACAAAGACAAAAGTCATGAGCAATTCCTCACAAAAAAATGCAATTACAATTGATAATCAGCAGCTGGAATATGTAAGCGAATACGTTGCTTTAGGACAATTAGTTTCACCGACAGAGAGCATGCAAAAAGAGATTGAAAGAAGAATAGCAAACACCTGGAAGAGGTTCTGGTCGCTGAGCGAAATAATGAAAAATAATGAAATGCCTATGGCGGAAAAACGAAAAGTCTTCAATGCTTGCATACTAAATAATAATAATAATTTATTTAATTCAGATAACAATGATCCATTATGGTTAGTAACAAACGGAACTTATGAACTATGTTAGTAGGCAATAATAATTTAGAAAACAAGACTGACAGCGTTAGTAACAATGTTCTTACAAACTATGTTAGTAATACACTTACACTCGTGATATCACTGCTGCAAGGTGACAGGCCCAGCTGAGACCTTGCAGCAGTGGTTCACAAACACAATCTAGCCTGGTGGCTATCATAGAGAGGATGCTGTTGGGGCTGCTCCGCACCCTACGAACCAAGGACGCGCATCGCTTACGCATCACGGCGTAGAAACAATCTACGTGAGCTTCAGCAAACATCCCTGACGCGCTGCAGTATCGGGGCAACCCCATCAGCACCCTAAATGCATTATTGTATTGGACGCGAAGGGCGCTGTATGATTTCTGAGTAAAATGAGCCCACAGACTGCAAGTGTAAAAAGACGTGCAGTAAGCACTAAAAATAGTACACTTTACCTCTTTAGAGGCACGCCTGAATCTGCAGGCAATCATGTTAGCTCTCACACACAGCGCCCTCCGCTCCCTATCAATGTCCTCATCGTCCTTGAGGCCAGTGGTCAATAAGTGACCCAGATATTTAAATCGGTCTACCCTTACAAGGGGTATACCGTTCAGCCTAACTGAAGGTACAGCTTCTGGGTAATTACCCCTGGCACCAAAGACCATGACCACACTCTTTTTGACATTATACACCAGACCATGTTGTCTGGCATATCGCTCAGAAGTGGCTACGAGTGCCCTTAGTCCGCAGACTGACGCACTCAGCAGCACCATGTCGTCGGCGTAGCTAATGTTATTACAACATACACCATCAATGTGACATCCGACACGCATGCTGCTAAGTGCGCCAATCAGATCATTCACGTATAGGTTGAAAAGCGTAGGCGAGCACAACCCCCCCTGCCTCACCCCGCACTCCAACCCATACGGCCTAGACAAGGCACCAGCCCACCTTACACTATTGACTTGGTTTCCATACCAGAATTTCAGAGTATTTGTCACCTCTGGTGGCAAATTAACCTCTTCCATCTTCCTCCATAAAATAAAAAAAAATACTAAAAAATAATAATACATAAAATACTGCCATGTCTTACATACGGATGCCAAACTTGGGCTTTAACTGAACAACAACAAAGTAAACTAAATATATGTCAAAATGGGATAGAGAGAAGCGTACTGGGAGTAAGAAGAAGGGATAAAATACAACTAAAAAAGATAAAAAAAAAACTAAATTTTCAAAAGTTCAATCAGTATGTAGAAAATTGAAATGGCGTTGGGCAGGACATATGTTGAGAGAAAGGAAAGAGAAATGGGACAGACTAATAACGGAATGGTATCCAAGAGAAAGCAAAAGAAGTAGAGGAAGACAGCCAAAGCGTTGGGAAGACGACTTGAAGCAAGTAGCTGGGCCAGAATCAGAATGATTACGCACAGCAAAGGACAGAAACAAATGGAAATCCTTGGAGGAGGCCTTTGTCGAAAGGCAAGCTGTTATGAGAGGAGATAAGACGACTGCCGAGAATATGTTTTAGTTTAAGTTTTCTGTTTTTTAAGTTTTCTTACCTCTATTGTTTTAATGTTTAAGTAATGTTTTGTAAGCTAAATTCTAACAGCAATAAAGGCTCATTTTATTTATTTATTTTATTTTATACTCTAAGACTAAGCTCAACACGCAATAAATGTCAAAAATATAAAATAAACTTTTAAACTTTACAGCACTCTGAATATGTACCCACCTCTCAAACACATCTCACAATAAACTACAGAATATACAGGACAAAATAATCTACAATAGACACTTACACGAAGTCGACAAACTTACAAACTTAATAATTATTCAAAATGTCTACTTGAAAGTCATAGATCTTAAATTCTTATGTCAATACGACTGTCAGATGTTCGCTCTAGCAATCTCGAACATGCAAATTGGAATAGTTCATAAGAAGTTCGACGTTCGCTATTTGAAATCGAGTTGAACGTTGCTGGAATCTCAACGACTTTTGAATAAATTGCAAGGTGACGATTGGACAATGCATTGAGAGAAATAAGGAAAAATTAAAAAATGGGGTTATTAGGAGCAAGGACTCTAAAAATAATCTGGGAACAGAAAGCATGACAATTGTACACAGAGTTTTTTTTATGCTGTTTTTTTCTTATCGATTAACGAAGACTGACAGAATAAAACATTTACAATGCAGTGCAACCGAATGAAAATTAAATTTAGGGCTGAGGATGAGGATCACGACTACTCAGGATGAAATACAAGAATCGGAAACACTGTTACTTTTGAAAACTGTTCTAGCAATCTGCCAACACCAATATTCTTCACAAATAATCACAGGTATGACGTTAGCTAAATTCAAACCTCCCAGATGGCTAGACTTCCCTTAGTAACCGAACCATAAAAACTAAAATCTTCCTCAATAGTCGGTCTGGTTTCTTACTCTTTGTATCTGCTTTTAGTCAGATATTAGAAATATTATTCTTACGCCTAGATAATGCAGATAATCTAAATGAACTCGTTGAACTTTTAATATAAACTGTTTAAAATATTTGGTGAATTAACCGGGCAGTAAGGAAATTATATTCGAAACCTGCCTTCTGATCTTGAAGTTAAAGAAAATAATTTATTTAGCTGGTTTGGGTGTGGATGTTAGGTCTTCAGATAAACTAGAACAAACTGAAGTTTGTTAGACCATCAAAGAAATAACTGGATACGGATAGACATGCAGAATGCATAAGTACCTCAAGGATAGTGAAACGGATTTATTAAATACAGTTCTAATGGGAATTTCACTAAAACATAATGCTATGGCGTTGAATGAGATAATATAATACCAACAATAAGAACTTAAAAATAATGAAATAGAAGAGTCGGAAGAAATTCTTGAAAACTCATTAGAAGAACAAGCGTGTGATATAAAGTCACACTTGTCATAATTACACAATCTAAGAACGTGTTTAACTAATTAATGACCATTAATGCAGGTGATGGTAATCAACTATGCAGTCTAGCGATAAGAACTCATTAATATGCACTTGCTCATCTTTAGCGCGAAACATGATCGATCCGACGCCGAAGGTGCCTCAGACTTAATAACTCAATTTCATGCAATACTCCACACATGTACAACAGCTTTGAGGGCAGTAAACCCAGGGATTTTAATACGAAAACCTCCTTTAGCAAAACCTTCTTTGTTTGAAAGAGGAACATAGACAACACAGGTTTACTTTGCCCGTGGGAAATGAATTGGCGGGATAACCCAGTACTTAATTAATTTACGATAATTGTACTCTAGTAACAATTTCGTTTCAATTTAGCTTTGTTAGTAGACAGTGTTCACTAAGTAAACGAAACTACGAAAGTTTTTTATCAGCATGCTTAATGTTTCCTAAAGATTGAGACAATTTCGCTATGCATCTTGACAATTTCAGTCTACTATCTACGCCATACCATTCTCCAGTCATAGTACTTATTATAAACTACGTTGAACCTACGCAAACTCCGTACTATCGCAGTCAGGTAGTGCGAGGTCGATGCTATCTCCTCTATCTGGGTGAAGAGCCACTCCTGAAGCCATTGTCCCACCTGGACCACAAAGGTATATAGGCCGCCGCGTAGGACACTTATATATAATGTACGACTTTTCATAATATTTGTTGAAAGAAATTGAATGTTGATGTAAAGCGTGTGGAACGAAAATGTTTTCTATTTCTGTTACTGGTAATGGGAAAGTGTACTTTGGATAAATTAGGTTTTCTTTTCATTGAAATGTGTAGGGTAGGTAATAAAAAGTACTCCAACAGTACTTTGATGAGAATACGAGTATGTCTCTAAAAAAATATTAAACATGATTTTCATGTCTCTCTTTGTGACTAGTAAGTATGTTCTTTTCAATCACTTTTATCAGATTTTCATTTGGTTTTTACTATTTTTGGTTGATCTATTTCAGAAGGTTTAAAATGTGAATAATTTATAAACTCACATATTAAGAAACAAGTAGAATAGGATTTGTAGGGATAGGACCAATCCGCACTGGGCCTGCATGGTAGATAGAGAGGAGTCCTGAGTCCCTGAAGTGAGAACATTATAGGCTGATGATGGCGCCTATGAGAATAGGATAAGGGCAGGAAGATGATGATGAATAATAAGCAAGTGTCCGTGTTTTGTCAAGCCGCCATTTAAGACATACACGAAGATCCTTACAGGCATATTTTCCGGTGTGTGGAAAATTTGCAAACACATTACCGTGTCAAAACTTTGTGATTATCACCGAGTAGGTACTTTTGTTTTAATTTCAGCATCCAAACTTTTCCTGTCTTCCCAAGAAGATGAGTACCTCATATAAGTACAAAAGCTCCTGCCACGAGCCTAAATAGTTGGAACATGTCCATTACCACGTCATGTTTACTTAAGGGCTCCATGCGTTTGTTTTCAAGCGATGTAAGCAGACGCCTACAGCGGCCAAGGAAAATATTATATTATTATCTGTTAGCCGTGAACGTGGATACTTCAGAAAGTACATAATATTTAGATTGAGTTAGCAAAATGGCTTTTATACGTAGAGCTTTGATGTCAAAGTCGCTTGCAATCCAATTTCTGCCAAATTATCATGGTCACTGCAGTCGAAGTATCGAATGCATATGTATGAAGTTGGTATGAAGCCAAGTTCACGGCTAACTTTGAAATTGGAATCGATGAATGACGTAAGTTTCACTCCATAACTGGACGTCAGAAGTCCGGGGATGCTCTGTGCAACGATTAAAGTGTAATTAGGACATCTAAACAGCGTGCAGCGTTTAAGAGCTGTCATCGTCATAACTGTTGTAAAATATTTTCAATGGTCTCTCTTGAACGCGGTTTAGTTGCGCGGTCTATGAAATTAGTGAAATTAGCTGTTCTCAACATTGCCCTTGTTAATGCAGATATCGTATAACCATTATGCAAAGAATTCACAGTAAACCTGCAATATTAAAGTTAGAGTTAGAATTTTGAACGTGACTACATATTATTAATATTAATCGAATAAGTTCTCCAAATGTGTACACGATCCCTAACCACTAACAGAATTATAAGTACAGTATCAGAATCTTAAACACACTCTACGCGGTTAGTTGGTACTTTGGTAGTCGTACGTAACAGTTGGCGCCATCCATCACGGTTCGCACAGTCGCACACCATTACACACATGAACATTATTCCTCGAGTTCTCACTCGGCAGCAGACACGTGTGGGCTTCACACTGTTTTCTACGGATTCAGGTTAAGTGACGTACTTGATGTAAGTGAAGTAAGTTGGTGAAGTGCTGCCTAGAACTCGAATTAAAAGAATACATTTAAAAAAGTTACTGTTGTTTATTACAAGGCCCTGTTTGAACACCTTTAATCTAAAATTCAGTTCCATTCTTGAATTTCTACTCTACTCAATCAAATATCGTGGAATAGGCCCTAAGATTTAAAAGATCATCTAGAGACACAGTTTACTACCTTGCCAGACACTTTGTATCGAATCGGCGTGCTGGGCCCAAGTGGTGGATTACGACCCCTCCCTCTCATTACTCATTACATAGAGAGGTGGTCTGTTCTAGCAGTGATCATCAGTAGGAACAATAGAGTCTTATATAGACAAGATCAAGATGACAACGAAGGCAGTCACTGCAGTTTAAAATAACCAAAGAGTTTCATTAGTCTCTACCTTATGTTCTTGTTTTAGGTAACATCAAAAAGATTGCTCCAAAAATCAGCGATAATGGCAGCTTTCTATTTCACAAGATGTTTTTTTCTCATCTCAAGATTACCTTACCACCTGGCACATCACATTCAGCTAAAGCGCTCCATAAACAACGCGATCTTTTTACCTGAAAATAAAGAAAAGATTCTTTCGTAAGTACACATTGTAGAATGTTAATATAATCGCACGGTTGTAAAGACATGAAATCACTTAACTATTGTAGGTCGAGGGCTCTGAGGATTAAGGGCAAGATGGGTATTAACTTGTGTTATAAAATGAATGGACGACTCAATAAAACATTGTGCGTTGGAGCGGAAAATTGTGACAAGTGAAGAGCGCGTTCGTAAGGTTGGAGCACCGGGGTATAGAGAATATTGGACAGTCGAGTACAGGAGTATGGATTTATGAGTTTTTTTAATGTTTTCTTTGTAATTTCTGTTAAGTGCTCGCTTGTACAGAAGCCAGCACACCAAGCTACCCGAAATCGTCAGATGTTCCCAATCAGTCTTGCTTGACCTAATGCTTGAGCGATAACGTTGTAAATCGTTTAAAGAATTTTGTCGGATTGTAGTAGGTACCTTGATATTATTTTGAGTACTGAAGTTTTTTTGTAGGCCAAGTAGAATTTTGACGTGATAACGTCTTATAATTCGATGGCCGGCTGCACGAACGAAAAAAGATGACGTCATGAGTCGTTACCTCGCTCTGAGGCGTTACCTCGCTCTGAGGCGTTACCTCGCTCTGAGGCGTTACCTCGCTCTGAGGCGTTCCATAGCAACGGCGTGTTAATTGTTTGTTTATAGCAATGTAAGTGCTGTATTTTCTTATGACGTTGTCACGTTCAAGTATCGCCAGTAAACCGACTTTACAGACAACCGATTTTTTTTTTTATAGAATTGTATCTTTAAAATATTGTTTTGATATGTATTAAAATGTCAGTAGACATATAATGATAACATCATTTTCTACGTTACCCTAACTCATTTATAAACAAGAAAAACTTCCTCATATAGCCCTCACGATTTTCTTACAAATAAATGAAGAGACCACTTGGTTTTATATTACTTTGATAACAATAAATATGTCTGTGTAAGCGGATCTTAAGATGAGCTCCATATTTTATGGGGTAATAAAATTTGAATTAATTCGTATTAATGTAGAACGATGTTGTAATCTTGAGGCGTGGGCGGGGCTGATAATTAAACAAGTAATTGATATTCGTTGATTAAGTTGGAATTTGTTGATTCATATTTGAGACAACGGTTCCGATTGATGCTTTTGATAACGGTCAGGAAATTCCTTACAATATGTTTATGATTTCTATGAAGTCTGTTGTTTAGTGGAGTCTGTTTCACTGCCTTTAACACTCCCTACAACAAAAAAGGGAAGTTTGAGGAAATCATACTAGTTATAGTCGCTCATCTGCTTGGGAAAATATAGGCATGACGTTACCTTTCTATTCAATATACCCTTGAATATTTAACTCTCAATATTAACCGCATAATTCTTCATTTATCAAGAATGTTATCTAACTAAACGTTGAATAGTAGCGAAAACAAAACGATTCATTACTTTCCTCGTTTAGCGAGACTGCGGGAAAGATAAAATGAATAAAACATCTTCATTTACAATTTTATTCGTGAGCACCGCTGTCGGTGACTGTACAACGTTTTATTGCAAAACATAAAACGGTATTGCCACTAATCCCTTATCATTAAATCAGAGCAACGATGGAGCTAACTTTGGAAGTTCAAGAATGTGCAACCTTTTTTTTTTTGTTACCTATTTACGGTTTTTTTTCGGTGACAAAGGAATGGCAAGGCGAGAAGCTACAAAATATTTGTTCAGAATAGGAAGATATAGTGATGTTTTTGGAACCAATATTGGAAGAATTAGCACGCAAATTTTTGATATTGGTAGTGTTGTGCTGTTGTGCACCCCAATGAGTGCCTACACCGGAGATTCTCCATATAAAAAGTGTTCTATCCCAATTCAAATATCTTGATTAAACTAAATATCCCGTCCATGTCCACAAATCCAAAAAACTCGAACTAATTTAGTCGAGTCGCCAGATTAGTAACATTTCCCATCCCTACAGGAAGGATCGCGATAATCCGCTATCCCCACACTAAAGGTGATGAATGGGCTTCAACAGCGTTTATTACTTCATCGCTTAGTAATTCGAGTATTTGCCGAACGACAAAGGACTGGGTTTTAATAAAACCGTGTCATTTGAGCGAAACGTATTGTTACTATGTTTGCTCAAGTTTGAGGTAACGTTACATTGTGAAGATGAAAATATTTTTTTGAATTTTTAAGGGATGGCGTGAGATCTTTGGTTAAGATATAGGTTGTATAAGAAAAATAAGGTAGAGTATTGTTATTTGGTATTTAAATCCATCATTCATGGATGACATTGAAGATAGACGCATGGGCTAATCTATGGGGCGGGCGTAGGTATGGCAGAAAGATTGCGAATCCGATAAGCTGACCGTAACTGCAAACCGCAGGCAACTGTTCTACGCCCAATCACAGATTACAATGGAGATGGCAACTGTGATACTAATATCGCTGGCACAGGTGGTCGGGGTCCGAAGCATCGTCAGTGGTTGAACATCTGGTTATCATTATATATTTCAAAATAAATTGACTCTTGGTCAGATTGGGACCTAGCTATGGTCACGGTCACGCACGCCATCGACACTTCGACAGTGAGTTTTTAACAGTCTTCCCTATTGCTCTTTGCAATAGGGAAGACTGTTAGGTTTCGGGCGTCTTCCAAAAAGTACAATAATTCATTACGTTGAATTAGAAATAAGAATTTAGAATAGGGGCGAAAAGTTAGAAAGGAGATGATCCAATAGTGCCCACCTACGTAACAAGACCTGTCAACCCACCACAGTACAGTACACAACTATAAACACACACACTACGTTTACCAACTGAAAAAACAATTACTCTTTCCTTCAGCATAGCTGGAAATACATGACTCACATCCTCAAACCCGACTAAGGAGTACGGAGCAATCTTTTTCGCAATAACACCCAGCTGCATTGAACATTAAATAATTACTGAAGCATATGCTGTACCGTCTCGTACTCATGACTTTACGAAGCTCGAAATAGCACAGTGTCAGTACGTTAGATTTTTAATGATAACGTTATTTTCACGTCCGGAGCGACGCGGCTACCTTGTAGGGTTGTCTGTGTTCAAGTTTTGACACCTGTCAATGTCAAATATAGGTTTTTTTAACGGATTCAAGCCAATGAATCCGTTAAAAAGCCCGCGATTTACAAGTATTTTCGATGACAAGCATCTTCAAATAAGCCATGGTGGTGAATAACAACGTAAATATAAATAATACCTAAATAAATAACCAACAAAAAGTTATGCAATGTTACAACTACAAGTAAGTATCGGCTAATTGTATTGTATCCCTTTGTAAAATAATTTAATATCTGTAACCGAACTAGGCAAAAGCCTGTATTACAGCTATCAGCGCCAAGTTTAAGTAGGTAACTAATGTCATTGTTCGAGAAAACTATGACTGTTTTCCCTAACCCTAAAATGAAACCCTAAAATTAAATTGTACAATTTAAGTGGAAATTCGTATACCGAATACTCCGAATAGAAGGTATACTTACATAAATATAGGCCCAATGTTACAAAAACACGTAAATCACTGGGTTTTTTTGCAGTGAATTTCGGTAATTTTCGATGTTTCCCTGTCCATAATAAAACGTTGTTTCGCGACTCTATGCGACTCTATGCACTGACTTTCAAGGAAACCACTCATATCACCACATGGGTCACCTCAATTATAACGCAAGTCACTCGCAAACGCAATCGCTTGTATTTTGGCAGTTGAACAACATGTTTACTTATTTTACTATCAGTATCGTACAGTCACCTGCACATTAAGTGGTATCAACTTTTAAATTAACAGCGCCTTTATTTCTTAGTACCTAATAAGGGCAATTTTCGTAGTGCAAGTACTATTATTGATGTGCTGTTAATTATACAAACTGCGGAATCAAAAGTGTAAATAAATAAAATAAATTAGAGAGTGTTACCTCTCCACGTTACCTCACTAAACCAGTAATAACTGAACATGTTATTATTCCATTATCTTAGCTAAAAATATCTTTTCTCAAAAATGGTATGTAATGTTGCCATAACATCTCTAAAAAGTATCCAGAAAGTGAACTTTACCGGAGACCGGACTTATTCACAACTGTCCAGTAAGAAGCGAGATTTTAAATTTGGAATCTCCTACTGTCCAGTAAGTAAGTATGTAATTTACTTACTGGACACTAGGTCATCCTCTTTAGATCTGCTTAGAAAAAAAAAACATAGTACCAGACACAGATTAGAGTTTAGCCATTATAACATGGTTATAGAAGGGAGGTTCCAAATATATATCTATCTCTCTTTTTGGTATGACATTTATAGTGTGGGATTTTATGATTATTTTTCTAAAGTTGTTTCCTAAACTGCCTCGTTGGTCTAGTGGTCGCAAGCTCGACTGCAGAGCGTGAGGTCCTGGGTTCGATTCCCGGGTCGGCCAAAAAGTGCTATTGTGTTTTTCACATATGAATGTAACCTTCAATATTAATTAAACGAATTTGTTGTTAAACTTTCTTTAATATTTGAGAAAAGCATTATACAAACCTCAACCAGTAAGAAAGCCATCCTGGCCTCGTATGTAACCAGACCTCACCTGCGGTTCGGTCCGGTTAACTCATACTTGGCCAGGAAGGCTTACTTACTGGATTCTGCAGTAATGTACTATATCTTGATTGTAAACACTGATACATTTGTCTAATCGCTAAATTAAAGTGACCTTTCCTTTTTATTGTATCCTTATCAGTTACGATAAGAAAAACAATAATAATATAAACTACAATGTCAGCTGTATGTAAGTGCTAGACAAGACTGTAGTATCAGGATGTTGTGAAAGATGATACGACTGTCAAAAGCAAGCGTCATAAATGCACAATAACGGTATAAGAGACTCAGGCGGTAAACAAACATGAGTGTTACAACCATTTATTGCCTAATACCGTTATTTATAGTTATATTACATAGCAGTGAAAACAATCAAATATACTAATGATAAACGGCGACATAAATCTCTGCAGCAAATTGATTACTGTCGGTACAAAATGTCAAGTGTCAAAATTGACATAGGTATTTTGATTTAGGACGTCCCGCGTCGCTTAGACTTTCCTTCCTGGTTCTCTTTAGTATCTTATCTCTTTACTAGAACGGACTTAAACATAAAACCATCCATATAAGATCTCATAAACCCTAAATACCGCTTAGAACACTTCCAAATTGAAAACTACTGGCCATTCCATTAACTATTCTTAGCCACAGACCACACACCAAACTTAACGTAGATTAAGCCGTCAATACATTTCATATTTCGAACACAACCAACCCTAACGTGCCGTGTGCTATCTTTAGCCGTTTCCCGGTGCGATCTCGATGTGTTAAGTAAACAAAGGTGGTGTATGAGCGCGCGGTCGATATACCACCGGCCACCGCAAATAGACGCCGTGTGTCATGCGTTGCAGCGGAAGGGTTATACTCTCTCTGTGTAGTGAACTAGTGATGTGCTTGTGCTCTGTGAACTGTCATTAGTGTGCATTTTGGAGGTTATAAAGTAGGCCTGAGAATATTTTTTGTGCTTATTTTGATAACCTTTTCTCTTATCTTTCGCGGAAAACAATACGGATGTAAAAACAGTTTGATTTTTATAACAAAAACACTGCTTAATCTTCTGTTTTCATTAAAAATAAAACCAGATTTTTTAGCTAATTGGCTGCACCGGTGGTACCTACACTCACAGCCAGCAAACACATAAAGTTTAATCAAAAACACGTTTCAACACCAAAATATTTTACAAAAAATTCGTAACACATAAACGAAAGGTAAACATTCAAATTACAGAACAGTCAACAATTAAAGACATTTCATAATAGTCGGTTTGTTCTTCACAAAGCTGAGAACAATGCACATACATGATGCAGATTAGATAGTGCAGTATCTAAACGCATAGATGCCGCGTTTTGTCCAAAACCTTATGTAAATTTGCCCACAGTGTGTACGGAAGCCGATACCGTGGGCGGTATTACAGAAACGCTTTTTAAACGGTTGAGAAACATGCTGTAACCTCCTTAGTCGATTTTTGGTTAATCGTTATGGCGGGCGTTGTGATAATGGTAACATTATTCTTCATTAACTTGCCATAGTTGGGTTAAGAATGTAGAATTTTACGGTTTAGTTTTAAAGCATTTTGACATAATTGTTGAACGGTTTTGTTGTTGTGGATTTTATTGCTTCTACGGTATGGTTTAGACTTTATAGTCTATAGCTTCTTCCTCTATAATTCTACAAAGGGCTTTAAAAACCATTACACACTATAAAAATCACCAACAAACCTTGATTGGAATTTAAAACCATATAGGTAAAGCCAGGTAAACCAAAAAAGGAATGAATCGGCCTGTAGTAAGCACATTTATTACACCCGGTGTCATTTATAACCGATGCCATGTAAACGCCGCGTCGAATTGTTAAACGACACTTAAATAGCTTATTTAATTAATGGCTGAGCTGTAAATATATAAGTAGGTCGTGATGGTTCGGAGGTTAAGATTCTGGAGTCGGAGGTTGCTGTTTCGAACCCGCCAAATGTCAACCATTGCAAGAATGCCATGGATTTTAGTAACGCAAATTCGTTTGAGAATGTTTCGAAGACGCTTGTGATGCCAGTACATCAAGATAGCCGAAACTTTTCCAATCTAGAAACTGATGCTTTAGCTATAAAGTTGAAAATCTATTTAAGCAATGTAACATATCATAGTAAGTAGATTGATGTCGTAGCGTCTGTACTGCAAACGCTGCAAACGCTGCACGTTTAAAAATGTGAGTTAATGATACACTGATTGACGACAAAGGGAAAAGAAAAAATCCAATGATATAAAATTGGCAACTCGGCTCTGCTGATCAGTATTTGATTCGAATGCTCATGCCGTCTCTGAATTTGAAGAGCCCTTTGGCAGGGAGAAAGACAATTACAAGTAATTACAGTATGTTAAGTGAGTAGAGCAATAAATTCGTCATTCTTAGTTAAGAACTGGGAGAAATCCGGATTCACAATTGTGCCAAATGACCTAGAAACGTAATGCCTACGCAAGTAAAAGTAAATACTATTGAAGTTATTATCTTTGCATTTATATCGTTCGATCGAATTCACTCTGGCATAATTATTTTCAGTATTATGTAACTGAAAGAAAAGAAAGTTGGCAATTTAATAATTATTAGCATTTTTTTAATGTAATTTATCCTGACCAAGAAGTATTTTAATAATAACAATTGTAATGCAGTATTAGCAATCAGCTGAGCTTTGAAAGGGGCAGGTTCAGTTTTAATATAAATTCTCATGAAGTAAAAGATACAAATACTAGGAGAACAAAAACAGCAAGAGATAATACCGCTGATCAACCGTTACCACTGAAAATATTCGATAAACAAAAGAAGTGTTCAACTTTCGAGATCAAAACCAAACCATACAAGTTTCAAACATAACCCAACAAAGTTAGATTCCATTCAAACATTCCAGGAAACAAATGTATAATTAAAACACGTTCAAATAGCTACGAAACAAAACATGGTATCTTGTGGAATGTAGTCAATGTACTCCATACGGATATGTATGCACCGTAGTTGGGCCAACTATGTACAGCACTTGTGTCTACAAATTATATGGTTATTCAATGACTATAAAGGATTTGTGACTGTTTGTTGAGGGTACTGAATTGAGGACGACCAAAGCGACTAGCAGACAAACTCTTACTCTGGGATTTCAATGAATCCCTCTCTAATGAGTCTTTGTAATTCTAATGGTTTCTTTACACGTGATATTGGCCATTGCCTTCAGTATATTTAACGTAGTCATCATTTCATTTCATTTCAGCCAAAAGACGTCCACTGCTGGACATAGGCATCCGTAACGTCCTAACGTAGTCTGCCCTGTTTTATTATAATGATCTTTACTTTCATCTCCTACTACAGCATTGACTGCTTTCTCAATCGAACAAGACATTTTCCTTTTGCCTGCTCTTTTACCATAAAGAAAATGTGCTTCAGCAATACGGTCGGATCCAGTTAGTTTTGCATGTCTATGGCCCAGTTCGCTTTAACAAATCTCTTCCTCATCAATAGCAGTCGTCACTATCATTACACTATATGAATCGTTACTATTACCGCTAACCACTCGTAAACCTTTACTAACAATAAGTACTACACTGCAGTATTCACAATTATTTATGTATTGAATATTCAGTGGTAAAATAACCGTGACAGGACTATACTATCGAGTTGACTGAGGAGCGACTATTTTCAAACTTATTATTTGGAGCATAAGTGTGAAAACTGTTAGACCGCCAGTGAAGTCAGTAGAGCCAATCGATTCAGAGAAACATATCGTATACTAAGATTAGATACAAGGTATAACAATTAGTTCTAGGCGTTATGTCACTTGCGACCGCACGATAACACTAGTAGCTTGTGGTTGAACCTGATAGTCTGATACTGTATCAAAAGGGCCTTTTTGTAAGGTGTGCCAAGTAGCGTGTATTCCTGATAAAAGGTCCATGTCAGGTAAATAAATAACAGTATTTTGCTTTGGTTTGATAAGAGTTCTTAGATTCGTAATATTTTCTTGCAATCCGGATTCAAAATAAACAGTAGTAATGTTATCAAAAAAATAACAGATTTTATTGCGCACTTATTAAATCCATTACTCATGACGCGACGTCAAGATTCCTGAGGAACAGTTCCAACTTCATCTTTATCAGAACTTCATACAAAACCTCGATAATTGATTTCTCTGCAAGGTATCCAAAGCAAGGCAATTTCACTATTATCTACCCGCAAATAATGAAATAATGTATCTCGTTTCCTTCAAACGAATTTCCTTCAACTTTTCAAATCCCAGTAACGCTTCAAACAGATTTAACACAAACTGGGGGAATTTTATCCGGCACATATTGAGCATCGTTCCTGAATATTTAAAAGAATGTTAGTACTCCTAGAACCGATAAAGTTGAAGGAGTCTAGTTCATGAATAATTTTACACTCCACTTGAATGTGGCAGCAGGTGGCATTTGATACCGGTCCAGTATTTTATACTTATTATATTAACCGTGCGAACGTGAGGTTTATAGAAAACAAGTTAATAACAACATAATTGTGCACTTTATAACTATTCGAGGCTTTCTTGGGATTATTAAGGGTTATATAAGCTCAAAACTGAATAACCTACATGGATGATTTTTGACTGATTTAGATCTGGTGAAATCCCGATACTATATCTATTTAAAATCGACTTACGAGATTATTCACCACCTCTGAACACGTTGTTAGAGCGCATAAATTCCGCACACAACAACAAATAAACAAAGAGCTAAGAAATAAAACGGTTAATTTGAAGATTGTAATAAGAATTAAGAGAGTCGGCGCCACCAGTCGGCAGGCGCTTCATAAATCACACCGTCTGACTTAAGGGACTGCCGACTGGCAAGCAATATACTGCAGCTAAGGGAACGGTCAGACGAGCTACTTTTTAGTTGCGACTTGCAATGTGGCGGTTTTGTACACTTTTTTCGACTTATAACTAACTCCACTGCTAGTTTTTGATGTTTCGACGCGTCGATAAAAGGTATAAATAAAGGAGGTGTGTACCTTGTGTTCCGGGAAAGGTTATTGAGCAAAGGTTAATGAATTACTAAACAAGGCACATAAAACTTCTCTAATTTCATTATTCAATACCGCATAAACAACAAACCTTAAAGCAGCTGTCCAAGACAAGACGCAATGGAATGAACATTATGTGTTATGTCAATGAGTCACCGACAAGGGTGAATCACCCTACCTGCGCGCACGCCGAGACCCGAAACTGTTATTAGAAAGAGACGGAAGACCGACCGCACACCTTTTGTGGACCCCTATGGTAAAAAGGAGAGAAGTGACAATTTATTTAAGATATTTTTGACACCGAAGTGGCGAGCCTCTAAAAAGATGTTCAAACTTTTGAATCGTTCGTTAGTTAACCGCTTTGTACTAAAATATGTGGCTTTATAACTTAGCTTAAAGTTCAAGATTTATTAATAATAACGTGGTGTAAGCTAAGCTTTTACTAGCACTAACGTAACCGTATTAAAATATTGTTTAAATGTTAAGAACAATGCGACTTGGGAGGTCTAAGAAGCCCCGCTTGATAATTTGAAAATGTCGGGCTTCAAATTGTTTTACGTCGTACCCGGATATTTATGAGTGTTAGGATATTGAATTGAAATACTAGACGTAACATGGAGAGAGGAAGCAATTACGATGGTAAATGAACATTAAACATATTAAAAACCTCAACGATTGAAGAGTACCTAATTAAACTTAGGCCTGGAAGAAAGGATCCTAAAGCATGGATCATTTCAAAACTGGTAAACATTTCGAATATAGATTCATACTTGAGAATCATTTCAGAATACAGACCCACTGAAGCGTTTAACTTTATCAATAATCATCATTAAAATCATAACCGTTTTCCAAAATGTCGGCTTATTCAAGTTAACGATGAAGTAAACGTTAAAAAGGTTATACACATTCTACACGCTTCACCTTTCTAACAACTATGAATTCATTGCCCCAATAAATTTTAACACAAAGATATCCGACAAATAGCTAATTAGCATATCGAATTTAATGCCGATATCTATGCAATAGATCGCATGTATATTAGTCGAGGCCAAGCATGATAAAATGTTGTCTGTGGTACAAGTGTTTCATATCTCAGCCACTTCACGCAACGGTCTCTTGAAATTCGGAGGCAGCTGTTAAATAGAATCGATAATCGGTAAAATATAAAACGAAATTCACAGAATATCGAAAGGAATTCATCCGAATTTTAGCAATTCAAAAACTTATTCTTCGAGAATAACTTCCCGATAAACGGTGTTATATTGAGCGTTAAAGATCGAAGTTTGCAAAGTCGCAGAATTCTTCGGAATATTCTAATAAAATTTTGCACTTAGAAGCTTTGGGGACAGTTTAAGTTGCGACGACTTATAGAGATGAAGTTTATATAGGACATTGCGAAAAATATCAGCTTATTGAAGCAACTTCTATAGTACATTACATCTAAGCGAAATGACTCAAATAGCAGACAAACCTATTGGTGAATTAGAAGATATGAATTCTCTCCGGATATCAAACTGACTGAAAAGCAACGAACGGGACATATTCTTGGTTCATAATGTTCGTACAAGTAAGATTCTTGCCAATTCTTCCCAGCCTCATTTAGCAATAACACCGCAATATTCCAAATACATTTCGCTACATTAGCGATTACTTGGTTCGCTTATATTTAAGTTAAGCGAAGCCCGTGGCAAGAAGCCAACTATTTCTGCCATTCACTTGCTGAATCGTTATATCTTTAATGTTTGAGCATAAAAAAAGGATCTTATCATCAGAATTCACACTACGGTTCGCGAATGAAACAATAAATTTAAGTGGTTTAAGTTCAGAAATAACAGGCTATCTTTTGGTAACTTAAAAAGTTTATTTTAGCGTTGTGTAAAATCAAACAGAGTTACTGCAAGAGGAAGTTGTTTTCTTGAAAGTTCTTTTTGGAAATCCGGAGATAGAACAGAAACTAAAGAAGGTCTGTCCGAAGACGGTGATAAATGGTATATCGCTCTAACGCTTGAAGAAACAAGTATATAGGTGTTCCAGAACATATTTCCATCAAGATTTTTAAAGCAATTGCTTTTGATGTAGCTGGCTGCTCAACCAGCCGTTTACAAAACCTTTGCACGCGCAAACATAACTTCCTTAATCCTATTTGTAGAACTTATTTCTGTATCCTCTGTAAACACGTGTAGATGTAGACCCAAAGCTCCAATAATTTATAACCAAAAAAGTTTTTTTTGCTTCTAATAACAAAATGTAAAACAGATATTAAGTATTCCCTGGATGTTAGTGCTACCTGTTTCCGGTTACGCATTGATGAATCAGGCTTTTAAAATGGCGACTAAGATATTGTTCATATGGTCTAAGCATGACAATTGACAATGCTTGATCAGATTCTGAATAATTTTAGCACTGTTGTCGCCTTCCTGTCCTGGATGAAATTTAAATTATTAATGGTGGCCAGGAGTTATAATTATGTTGGGACGTGTAGAGGATGGAGGAAACGGCAGTTTCTTAACGATTTTCAAAAGCCACGTGTTCACATGAGCGTACCTGAGACTACATTTAAACCCCGTCGGGGCCGCGGATTTTTGTACTAGATGACGTGGCCTCGGCGCAAGGGCAAAGAAGGAACATGGGTTCGGTTTTTAGTCAGTAGAAGTCTGACACTCCCCTTCGCTCTGCCCAAGAGCGGGGGGGGGATTCGATGATTTTCCACCCACCCAAAAAAAAGAAACGATGGATTGCCTGAGTAAAGAAGGATATGGTAAGAAAGGAGGTGTCTGATAAGATGACTATTAAAAGGGAAGTATGGAAGAAGATGACATGATGCGCCGACCCCAAATGAATTTGGATAAGGGCAGGAGAATGATGATGTAGGTTTATTCGAATTTTACTAGGCTTAGCTTCCCTCTAAGCATCTTTTCATTTGAATACAGTATGTAAGAATGCCGTTTATTTCAAATCCATTAGTTTTTCAGTTTTTTGCATCACCTTGCTACTTCTCTATGAGAAGGGCCCATTTCTTAAGATGAAATAATCTTGGGCACTATTTGTCTACCTCATAAATTCTAATAATACCAATCCACTTGCTAAAACGACGATAGTTAATAATCGTTTGAATGAAACGGCAGCCGCTACCCACAAGCTAATCATAAGTCATAGTGATTCTATTATTAGAAAGCATATTAATTGGCGGGGCTATTATAAAATAATTACATACGGACTAGTCGATTTGAAGACAATTGCAGTCAATTATCCATGGGAAGTAAAACATACGTATTGATTGGATGGATGGAAAGGAACACGTGATGGCTTGGTGATTTTGTTCTGACTTCTGACTAACATGATTTTTATTATGATTGATTACGGATTCAAAGGCTCTTGTGTTATTAATTAAATGGTTATTTGCCTTATATTCTTACATAAAAACATTTTCTAATACGTATCTACTTTTAAGCATTTTTTCAGTCTTCGTTAATCAAATCTTCAACGCTTTTATTACTATCTTGTCACTCGAGAAAGCAGCAAATCATGTTCCTAAAAGTAGGCCAAATCGATTGACAATATCTTTTTAATATGATAAACTATGAATGGCAAACAAAATTGAGATTATTACACCTACCATTATCTATGTTAGTAGTTTAGTACTACTGAATTTACGTTGAAACACAATCGGATCCATCTTTGAATATCTAATCTACAAGAAGCTTAATTTCAGTGAAATATCCACCTTTAGCTTTATTGTATAGGGTGTATTTTCAACTAGCGGGTTTCTCGAGTGATTGTGATTACATAGGCCTATTGGATTCAATAATTCAGTACTTTAATATGACCTAGAACATCGTTTAGCGTTATCTTGCCGAACTAAATCGATTCATCATTGCTTTGATCTTCTTTGAAAGGTTTTGTATTTATTATTGTGAGAGTTTTAGAGGAAGTAGTGTTTACGTTAGTGCTTTCAGAGTAAATTTCAACGTTCTTTGAGAGTCTGAGTGGAGTGGGGTGGGTGTTCTTTGAACTATGGTTGGTAGCAGAGAAGCTGTGGAGTGCTTTGGGTAAGGTGACGGACGATGTGTCTACGGTTCAGAGTTTTCTGGCATAGAATTATATTTTTTCTTTAAATAAATCTAGTCTGCATCCGAATCGGATCAACCTCTATTCAAATATGATTCAATGGAGTAGTCTAGCCATGTACAATACTGGGTAATACCTTGGTAAGACTGGTTGTCAAATTTTAAGCCACAATATCAATCTACAATAATTGGTAGCTGGGAGCACAATCTGAGGCAACATTGAATTTCGGTATATAATGGGTGTTCACCCGAAGATAGACTCGAGTGGCTGCTGATAATTTTAACCATGAAATCTTCTCCTTTTCCTCTATTAGTTGATCATCATCAGTAATTCAATACCTCGCGCCAGAATAGATATGGATCACTCATTTCCATCCTCTGATTTAGTAAATTATCCATTTACTTTGGCTGATGAATGGATGGATGGATGGATAAAATAAACAGTTTCTTCGAACAAATAGCACAGGACCCCATTAACATACTTCCTGCAGTTTGGTTTCCGTGCTAAATCTGACCTGTTTGCTTTGATAAATGACGCCGTTACTCATTCAGTACAAATTAGTAGTGCAGTTTATTAACTGTACTTACAGTGTGCACTCGGCTATAAATATGACTCAAGACCTTTACGAGAAAAAAAGTTCAGCTTTTTTGTGTAGCGTCGTTTCTGTCACTCATAAATCTTCATGTCAGCCTTTTGTCTCTTTCTAGATCGCGATGTTTCATAAAGGCTGGTTGTATACTGCCAGTAAGATTCAATAGTAAGTCAATAAAGATCAGCTTTATACGATGAAATCTTACAAATTCCTTCCTTATCTGTGGCCAGATTAAATCGTTCCATTCATTATAAGTATTATAACGGAAATTAAAAATATTTCGGCCCCACTAAAAGACATAACATCGTATATTAGTCATAATTAAAAGCTTATCAAAATGCAAATTATGTTGAGTATTAGGAGGATTAAAATCTTAATCGTACCATTCAGTATAACTTAGCAGATTGGAGTGGCGCTAGTTGTCTAGACAAATGTGAAAACAGTACCAAATTCAGTTTAGTTCCATATTATCCCGCAGGTCAAGATACAGTGGTAGAACTTCGAAGTCATGTATGAATCGTTTATTAATAGCTGTTTCGGGAAATAATGTCTTATAAACAACGCCCAGTATTCATTGAAAGCTTGTACAGTACTGAGAACGTGTTATCATAACAAATATGACACATCCGACTAGGTATGACACAGGGTCCCTGTACGAGCGTGTCAGGCGTTGTCAAGAAAAAGTGCTTGGATATCTCATACTTGTTTTTTTTATTTTAGTCCTGTGTTTTCCCCCCTGCACAGATATGTATGTACTCTTCTCGTTCTATGTCATTTACTAAAGCAAACGGTACGCCTACCGGTAATGCACTCTCAGGCGCATGCATAAAAGTACAATGTTCAATTGCATAATGCAAATGAACATACTTGTGTGAAAGTAATGACTACTTGTCCTGATCGGTATGCAAGACAATTTTAATGAGTAAATACTACTTATAATGGATAATACAAGATTTTCTAAGTTTTCGGGGAGGTTGGATTTTTACATGGCAAGTTGACAACACTGAACGTATCTATCACCGACTAACACGACCACCGAATTTTTAAATTAGTGCCGCCAATTTAGGTTCTCTTTTCAAACAGTCAGCTTTTTCCTTCAAATTAAGAGCTGTCATAAAAATATTTTAATATCAGCTTTTATGTTTCAGTTTCGGCTTTTAATTATCTAGTTCTATTTTTGCCAATACAAAATTAGGGTTCTGATTAAATGGCGTGCGGTATTCTGGCGTCAATAAATCACGTTCACAATTTTTATATGTCGAACACATAAAACAAAACGGCGATCGTAACATATTTAATGTTACAATAAATAACAACATAAATTCTGCACTATCTGTTACCCAGCCCTGTCAAACAGTCTGTTCTTTGTCAACATCGAGATACAATTTTAAAAAGTAACTAGTTTGCTGTCTACTTCAAAGAGTCGACGCTGTTTCGTTTCACGTAGTTATAACTGACCATCCTAAAATAATACTGCTATGTGGGTCATGCAGTCTAGGCGATATGAGATATTGGCGCGAAAGGGCGTAAGTTTAGTCTAAAATAAGTCGTGTGTTATTGTGAACTGTCAAAGTGCTAGTATGTCTTGGCATTTGGAAATGAACATTAGTTTGAAAGCTGGTTTCTGTTAACTGGAATTCCGATTTCGAATTATTTGATGTAAGTTACATTAGTAGACTATTTCTGACTTGATTGAAACGGAACGTTTCGGGCTTTATATGTTTATTTTCAGGAAAACCCTATGACAGAGATAAGACAAAATATATAAATTAATAAAAATTAAATCGTCAAAAATTCGGTTAAATTTATTTGAAATCCCTGTTAATATTTTACATAATTTTCCTCATCGGAGGAATAGCTCAATGAGTTTCATGAATGAAGATGAGCTCACAGGTAAATTAACGATTAACGCGTGAATTGTGGTTTCATTTATTTATTGAAATTATTATGTATTTATTTATTTATTTAACAATTTATGTACACACTAAATACAGAAAAGAAGAAAGGAACAGAAAATAGTACAAAGGTAATGCTCATGGTAAGGTATCATTTGTAGGTCGGTTGTAACGTCCTATCTATCGAGTTCACCGAGGGTCAACCACTTCACAACCTTATTTATTACTCAGGGCATAAGGAGACGCATGAAAAGTGGCAGACCTTCAGTGAACTCAGAATTTTTATACGGTTTCAGCATCATTAAAATTGCGTTACGTACCTACCCAACTACTCGTGTTCTAACTTTTCTAGATATACTTTCGCTTCCGTAACTCGCGAAAACACTACAGTATTGCCAGGATCAAATTCCCAAGCCATTAATGGAACCGACCTGATTGGCAAGACTGTTGAGAATAGCGGGAAATCGTTTTTGGCATACCTTTATCTTTGGCATTGGACTGCAATATACCTACTGCTTATCTTGTCTCCCGGCAACGTAAGCTATAGGTACGAGAATATCTTGGGCCATGGTGATTAACCAGTCAGACAAGAAGCCTTGCAAAGAGGTAAGATAGCTATCAGAGTATCCAGTAACTGGGTTGTACAGATCAGAAGTGAGCGCTTTTTTGCGCTTTTACTACAGAATCCTCCACCAAAATAAGATTATAAGATTCGAATTAAAGTGGATTTATTACTATTCATAATTCATTGATTCAGTTTTTATCCTACTGCAGGACCAAACAATGACTGAACGTTTTCGATAAAAAGTATAAGCCATGTGCCATTTTTTTACAAAATCTACGCGACAGATAGACAGAGTTATTTTCGCATTTATTATATTAGTACATTATGATACTATTTCAACATAAGCCCACGATGAGCCCACAAAGCCCACAGCTGAGACCTGTCAACACAGACAACATCCAACAATGCAAGACGGCCATTGAAATAGAACTAAAGCTTACACCTGACTCATTTATTATAACAGCTACGGTTTTAAGCATTTATTAATGAGCCATTTGTCAGAGCTAATGAAACCGTAGACTAAAATTAGTTCAGACTCGTTCAATTCCGATATTCAACCTTTTTGAACTTCAGTTAAGGTTGCAACTTGCATGTACTGCAAAACTTGATTTTACATCGGCTTTTCATATTTATATTATGTTAGCATTCCAATAGCACGATAGATTATCTAGTAGAAATTCTTGAGCGGTATTTGCAATAATAATGATCGAGAGAATTCTATGCTCTATAATATCATCGTTATTTTGGCACTATTTACACGACTGCCCCAAAAAAAGAGTGTTATGTTTTTACATTTTCATTCGTCATGTTAGTTTACAGGGTTTGTTTTAACATTCGGCAAAGATAAAGTCTGCTTATTTTTTGCAACTTCTTTTGGCATTTTTTTATGAATGAACGCAACCTGTTTTGTTTATCCCGTTCTTCTTGCATATAAAATGTATCGATAAGGAATACAAAAAGATAAAAAGAAATACAAGTAGGTACAACCTTTTTCAATTCCAAATAAAAACATAAACCCATTTCCCTTAAAATCTTGAAACTGGCCAGTTACAAATAACATAAAACAGACGGTAAGAGAACGCATTCGAAAATTAACACTGCTATTAAAAAAGCAATTGAATATCGTTCAGGAACTAATGCGCGCGCCGCCTCTAATGTAATTCTCTCACCAAACATTTCTTTTAATCCTAAACGCAGCTGCATAGTTTATTTATACTGGCCATAACCCGTTTCGTTTATCTGTGCGCTTGGGTTGCCAGATAGGGAATTAAAAACACCTGATTTTTGACATATAGGGACTTGTCAATTATAATGATGTCCTAATCAAACTGGAAGAACAGAATAAAGTACTAATTGTGTAATGATGAGAGACAATCCTGAAATATTTCCCTTTAAAGGAGCTCTACGTGCTTCTTACATAATTATTTATACAAGTATTTTGACTCAATTAAGTTAATTATAATGACCGGTATTTCGATAGATGTTTTCGGTATTCTGGCTTCAAAGAAAACCGCAATGGTGACTGTAATTATTAAATCATTACTGAGACATTAAGGTCGTTGTCCCTTTATTCCTTGAGTACATAGTTCAATCTATTTATGTACCATATAATACGTAAACGGTTCTTATTATGTCGTCTGCTAATGATAAGGGTACGCTGTTACATTTATTTACCAACTTCCGAACACATTTTCCTCAAGTTGTCTATAGTTTTTTTGCATCCTCACATTTGTGGGCCCTATGCACCTGGCAACCCTGTCATAGTAACATCTACTTTAATTGATACACAGCCCGCATTCCGTGAGCTTTATTGGACTCATTCGAAGGATAAAGGCAATTTCTAAAGAATGTTTGTAACTAACAACATTTTGTTCATGTTAGAAGCTTGATTCAATAATTTTAAAGCTTTTGACAGTTGTGTTTGCTGCATCTGTCATTCAAATTGTAGAAGACGTAGGATTTGCGTGCACATCAACCAATTTTTAGATGCAGGTGGGAAAACACAGAACTAAAATAAATGTACCAAGTTTAACAAATCGGTGCATTCTTGATTACTGAACTACTGTGTTTATGCAGTTACTTTTTCGCAAAAATACCGAAAATAGCAACATGGCTTGAGCAAGGAGATAAGGAGACTAACGTCTAATTTCGACAGTCACTAACCAATCTGTTTGGATAATAGATTGTAAGCAGAATAATAGTGGGTGGCCATTTCGATATCTTTCACCGACATTTCGAACCCGGGTTATCAAAAAGAAGTGAGAAGTTTTCCAAGTCACTGAGTTAAGATTACAAAAATGTAAAAATAAATTGATAATACGCATATTTTATATATACGAGACGATAAAAAGATACTTAACACGTTATCTTTTAATAACAACTATTTCTAAGTAATTGAATTAAATTAATTATTATAATAATGTAAATATGCCACAAGCAATAAGACACCACGTTTAGCAAAAATTACACGTTGAGGATAAAACTTGAGACTAACGACGGCGAAATGATCAAAGTATCATACAATACTTTGTTTTCAAAAGCTCTTTTTACAATAAAATTATTGGGTGGGTTAGTGGGTATCAAAAACAGATTAGCAAACATATCGGATGACAACCGAATTCGATACAGATATCGATGACTTTCCAGTCAATTCGGATGACATCATCACTGCATCAGCAATTTCAGGCTAATGTTTATACTTACACAAACTATGACAAAAGCTTACAATCTGACAAAGTGTTGTAATTCCACACCATTACATATTTTTACTGTCCCACAACTCTTTCAAATACCAGCTTTATTCTAAGAAACTTAGGGTTTGGAGTTCAATGGGCGATGTTAGGAAATGGAGTCGCCGGCGCCTTTGACCGACAAGATAATATCTACGTGGAGCAGGTAAGCTTTATTGCTGCCCCCGCGCCCCTTGTTCACAGTGCCGCGCCAACAATCCTCCGTGTTGTTTTTCACACGAGAAACAAACATCCAGTGGATGTCCAAGAAGACTTGGATGATGTTAAAAATTTTGAAAAGGTTCGAAATTGTTATTCGAAATTGTTATTAAGCCTCATAAAACACTTTTTCCTGTCAATTGAGTACCAGGTGATTCGGAAGCAGACTGCGGCCCTCTTAATACGGATATCGAAGATTAAAAGTGACAGCTCACAGCTGTCATTAATCGGTACAAAATGAATAGCTGCAGCGCTGAAGCAGCTAAACTGTCAAAATAACACACCTTGAAACTTGTTTCATTTCATTCTGTATTTTTTATGCAAACGTAGAGAAATCATTACAGAGATCGCGAGACATAACTGAGACATAAACTGGTTATGTATCTAGATGACTTGCTGGCCGTATGTTTGGGTTGTCCTTATCTCCAGATTATCACTTAGAATAAGTTGTTTAGTTACTTTTTGACGTGTAAATTCATTCAGTAACAATAACCTGTGTGAAAAATAAAAAATAAACTCAAAAACCATGAATGTGTTCTAAACCGGATTGTCGCAAGTGTGAGCTAGACCTTACTATCAAATATGCACATCTTTCCAAACCGCACTTTAAACTAAAATGGCTGAGATATTCATCCAAGTTGAACTTTAACGACTTCGCCATGTAATAAACTTCATACTTAAGAAACTTTTGAAAATTATATCTACAGTTTTAAAAGTAATTTTCACTTAAGAGGTTATCTGTCACTGTCATCGGCAAGCATAGACATTTGGGGGTGAATGAGGAACAGGGTGTAAAGTTCCTCATCCCCCGTTGAAAAGGGAGGATCCTCCGACCGGACGGGTGTTGTGTCCGGCGGGCTAACTGCCCGACAGTTGTAAGTCGGGAACTCCTATATAGGCTTATGTCGCGGATAAAGTTGATAGCGCGATGTAGGATTTCTGTCAATCGTTGTTAGTACGCAGGTGTTGCGATAGATGTCGCTAGTCGCCACATCACTCCCCTCCGAGACCGGAGGTCGAAAGCAGGGTAAGTCTTGGCGCTTGTCAGCCAGTTTGAAGGTTCCAGTGAGTCGGAACCGGATGCCGCATAGTTCACGGTGAGTCGGAACTGTCTGCGGTGATGCCCCAGTGAGTCGGGGTGATGCTGCATATTAGCTCCAGTGAGTCGGAGTGATGCAGTGCTTGCCGTGATGCCCCAGTGAGTCGGGGTGATGCTGCGTATGCTCCAGTGCGTCGGAGTGTGCAGTGCTGCGTAGTGGCTGGCTGCTGCGTCGACCAGGAGAGAAGGGCGTCTCTGCTTGCTGACCGGCCGAAGTGCAGTGTGCTGTGCCAAAGTCGCTGATGAGGCTGGGGGTGATGTCCAGGAATGCGCTTCCGCTGCATGCTGGTGGACAGGATACCCCATGAAGCCGTGGCTGCTGGCTGACGGTATGACTCGCTGCTCGAAGGCGAAGGGGAAGTGGTGACGACGTCTGAAGTGCTTGCACGAAGGCTGCGCTGACGTTCATGCTCGGGGTCACCAGTTTGGGGGTGAATGAGGAACAGGGTGTAAAGTTCCTCATCCCCCGTTGAAAAGGGAGGATCCTCCGACCGGACGGGTGTTGTGTCCGGCGGGGCGGCGGGCTAACTGCCCGACAGTTGTAAGTCGGGAACTCCTATATAGGCTTATGTCGCGGATAAAGTTGATAGCGCGATGTAGGATTTCTGTCAATCGTTGTTAGTACGCAGGTGTTGCGATAGATGTCGCTAGTCGCCACAGACACATTTGCTTTTTTTTCTGCTATTAAACTAGGCAAAGGTATCAACTTAGTCATTCAACATATAGTTTTAATAACAAGCTATTTAACCACTATCGTTAAAGGACACTTCCGTAAACTTGAACCGAATACGGCAGCCTGACAGGCAGTAGCAACTGAAGCATGTAGCAACAGCAAGTCATCTAACATACTTCTTTTGTGTCGCGCATTCATTATGGATATTGTCCCGCGTGTTTAATCAGGCTTGATTCAGAGCCTGACTGACACAAAGGAGGCTTTACACATTTAATTATGTAAATATTACCAGTATTACGTTGATTAATGTGCTTGTTGTTAGGAGACATAAGAATAAGGATCTAAGGACCGCCGTTTTTTTATTTCATGATGAGCTTTTTTTGCAGGAGGAGCAATGGAAATCGGTATTTTTCCGCAGAAGTTTCCAGTACTACTGTTTACATTTAATTATATCATTAGTTTTGGTTCCGATAGGCATCGTTTTTGCATTAATGAGTACCTTCAGTAAGTTAATTAATTAAGCCTAAGCTATAATATTAGATAAGTTTGTTAATGATTATTATTTTAATAAATGTAGCACTGTATCATTAAAATAATAAATTGTTATTGAATAAAATAATGTAAAAATGAAATGAATAAAAGATAAACCATAGCATTATTAACAATAATACAGTTCGAAATTTAAAAACTTCCGTAATAAACGAACAGATAATTCCGCAGCCTCATTCCTGCACGACATTAACACCTAATCCCGCCGATGCCTGCGATTAGAAACACCTTATCTCCGAGCTAAGTGCATCTCAAATAGTTGCATTACTTAAACGATGGTTAGTAAGCGAACCACCGCAGCCCTACGTGACACGACACCAGATCGAATGGAAAACTAGAGTTTTCAATCGCGACTCAGGCGCCGGTGAGATGAACCGCATTCCTCAGACAGTCTTTGTCATGTTAACCAAACAGAAGTCTCATTATTCTGTTATTTTAACTAGCCGTGGAGCAAACCGGCCGACGGTACACATCACTACAAACCCCTCCGAGTATTTTTTTAAATGCATTTCTTAAACATGCACAGGGCATTCTCAAACAGCCGCTGTCATATTGAATGTTACACGGAAGTATTGGCTTCCATGTACGAGTATTTGTATGTCAACTCTTTATGAGCCTATTACGTTACGAATGTGACATGTCAGAAGCGATTTGAATAAAATTATGTCTCCAATAGAAATATTTACAACATCGAGATATCGTGGAGCATCAATATTATGAGGTTTGTGTGGTATTCTTGAAACAGTCGCAGGTCGACACGACGGCGACCCCTCGCGCTATTGTGTCGGATCGACTAGTTTTTTATGTGTAAGCGCATCGGCATCGCCCACTCGAGTTTTTGGAATTCCGATAGCGGTCTCTCCCCGCGGCCGGCGGGCAGGCCGGTTCATTCATAACCCGGCGTGATGCCGATACCCTCTTTCACTAGCTTTTCAAACGATCACATGTGTCTGTCAAACCGGAAACGTAAACGAAAACAAACCTATAATTGTTTTAGTTTACATGTTTGATTTATAATGGGCCAAGAAAAACAAACCACCAACGTCGCTGACTCGCCTGTCTTCATTCTGAAATGAACTCATTGTTTCAGGTAAACAATGTGACTCATGAAGACATGACTTGTTCGTAGCCTTTATTTGAACTATAAAACAAAATAAATATAAAAAGGATTTTATTTTTATGGGGCATAGGTCCGTAGGTCGTCATAAACTCATAACTGATTCTGCCAATGTAAAAGCTTTTTAGTCGGTTGGAGCAAAGCAGAAGCTACATTTAAACGTAACCGACATTAATTAAAATGTCAACACAGTACAACTGTACTTTTAATACCCCCTAAAGTTGCGGAATAGCATGTTTTTCCGCTACTTTTTGTAATTCATTTCATATCAAAGTTTATGGAGTAGTAATGCATAAAAAGTTAAAGGTCGTAAACCTAAGCCTGTGGGGTGTTGTGGGCGTTTATCGTAGGTTTTATGTAGGTCACAGATTACAAAGCTGTTTACAACTATTAGGAAATCCTATGCTTGTTCGTGAAGAAACTTACATTAATTTAATCTGGTTTTGTGCAACATAATTTACGCATGCATGGGTATAAAGCGAGACTTCATACGACTCAAATAGATCGATTAAGACAGCTTCCAAGTCCTTATAAATTAAAATTAATTGTTCAAGCAAGCAAAAACTACGCTTAATGATATCCGTTTCAGTTTGTTTCAACTGTCCACCAAAAAACCTTCAAAAAAAGAACAATAAAATAAGTGCTTGCAAAAAAGATTTAAACAAAGTAAGTTCTAGGCATTGAGTTTATAAATCATGCATTTAACGTCGGATCTGTTTTTTCAAGTTTGATATTCTCGATATAATACCAATGTTTTAAATGTCAACGCATGATCAAAGCGTTTTAATGCTGGCTGGGCACACAAATGCGGCCATTATTATGCTAGTCAAGTAATGACCGTAAATATTTCTGTATCCACTTCTGTTCACTACTGTCTTTGACCGCAGAAAATAATACAGCGTTCGGTTATGTGTTGTAATTGCCTTTATTATTTTTTTCTGGCTGCGATCATTACCAATCCTATAGGCACATACACTTCAAATAGCTAAACTGTTTATATGCTATTTAGTTATTCACTGATGGTCTCCAAAATCTCGACCTAGATTGGGATTCCAAAATTGCCAACTCTGCGACTGCTGACTTTGCGGCTAGGCTCACAACTGCCGTCCACTAGACCAATCTAGCAGTTAATCTCTCAAACCATCTACACCAGAGTTCGCATCAACGATTAAACCTGCAGTGGCGTTATGGTGCAGCAGGGGTGATCGTCCAAGCACTCTCACGGCATAATAATTACGGGGCGCGTGAACCACTCGTCGCAGTTTATAGGCCGACTCGGCCGAGCAGCCTGCCCCCCTCCTCTTCCTCCCTCCCTTACACCCCGCCCGCCGGACCGCATTCCGCTCCCATGCGACTGCGTCCTGCATCCTCCTGACTCCAGGACCTCTCCAAAATGTCATGTTTTTATTAATTTTGCTGATAGTAACTGACCTCGCGATTCTTGACCTTATAGAGGTCATTAGTGGGGTAGAGTTGTAGAGTTTTCTAGTTCAATTGGATAGTATCCGCTTTCGTAAGGATGCATTTTGGCAAGATAGCCGTGAACCCGGTGCTTTCGAAATAAATTGCATCAAAAAATGTAAAGCTGCATTTTGTATTTGGCGGTTTCAGAGAATGTATTTTAATTGTTAAAATTTCAAATAGATATCTCTCAAGGCTGTGATCTGGATAAAAACCAAACTTGCTTTCTCTAAATTGAATCGTTGGTTGATGGCATCTGTAATTTACTTAGTCGGACGAATCGAAAATCGTCGCAGAGGACAACTTTTTTGTCGAAGCTCGAAGGTGTCTATTATCAACATCTATTACAAAATCGGGTGTCAATCACAATGTAAAGCCATCTCGGTTGTTTCACACGCTTATTGCCTATTCCATTAACTAAATCAGACGATGACGAATCGACCACTAAATCGAGATTATAATCATTATACGATCTCGCAGGCTTACATTCTTAACGAAGAATCCGTGAAGCGTCGGAATGCACAGAATCGATTCTAACTCGTTTTGTTTTCGCCACGTCATAACTCGATGTTCGATCTCGAGTTCTCGACCTGCACGAAGGCGTTCGTGCTCGAATATGTATCGAATCGATATAGTTTTCCAATTTGGTTTAGGTAACGGGAGACAATGTAACGCTGTTGATACAACACATGAACACAGTGCAATGCTCGCGGCTTTTCACGCTATTTTCAAATTGGCGTTCGATTGTGCGAATCGAATTAGCACCAGTGTTTACTCTATTCGTTGGCTAATACTGATTCAGTCAGCCTGTTAGGGGAATGATAAATGAGCGTAAAGCTATTATTTTTGGTGCTTGTTTCAACATTACCCTATTAGCATGTTTGTTTTCTTTCACACCTTCACAAACGACACCGTTTATCTAAGCAAACATACCAAGCTTTCATCAAAATTAAACGCCAATTTCATTTTTATTTGCGGTACTTGTGTGTGTACCGCAGCCGCAAATATTAGTAGACTTTGACTCGCAGGAATTGTTGTTTAAAAAGGGAGCTTTGCGGGTACTTGGAGTATTACTCCAAAATATTGACATCATCCCCAATAAACCTACTAAAAAAAGAGAACCTCCTTGAAAACAACCGTCTCAATAAACCCAATATTTTATTTACATAAAATATTTATTCAGAGGAAATCGAGACTTAAACCGAGACATAAAACGAAGGATATTTAATACTGATACATCAACATGGCTGAATGTAATTGATACTTGTGCATTGCACATAAATGGCAATTGAGTGACGTCCAGCGTCCGTCCATATTGTCAATGGTCAATGTGGCGCGAAAAATGTCATGCTTAAGGTTTGTTGCTGTTTTTGTTCATGGCTATTGAAATAATTTGCAGTTTGTTTTAATTTTATAAAAGTTCAAGATTAAGTCATAAATAAAATAATATCAAATTGAATTCACAAGCTCATCATTAAAATACCCGGAGTTTTATTAATGTTTTACGAACAGGTACTGAGTATTTTAAGTGATTTTTATTACCCACCAAGTATTTTGATTAAATAAGGCGGAATCACTGGTATTTGAATTGCTGAATGCGACCTATACAAACAAGTTGTTGAACATAGCTGAATTAAAATCAATTTAAGGAGACTTCAGTTAATTCTGATCTACTTAGAATGAATTTATTTTATTACTAGGTAGTTAAGTCATAAATAAAATAATATCAAATTGAATTCACAAGCTCATCATTAAAATACCCGGAGTTTTATTAATGTTTTACGAACAGGTACTGAGTATTTTAAGTGATTTTTATTACCCACCAAGTATTTTGATTAAATAAGGCGGAATCACTGGTATTTGAATTGCTGAATGCGACCTATACAAACAAGTTGTTGAACATAGCTGAATTAAAATCAATTTAAGGGGGAAGCTCACACCCTGCCCGCGAAATTCAAATTTTCTTACGTTTTTTGCAATTTGCAGGCCAGTGCTTGGTTGCATGTTGATGAACATTTGATTCGCGACTGTAAGACGTATTTAGTTACAGAATTATAATCATCAAAATCACCAACACAACCCTCCAAGTTCATATAGATCGAGAAACTATTTTTTCAAGGTCAAAGTTATTCCTCGATCTATATGAACTTGTATTGGTTGTATTGATGATTTTGATGATTATAATTCTGTAACTAAATACGTCTTACAGTCGCGAATCAAATGTTCATCAACATACAACCAAGCACTGGCCTGCAAATTGCAAAAAACGTAAGAAAATTTGAATTTCGCGGGCAGTATGTGAGCATTCGCCTTAAGGAGCCTTCAGTTAATTCTGATCTACTTAGAATGAATTTATTTTATTACTAGGTAGATTATATAAATTTTATACTGGTTTGGTAGATAAGCTATGGTACTATTGCTATACAAACATGTGAATATATTTAAGTTTATTACCAACAGTTTCATGCAGTCAAGCTCGGATAAAATTTTAACTGCTAGAAGTTGTTATTTTAAACAAACACTGATGCAATTGAGAAATACCGACAAAGAGAATTTTATGTAATCTACGTTTATCGCCAAGTCCCTCGATGGTGCAATTAAGATAAAATCTCAATAATTTATTCGGCAAATCGGTTTGTGCATACGTTATCTGTGGTTGGTTGCTGGCAGCAGCAGAATAAAATGCAACCTTTATGGTCGCGGAAATAAATGTGTAAAATATAATATTGTTTGAATACCGTATAAATTAAAACTGTGTGTTAAAGTAAAATACAATAACTTCCCAGTGCAAGTAACTAGTAACGTGACGTGACTCCATAGACAAATATCCGTTTCAAATCCGTTAAAGAATTTACGGAGTGCAGAAATATTTCGCGTCAGTGTTGAAGACATTAACCCAAAAAGAAAACGAGTTATTGTAATATCGATTGTGTTTCATCTATATGGGCATTTCTCTACTAACTGGAAAATCGTCCATACAAGACTGTCCTAAGCAAACCGTGACAGGGGACTGTTTTTCTCTACTTTTGTACAGAAAAACAGGCCCCTTATAATAAAAAATACTTGTTTTTAACAAGGATTTTGTTTGTTAAAGTAATTAGTCTTTATTTTTCGTTGTAATTCGTAATATATATATTTTTTTCATTTTAAAAAATGACAGGGGACTGTTCACCAGAGGACTGTTTTTTTTACATGAATACTTTATAAATCAAAATCATTTAAACATATATCAGATTAACCAAACAGATGTGGCTACATCCTAGATAATCAATTCTTTTTAACAAATTTTCATAATTTTAACTCTTAAAATAGTAATAAAATAAGCTAGCCAGGGGACTGTTTACGTAACGGTCAAGATGTGTTTAGTTCACCTACAGACGCTGTCGTAGCACTAAAAAAATGGCAGTTTCTCGCTTAGCTCCACAACTGCACAAAATTCACATCGATTACTTTCTGTATCACGATCTAAATGCATCACGCTAAAACAAAATTTGACTTCAGCGTGGTGTTCAAATTTTAACAGGGGACTGTTTCAATAATTTGAGGACAGCATTCGCACATAGATATTTTGATTTAATTTCAATCGTAAAAATATAATTGCTATGTATTATATGCTTACTGTTATGTGTAATGTATTTGGATATTTTTTATTCAGTTATCAACAGCAAAAAAAGAAATATTTGTTACAAGATTTGTAATTCTGGAATACGGACGCACCAGGGGACTGTTTTTTGAGGTGTTTGAGGTTCATTTTCTCAAATATTACATTATTAAATTGCTGAATACGCAGTTGCATTCCAAGAATACGTAATACTATGTCGTTATTGATACAATTAACTGAGAAATATTACGTTTCACAACGTAAAATTAACTTGGGACAGTGATTTTCCAGTTAGTGGAGAAATGCCCATATATAAGACTGCTTTCAAGTGTGATGCACATTGTAAAGTTGCCAAAATAATAAATAGGCTGCTATTTATGTCTTTCCGATGTGAGTGAGTTTGTTACAAAATTGTTGTAAATTAGGAAGTAAACCGCCAAGTGCCTCATCATATTTCTGCGTCATACCTATGAGGTATTTCAGGGTCGCATAAAATCAAAAAAGAAGAGCTATTTGCAATCCAATAAAAATTAAATTACAATTTTAAAGTAGGTAGACGACAACCAACATTAAAAAAAACGCTTTTGAACATTATTATTTTCGATTCATAAAATATTTAATTCAATTTGAATAAACGATTGGTAACATTAGTTTTAAATATCGAATGCACATTTTTTGCGCGCGGCTTGGAAGGCCAGTGTGGAGACCACTGGCGTGCCGGAGACCGGTCCGGTGGAACGGCGACAGGTCGGCACCTGCCTCGCGCGTGGAATGTCCGGTCGCGAATTAAAAACCTTTGAGATACTCCTATTTAGTCGCGGACAATGACGATTTTCCGGATTACAGCTAATTACCGAGAGTTTTTATCTTTTCCATTAAACGTGTATCGCATTTTAATGAGCTCGGTGGCCAATTAAAGAAATGAAACCTTCCTTTACTTTGTCGTTTTTTAAAGGGTGATTAAGACACATTTTAAATCAAACCGCTTCTTGTCTACTAGAAGCTTTTCTCTGTCCCAGTTTTGGCCAGTCTTAATCTGGTTCAAGTTCATGAATACTATTCACATTCCTCCTATTTAGCCAACATTGAAAAACCCCTGTAATGAAAAATTATGAGAAATCAATTGAATAAAAATTTAGTTCAATGACATGGAATTCTGAAACTAATGAACTGTTTATACTCGCAAATAACATTCGGAACGCAAATTGCTTCCCAAGGCCGATTTAGACTCCAAACACTCAATTTAGTCACGATTGTATTGGGATCAATGGAATCTATCGCATCTTATTTACAGATACATGATCTTGATTTATCGAGTTCCTAAAAGTAGATAAATCACATGAAAAGTAGCATTTTCTTTTCACAAGTCGTTTTATAGGGCTTCATTTTTCAATACGCCGCGGGACGTGTTGAATCTCCCATTTTTTATTGCGTAAGTGATTTAATAAGCAGTATAGTTACGAGCTTTTCTTGATATTCTAGTATTATTGGAAATTCTATTTTCCACCAGTTGCTTGCACTGGCTCCATCGGCGTAGCAACAACTAACAAATTACGGAATGATGACGAAATCGTTTGACTAACAATGTATATTTTTGCACAACAAAGCAATACCTGTCCGAATGTAAGAAGACACAATCGAAAAATATTGTGGTATTTAAAATCTATTTAATCTTAGTGACACTTGACCTCTTAGTTATTCTCTTGCAAAGTTGAACGCAATTGCATTTTGTCATTTACTTGACCTATTTGGGAGTCATAACATAAAACCTAAGCATGACAAATATTACAAGCATGCAGCTGCTACACATCACAGCAAATGAAAATAAAAGTAGAACACGAACGGATTCGCGAGCAAATACTATAAAATAAATAAAATACCACGTGGTCACGATGTTCAAACATGCACTGTGCTTACGTCATATTCGACCTCCATAACTCCATAGTTTCGGCATGCTTTGGTCATACTACGTATTTAACTATCTATAATCTGCTATTTATGTCTTTCCGATTTTCTGGGATGCTTTGGATTATCCAGAAGCTTTGTGCTTCGCGTAAAATGTTCTGTTTCATTTCAGAGTATGAAATTGCAAGCAATTGGCGCCCAACAATCAAAGAGATGGAGAACCGCTAATAATAATTAACTTTATCTGCTAAAGGCTTCGATATCTACGCAAGCGGCATCCTTTATCAAACAAGATGCCTCACCCAAAGGATCCCAATAGAGATCATTCAATAACCCAATATCATTAGACGTATAGAATATATCTCAAAATTCGACAATCGAATCATTCAAATAATAACAATCTGCAAAAAAACTTAATACGCGGCATCCTGTTTCCCCTATCCGAGCCTAATTACAGAATAAGAGGTTATGGAACGCGACATAAAAGGCCTGACGTTCCCTGTGACTGATGGAGCACCATTCAACCAGCTTGATTGAAAGGGTACACTGTGAAAGCCCGAATAATGTCGGCATAATGGCCAATGGGATTTCGTCTTCAGGTATGTGCTAATTCGCCAACGGGGCACGAGTTTTATGTTTTATTTTACCTTTTAAACTGGCAATTTGTAAGTACTTGCGCACCAGCATTTTTTACAAGAACAATTCCAATTATTTAAAAACAAATATTTTGGGAAAAATGCCACGCTTCTAAAATTTTTGTTTCGGGAGTTCTAAAGGCTCGGCGGAAACAGGTAATTTATCTTTACTTGAATTTTTCCTTACAAAAGTTTTGTAACGAACTTCACAAGTATCTTTACACAATTTAGTTACAGAAGTTTCCTGGTGAGGTAACTGATAAATTTGTAATTACTTGGACTTTAATCAACGAGGCTGAAGCCATGCCGTGGGTTGTCGACCTTATACCCGTGTTTACTCAATGCCCAGTCGGCTTGTCAACCAGTCCTCCCACTGAACGATTTTGTATGTCATTCCAAACATTCATATAGGTGAGAGTTCCTCGGTAGCTTTCCAAGTACATCAGTTGGAATTTAATGCATTAGAAAAACACCACGAGGCTAGAACGTTTTTATTTCTTCCGCCAATTTCTTTGCATTCTATAGTTAATTTTCTTGTACGTATATCAAGTAAAAAGTTGACCGTGTTTATTTCATACTTTCACTAGCAGCTAAACTATAATCTGTTTTAATAAATGTTTTTTTTTATATTTTAAAATGTTTGAGAAAACATAATATTATGTTTTCTTAAACATACACCATCTTATTATAAAAACTTTCGTAATATAAGGTTTAAACCAGAACTAAAAGGTCTAGGTTTGTTACCGTACTAGCAAATCGTATTACAAATCGTAGACCTACAAAGGACTATTTAGTACCAAAGAACGTCCATAAACTAAACATTTTCATTCATTCATTCGTTCAGTGTTCTATGCGCCGTTCCATTTTACAAAATGTTGATACGAAATTAAAAGAAAAAATTGTTTTTTAAATTGATTTTTGTAGTGGTAAAATATAACATTGTGTTATTTAAAGGTATTTAAATATTGCGATTTGATTTCTTTGAATGCATGTTAACAATTCAATAATTATTGTATTGTTTTGTAACAACTATCGAGCTATCACGTATAACGGAGTGAACACGCGTAATACGAGTAATGTCATCGAAATATTTATGTTACAACTTATTAATAAACTAATTATTAATTTAAAACAAGTTAAAGAACAGTATTCTTGGTGGTGAGATAGTGTGTGGTGTGTGCATTAAAATAAGAAAATGAAATAACCAAAGAAAAAAAGGAGTGTAAATAATTGGATTTCAGAATAAAAGATTAGTGATAAATGATGTACACGCAGTATTTGATGCACTAAACTATGTACAAGTGGAAATTTACGCAATATAACCTACAGTTCGGCTCAAATACTAAGATAAATCGACGAAAACAATCGTTTTACAATTTAGTACGATAGTTAAACTAGGGGCCTCGATGGTTTAGTTTTGGTACCAGAGGTAGTTCTAGGACTAGCCTTAAACTTCTTTTTGTAATAACGTTTAGTCAAGGTCATGGATTAAAGCTTGTACTAAACCCGGTACTGGGTTTAGACCACGTTTTATAATAACACGGACAAAGACTTTCTTGATAACTTAATGTCGACTTAAAAATTATCATAAATATTGAAAGATTTACATCAACATGCTTAATTGGCCATAAATTATCAGACCTTTAAAAAAACATAAAAAAAAGGTAAATATTTGTTTTTATAATTTACAAATACTTCAGATGCAGCTAAGTTATGATTTGATTGATGTTTCAATTGAATTCTAAGTGAATCCAGTTCGTAAGACTTTCCCGCAGTCGATGCTCGTTATCTTCAACTCCTATGACAGCTTTGATAGATAGGTTGGTTTAGAGAATAAGTACCTAACCAAACAGGATACCCCAACCCGTGATAACGTCAATGTCCATCCATAAGACATTCTACAGTGCGGCTAAGGTAAATTTATTTAAGGAAATCTGAGGCTACTGACCTTAATCTTACCGAGATTCCCGTGTACCCACAATATTTTATGCGTTTTTTTATTCATCACTGGATGAAGTAACATTCCCTGACGTCAGCTTCGTATTTCTGGTAGTGCAGTTTATTATATTTCAACTCGTTGATTTACGATCCGGTGTTCAATATCGACAATATCATACAGAATGTATTTGGCGTGGTGTAGTTTATGTGCGCAAACTACAAGATCGAAGCTATGTTTTGTGGAAAACGAATAGTTCCCAAAAAAAACTCATTGTTATGAGCAATAAATCATCGATTCTTCTCAGCTATTCAAATTGCCATCGTTCAAAGTTCGTTTGGGTCTTAAATATGTATACTTATTCAAACGTTGGTCGTGTACAGATGCCGGTAGTTGTCGCGACAAGTCTCCGTTAGAAGTCCCGGCGATCGAGTATTGCATGCTAAACAACCGGCGAGCTATGCAAAATACTTTGTATAACCTGATAGTGCGGCGATGCCGGCCGATCTATCAGACAGTAAGCCTTATTGGGAAACGTGGCGTCAACCTGTGCTCTTAAAACGTAGTCTATCTTAATAGCAAGAACTAGTATCGCCTGATCTTGCCGCTTCCATTGAATTACCAATGGCGACGAATAAAATTTGCGTATAAATTATTATGCCGTGGCGAATTATGATTAGATTTAATAAGTTTGCACGGGCCAGAGTTGTTAAGACCTATTCCTGTATCAATTATGACTGCACAAACACCAATTAGCATTATTAGGTCGATATAAGGCTTTAATAGTTTCACGGGTAATGCGTTGGGTGTGGCGCAGTGGTTCATTAATAATGTATCAGTTTACAGTAACGAATGGGATGGGTCCAACTTCAAAGGGTTTGACGCAAAATGGTTTCGCCGGTAAGAGGTGTGCGTGGTGGAAACTCATTAAATTGAACAATGTCTTATTATTTGCGCTCACTGAGTATTTACTGGTTTCGAGTTGTTACAATAATTATAATTATGTGGATGTTCAAATCGGTAGCATTTCGTGTTAACGACATTCGTGGGAAGGCACCAAAGAAATGCTCGTGCCAAATACCGTGTCCGTGACTGTAAATTTTCACGGAATAATTCGTCGGCGATTATTCCAAAGAGTGCGGGCGATGAACATGCTTTCGAATGCCAAAAAAGGAGGATGTAATGACTGAATGGTGCCGTCGAGCCGGTCCAAGCATAAAACATTTTTGGAAATGTAATCGATGTCTCGATAGCTTGCGCCTTCGTCTTGAAATGTTATTTCTTAAATTCGAAGCCTTATTTTCCTCAATCTCGATTCTCGACAATCAAAAAAAAAAGCCAAAAAGCCTCCCAAATTAATTTGATTAAGGCGGCTTCTTCAGAGGCCTGATGAGGTTCATTAAAATACAGTAAGTTTGTACATCTAAATCAATTGACAACAGTTATCAGTAAAACCAACATGCGATATCTTCAAAGAAGCTTTGCGTAAGTATGTCGGTTGTAAAGCTTTCATAAATCCGAATAAACGTCTGAAAACCATGTCAAATCGCGTTTGAACCTTCCGCAGCGGAGTCGCCCACGCTTATTCCGCGTGCCATTACCTGCCTACTTGCAGCCAAGCTTTTAACTTAGGTAAAATAAATGTTTTCTGCCATTGACTTCGTGATACGTTCGAATTTGAACTCTATAAATGTCAGTTTAGATACGATTTTATGGACAAGATCTTGATAGGTATTTAAAAGCTGAAGTTAGTTTCGCAGAAATGTTCATTTTATATCATTATGTTGCAATGTAGGCATTTCACAACTCCACCTACTGTGTCCACTACACCTACGCCTTACAAATTGTTTTGGGAGATGTTTACTTTGCTGGACATTACAATTTCTTCAAGGTTGACTCCGCGAACGAATTAAAATTAATTAATGTGTAAATGAATAATGCTAATAACGTAATATCCACGTACAGTCACGATTTTAGAGTGTGATGATTCTGATGATTATGCAGTTGCATGCACTAACTGTGTTACGAAATGTGAAGTCAGGCATTTAATTAATTTATGCCTATGTAGGTTTTGACGATGTTGCTAATCACATGATTATTCTTCAGTTTTTCTGCAAGTAGGTACCTAAAATGTATTTGGTTGCCTTTTAAGTCGAGTGGCTTCATTAATAAACACATAACCCTTCTTTGCTTTGCGCAGTCGGGTAAAAAGGCAATGAACACAAAGTCAAATTAGTCGACGAAGAGTTTCTTGGATTATTGCCTTGTAAAAAAACTTGCTATCTTGTCTCGACTTGTTACTGATCAGGTAAAAATGAGTTCAACGCAAAGGAGTCTTTATTCTTTAAACAAAAATAACAATAGCTTCTGTTCCTTTTTCCTTTCAATATAGGGGTGTTTACAAAAAAGTTTAGGCTGAGTTAAGCACCCAAATTCGTGTAAAAATTTGCGTAGGTATTCTTGCCTCTAATCTCTTCAAACGGTCACGGATGTTAACTAGATGTTAAAACATTGTTTCAGGTACCTAGTAAGGACAAGCAAAATTATGTTCTATCTACTAATCTACGGTAGGTAGGTATTTATATTTACATCAATAGAATCGTAGATGGGCGAATCTTACCTGTGGCTTTGTCGGCTTTCAACGCGTCGTATGAAGGTAGGTATAATTTTGTTTATCAGTTCGTTGTTTTGATAACGCACTTATAGATTACACATGTTTTGCTTTGTCAGTTTATTTCTGATTTGTAAGGACTTTTGAGAAATGTGAATAATAACATTAAGCAATTAGCCTACTAATTGAGTCTTTCTAAGAATTTATCTATTCTACATAGGTACCTACAAAGCCGTCTGTTCTACTTTTTTAATACTACGTAGTAAAATGCATTTGGAGCGGTAAAAACACAAGGTGGCATACCTAACTAGGTACTACAATATCTACCGTGATTCGGTCGTAGTCAGTATTTGCATTCTAGTTTCGTATGACAAAAAGCAATATACCTATTTGTACATCATAGCATGCATTATCGCTAATCATTATCACATTCAGCTGTGGAATAGCGCGTGATTCTCACCTGAGTTTGGTTGTGTTTGCAAGTCTGCCGCCGTCAACATTCCATTCTTTTCAAATATAGTTTTCACATTTGCACAAGTTCCTTCAGAGTCAGCGGCAGAAGCCACGGCTAAGAAACAAGAAGCCAACAGTAAATACAGAATTTGACTCCGCATTCTCAATCCGAAAATCGATTTTTTGTTAGGCGACAGTTTATCACAACAACACTCTTTCACAGCCATGTTCGCAACTATTGATTTACTAAGTGTTAAACGAGATACACTTTTATTAACGGTTCATAAATAAAAGTACAAGTAAATGATTTTTAATTTAAACTTAAATTGCGGTACTGTATACGCCATACGCACGACACGCGACGATTCAACTGCGAACCATGATGGTCGCAGCTCGACTGCTGGCCGACTGAAGTGAGCCGAAAGCTACGGACTGGCACCGCGGCGCCGGCATTGCCATCCTACGGTGTTATTACGTGTTATTTCTAATTAAACAAGAATGTCGGAGTTCAAAAAGTGTTCGTAAAATAGAGCAATTATGTTTTCTGTTTTATCAAATTATGTCTGCGTTTGAAAGACCCTCTTTGTGCCTTCTTTAATCATTTAAAAAATTATGACTGGGCAACACAGACAAATCATATGGCGTTTAATTTGCTGTAGCAATATTTTTTCTAAATTTAATCATTGGTTACTCATTGGGAATTTAAGTGTAATCGACCAATGGAAGCTCACTCTCACTTGAAGTTTTTTTCTATGATTGGTTATTGTGTTGACAGGAGTGACGTAAAATTTTGTTACTAGTGTCATGTCAAATGTCAATCAAACAAAATAGACGAAATGTTATTCAATCAATGAATGCACGTTTTATGTTTATAAACTGTTTTGAAAATAAAATATTTTTTAAATATAAGTGAAACTTGGCTAAATTCGTGTACTTTAGTGTTTATTTATGATTGAAACGAAATATAAGTGTGTATTCAGTTTATTATTGTAAATAATTTTATATAACCGGTCACCATGAGGATATATTTGTTGAAAAGTGTGTCGCGGGTGATAGGCGCAAGATGTTACTCTACGCCGAATTACAAGAAAGTTACGCACTGTATTTTTGACATGGACGGACTTCTGCTTGGTAAGCTAAATTATATTATTATATTATTATTTACGACCTTTGCAGATATACTTAGTCAATGTTATTGAATCGCAAGGTTATTTATGCGGTCAAGCTTTTACATAAATAATAACAAACATTTGCATGAATTCTACTCAGAAAACTGTACTTAATTTGGTTGCAAAGGTTACGCAATACATACTTAATACAAAACTAGTTTTTTTTAAACTTTCGAAACTTGTAACCTGTTGAATACATTATTTGTGTATTTTAATTAGGTAAGTACTCTACTGTCCTTTTTAGAAACCTGCTACCTATTTAATTTTTTAACATACCTACCATTGATTTAATTTAACAATATAAATGGCTATTGTCTTACATAGGTACTTTTAAACTATACCTACCTATTTGATTAATATTCCTCTGACACATATATTTTTTGCAGCATGACATTGTTGTCTAGCCTAAGGACTGCCCATCCTAATGTTTATTCATTAATTTAACTTGTAACTAAATAAATAAAATTTAAATGTCATGGGTGCAATGACTACAATAAATGAAATTAATCTTGGTTTGCTCTACAATATTCAAGGAAAAAAATATTTGATAACATACTTTTAATTGAGTGTACAACAAATTATTTTTGGAAAATAAAGTCATAAGGACCAGTATACAATATTTAGAAAAAATAAACAATAGAATACGAAGAAGGATGCAAGTCAAAACTTTTTTTTAAATTTCAGATACAGAATTGGTGTACAAGAAAATGATAACACAGCTATGTGCAAACTATGGCCACAAGTACACAGATGAGTTGATGATGAAAGTACTGGGTGGCACTGAGCAGCGACTATCAGAGATCCTGTGTAAAGAACTGAAGCTACCGTGCAGTCCGGCAGAGTTCAGAGACCAGTTGCTAGTGCTAGGAGATACTATGTTAGCTGGAGCACCTTTATTAGATGGTATGTGAATTCAATTATTTATTTAATTGAGTTTGGGTGACTTACAGATAACAGTAAAAAAAAATGCTAGGAGGCAATCAATGAGAACCCATTACAAGCCTCTACACTCACTTCAATTGCCAGTAAACTCAACAATAGTTTAGGTACTGCATCATCCTTTAATCTTCCCATTGCAGGGACTCAGGCCTCCTCTCTAGAATAGGGATGGGCTATAATCCACTATGCCGGCTCAGTGCTGGTTGGTAGATGTCACATGCCGGTTTCCTCATGATGTTTTCCTTCACCATTTTGCTGCATAAAACTAAAGTAAAGCAAAAGCTGAATTATTGTGGGGAACCAAATTGGCCTACCCTAGAACTAAAATTTTGAATACTCCACCAAACTGCACTGAATCTACATATTTACATCCATTCCTTAGTTGCCATGGTGTAAATATATTTTTCTTTTTGATTTGTTTATTATATCTTTTTACTCTGGACGCTCTTAACTTGCACGTCTTGCTACATAGTTCTCACATAATTTACCATCTCAACATGAATGATATAATGTACTAATGTAGATTATGATGTTGCTTCTGTAAATAAAACTATAGTATTTTAGTTAGTTACTCTGCTGGGCACTCCCACTGCTGGGCAAAGGTTTTCCCCATAGCTATTCTCACTCCTTGTGATTGGCAAGTGGTAACCCTTTTTTTTTTGGTGGGTGGAAAATCATCAAAGGACCCCCCCCCCCCCCCCCCCCCGCTCTTGGGCAGAGCGAAGGGGAGTGTCAGACTTCTACTGACTAAAAACCGAACCCATGTTCATTCTTTGCCCTTGCGCCGAGGCCACGTCATGTAGTACAAAAATCCGCGGCCCCGACGGGCAAGTGGTAACCCCTCACAAATAGAATATCTATAGTATCACACAAAATATTATATCTGATCTATGTTCAGTTTTTCACATAATAATGGATTATCTCAACTAAATAAATTAACGATTCAGAATACCTAACCAAGTAAATAGGATTTCTTAAAATGACATTAAATTGTTAAGGGCATAAAAACTAACAATGTGTTAAAAAAATGGCTATAAATGTGCATTTAGCATTCAAACAAATCATGCATATTTTATTTAATCCTTTGATGTTTTGTTTAGAGATTTTGTATCACAACTAAGTATTTAGTATTCATGGTCCTCTTCTACTAGGCTATTTTATAATAAGTAATTATTATTTATAGATAATATATAAATATCATTACGAAAAGCTGAATTAAAAACAAAATTATCCTAAAAAAAAAAAAAACGAATATTCTAGGAGATGTTAAATTGTTTATCACTTTCTATCAACCATGATTGAGTTCAAAATCAGGCCTGATTTGCAATAAAAAAAACAAGAATTGTAAAAATTCGTTCTTTGCATTTATTTAGTCTTTTTTATTTTATTTACTATCCTATCTCCATTCATAATAGGTACTGCTATTCAGGAAGGAATTGGAAGTTGACCCCAACATAGTTGAGAATTGGCTAGACAGACGATGACTAGGCAAGAAATCCCACCCTCATTTTATTATGATGTAATCCAAACAATGAGCATAGTAACAAAAAGAACAAGCTAATTAACAATCAGTACCAAACAATTTGCAATTTGCGATGCTTGGCATAAATCCATCTTCATTGAGGCAGATAGTTCATGTCCAAGGTTCCCTTATACTAAATTAGAACTTGTATACATTGGTGGCTTACATAATTATTTTTATAGTCTTTTTTTTTTTTTATTTAACATGGGCTTACTCTTGACCTCAATCTTGCCCTAAGGGCAGAGATGAGGTCGACGATGGAACGAGCTTACCCAGAAGATGCCCATTTACTCGCGACTTAAATAGATTGGGGTTATATGAACTCGGGAAAACCGACGCAGGCAGGGAGTTCCACTCCTTGGCTGTGCGAATAATGAAAATCTTAGCCTTTTCTTCCTGTATATCCTTCTGATACCCAGGTTCCTCATAATATTATATTTTTGTCTCGTTTTTTGAGGCCACGTTCTCGGTACATTCGATTCGGCAGAATTTGTTAGACAGGAAAACCGACCCGAAGCACATTCAACACACAAACATAACGGGTTTTCATTCGGCTCGTGCCGATCGGCAAAGTCTGGTCGACATCTTCATTTACTGAATCATTCGAGCTACACCGAACTGGTGTTTCTCGAACGTAGGAGTAAATGAACATTATTTCTGCACGGTGGAGCCCTTTTTATTTTAAGCTGCGTCAAGAAACAATCTAAGTTATAGAAAGTAAATAATCACAAGACATTCGTTATCTGGTGACAACAATGATAAAATATCTCTTGATTATTTACATACAGTGCATTCAACGAGAACACGATAATGCTTATGTACCATGTAACTCCTGTTTAATACACTTTTGATACAATACAGTCATTTAATAAATTCATTATTTACGTTACATACCTTTTAGCTGTCATTCGTAAATATTTGACAGTCGTTCGTTACAGGGCCCAAAAGTCTTACAACCCAGACTTACCAAGAGGCATTATCCCACATTCCCACCCCTAAATACCTACCTACTTAGTTGGGAAACGGCTAGTCAGATTGTGACGATGATGATGTCAAAATGTACTTATCTCTTCTGAATTACCAAATGCTTATCACTACGTGTGCATCAAAACGAAATTGTTTTATGGAACGATGACGAAAAACTAACGTGCCCTACAAAACGTAGGTCATATGTTTATACGCTTATCGGTTACACTTTATCAGATGTGATTGTAAACACAGAAACAACATGTCACAAACGGTTTTAAAAATCCATTCTACCCTCCTTTTTCTTCTGGGGTTTTAAGCAAAAAAGATCTAGGTACATATTATCATGTGTTACGAACTAAGAATGCTGATTTTCTAAGCTAGGGCTTGGAAAATCAGCAATTTTAGCTGCATTGATTTTACGCGATTTAGCATGTAGGTATAGTTGTTCCCACTACGTAGCGGACTAGTTATTTTTAATGCACACTCATGATAGTACGGGTATCAATTAAAATGGTTTCCTGCGAACTATACAAAAAAAAAAAACGTCACACCAATCGTATTTAAAAACTTGTTTAAAAAAAAATACTTTAGCAGCTAGGTACCTATATTATGGCGGGTTTTCTCACTGACATTGACCTTCTCCGTTTTCGCCCTTGTCTCGGCAAACCTTCATACATTAAAATTAACATAGACCTGAAATACCAAGAATTAATCCTTCTATTTTTCCATTACAGGTGCTGAAAGATTAATACGTCACCTACACAAAACGAAAGTACCCTTCGCAGTAGCTACCTCCTCAAGTGCTCGATCAGTTGAAACGAAGATAGCCCATCATAAGGAACTGTTCTCATACTTCCACCATTATGTCATGGGTAGTACGGATAAGGAAGTCAAGTATGGAAAACCACATCCTGATATTTTCTTGGTGGCTGCTGCACGGTTTCCTGATAAGCCGGATCCTTCTAAGGTATGTTTGACTTGGGTTACCATAACAATAATGAAAGTCCTGGGCTGGCAGTCTCGACAGAGATAACGACAAAATCGCTAACTTTCGATTGCTCAATCGATTGATTGCTTTCAATCCTTAATTACTAACGAATAAATTCGGTTGCAATAATGATGCTTGCGAGAAACGCATCTTGGATGTAGAGACTTGCTTTACTTGCAAGCATCATTATTGCAACCGAATTTATTCGTTAGTAATTAAGGATTGAAAGTTAGCGATTTTGTCGTTATCTCTGTCGAGACTGCTGGGGGTCTAAAAGTTCGTAAAATGGTCACAGACACAGTTACTATTATGAATGAATAGTCCATTTTACGAATTTTAACGCAATTCATATTATGATTCATATTATGATCTGCTAAAGTGGCCATTTGGATTCTTGTTTTTTTTTCTTTGGAGTTATATTTTTATAATAATTTCACGCGGACGTAGGTCAGCTAGTGGGTAATAAAACTCGTGTTATAATAATCGTGCACATAAATAAAATATGATCTGTCCAATTCTCGTATTCAGCGCTAATTGAAGATTGACGCAACTAGACCAATGACGCTGATCCCCGTATTTTCACGAACACGCGACAACGACATCTAATTGAATACTTTTAATACCACACTGTGGGAATTTTAACTCTTGGTGCTGACCCAAACATTGACATTCATTGATGGTGGAAAGACCAATGTAGTCCGCGAAATAAAAATATTGTTACAGTGATTTGCATTTTGCAGGTCATTTATTTTTGGAGGTTGGGAATCATCAAACGACTCCTCCCGCTCTGGGCGGAGCGATAGGGAGTGTCAGACTTCTACTGACTAAAAACCACCCATGTTCCTTCTTAGAACTTTGTGTCCGAGGCCGCGGTATCTCTTTCGAACAACTCGCAGCCCATTTTGCAGGTCTGGGTCCAGTTTAACCATAATTTTGCGGGCTACCCGGGAGCTTGTCCCTTAAGCTTAAGCTTGTTTTAGGCATTTGACGTAGACAATCAGCATCGAAGCCAAATTATCATCATTACGTAGTAGGCAATAAGAGTTAACTTATAAAGTTCACAACAGTTTCTAGTTTCGTTTGAAGTCGCGGTTGTTTCATAATAGTGAGTGTTTACCGATGCTGCCGCCCACATAAACCAAAATATCCCATATCCTCAATTGAACTACTTTTAGAGCGTGAATTGCAACTAGCGTGGGTGCTATACCGCGTCTAGTGCACGATTTTTTCGTTTAGTCGATATTGAATAAACATTTTAAACCAAGATTATTTCATGACTATTTGTAGTAGGCAATAGATGGGCAATATAGGGACTCATGGACGGAGCGATATTGTAGAGCAAAATGTCACATGGGCTAATTTTGCTCCATGGGCTAATGTTATAGAAAACTCTGATGGTCTGTTTTGTTTTCTGAAAACTGTAGGTTCTGAATAAAATCTAGCCGGTACAAGACTGAGCAAAACACTCAAGAGGAATGAGGTCGGCCTTTTAGGACCTTAGATCTAGCAGTTACAGCATTTACCCCTTAGCACATTTGCCAGCATCAAAATATTTACAAAAAAAAAATAGGTAAAAAAACTTTTTAAGTTAAACGGTTTTATGTTAAACATACATTGCAATGTTTAAGATAAATGTACTAAAAACCAAAAAATAATAAAATAGAAAACCGTGGGGCACGTCAATTGTCTACAAATTATCGACTTAATTATTGTTATTATTATTTTAATCAACGATTGTAGACAATTGACGTGCCCCACGGCCCCACGGTTTTCTATTTTATTATTTTTTGGTTTTTAGTACATTTATCTTAAACATTGCAATGTATGTTTAACATAAAACCGTTTAACTTAAAAAGTTTTTTTACCTATTTTTTTATTTTGCATTCTGTTTAAAGAGGCCGCCATCTTGGATTTTAATTTTATATAGTACATTGTATTATACTGGTTGAGCACTTTCATTTGATACCCATATTGATGGGATCGATAAAACCTACGTTATCCGCCATTTTTTAGCGGCCGCCATCTTGTATTTCAATTTTTTATAGTATATTGTATTCTGCTTGTTGAGCCCTTTCATTTGATACCCATATTGATTGGATTGATAAAACCTACGTTATCCGCCATTTTGTAGCGGCCGCCATCTTGGATTTCAATTTTTTATAGTATATTGTATTCTGCTTGTTGAGCCCTTTCATTTGATACCCATATTGATGGGATTAATAAAACATAAATAAATTATCCGCCATTTTGTAGCGGCCGCCATCTTGGATTTCAATTTTTTTATAGTTTAATGTATTCTACTTGTTGAGCCCTTTCATTTGATACCCATATTGATGGGATTAATAAAACATAAATTATTCGCCATTTTGTAGCGGCGGCCATCTTGAATTTATAATGATAATGAATTGTAAATTGTGTGTATATAAAACATGTTAAATCTGCTTTTTATGAAATAAAGTTATTATTATATAAGGTCCCATTTAAATAGGTGGACAAATTTTAACACAGCGTTCAGTACGTCTAACCAAACATATCCCATTAAAAAAAACACTGATTAAAGTGAGTTTTTTGTACGTAAAATATTGGGTAACTAACACTTTAAGTGTATTTTCGCTACCTGTTTTATTTTCTTCTAGGTATCTGATGCGTTTCTCTAATTTTCTTTTTTTACCATTGTCCTTATTTTGGTGGTCTGAATGATTCCTAAAATTTTGTCCACCTATTTTAATGGGACGTTATATATTATTATTATTATATTCCGTCCTTGTTTCTCATCTCCCAATTGTCCTTGCCATTTTCCTTATACGTAATCTTCTTCTTTCATTAAAGGCGTATGGCAGTGGGGTCAGCGGGAATACAATTTTGATTTTTCCCGTTGACCCCACCAGTGGGGCGAAGCAGTGGGGTCATCGGGAACAAAATTTTTGACTTCCCGTTGACCCCACCAGTTGAAAAGGGTAGTGGGGCTAACGAAACGACAATTTTGACTTTTCCCGTTGACCCCACCAGTGGGGCAATCCAGTGGGGTCAACGGGAATACACCGAATAAACATAATTGTATTGTCACCAAAATCCAAAGTGTATACAAAATTTCAGATTAATCGGTTGACTGGAAGTGGGTGAAATTTGAATTACTAAATTTGACCCAAGAATAAAACAAACGGGGTGAGCTAAATAAAACCGTTTAAAAACGTTACGACTGAGCACCTACTCTTGGTCGAAGAGTAGTATAAAATCTGCAAACGTTAATCCGTGCTATTGGGATTTTCCATCTGGAAGTTTTCAATAGCATTCACATGGAGGCACATGGGACTTAAACTTATCTGGCGAAATGTGGGTACCTACCAACCTACCTACTAATGCGTACCACTCATGCTTTTGCCCACTGATGCTTTCAATTGAGTCCTCCCGCTTTGGGCGAAACGGAAGCTAGGGAGTGCCAGACTTCTACTGACTAAAAACCACCCGTGTTCCTTGTTAGCCTTTTGTTCCTTTGGCCCCAGGGCTACGGTATCTCTTTCGAACAACCCGCTGATGGGTACCACTCTGCCGAACCTTTCGGGAATTACAGGCGTGATGTTATGTTAATCCGTTTTTTTTACTCAAAATCCAAACTAGTCTTAGCTATTCCGTGCTGTTAGCATCGCATTGTGAGAACGTGCGATGCGAATTAAGACCATTAATCACTCTGGCTTTTTTGCGTTCAAGGCGAAATTGCAACAGCTAGACAATTCTTTTTTTATAAATGTATGCTGGCTGGAGTTTCAAAATTGTCGTATTTTTAGTTGTTTGAATAAAACCAGCGTAAGTATTCTCGGTTTTAGTTCAACGTAATCAATATCGATATTTGTTCGGCAATGTAAACCGCACTGCGGTTTGTCGCGTCAGCTTTTATTATTGCCAGTGATGGTAAAGTCACATAGATCACTGAATCGACTAGTACATTATGATTATGATCACATGCAGGCCTTATCCGCTCCTTAGGTCTCTAGGCTCCTCATGAATAATTATACCTACTCGTAATAATGGTTCGCTTGAACATAAGTCATAACTGACAAAATGTGGGCCAAACTGGCAAAGTGTAAACCTAGCTTTTAGTGGGACATCCTGTAATCGGCAGATCATGCACGTCATCATCTTCTGTATCTCCTAACGTTATTTTATTAAATAACTAGCTTTTGCCCGCGACTTCGTTCGCGTGGAATAGTGACTTCCGGCAGATTTTAGGTTTATGTCGCGAAAAAAAAAAAAAACTATCCTATGTCCTTTCTCAAGTTCCAAACTATGTCAGTACCAAAGAAGAACGGTCACGTCCCATATAAAAAAAACCCAGACCCGACAGAAAAGTGACATATCTCAGTTTTTTTGTTATTATTTATATAATCATATTATATAGTTTTTATATTCAAAATCAATGGCTAACACCAAAATATTGCCTTATGTTTTTGTTCAGGGTTTACACTAAAAAAATACAAAATGCCTACTTATCTACAAAATTCGTAATGTATGTAACTAAATGACGATAAATAGTTAAGGGATGTATCCAGGAGACCTGGAGATACAGCTGTATTATATAATTTTTGAACTCCGAGTACAACATTCAACTTAGGATTTTTTTTTAAGGTGGTTTAAAATCATCTAATGACATCTCTCGCCCTTGGGTGGAGCGAGAGGGCGTGTCAGACTCTTACTGACTAAAAAATTCCACCCCGTTCCTTTTTGCCTCTGGTACTGGGGTCAGAGCATCTGGATTCGCCCTCAACTTAGGTTAGGTTAGGTCAACGAATTAGTGGAATAATCCGATCTGAATCATCGAATATGACGATTTTAATTAATCCTAAGCTGAGGGCGAATCCAGAAGGGCATGCTCTGACCCCAGTAGGTACCAGAGGCAAAAAGGAACGGGGTGGAATTTTTTAGTCAGTAAGAGTCTGACACGCCCTCTCGCTCCACCCAAGGGCGAGAGATGTCATTAGATGATTTTAAACCACCTTAAAAAAAAATCCTAAGTTGAATGTTGTACTCGGAGTTCAAAAATTATATAATACAGCTGTATCTCCAGGTCTCCTGGATACATCCCATAACTATTTATCGTCATTTAGTTACATACATTACGAATTTTGTAGATACGTAGGCATTTTGTACTTTTTTAGTGTAAAGCCTGAACAAAAACATAAGGCAATATTTTGGTGTTAGCCATTGATTTCGAATATAAAAACTATATAATATGATTATATAAATAATAACAAAAAAACTGAGATATGTTACTTTCCTGTCGGGTCTGGGTTTTTTTTGCCTGTTCTTCTTTCACACAAATCGGTTCAGTAGTTTAGGCGTGAAGCAAAGACAGACAGAAAGACAGACAGAGTTACTTTCGCATTTATAATATTAGTTAGGATGGCACTTTCACAGAAAAAGTGTAACCTTTTATAAAGACGTAGTTTTGGTATTTATGGTATCTTGATCTATTCCTAACCCTTTGAGAATTACTTACGCTTGACCGTATGTCTTACCTAATACTTTTCTTTTCCAGTGCCTAGTATTCGAAGACTCCCCACACGGCGTGACGGCTGGGCAGAAGGCAGGCATGCAGACAGTCATGGTGCCCGACCCACACACGGACAAGAAGCTGACATTACACGCAACCATCGTCCTACCCTCGTTAGCCAAGTTTAAGCCGGAACTCTTCGGACTACCCGCGTTCTAGTGACGGTAGTTCAACATTTTGTTTAAGAAAAATCTGTGTGCTGTAATTTTTTAAGTGGTGCGACTTTACTTAGGTGAATAGAGGTTTTGGGTTTAGATTCACGGATCTCATTTTGAACATAATTGTCATACGAATAGAGATCACATTCTCAAATACTCTTGATCTCAATCTCGTCCTGTGGACAGTCGACTGTGACATGTCGACGAAGGAACAAGCTAACCCAATAGAAGCCTATTATTTAACTTTACTTACCAAAGTAACATTTCAAGTGTGGTTTGTGAATCTAAAGTAAAACAATCTGTGGTAAAACTTCGAACTTTTTAAGACCAGATTACTTTTCAGGAATTTGGAGCTCACTAAAGCTCTTCCCTCATCCATTGCAACCAACAGACAAAACTCGAAAGTTGAGCTAGTAGGTAGTATTCATAACCAATCTTCAAATGTATGGGATAGCTGATGTTGGTCCTATGAAGTTGATCAGTTTGAGAGGATTTCATGAGCCTATCTTCAGTCAAGTAATTTGACTAATTTTGAATTTAAAAAGAATTTACATACAATATTACAATTAAAATTATGTAAAGAATGCATAAGTACAATATATTTTTTATATTCACATTGATGTTTTATATGTAGGTACTGCTTAAATGTTAGAAACTGGGCATTCAATTATATTATAAGTATGGAAATTATACAAAATAATAAAGTATGTACAAAAATAAACCCAAGTTTTAGGAAATTAAGAATTCCTGAATGGGCTGTTAATTATAATATCCAGAGTCAATTTACAGAATTAAAAGTAAGTAGTACTTATTAAATTTAAGAGAATATAATTGTATGTTCATGTTTTTGTTAAGAGTAGCTGAGTAGTGTTACCATAATTATATGTTGTAATTCTTCCAGGAAAGCTACTAAAAAGTAAGAATCAGATTAGACTAGATACAGCCCGGATGTAAGCACGCAATGTATTAACTATCATCTCTTGTCCTAGGACAGAGATGAAGTCGACGATGGAATGAGCTAACCCAACATATTACTAAACTTTGACTTAAAGATTGAGATCGTTTATGAACCTGGAAACACAGACACAAGCAGGGAATTCCACTCATTGGCTGTGCTGTACATAGTAAAAAATCGTCATGCGAATGCAGTACTAGCTGGACTCCCGATGGAGGAACAGAGATGGTGGAATGAGCTTGTATAAGTGAGTTCAATTGGAGAAATTTCTAGTGTGGAGCAACGTTTTATTAAAAAGAAAGATTGAATATGTAATGATAAAAGTAGTCAAACCACAAACACTGCCCATCTTACACATTAATAAATAAATCAGGGTGATAATGATAATATTGCATAAATATTAACTCATAATAGTGTAATCATTGTACCATAATAGTTTTGTGTACAAAGTATAGTAGTAGACGATTTTTTGAAACATAATCTTCCAGGTCTTAGACGAATCTTGCTAATCTGCTGGGACAATATTATAATAATAAATGAAAATAATTTTTTATTTAATAATTTTATACATTGATTTATGTTACCTTTTTCGCGCCTAAACAACTGCACCTATCCTTAGTATCCTTACGAAGCACATTCTGTTGCTACGTTTTATCCTGAGTAAAGGGCAAGATATATTAAATTCGTCTTGGGATACTAAAATAAAATTGCATTTGCTATCAACTAAATATTTTTAATTTATAACATAAATAAAGAAATATAAACTAATTTACTTTTCAAACTGTTTGATGGTCGAGAGGACACTGTCAGCGGATTGGTCAGTTAGTGGCATGCTGCGTTCAGCTCCCTTGTCTGAAAATATTGATGTAAGAGCATTAGAAAAAATATTATGCCTTTTTAATACGAAAATCTGATTACTAGAAAGGTACAGCTTCAAATGCAACTGCAGCTTCAAATATACCAAATCACAATAACAGATGGTGGTAACACAACTGGCTTTCCTACAAAACTGCAATACCTATACATTCAACATTTTAAGAATTTATATGGAGAGGTTCAAAACAATACATTGAATTATGTGGTAACCGTTTTAGGCCAGTGTTGCATCAAGCTTTTAGAACGTGGTCATAAAACTCACATTTTCTTTTCTAAATTAGAGTTTTTAAGTATTACCTTATCGATTTCTATTCTAAACAAATGAACTAAATAAAACTTCAACTCCTTTTCTATACAAAGATGCACCAAATTTTTTACAGTCCATGAGTCTAACTATGTATTGTTATAATAGTGTTTTCAAATACGTTATCGTGCCAAGCCCTTGATAATGTGCAGTATTTGATCCGGAGACAGATTCTCTAGTCCCTGACATGCTTCCACTCCTTTTGCTAGAATTATTACTTTACATTAGGCAAGGTCCAAGTCTTGTCAGAATTAATAAGTATTTGAACTATACATCAATTGTAACATTTTCATAGTTCAATGAAGTGTTACATCAAATCAAAAACTTGTCTAATTATATTCCTGTAGGGATGGGTCTTAAATTAATAAGCTGCTAAATTAACACTGCTAAATTTTTTTAGTGTCAACACCTGTTAAATAATTTCTGATATAGCTGCTAAATATAGCAGTCACAACTGACAGTGACAAGTTCCGTCTCTATTGAATTGGTTTCAACGTACCTATCGAGTTATTAGCAACTAACGAGCGAGTTGATTTAACTCACTGCTAATATTGTCAACACCTGTTAAATAAGTTCTGATAAAGCTGTTAAATAGCAGTCACAACTGACAGTGACAAGTTCCGTCTCTATTGAATTGGTTTCAACTTATCGAGTTATTTAGCGACTAGCGAGCAAGTTGTTAACTCACTGCTAAGTGCTAACTGCTGAATTCGGAAATAACGAATATAATATTAATAATATTATATATAATATTCATTTAACGAGAGTTAAATAAAGACTGATCATCGTAACGAAGGTTTACGCGGGATAAGATAAAAAAAGATTAGAAGAAAATTACAAATACAAAAAAAACAGACATGAAAAAAAAGAAATATACGCCAACAGAAAAAGTTAACAGTCCTAAGCATGTGAAAAATATGAAGGAAATGAGAATTAATATTATGTTAAAAATCTGTCTGTGACTAAATTTAACAGTTGCTAAAAATAGCTGCTAATTTTAAGTGTTAATTATTTTTAGCATTAGCATTTAGCAGTGTTATTATTTTTTAACGTTTAAGCCCATCTCTAGATAATCTATAAATCAATTTAGAATTACAGCAATTTCAGCACTGGGACCACAGATAGCCGAGATATTCTCAAGGTAAATAAGTTTCATGTTGCATATTGTTGCTCTCTGCACAAAGAAAAGAAGATCCTGCTCTAAAGCCTATCTGGGCATACTGTAACAAAATTTTATCAGATCAATCTTACAAAATAAAAGCAGGACTACGTACCATAGCGGGCCCAGATGCGCGGCTGTGTACCAGCGCACTCACGAATCAATATGGGGAAACTAGGGTTCTCCTTCTTAATGTTCACATAGTGTTTCTGGATAAACTCCCTGAAAAACGACGATATTTTTCACTAACAAGTTTGAGGTTATGATACTGTTTATGTAATCAATATTCTCACCTTACGCCTTGTGATTGTGTGTTTGTTTGACACAAATGAATCCTCAATTCTCTGAGTGTACCTCTACCTAAGCGGACAGACATTTTAAACTATTTTTTTATTGAAAACTACGTTTCACACAAAAATTGATTTTTATTAATGACGTTAGTGACACTGACAGACCACAGCTGTTTAAATTGACAATGTCGAACAACATTCCTTATTACGCATAAAGGACCAGAAAAAAAGGTTCTACATAAAATTCTAATCTATACATATAATAAAATGGTAGGAAAGTCAAAACTGTACATTGAATATTTTTAAAAAAGAATACTTGGGATGTGATCTACAATCGATACCGAAGCCAAAAATATAGTTTTTAGAATTTTTGTCTGTTTGTCTGTCCGGGATAAACTCAAAAAGTACTGCATGGATTTACTTCAAATTTGGCACGAATATTATTAAGAAGTCGGGTCAACACATAGGCTACATATTATCACGCTATCACCTACGGGGAACGAGCAGTGAACCTTTATTTCTTCAACGCATTCTGTAAGAATGGGAAGAGACCAGATGGCATGACGTTGGTGCCTTGGAAGGTGGGTAGGCCTTTGGTGTGGGATGCAACTTGTGTCGACACCCTTGCGCCATCTCACGTTGCAAGCACGGCGGGCTGTGCGGGCGCTGCTGCTGCAGCTGCTGAGTCCCTCAAGCGGCGCAAATACTGTAACCTCATAGGTAATTATAGTTAATAGCCGTTTGGGGTCGAGACGCTCGGGCCATGGGGACCGAGTGCACGTGTCCTTTTTAAGGAAATCTCGCGCCGTCTAGTCGACACTTCGCGCGACCAGAGGGCTGGCTCATTCTTAGGTCAAAGGATTAGCATTGCCATTCAACGTGGCAATGCTGCCAGTCTTCTGGGCACTTTCCCGGTTGTCGGCGATGCGGAGGAGTACTAGGATAGGACGCCTAAGTGTCTTATTTGGTCTTTGTATATATGTAAGTATTAACTTTTAGTTTAATTTTTTAGCATATTGTACATATTATTTTTAAGTACCTACTACTTATAATATACATTCTGTAAGAACGTGTAATCTAACGACGCATATTTAAATGTTGTTATTATGTTAACGTTCCGTATGGTGTCGGACGTAAAGAATAGCACCATCCCATATCTTCCCGTGGGTGTCGTAAGAGGCGACTAAGGGACTTACCAGAGAATGGGCAGCAGCGTTCTCTGTGCCTTTGTAAAACAACCATACTGCGATCGCCAACCCGCCTGCCAAGCGTGGCGATTATGGCAAACCCCCCCAAAAATGATGAGCGCAATGCAGAAAAGGCCCCTAGTACCCGGCAGCCCGTCTACCCTCGGCTACGGTAGCGGTCGAGGCAACGGCGTGGCAAGGGGTGCTAAGAATCCCCGGACGGGATCCGGCTACCAAACATACCGACGACTGGACCTGGCAACATTCAACACGCGCACACTCCGGGCCGACGAGAAGCTAGCGGAACTCGAGGAAGAATTAAGCAGGCTGCGATGGAGTATTGTCGGATTATCTGAAGTCCGAAGAGAGGGGGAGGACACGATAATCCTGAAATCCGGCAACCTGCTCTACTTCCGAGAGGGAGACCGGCAGTCACAGGGTGGTGTTGGGTTTATCGTCCACAAGTCTCTCGTGAATAACGTGGTGAAGATCGAGAGTGTGTCGAACAGGGTGGCGTACCTTATACTCAGAATATCCGCAAGATATTCGCTGAAGGTCATACAGGTCTACGCCCCGACCTCGGCATACCCCGACGATGAAGTAGAAACCTTGTATGAGGATATTTCTAAAGCCATGCATGGTTTCAGAACTTACTTCACCGTTGTCATGGGGGACTTCAACGCGAAACTGGGCAAACGAAGCGATGATGAACTTCAGGTGGCGCAATTTGGAATTGGACAGCGGAATCGCCGGGGTCACCAACTGGCCAGTTTTATGGAGAAGGAGGGCCTCTTTATGATGAACTCCTTCTTCAAAAAACGTGAGCACAGGAAGTGGACCTGGCAGAGCCCCGATGGTGCGACTAAAAATGAGATTGACTTCATCATGTCTACCAACAAGCAAATGTTCAATGATGTCTCTGTGATCAATTCGGTGAAAACCGGAAGCGATCACCGAATGGTAAGAGGCACATTGAACATCAATATAAAGCTGGAAAGGTCACGACTGATGAAGTCTACGCTCCGTCCAGCACAGATCCAAATCCATAACTCCGAGAGCTTTCAGCTTGAACTTCAGAATCGCTTCGAATGCCTAGGAAGCTCAGTGGACGATTACAACGACGGGTTCGTGGAAACTGTCCACACGACTGGGTCTAAATTTTTTAAGATACGTCGTGCAAATAAGATCAAGAAACTCTCAGATCACACTCTCCAGCTCATGAAGGAGCGGCGTGAGATGATCCTGCAGTCTTCGGACGAGGCTCGGCAATGCCGGCAGCTCAATAGACGGATCTCCAAATCCTTGAAGAGCGACCTCCGCCGCTTTAATACCGAGCGTTTTAAAGACGCAATTGAACGGAACAAAGGCTCCAAGGTATTTGCAAGAGATCTGGCTATTGGGCAGAGCCAGCTCACGAAACTGAAAACCGACGATGGCAGGATCGTGTCCGCCAAACCGGAGCTTCTGAGAGAGATCGAGAGTTTTTATGGGCAGCTGTACACGTCAACTAGTCAACCCGTCGAAAATCTAGCGAAAGACCCCAGAGCTAGACTGACCCGACACTATACCGAAGACATCCCGGATGTCAGCCTGTACGAGATTAGGATGGCTCTGAAACAGCTTAAGAACAACAAGGCGCCGGGTGATGACGGAATTACGGCCGAACTGCTGAAGGCGGGTGGCAAACCGGTCCTTAAGGCCCTTCAGAAGTTGTTTGATTCCGTCATACTCGAGGGGAAAACGCCGCAGGCTTGGTGCAGGGGTGTGGTGGTGCTCTTCTTCAAAAAGGGTGACAATGCCCGGTTGAAGAACTATAGGCCCATCTCACTTCTAAGCCATGTCTACAAGTTGTTCTCAAGAGTCATCACGAATCGTCTCGCACGCAGGTTCGACGATTTCCAGCCTCCCGAACAAGCCGGATTCCGAAAAGGCTTCAGTACCGTAGACCACATACATACGCTGCGGCAAGTTATACAGAAGACCGAAGAGTATAACCTGCCTCTCTGTTTAGCGTTTGTGGACTACGAGAAAGCCTTCGATTCGATCGAGACTTGGGCTGTACTGCAGTCTCTCCAACGGTGCCAAATTGACTACCGGTACATCGAGGTGTTGAAGTGTTTGTACAAAAACGCCACCATGTCAGTCCGACTTCAGGACCAGACCACGGAACCTATCCTTCTGCAGCGCGGTGTGAGACAGGGAGACGTCATATCTCCGAAACTGTTCACCGCTGCATTGGAGGATGTCTTCAAGGTTCTGGATTGGAAAGGACTTGGCATCAATGTCAACGGCGAGTACATCACTCACCTTCGGTTTGCCGACGATATAGTGGTCATGGCTGAGACCATGGAAGACCTCAGTAAAATGCTCGATGACCTCAGTAGAGCTTCTGAAAGAGTGGGTCTTAAAATGAACATGGACAAAACCAAGGTTATGTCGAATGTTCATGTAACACCCACTCCTATCAAGATCGGAGACTCTACGCTCGAAGTTGTGGACGATTATGTCTACCTGGGACAAACGGTCCAGTTGGGTAGATCTAACTTCGAGAAAGAGGTCAATCGTCGAATCCGACTCGGCTGGGCAGCGTTCGGGAAGCTGCGCGGTATCTTCTCGTCCAACTTACCCCAGTGTCTCAAGACGAAAGTCTATGACCAGTGTGTGTTGCCAGTGATTACATACGGGACCGAAACGTGGTCGCTCACAATGGGCCTTATCAGAAAGCTCAAAGTCACCCAAAGGGCAATGGAGAGGGCTATGCTCGGAGTTTCCTTGCGTGATCGAATCAGAAATGAGGACATCCGCAGGAGAACCAAGGTTACCGACGTAGCCCGAAGAATCGCCAGACTTAAGTGGCAATGGGCCCCAAGCAACATGCTCACGTGAATAATGACGTGAATTTTAAGGCATCGAAAGATTCGAAAGACGTCGCATCACGTCATTATAGACGTACATTTTGACGTGAGGATGTCCCAAATTAGTGCGTCATTAATGACGTGATCAGTTTACGTGATTTCGACGTCATTTATAACGTCTACCATGTCGTCGCATTCGTCGTGATAATCACGTCTTAAATGGCTAAATTAGAGTGGTACCGAGGCCGGGCAGACCCCCGACGGGAGTGGAGCGAGCCCCGAACATCCCGTCAGCTTACAAAAATCAGATTAATAATACTGGTCCCTAGAAAGGAGGTGACTGATGAGATGACGAGAAATAGGGAAGTAGGGAAGAAGAAGACATGTTGCGCCGACCCCAAATAAATTGGGATAAGGGCAGGAGAATGATCCAGTGAGGGAGCTTTCAGATATTAAGCTAAAAAGAACAGATACTACACTTTGATCTTAGCCAAAAGGCCGAGAAGCGATAACACATCTGATCTAGGTAAAGCAGGGGTAGTCATTCGCTCGCGGAGAATCTTAACACCGCGATTCAGAAACGTGACGTCAGCGTACAGCGCCATCTATCGAGCAGTGGCGCTACTAGATATCAAGTGGGTGGGCTCCGAATCACGTTACTTGATGACGAAGCAAACGACGACATATAGCTCCGAATCACGTTACTTGATGACGTCTTAAAAAGCAAACGACGACATAAAGCTCCGAATCACGTCATCTTATTACGTCATATATGACGAAGGACGTCATTGTTTGAAAGATGACGTCAGTTTATCGTCATTTATCACGTGAGCATGTTGCTTGGGGCAGGGCACATTGCTCGCAGAACGGATGGCCGATGGGGCCGAAAAGTTCTGGAATGGCGACCGCGAACCGGAAGACGTTGCGTTGGAAGGCCTCCCACTAGGTGGACCGATGACCTGGTCAAGGTTGCAGGAACCCGCTGGATGAGAGACGCACGGGACCGGTCAATGTGGCGACGCCTGGGGGAGGCCTATGTTCAGCAGTGGACGTCTTTTGGCTGAAATGATGATGATGATGATGATTATGTTAACCATGCTATAAGCTAGCTTCACACTATAAAAAACACGCAATAAAAGTAATAAACATAATTAAATGAATATAAGTAGTACCAAGAATTTTTTAAAGCAGCGCCATCTATGAGATTTCAAAAACATCAAGTCGAATTACATGTGTAAGCCTTTTTGGGTATAAATAATTTAAATTTGATCATGTTGGTGAGCTTAATAGTTGTTATTAAAAGTCATAGATGGAGTTCTGCATGTTCTTAGACGTCCACCTGGAGAACAGCCAGCGAATATATTTTGATCCCGACGACGTTGCTGAGCGCTTGGAAAATCCGCGCCATATTGTCTTGGCATTTTTCAGGCTCTGTGAAATCGACCAGTTTGCGAGGTTTCTTACGTATGACGAAGTGCCTTCATATTACACATACAACAAGCAAAGGGGTGTAATAGTAATAGTCCTCCTGACCGTTTTCGGCCACGGCGGCCAATGTTCAAGCTTATGAACGCACCCTTCACTACGTCATCTTCATCAACCAATGATGACCACCTATCACGTCATGAAGAGCCTATTCGTTGGTTTGGAACCAATACCAACGATCCATGTATACGTTTAGCTTTTAAGTTTAACTACCATTTTTATACTTACTTCACTTTACGCTTTGTTCAAGAATAGATCACTTTTGATATTTCCGCATTTTATTGAATTAAAGAAGAAGTCACCCTGAATCCTATTATAGCTAGAAATAGCCAACATAATTTGGTCCTTCGTTCCGGACATCAGCGATCAAGAGTTTGGATATACGCTACGACGACGGTTGGGCATTGATCGACGCAAGATCCTCGTCAATCATCATCAGCAGCATCGCAGCGCATTTGGTGAGACGAGCCAACCAGAATATATCCAAGACCTGTCCATATCCCTGTGTGATCTCGGTTTTTTGTGCTAAATTCCAGTGTTGAGCCACCTCTGCGGGACCGTTACGTGTCGGTTGCCTACTTCACGTTCAAACCCTTTCAAGCAGAAACAGAAGCTTCAACCATCTCTTCAGCTACTGTGAATATTTTAATCGTGAGTACTTCCACACCATTCCAGAATGACTGACGCTAGGGAGAAGATTAGAGAGCTTAATAATAGAAGAGGTCACATCAAAAGAACTCTCACTAATTTTAAAAAACATGTAGAAGGTCTAGACGGTAACGTTTTATCTGTTAGGCAGCGTACAGAGTTGCAATTGCGTGTTACAGGCATTCAAGAACTATACTCGTTATTCGATGACGTTCAATATAAAATTGAAACATTAACGACGTCCGAAACAGATATTCCAAAAGCATTAGAAGAGCGAGATAGTTTTGATTCTGAATATTATTCAATATTAGCTAAAGCGCAATGTTTAATTAACAATGAAGATGAGGAAGCTGACAATTCAAATGCAATTGCTGTTAGTCACTCAGTTCAAAATTCTTCTGTTAAATTACCTACTATATCTCTGCCCGAATATGACGGTTCATACGAGCACTGGCTGGAATATCGCGATATATTTCTATCCTTGGTTCACAATTGCCGATCTATTCCTAAAATACAGAAATTTCACTACCTTAAATCATCGTTAAAAGGTTCTGCTCGTTTAGTTATCGATTCAGTAGAGTTTTCTGCAGATAACTACATTGTTGCATGGGAATTACTTCTCAATCGTTACGATAATTCTACACTTCTTGCTCAGAAGCACGTCAAATCTTTATTTTCTATGCCGTCAGTCACAAAAGAATCATCGCCGCAGATAAGGAAACTTATTGACATAACCTTAAAAAATTTACGCGCTTTAAAGTTACTCGGCGAAAGCATCGAGCATTGGGACATATTAATTATACATATGGTTGTTTCCAAACTCGACCAAACTACTGAACGCGAGTGGGAGCAATATAAGAATTCCCTATCAATGACAGATGATTCCAAACGCATTACACTGGATAATTTAATGAAATTCCTTAGGCAGAAAGCAGATATGTTAGAAACACTTTCACATTCCGTCTCACACAGCTCACCCAAAGCCAATTCAACACAAAATAAACCTTCCAATTATTCTTCCACACAGAAAGTTAATTGTAATGTAACATAGTTACACAAAAACCGGACACCAACACTAACACCAAAAACAAACAATCTCGCAAACGAACGTGTTGTATGTGTAATGCATCACATCCTTTATATTCATGCCAAAAGTTCCTCGATCTTGGTCTGCAAGAGAGAAAACAGCTTGTACGCAAGCACGAACTTTGCGAGAACTGTTTCCGTATCGGCCACACAGCTGACGAGTGTAGGTACGGTCCGTGCAGAAGGTGTGAGAAAAAACATAATTCGCTAATATGTGATATTGTGGTCGGGAGCCAAGAACACAACCGCCCGGTCGCCCTGCACTCGATAGCTGAGGTGCCGACCGCTGTGGACCTCCCCGCCTCTAGTTCCAACACGTCACACACACACGCACAGTCACAAAGCTATTCAATCCAGGTAAATGATGCTCACACAGACATAAACGCGCAATCGTCACCCGAGCATTATGAATAGACTGTGTTGTTATCTACTGCTCTAGTCGAAATACCTGATAAATTAGGTAAGTTACACCAAGTACGCGCAATTTTAGACAACGGCAGCGATAGATGTTTTATTACACAATCGTTATGTGACAAATTAAATGTGCAATTGATACAATCCACCCAAAATGTTCAAGGAGTAGCTAATTCCGTGACGCAGTGCACAAAATATTGCAACATAGAACTGCGTTCTTTGGATAAAACATTTGCCACATCTGTACAATGTTTAGTTTTACCCGGTATTACTTCTAATTTGCCAAACTTCACTTTGTCGCGGAAAAAGTTCAGTATACCCGACAATATTGTGTTAGCCGATCCCACATTCTATGAAAGCCAAAAAATTGATATTCTAATAGGCGCAAATCTGTTTTGGGACCTGCTGACTGAAGGAAAAATAAAACTAAATAATGGCCCTTACATTATTAACACAAAGTTAGGATGGATTATTTCAGGTTCTGTTCTAGACTACCCGCGAAAATCCAATCGTGTAAATTGTAATTTCACGCAATCTATAGATCTTCAATCTTTAGAAAAACAAGTCCGTAGCTTCTGGGAGCTCGAGGAGTTACCCATTGGCACCAAATCAGCTGACTCACGCAGCGACGATGAGCGTGCGTGCGAGGATCATTACCAGAATACCATGAAGCGCACAGCTGATGGTAGGTTCATCGTACGCATACCATTCAAATATGAACCTGACACGTTAGGTGATACATTCGCACAAGCTGAACGACGTTTTTATGCTTTGGAAAAACGGTTGGAACGTTATCCAGAATATAAAAAGATGTACACTAATTTATAAACGAGTACGTAACTTTAGGTCATATGAGTCGTATCACCACATACGGAACCCCGCATTACTTCATGCCCCATCACGGCGTATTTCGTCCTCATGCCACATCAACAAAACTGCGTGTTGTATTTAACGCAAGCGCAGCTTCAAGGTCAGGAAGGTCGTTAAATGACTTGCAGTTCGTCGGACCACCTATACAAGGTGACTTAATTTCTATTTTACTGCGATTCCGAGAGAACAAGTATGTAGCTTGCGCAGACATAGAAAAAATGTATAGGCAGGTGTTGATTGATAAGGAACAACGTGACCTTCAATTGATTTTATGGTGCGAAAACAAGTCGGGTCCCTTAGGTATTTACCAGTTAAACACGGTGACATATGGCACCGCGTCTGCACCGTTTCTTAGTTGCAGGTGTTTGAAACAACTAGCACAAGAATGTGACGATACTGATGTGGCACGAACGATTCGCGAAGACTTTTACGTTGATGACTTAATTTGTGGAAACAACGATAAAAGTAAATTAATTCAGATCTGTAATGATACCGCAAAAATTTTACGTACCGGGTGTTTTCCGCTCCGCAAGTGGGTATACAATTTCAATTCAGATTCCAGTAGTGTAGACTCAGGGATGTTGCGGATGTCGATTTTTTGACATCCGCGGATGCGGATGCGGATGCGGAGTTTTGAAGGCTCACATCCGCGGATGCGGATGCGGATGCGAATGTTTAAGATATTATATAAATGAAATAAAAATTAAGTAAGTACCTAGTTATATGAATGAAGAATTATTAAAACATTCTTTAGATTAGGTACTTTGTATCGGTGGTGACATTGTTAATTAACTAGACGCTGAAAAATAAAGAATTTTGTTATAATAATAATAAACTTTGCCTACAATAGAACGTATTACCGGTGTAACATAATGGAATTGACCTAACGATTGAAATAAGCTGAGCTAGGACTAAAGTAGTCTTAGATTAGTCTAATATAAAGTTTTCCCATAAACAATTATTTACACACAATGATCACAATCACACACAACTCACGACAACACTCGAAATATCAATCTATACGATAAGTAATCAACAGCGCAAACAAACACGTAATGATTTATTTAAGTACAAGAAACAAAAGATGCACCACAACAAATACGTCGGATCTTGTCACCAATTTCTTCGCTCCCATTGGTCATTGTCATTTGTCACAAGGGAAACGGCACGCGCCATTCGCCGGCCGGCCTCGCCCAATTTCTTTCTTGCCGCAACTTGTATGACATTCGCATCCGCATGAATATCCGCATTGATTATTGCGGATGCGGATGCGGATGCGGATGTCCAAATCTATGCGGAAGCTCCGCATTTGCGGATGCGGATTCGAATATTCGCAACATCCCTGGCTGTAGACATGCCTAACGACGCGAAAGATTTCTCAGTAGGTGAGCATGTACACAGCAAAACGTTAGGGTTGGGATGGTACCCACACTGTGACGAATTATATTTTCACACACAATTCGATTTTAACACCAAACCGATCACTAAACGCACAATATTATCAGGTGCATCACAAATTTACGACCCACTCGGTTTATTGAGTCCAGTCATTACACAAGCAAAGATATTGTTGCAAAAATGTTGGTTGCTAAAACTCGATTGGGATCAACCATTACCTGATGACGTCACGCAAGTCTGGAAACGGTTTGTTAATAATTTGTGTATGCTCAATAAAATTCGAGTACCTCGTTTTGTGATGTGCGAACACCCTGTAAACACTGAACTGCACATATTTACCGACGCGTCACAAGCAGCCTATGGCACCTGCGCCTACGTACGTACGATTGATAACGCATCAACCGTCACAGTTCGATTACTATGCTCAAAGGGTAGGGTCGCATCTATAAAGCCTGTTATGACTGTACCTAGGCTCGAGCTGTGTGGGGCGCTGGTGGGTGCAAGATTATATGAAAAAATAAGGGATTCGCTGCGATCTAGTTTTGATAAAGTCGTATTCTGGACGGATTCCACTATCGTCTTAAGTTGGTTACATACTCCACCTAACATGCTAAAAACCTACGTCCAGAATAGGGCCGGGGAGATACAAGAATTGACAAAAGGCCATTCTTGGCGACATGTCAGTGGTATAGATAACCCCGCCGACTTAGTGTCACGAGGTCAAAGTGTAGATGCACTGAACGTCAACAATTTATGGTGGTCAGGGCCACAATTTTTACAGGACCCTAAGTTTGATAGTTTAGATGAAGATACACACATACAAATATCGCCAGAAAACTTACCTGAACTCAAAAGTCACGACGCACACACACTTCTCACTCGTCAAACAACTGAAGAAAACTTATTTCCATTTTCCAGGTTTTCTCAGTATAACCGCATGCAGCGTGCCGCCGCTTATGTACTCCGCTTTATACATAACACGCGTTGTAAAGATGATCGGTGGAAGGGGCCGTTGAGTACATCTGAACTAAACAAGTCTACAATAACGCTCGCTAAGCTGTCGCAGCGTGAGTCATTCCCCGATGCGCGCGATTCACTTCTTAGAAAGGGACAAGTAAACAAAACACAAACTCACTTATCGAAGTTAGACTTGTTTATAGATGAAAATAAATTGATTCGAGTTGGAGGTCGTATACGAAACAGTCCTAATTTCGATTTTGATAAAAAACACCCCATATTGATCTCTGGTAAACATCAACTTTCATTGTTGTTATTCCGATACGAGCATAACCGGTTGATGCACGCAGGTCCGCAGATGTTATTGTTTACTATCAGGGAAGCGTGGTGGCCATTAGGTGGTAGAAATCTCGCACGTCAGACTTGTCATATGTGCGTAAAGTGTGTACGTATGCGAGGCAAAATAGTTATACCAAAAATGGCCGATTTACCAAAGGAAAGATTAGATTTCGGGTTCCCGTTTATACATTGCGGCGTAGATTACGCTGGGCCGTTGCTTGTATTGAACCGAAAGGGCAGGGGTGCTAGAACCGTAAAAGCATACGTTTGTTTATTTATATGTTTTGCGACGCGCGCGGTACATTTGGAATTAGTCAGCGATCTCACTTCGGAAGCATATTTATTAGCATTAAAACGTTTCATTTCACGCCGAGGTAAACCGGCTGAAATATTTTCTGACAATGGAAGGAACTTTGTTGGCTTAATGAATGATTTCAGCAAATTTCTTTCCAGTTGTTCTGATGATATAAAAGAGTACGCCACAGCTCAAAATATTAAATTTAAAATGATTCCTCCTTACGCCAGTCATTTTGGAGGCCTGTGGGAGGCCGGGGTTAAGAGTTGTAAACATCATTTGCGACGTGTGGTAGGCAATGCGCACTTAACGTTCGAGGAGCTCAGCACGGTGTTGACACAAGTCGAGGCCATCCTGAACTCCCGACCATTGACTCCTATGTCCACAGATCCGCATGACTATCTCCCTCTTAGCCCTGCTCATTTTCTGGTTGGCCGTCCGATGACTGCACCTGTCTGCGCCGACGTCACCGCCGTGCCTACACACCGCCTGACGCGCTACCAGAGGGTCGAACAAATCCGTCAGCACTTCTGGAGCCGCTGGTCTAAGGAGTACGTTTCAGAACTGCAGACCAGAGGCAAATGGAGAGAAAACCAAGATAGTCTGCAGAAGAACACGCTTGTTCTTATGAAGGATGACAATCAGCCTCCACTAAAATGGAGCTTAGGACGTATTGTCGACGTTTTTCCAGGCAAGGATGGAGTGGCCAGGGTTGCCGATATCCAAACCGCTTCTGGCATCGTACGACGAGCTTTTTCCAAGATCTGCCCTCTTCCAATTCAAGATGAGTAGCTGCAGCAGGATCGCCTTGTTGGAGTCACTTGAAAGTTACCACTTCCAAGGCCGGGGAGGATGTTCAAGCTTATGAACGCACCCTTCACTACGTCATCTTCATCAACCAATGATGACCACCTATCACGTCATGAAGAGCCTATTCGTTGGTTTGGAACCAATACCAACGATCCATGTATACGTTTAGCTTTTAAGTTTAACTACCATTTTTATACTTACTTCACTTTACGCTTTGTTCAAGAATAGATCACTTTTGATATTTCCGCATTTTATTGAATTAAAGAAGAAGTCACCCTGAATCTAGAAATAGCCAACAGCCAATCTTAGCAGAGATTAGCCAACTGCGCGGGAGATATTATAGTGCACAAGTGTGTGCGCAGGCACAGGTGCACTCTGTTCCTTTCCTCTCATAGTCCGATGGGACGGCAATCCGACACGACCGGAGAGAGATCAGGCGCAGGACCAACGGCTTTTAACGTGCTTTCCGAGGCACGGGGGTACTATACCGGCAACTTCCAAACACCGGCCTACTATTGGGAAATTTCTAATGAAAAACCCAATAGCACTTTTTGTCCGACCCGGGAATCGAACCCAGGACCTCATACACAGCAATCGCGATTACGACCACTAGACCAACGAGGCAGTTCAAAAAAAATAAAAAAGGGGTGTATTTAACCGACATCGACGAGGACGTGCTGTGACGAAGTCACCTTCTCGACGGTGACCAAAACTGGGATGACACCTTCGCGGAGGCGAGCGTCAGTAACAGTCCCAGCCGCATGCGTCATCTGTTTGCCGTCATCTTGGTGTTTTGTGGAGTCGCAAACCCGGTAGCATTGTGGGAGAAGTATCGCCATCATCTGTCTGAAGATATTCTCCGAGCTTTTAAGGCGTGCTACTAGAGACGAAGTCGAAGTAACTGATGAACGCGTGCTGAACACCTGTCGCAGTTCACTTCAACACGTGGTCATTTCTATCGGCGGCAATCCACTGGTCGAATATGGGTTACCAGCTCCCTAATCATCACCGCATCAAGACCGCGGAAATCAGGAGTAAAACGATGAGGCATTTTACGATCCGGGTGTAATGACTACCATACGAAATGACCATGTCGCTTTGTTCTCTTCAGAGCGAAAACAAATTTATGACACCGTCCTTGAAAGCGTTGGGCAAAACCAGGGTAAAATGTTATTCTTGGATGCTCCTGGTGGAACAGAAAAAAACATTTGTTAAAACTGGCATACTTGCAGAGGTCAGGAGGCATGGCAAAATTGCCATTGCTGTAGTGTCGTCGGGAATCGCTGCCACACTGCTTCCGGGTGGCAGACAGCACATGCCATGTTTAAAATTCCTATCGATTTAGAGAGTGCCGAAACGCCTGTTTGTGGTGCGTCACGTAACAGTGATAAGGCACCCGTGATCGTATGGGATGAGTGTACGATGGCCAATAGGAAGGCAGTTGAGGCCGTGGACAGAACCCTGCAGGACATCCGCAGGAACGAACATTTGATGGGTGGTGTCACAGTTCTGTTCAGTGGCGATTTCCGACAAACGCTTCCCGTGGTGACGCGGGGATTGAGGGCTGACGAGGTGAATGCTTCATTGAAACGATCTTCGTTGTGATCACGAGATCGCACTCTGCGCTTGACCATTAATATGAGAGCTCGGCTCGGCGGCAATGCACGTGCTCAAGAATTCTTCGATGTCTTTCTAAGTCTTGGCGAAGGCACTCTACCAGAGGAGAGAGGTGGACAGGTGGTGCTTCCAGAATCTCTCATTATAGTTGTATCCATCTAAGAAGAACCCATTCGCTGTGTGTAAGGGGACATCAGTCGTATATACCGCACCAACAGAATTGTTGGGTGTGTGAGCGGGCTATTTTAACGCCCAAAAATGATCAGGCTGCAGCAATTAACGAATGCATTCTCTCGGAAATTGAACGGAATGAAGTGGTCTACACCACTATAGACATTGTGGTCGAGCAAGATGACGCCACACATTATCCCGTGGAATTTCTGAGCTCCCTGTCAGCAAGTGGACCTCCAGCGCATACCGTCAAGCTGAAGGTCGGTGTCCCGATTATGCTTCTTCGGAACCTATCTGCGAACCGACCTCTAGATGAACTGCTTCTCACACGGGCAATAAATTGTACTTCGCTTGCTCCCGCGTCACCAGTCCTGACTCTCTATACATTTTGACTGCGGAGAGCCAAACCACTACTATGGTTTATCGAGAAGTCCTTTACGTATGTATTTTTACACGACTGCCCCAAAAAAAAGAGTGTTATGTTTTTAGCGTTCATGTATGTATGTATGTATGTTTGTGAGTTTCTTTATTCCACCATAACTTCTAAACGCCTGAACCGATTTTGATGTATGTGGTATCATTAGATTCTTTGCGTTATCCCGGGTGACATAGGCTATAAAAAAATTCAAAAAACATAATGGGGTGGCCATGGTTTAGAAATAAAACGAACTTTTAATTTGTTTTTATTGAAATTTTTATGAAAACGATAATCATCGTCTAGAACTTGTTAAGTAGATTACAAAAATGTACCACAGTAGTATTCAATATCTATTGTGTACTAGTAATACTACTCAACAAATGATATGATAACATTTTAAACCCGGGATTCGATATGAATAAGATATATATCAATAGATTCCTTGTAATGACAGAAATAAAACTGGCTAGGTTACAACTCCCAAATCCGTCCACCACGGCAGCTGAATGGTTTTAAAGTTTGTATGAAAAGTCAATATGCGTGAATCAATTTACTTAAAACATGGTAAGAATATTCATTTATGGATGTAATAATGTATGCATTCATAGGTTTTTCAAAAACACTCATTTAAAGGGTGGAAAAAGATAATCAGGGTTGAATTTTGTATGGAAAAGTCCTAGTGAGAGATTGAAAAACCTATAAACTCATTACTAACGCAAATTAATAAAGCTTTGCGTGTGTAATAAAACAATAGGATGTGTGCAAGTGCGAGTTGGATCCGTCACCGATGGTTCCGTACCAGCATCTTAGTAGGTACTATACTTGAAACTGTTTGGCACTATACTTGAATTTCCGTTGATTCCTAAGAAATGAAGAAATACGTCTCCTGATTTTTGAAAATAGCCCCTTATGCCATAGGGTAAGTTTAGAGTTATTCAGAATAGTCCACTTTTATTATGTACATCAAAATCAGTACCTAAACTCTGTGAACAAACTAGGTACATAGCGAATATAATCTTTTTCTTCAGGCTAGGTTTCAGCCCCCCCCCCCCCCCCCCCTTTTATATAAACAATACAATAAAAATTTCGCGCTCGCTTCGCTAGCGCATCCACCCGTTTCGTGCTTTCGCCAAACGTAGTCATTTCACAGACTTATCTACATGCTTCTATTCTCAATTCTGAGGGCCTGAACAAAAAATTTAAGTCCCTTTTGACTCTAATAACTTTTCTGCATTACATTAATAAACTGAGTTTGTCAACAAACATAATATTGAGCTTCGTGAACCTCAAATGTTGAAATTTTACTACTTTTGAGCTCTATCCAGGCATGGTTATCCAGCGCTTTATCCCCCTAGATAAGTCCCCCAACTATGTTGGAGTCGGCTTCCAGTCTGATACAGCTCAAAATTGGTATTTCACATGGAACCGCTGCCTTTTTGACCTGCACATTCGACAACCCGGTTAGCACCGGGTAATATGATACCCCTTGGTAAGATTGTTGTCAGACTTTCGGACCACTGAATACGTGTGACGACTGTCGAAGATCACAGCCGCCCTGGTTGTGATGTGTAAATGTTACGGTTTGACGTGCATTCCGTGAAAATGAAACCCAGTAGTCGACACTAACAAAGTAAACCAATCATTTTTAGGCGCTTGGTTCCGAAGGTGGAGGACTGATGTAAACCGTGACAAGAGTAAGCGATTATTTTCTCAAAACCAAGTAAAACAGTCCTTTATCCTCTTCCCTCCTGTGGCAATATCTTTGCCCCTCCCCCGCCCCTCAACCCCAAAACCAATAAAAAGCATATAAAAATTTTCGCGCTCGCTACGCTCGCGCATCCATCCTGTTCTTTCACCGATCTGTCTTGCTTAAAACGTTCATCTAGGTACTTCTACACTCATTTCAGTTTCTAAATCGTTCATCCAGGAAAAGCTGACCCACGCTTTATCCCTTTATCCCCTCGCTAAGTCTCATTGGGTAGCACTTCATAAAACATTTTAATAAAATCAAACGACGCAAGCTACCAATGATTATGTTGACCCGTGATAGTGCACAAGCTGCAAACGGTAACATTGAACAGAAGCATAGTAAATCTAGACGCGTGACACAGTTAGAAGGTTACGTTTCAGATCCACGTTAGCTAATCCCTTGATAAACAGTCTCTCCAAGAACTAAACCACCATAGATCTCAAAGTTAGTATCCACGAAAAATAAACGATTTACATTTTTGACTTGTACACTAGACAACCCAACAAGTTAGTACCGAGAAGGTATCAGTCGCATCTTCCAAACCTCCTTCTTAGACGTTTAGTTCCGAAAGTGGAGAATTAATGTCAAGTATAATAAGAGTAAGCAGTTCTCTTCTTGAAACCAAGTAAAACATTTCTTTATCCTCTTACCTCCTGATGACAACATATTTGCCTATTATACAAAAATTTCCACGCTCTCTTCGCTCGCGCATCCGTCCTGTTCTTTCTCCGTTCAGTTTCACTTGAGACGCTAATCTTTTTCTATTTCGAAAAAATTACCATCCAGGAAAAAAATATCATTGGTTAGCAATAAATAAAACAGTATGATATTAACAACGTTTTTCAAATAGCCCCCGGTTACTACTCCTATATGTTGAACCATGACAATAAACAAGCTGCAAACGGTAACATTCGACAGAAACATACAAGACACGAGACACAGACAAGAGGTTTCCTACTTTACGTTTAGATCCATGTTAACTAACCACATACTAAACACTAATTATAAGAAAAGATAATTGATTTAGTATCGCACAATCCCTAGCGCGACATTGCTTTCTCAAATGAAAAATAAATTAATATATCGTGGTATATTGGATACAGGTCAAAATACCTCTTTAACACTCATCATTTCAGCCGAAAGACGTCCACTGCTGGACATAGGCCTCCCCTAAGTGTCGCCACATTGACCGGTCCCGTGCGTCTCGCATCCAGCGGATCCCCGCAACCTTCACCAGGTCATCGGTCCACCTAGTGGGAGGCCTTCCAACGCAACGTCTTCCGGTTCGCGGTCGCCACTCCAGAACCTTCCGGCCCCATCGGCCATCCGTCCTGCGAGCAATGTGCCCTGCCCACTGCCACTTAAGCTTGGCAATTCTTCGGGCTATGTCGGCAACCTTGGTTCTCATGCGGATGTCCTCATTCCTGATTCGATCACGCAAGGAAACTCCGAGCATAGCCCTCTCCATTGCTCTTTGGGTGACCTTAAGCCTTCTGATGAGGCCCATTGTGAGCGACCACGTTTCAGTCCCATATGTAATCACTGGCAACACACACCGGTCATAGACTTTCTTTCTTTAACACTAAAAAATGTGAAATAAAAACAAATAATTTAAAAAATTAAAAAACACGCCTGCCATATCAAAAACTAAACTAAAAAATTAAAAACAAGTCAAACGATTTCAGTGATGACAGAGAACAAGGTCCTGTAAATGTATTCGAAAATGGAAAACTGAAAACTAAAACTTTTATTGCAGTCGGGGGACAGTTCGCTGGATCAATTCTTTACAGGTCCCCCGACTGCAATAAAAGTTTTAGTTTTCAGTTTTCCATTTTCGAATACATTTACAGGACCTTGTTCTCTGTCATCACTGAAATCGTTTGACTTGTTTTTAATTTTTTAGTTTAGTTTTTTACCCCATTCTGTATTCCTAATTCATTTTTTTCTCCATCTGCTTCAGTCATAACTTATGACTAAAGCAGGCTGAAAATCAGCACTTTTTGAAGGTCAATTTTACAAAAGACAGTCTCCCTCTGTTACTGCACTTTCTGTAGATATAAAATGTAAAGAAGAAACGGGTAAATGGAAAGGTATTTTTGGTGCTGTATAGCGTTCACGCAGACGACGTCGCGGGCAGCTAGTAATATTATAAATGCGAAAGCTTATGAGTGTGTATGTTTGTTATATTTGGTACACAGATAGTTTATAACCTGGATTAACACATAGGATCTCGATAGTTTTTATCCCGATTTTATCTTCCCGTGGGAAAATCGAGTTGTAGCGGATGAAGCCGCTGGCAACTCAATAACAAGTTATCCTAACTAATATTATAAATGCGAAAGTAACTCTCTCTGTCTGTCTGTCTTTGCTTCACGCCTAAACTACTGAACCGATTTGTGTGAAATTTGGTACCTACAGACATAGTTTGGAACTTGAGAAAGGACATAAAGGATAGTTTTTTTTTTTCCGCGAGATAAACCAAAAATCTGCCGGAAGTCACTATTCCACGCGAACGAAGTCGCGGGCAAAAGCTAGTATCTAGCCGTTAGAGGTAAGACGATCTTTACTTTTCGACTAACCAAGGTTGAATGCACAGGTGGACTTGTCACAGGTGATCTCTCATCGTACGGGAAGCTCATACAAAGCGAGGTCAGGTTATACTTGCTTCCGTCGGGGCTGCGGGATGTTCACAGGATACAGTTTTTAGTCATTAGGTACTCATTAGAAGTCTCGACACTCCCTTTCGCTCTGCCCAAGAGTGGGAGGAGTTATTGAGCCCCGAGATAAAAAAAGGTTATACTTGCCACTTACTTATTATCGCCGTGTACCTACGGTGTACGGTGTAGGTCATTGACTTATATTATATAAGGTCCCATTTTAATAGGTGGACAAATTTTAACACAGCGTTCAGTATGTCTAACCAAACAGATCCAAGTAAAAAAAACACTAATTACAGTGAGTTTTTTGTACGTAAAATATTGGGTAACTAACACTTTTAGTGTATTTTCGCTACCTGTTTTATTTTCTTGTAGGTATCTGATGCGTTTCTCTAATTTTCTTTTTTCACCATTGTCTTTATTTTGGTGGTCTGAATGATTCCTAAAATTTTGTCCACCTATTTTAATGGGACCTTATATTACTGCGTAAGGACTGGGCGGACCGCATGATAAAATGACGCCTCGAATTTGGTCCCAAATAGGTCTTGAATAAACCGAAGTTTAAAAGAAAATCAAATTTTTTTTTTTTTTTTTATTAACATTTTAATGAAAGCTTTATTTAATTTCTCTAAACCTCGATAATACCACGCCAGGCCGCTCATACAAGGTTTCGTTTACGAGCAGCCTGATTTATTTCGTAAAGATGACGTTAGTGTTTCGCTGTATGGGGAACGCATCGAGAAAAATGTTCAGACGACCGTATCTTTAGTTTTTATATCAATGGTGTAGGTACATGAAATGGCAATGTAGATATAATAATTATGTACTTAGATCTATTTATTTTCAATGCCAATCAACCAGTGTGAAAGATAGTTTCAGCTTTGGTGCAGTTCTATAAGCAGTTTCGAGGAAGGTAGACTATACTGACTATAGGTACTTACACAATGTTGGTTGTACAACTAGGGTTGCCAACCCTACTATATAATATAGTATCCTACTATTTTAAGGGATCAAATACTATATTTCTAAAAAATATATATAGTAGGCGAAACTACTATATTTTGCGTAAAGCGAAACGCAGCCTTAACTAAAAGACTTGCTGACCAAAAGTTTTCTGCTAAATCAACAGTTGAAAAGTGGCCAGAAATTTTTCTCATATATATGTATGATTCAGAAATGCCTAATATTTTGAAGATTGTATAGGTAATTTCTTCCTTCAATTCTTGCAACATTTTCTGTTATGAAGACGAAATGGAAAGCCGAGCGCAACAGGGCCGCTTTAAATTTAATAAAATCTGAATTAATGGTGTTTTTAACTTAAATTTAAATTGCAATCAATCATTTGAAAAAAAGAAACTATTAAGGCGCAGAGTAGCAAATAATATTCATTTAAAAAATAAACTACCACTACTACTATTATTAACCACAACCACATACTATTTTTTTTTTCATTTTTTGGCCAGCTACTATATTTTTTAAGTAAATAACTTCAAAAATACTATATTTGATTGAAAAAAAGTTGGTAACCCTATGTACAACCCGTACGAATTAACTGTGCACCTCGCTAGAATGCGACCCTTCCCCCGCGTTCTCCATCTTTGTTAACCGACTTCCCAAAAAGGAGGAGGTTCTCAATAGGGTAGACGACTAAAAAAATCTAATTATAGACTACTGGCCCGTGTTGAAAAAATTATGGGTCATGTGAACCACCAGCTAGGTGACTTGAGGTGACCTATCTAGAACGATATAGGAGCATAAAATAATAAGATTCAGCACTATGCCGTCACTTGTAAGCTGTCCAACCGAGTGCAGGTGAGAATTCAAAAGTACAGGTAGACTGGGTACATTTTGGTCATATATTTTTGTACGGCATTCTTACCATCGATAGATCCATGAAAAATAATAAGAACACGCGTAGTGCCGTAAAAAAATGTTGCGCCACAAAGTCGGAATATTTATTTTATTTTCCGACAATTTCGAGGGTAAATTTGGTCATTTGATTTTGTACGGCATCAGTTTCATACTATTTCAATACTGCTTCTAATCCATTATTCCGCAACGCCGTACAAAAATCATGCGACAAGGGGAAATAATCGAGGGTTGAAACCCCCTCTCTTGCCGCTGGTCCAGGGGGTGATTTGAAAAAGAACGGCTTCGGTTCCAAAACATTATCTAGCACTCAAAAGTACTATTAAAAATAATGCCGTCAAAAAATTATTGTTCATTTTAAATGTATATCAATAATTATCTTAATTTCATCGTATCCTTGATTTTTAAAGCTGTAAAGTCATTTGATCCTGTACGGGAACTTTTTTTTTAACATGATATTGTAAAATACAATTGATAAATAGTATTGCCGTTCAAAAGAAACTGTTCAAAAAAAAGTTATAGAGAAATACAAAAACTGAAATTTTGCAAATTATTGCAAAAGTTTAAATATCATAGATTAATGAAATATAGCAGTTTTCAAAATTTTATCCCTTGTTTTATATAATATTAACATAAATAAATTAGGAAAAAATGATGCCGTACATTTTAATGCAGACCATTATCTTTTAGGCTGATGAAAATGACGCTACCATTTTAAGGTTGCACAAGCCAGTCATTCTTCCATACAAACGTAGTATGGTGATTACTCCTGATATTATCAATCTGATACAGTCCGGCATTAAAATATTTTTGAAGAGAACAATTGATAATATGAAAAAATCACAATGACGTCTAACTGAACTGAAACGGTGTGTATATTATATCCAAGAATTGAAACTGCCAATCCCAGTATCAACAGTTTTAACGTCATCATCTTCTTCGCCTGATTCCTCATCCGGTTCCGTTATGTCAAAGACTTTTTGGGGGCATTCCTCGCCGTGGAACCAGTCGAAATCATACCGACCGTCATTGAGAATCCATCCATAGCTTATTGGTAACAAGGTCGACGGTATTTGTTTGTAGGCATTACACCAAATCTGTGCTATGTAGGTACTTCTCTTCATATATGTTGTTTTAACTCCCGGAAACAAGGGGGAAACGACGTTGCTTCCAATTTCATAGTTGTCTTTTTGAAAGCTTCATTTCTGGTTTTCGGCGTATAAATCTTTTCGAATATGATACTTATGACTTGTGGGAAATTCAATTTTACAGCTCCCACATAAGATTTACTTTCAAAACAATTACTGATCTACCTAGGGATTGAAATGAGCTACACGACTAAGAGAAGTCTTATAGTAGATTATGCACCAAGGGGCTAAAGTTGTGTCTTATGTCACGGGCGTCATATTGAATCTCGAGCGCAATGAAGGATTCGGAATTTAACTCCCGACGACCGCAGGGAGGGAGTTAAGAGTTTAACTCACGAGCGAAGCGAGGGAGTTAATACAAGAATCCTGAATGCAGCGAGGGATTCAAGCTAGCCCAAGGCAAAGACACCTTTAGCCCAGAGGAGGATACTCTACTTTTTACACCTACTGTGAGAAAATAATAGCCATAGGTAGTACGAAAAACAAAGTATTTATTAAATAAACAAACAGTAAGAATAACATAATTATTATAAATAATGAAATAGAAATAATTATAAGAAAGAAATGGTAGAATGGTTTTGGATGATTGGCTGTAGGTATGCATTTTGAATTTAGAACGTCATTGGAGACGCTCGTGAAATTATAGTATTTTTGATAAAATGTGATAAATCGACTGACAGTAGTATAGATAGGTTTTATTATTTATTCACAAAATCCACAGCAATATTATCTTAGCGCAGTTTACTTAAAATAAATTAACTAATGTTACAGCCAATTACTATTACGGTATTACGGCGCGGTACGGTATTTGATAATATTAATGTTATTCCATTACTTTAAAAAAATGGTTCGTAGTTATCTAATTATTCTTACAATATTATGTCTTTGAAAACATGGCAACGATATGAAGAAGCAGTCGTTATGATTTTGTAGGAAATCGAGAATATCATCCACGCGTAGTTAGGGTATCGAGAATAGCTTTCCTCTTTCTGGCACCAAAGGGTGTTTGTTATAGTGCGCGCGGAACTAGTTGGCCGCGCCTTAGGTGGCGACAGGGGTGAGGGGGCGGGTTGCCTACAGCTCGCAATGCACAGGAGACTATACCTAATTAGACAGTGATGACCAATCTCGAGATATCGTGAACAATAATTGATCAATTTATTGAAAAGAATACAAATAACAAGTGCGAGTCGGACTCGCGCACCGAGGGTTCCGTAAAAAAAATATATTATGTGATGTAACTAAAAATTTATGGTTTTCGTAATTATTCCTTTATCTATGCTATAAGACGTTGCTTCGTACCAAATTTCAAGATTCTGAGTTCACGGGAAGTACCCTGTAGGTTTTGATTCCCTTGCGAGTGTCGAAAATTTGCGGCATAAACGGGAGTATCTTTTGATCGCGTTGACTTAGAAGTTTGATTTTTTCACAGCTCCAAGAGACCATAGACTTGAGTATTTGATATGAATTTCAGCTTGATACCTCCACGCGTTCCTGAGAAAAAAGGTCTTGACAGACAGACAGACAGTCAGACAGACAGACAGACGGACAACAAAGTGATCCTATAAGGGTTCCGTTTTTTCCTTTTGAGGTACGGAACCCTAAAAAACCATTGATAAAAAACAAAAACATGCCTAAGGCGCGGCCAACTAGATTTAGCTGAGCATGTGAGATTCCAAATTCAAATCACATTATTGACCAGCGGGTCATAATGAAATCCAGTACAACATTATTGACCGGCTGTTCCCCCGGCCACTAATGACTCACTTTAGGTTACGGTTGCTTGACATATAATTTGACATTTTCGAGCAGGTGGTGTGAAAAAATAATTAACAAGGAACAGTTGACGTCAACTGTTCCTTGTTAATTATTTTAAGACTTACAGACTTATAGTTGCCTCAACCGAAAATGTGCGAGTACTTCTAAAAATTATGTTGTATTTTGGAATTATCAGTGACAACATGTCTATATTTTGGTATAAATCGATAGTATACAAACCCATATTTAACATGGTTTCTAACTAGGAACCTAGAATCACGAAAAGAGTATGAAAATTAGTACAATTAATAAACTATCTAAATGCCGTATAAAAAAATATCGTGATGAATTTCACCTTACATTTCGATACATGGATTTTTTCTTTTTAATTTTCAGTTTTTTTCCCCTTTGGACCAACGAAAATGTACGGCATATGAAAAAATATTATCTATGCATAAAATACTTTCAAAATAAATTAATTTTATGTTGTGTCAAATCACCCCCTGGACCAGCGGAAAGAGAGGGGGTTACAACCCTCGATTATTTCCCCTTGTCGCATGATTTTTGTACGGCGTTGCGGAATAATGGATTAGAAGCAGTATTGAAATAGTATGAAACTGATGCCGTACAAAATCAAATGACCAAATTTACCCTCGAAATTGTCGGAAAATAAAATAAAAATTCTGACTTTATGGCACAACATTTTTTTACGGCACTGCGCGTTTTCTTATTATTTTTCATGGATCTATCGATGGTAAGAATGCCGTACAAAAATATATGACCAAAATGTACCCAGTCTACCTGTACTTTTGAATTCTCACCTGCACTCGGTTGGACAGCTTACAAGTGACGGCATAGTGCTGAATCTTATTATTTTATGCTCCTATATCGTTCTAGATAGGTCACCTGGTGGTTCACATGACCCATAATTTTTTCAACACGGGCCAGTAGTCTATTAGTCCGTCAGATAGATTTCCAAAAAATATTGAACACGTATTTTTTCTTTTTTCACGTAAACAAAAAATGAAGACGATACATCAGCGCTTTGAAAAGTCGTGCAACGTCACAGCTTGGTCCAATTTTACGAGACTATGACGTCAAAAGCCCCCTCTCCATGATCTTTGACAAGCTTTATTTTCGTCAATTTTTATTATTTTGATAAAACAAAAAACACGTATCCAATATTTTCCGATAATCTAACTGACGGACTAAACAGAATCATATTTTTTTTAGTCAGTCGTCTACCCTATTCGATCGGTATATTTTTACCATTCGCTATCAGTACCGAACTACCGACAAAGTGACGTCACAGCGCGAGCACCAGGTGCACAGTTAAGGACGCATTCCCGATTGATAAGTCAAATCATTACTTTTTTAAACAAAAGTATGTTTATTAAATACAATGCTTTGTATTTTTAAAATGTTTTTGCTGCTTATTGTAGATAGATGTGCAAGGTACAATTCTTAACTATAAATATAATTTTAGATATGTCCAGTTTCTCAATAAATGTACCGAAGTAAAAAAATTTCACTTCGGTACAAAGCATTGTATTTAATAAACATACTTTTGTTTAAAAAAGTAATGATTTGACTTATCAATCGTAAATGCGTCCTTAAGGTGGATGTTCACGGTAGCCCGCGAAATTCAAATTTTCTTACGTTTTTAGCGATTTGCAGGCCAGTGCTAGGTTGTATGTTAGTGAAAATATGATTTGCGGCTGTAAGACATATGTAGTTACAGAATTATAATCATCAAAATCATTAATACAACCGTCCGAGCTCATACAGGTTCCGGAATGACTTTGACCCAAAAAAAGTCATTCCGGAACCTGTATGAGCTCGGAGGGTTGTATTAATGATTTTGATGATTATAATTCTGTAACTACATATGTCTTACAGCCGCAAATCATATTTTCACTAACATACAACCTAGCACTTGCCTGCAAATTGCAAAAAACTTAAGAAAATTTGAATTTCGCGGGCTACCCTGGAACATCAACCTTAAGGACGCATTCCCGATTGATAAGTCAAATCATTACTTTTTTAAACAAAAGTATGTTTATTAAATACAATGCTTTGTATTTTTAAAATGTTTTTGCTGCTTATTGTAGATAGATGTGCAAGGTACAATTCTTAACTATAAATATAATTTTAGATATGTCCAGTTTCTCAATAAATGTACCGAAGTAAATTAAAACACTTCGGTACATTTATTGAGAAACTGGACTATAAATATAATTTTAGATATGTCCAGTTTCTCAATAAATGTACCGAAGTGTTTTAATTTACTTCGGTACATTTATTGAGAAACTGGACATATCTAAAATTATATTTATAGTTAAGAATTGTACCTACCTTGCACATCTATCTACAATAAGTAGCAAAAACATTTAAAAAATACAAAGCATTGTATTTAATAAACATACTTTTGTTTAAAAAAGTAATGATTTGACTTATCAATCGTAAATGCGTCCTTAATCCGAACGGGTTGTAGGACTTGTAGGTACTACTGTGTCCACTGACGGTCGAGTACTTTTCACCCTTATGCACTAAGAAGTAAGGTTGAAAACTGGTCGACAGCGACACTCAGTTCGGTAGTTCCTACAAAATGGATGAATACAATTTCAGGATTGGGGCAGCAGATAGGGTTGAATAAAATGAGGAAAAACGAACATCATCAATAACTCTTAAAAGAAAACATAAATTATTTATTTAACAATTTAATGTAATACATCAATTTTTATCTTTTGTACATTAAAATCTAAGTACCAAACATTTTAATTATGATTTTTTTTAAATAGTGTTATGTTATGCTAGAAGCAACAGCACTTTTCTAGTAACATTTGAGAATTAATATTGAAAATAATGAATTATTAATGATGTATTTAGACTGACGAAGTTATCAAGGCGTACAAATCACGTTAATTGTTTTTTTTATTCGATGAAGTAGGGTAGGTGAATATTTAGTATATTTTTTTATGGGCTCAAGGTATTATTTAAATTTCTTACTGAAAATCATAAGGAAATAAAGTAAAAACGTGGTCGAAAACACAAAGCTGCAAATACAACGAACTAATAGAGTCAAGGTGAATTTCATTATTTTTTTTTTCAACTTTTTCCTTTGATATTGATATTTTTTTTTTATAAAATATCCAACTACCCTACAGCACGATATAAAAATGTTCACGTATTATTAATAAATTTAAATGTTTAGTTGGATACAATAGTTTAAAATTATTGCATTTATGTATTTTAATATTCGTTTGAACAGCATTACAGTACCTAATAAAAGTTCCTGAAATTCAATAATCACAGATCACGCTTATAGTGTCAATATTATTAAGTTTCTACGCACATCAACTTGTACCTTATGAAGGAAGATATAAATTTTAAAGTTCTTTGTGAAATAGTTAAGGGAACATGTAAGGGCTGGTTCACACCAAATGCAGTATAGGTAGTACATGCTCTAATGAAAAATTTACATGAATTGCAGCCATTTTTTTACAAATATCATTTTTACTTTTGCGCGTTTGTTTTACAGAATGGAACACGAGCAATATAGTGTGAGTATAGGCCTGCGGTCATCTTGCGAGATGCAGTTCATTAGTCTGAGAGCGCGTCTAATGTTAATTATTTAAAGAAGACTACCATAGATTACATTATTTCAAATAGCAGTCGGGACGATCTTTTGGAAAACCTGGGGATCTAAAATTCTAAAATGGCCATTTTAGCAGATCATAATAAGAAAATAATATGAATTGCGTATGAATTTAACACAATTCATATTAATTATGTTCTGCTAAAGTGATCTTTTTTGCCCCCTGTGCTGAGACATACTGCATTTGATGTGAAATGAAATAAAGGTAACTACCCACTACAATGCTGCAATGTAATAAAGATTTGTCGATTCTAGCGCTCACTCAAACATGTATCAGCTCACAGTTCGCTTGTTTCGTAATATACGTACAAAATTAGCCATGTATGTAAAAGGTAGACAAATTTTAACAACCCAGAAACCCTTTTATCTTTACGGTTATAAGCATTAGTTAATGCGATTTTCCGTTCGTTATTGTTAAAGCTAGATAAATAACTAATTAGCTCAAAATCTAGCGATCAGAATATTAGTCTTCTAAGGTTACTAGGCCACATCACCGGTTTTTGCTGTTTGACTATTTTTCGCTAAAACCGATATCCAACGCTTTACTGTGATTATTTTAGTTTCATTGTTGTATGTGTTTATCGTGTGGTGTTGCTTTTCGTTAGTCTCGCTAAAACTCGAGAACGGCTAACCTTTTGGTTTAGAAATATTTGTGGCAGTCTAGGGAAAGAGAGAAAAGGTTAGTAGGATTTAGGAAGTAGGTAGGTAGTAGTAGGTAAAGTGGCTACATATCCGCCGGAGTCGAGATTTTGACTCTTTTTGTTTGCTTCACAACCATAAACCTCTTTTGTGTGTTCAGGAACGCTTCTAGTATCTTTTTCCTAGAGGTAAACCTTGTCGCTCACCATCATCTCTTCTCCTTTGTGGGAAGTGAATCCCACTCGTCAAGTCGGTATGATAGATCATTTACTATAGTTCGTGGTGTGCGACTGGCCTTATTGCGGGATAGCCCTTAGAAGCGTTAAAAAAAAAAGAAATAAAATAACATTTTCAATTAAGATTAAACAGACAGGATTTTATATGTAGGTATTGTGTGCGTAGTTAATTAATTGTTATTAACTTATTAAGGATTATTGCAAATATGCGTGTATATTTCTAATGTTGTGCAATGAATAAATAGATGCAGAGTAAAATTGTGGGTTTGGTTCACTCATTATTACATTTTTTATTTATTTTGTGTTCAGATGTTTCAATTCGAGTGATAAATGCCATAAGCTTTTGATATCGTTTTAAGCATTCTACTCAATAAGCACTGTTAGACAGTGGCAAGTTCATTCAATGCAGCTTTTAGTATTATCCTTCAATAACACAAATATGTGGTATTTCGTCATGTTACACTTCAGTGGGTCAATTCCTTAAGGTGTAAATACACATTATACACAGGTGATGTGCAGGATCCTAAGTTATATTAATTTCAAAGTGAATTAGACTTTAAATACCATCTCTAGATGACAAACTTGGAATCTACTACCAATCAAGTTTCATACAATAGCCTTCATCAAGTGAATTATGATTTTACTAATGTTACTTCGCGACTAATACAGAACATTCCAGAATTCAAACAGAGACATGAAAACACAGAACATTGTTTTATTGCACATTTATTCATGTCAAAATTGCACTTACTCCCAAAGTAAATAAAAAACAAATCGCTTAAAAGGCATAAAAAAATAGTGGCAATTCCAACATTAAATAAATGAGCAAAATCGAATTAGTTTAATTAAAATTATGCCGATTTCATTACTCCAGCGTTACATCGCCTTGTCAAAGCTGGGAAGCTAAAAAAAACTAAGACAGAAAAATCTAAGCTTGTTATAATTAAAAAAATGTAATATCATTAATGTGTATTATATACATATTTACATCTTAAATTTTAAACGGCATACTATTCTATAACGTAAGAGAACCATGTTGAGAAATTTAAAGAGACAATTTTAGAACAACTCTTATTATAAATATCATTCAATTATTGGAAGAAAAAAAAACTCTTCCTATTGTTTCATAAATTCATAATAGAAGTCAGGTCAACAAGAATTTTATCTAACGGACGAATAGTACGAGAGCTATATACAGTAGAGTGAGGATAAAATTACACATGGAAATTTCAATTGGCAAGAACAAGTAATTTTCTATACTGACAACACTTTCCACTCTTGATAAACAAGTCTATTCTATAAACTATTGAAACTAAACGAAAATATGTAATCCATCGAAGTTTGCAGACTAGAGTCACTGTACACGCGATGCCAAATGAAATTCCCAGCATCGTCATCACTCTTACGTCACGTCACGATTTAGTTCAGCTACACAACTCGAAAACTATAAGTATAGCGAGCCACTCGACCGTACACAGCTCGAGGCCGTAAAGCACGAAGCGAGAGAGCAGCAACACTGCGTACGTGCACCACACGGCGAACTTGTTGCGGGGGGCGTGTGGTGGTCCGACGTACGGGTCGCGCGTCGCCTCGCGCTTGTACAAGTACAGCTAGCCGGACGCCGGTTCTAGTGCTTTGACCGCGTCCGCGGTGAGGCCCTGCTTCTGGCACCACTCTACGAAGTCGTCGATGAGGACGGGCCACGCGCCCTCTGCGTCGTAGTTGCTCATGCCGTCGTCGATTTGTGTTGCGAAGTCTAGGAGGAGGTTCCATGTGTCCTTTGGTATGGATCTCTTGTGATGCTCCTGGAATTGTTTATGGTATAAGTTAGTAATAGGTTGTAAATGGTACAAGGAATAGAAAAAAAATCTAGTACCTGCTGAAGTTTTGATGAAACATGCAGGTGGGTAGTTGGGTACATTAAAATATATTATAAAAAAAAAACAATTAGATTCCAGTAGGACAATGTGTATCAAATTAAGATAATATCTAGAATTACATTACTCGAACAGATCATTTAATGTTATCTTAATTACCACATAGTCTAATAAGAAAAGCCCTTTGTCTTCAATTGAAGAGATTTTAGGGTAGTCTAAGATTTAACTTATTTAGACTACCCTAAAAGCATGAGAAGTGTTACATTGTTCACACAAAACTTCTGTAAAAATTGATCTCAGTATTGTTACTATAAAATTTGACCTCAATTTACTTTTGATAGGCTAGGATTCATGCCAGATCTACTATTTAAAATACACTAGAATCTGACTCAAGAATGTATTAGGAATGATGAGTAAACTAAATATTTATAGGCATCTGAGAATTTTATTATTTACTGTGTTCTACTTTAATTTGGCACAGAAAGAAATATACTGAATTATGTATGATTTGTTTATAACACTATTTTTGGTATAAAATCATATATTTTTAGTAGCGTGTTCTGTCCCCCTGCTCGGCAAAGGCATCTTCCAATTCCTTCTAATAGCTCTTAGCCTGTGCCTCCTCAAACCAACCGTTGCTGTTCATAAAAATACATTAGATTATAAGGTCTAATATATAAAACTAGGTATTGATACTGAAAAAAAAAACAGAATAAAAGAGTATTAGATAATAAATTAGAGAAGATAATAGAACTAGTAAAACTTTACATGAAAACATTTGAACATTACTAGGTTCAATTTTTTTTGCTCTTTCTTTTTAATAGGATATAAAGGTGCACTGTAAACCCATATCTAACTAGTTAAGTATATTAAAGTCTGATGTAATTATAGGCCATTCAATACTTTATCAGCGGCTTAATCATACTTACAAAAAGTGAAACTCACTCTTGCATAGATAGTATTATGTTTCCTTTAATAAAGTATACAGATAATGATATCAAGTATCATTCATTTCTAGATAAAAATGTTTGTACTATTGTGTATTATGATACCACATTTATGATCTGGGAAAATGGGTCTATTATTTATTTACATTAGGAATCTAATAAGTTCTAATAAGTTTTTTTGTGTGGGATTATAGGCGTTATGTTAGGTTTAAGTGGGTTAAGCTAGATCTGAGTATCTTTATGATGTCATTACCATCTGTCTGGCTTTCTCCAACTATGTTGGGGTCAGCTAGCGAGACTAACCAGATACAGCTGAACTCCAGTATTTTACATGGAGAGACTGCATATCTGACCTCCCCAGCCACCATCCAATCATCATCATACATCCATTATTTATGATGCCATATTATTTCTGATTTAATATAGATGCCAACTTGGCATGTATATGAGAATATCAGGCCAAGTAAAACAATGACTATACGATCATTTTATCTTGCAAAGAGAACAGAATAATATGTAAGTATTCCTTTTTCGAATTTGCACATGCAGCCTGTGTGCAGAGTTTATAATATGCACAGGTGTTTTTGGTAAATAGTATTTAATTTATTTTGCAATCAATATGAGGATGTATAATGTCTTATTGGATTGGATAAGTAGTTGTTATTTACCTTACCTTATTCAATTTAAAATGAGGGTAAACTCATACATACCGTGAGAAATTTGCACCATGCATCTAGGAACTTAAATCTCCCACGGAGCACTATATTCCAATAGGCTAATGCCATGTCCAATTCCAGTCCTTTCTGACCAGGGTTCTTGGCATAATTGAATGTAAAATGATAAAAGTCTTTAAACTTATTTTGATCTTTTATCTCTGTTTCCAATGTTGGTAATTTTGCTTTTAATTTGTCTATGCTATCTGCTCCAAGCTCCATGAGACCAGTTGTGAACTCTTCTTTAGTAAACTCACACTGTACAGCAGCTTTACATTTCCATGCTATAATAAGAACTAAAATTGACTCAGGACTTAAATTAAGGTCTTCTAAAAACTTCATAACACCGTCTACAGTGATTTTATCGTTCTCCTGTTGATCTTTGTACTTAGAAAACAGTTGGTCGAGCTTTTTTCTATCCACAGACGCCTTGACGGGGTCCTTGTAGTAAGCTTCGGGGTTCTGAAAGTAGTTGTCACTCGCGAGGTCCAGTTTCCAGTCATTTTGAGACAAACAATATATCGCCGTGCTCTCACTCGTCTGCGTAAACGCGACGAACTTTTTAACTTTGTCTCTCTGTGACGATTTTAATTTATTCTGTAAAAGAATCGTACGAACGTCATATTTATAACCTTATTAGTGCTTACCTGTCATCTAATTTACGTATCAAAAAACAATTTGGGCATTTTATGTGATGTTGTGTTTGTTATTTTGGGTGGATTTGATGCATATTTTAACACGATTACTCACCATTTTCGTGAATTTTTTATTGTTTCTAATGACTTTCACTGTTATTTCGACATCGGAACCAAAGTGAAATAACAATCATAGACAACTTTCTAATGTTGTTATAGAATAAACAAAATTACCCAATGTTTATAATTCTCATCTTACAAGACTCGGTTCTTTTCTTATTTTCATAATAAAATGAAGATTAGACGAATTAATAAATTAAAAACTATAGTTTATTAGTATAACAATATAATCAAGAAATAAGTCGTTTTTTGGTTATGTTTTCTTCTAATAATTTGATTTTAGACCGCTTAAAATTGGCATGACATTATCCTTTACTCAAGGAACGTTATGCAAATTTAGTAGCAACACTATTCTTTAAAATAATCATAGACAATTATTTCTTCGTTCTAAAATTATGAAATACAAGATAAACATTAAAATTCTAGTTTATTTTAACATGAACTAATGCAAGTCAAACTCTACTCTACTTTTGTCAAAACATCAAAAGAAATACGAAAACGAAAAAATATGAAAATTGCTGGTAGACCTTTTGTCTTCATTATTTTTCAGAACGAAGTTGTCAATAACATAACACCCAAACAGCTGATCGAAAAACATAACCTAACTTGCAACAACAAATAATTAAAAATTAAGTGAAAATCATTATGTTACATAATTGAGCCTTGCAAAAATGCGGCCTTTAATAGTTAAGCAGTTGCATTACACTCCACAGCGTTATTTATTTAAGTCAATAAGTACGCAAAGTCCAAGAGTGCGATTTGCTCCCAGCCCAACAGGATATTTACATTTAGGGGGCTTACGAACTGCTTTATACAATTATTTATTTGCCAAATCCCGAGGAGGTTCCTTCATATTGCGAATAGAAGATACAGATCAAACGAGGAAAGTTGAAGGTTCTGTAGATGCGCTTCTGAACGACTTGCAATGGGCGGGAATAGAGTGTAATGAAGGTCCAGGAATAAAGAGCGAATATGGACCATATGTCCAGAGCGAAAGGTTGAATATCTATCGGTAAGTTTTGTTTCTTATATTTTTTCCTATTTGAAATTGGAATCATGCTTACTCTTATTAATTTTCAAAGAGATTCATTAGATTCTGCTAAGCTTCTATTATCTGTGAGAGCTTTGTATGACGAAGACCATAACTAACTAAAATATTTTTCTTCTTTTCAGAGAGCATTTAACAAAACTCCTTGATAATGGTTCAGCATACAAATGTTTCTGTACTGAAAGGAGACTGAACATTCTACGTAGAGATGCCGTCAAGTCTCAACGCATACCTAAGTATGACAACAGATGTAGAAGTCTGACTCATGAAGAGATTAAGGAGAAAATGGATGCTGGTGTACCTCATTGTATTAGATTTAAGGTGTATATTACTTTATACCAACTTCTTTATTTGGGTTGATAATTACTGTTGTAGCAATTTGTTTACAAGATTATCTCAGAGATAAACTAAGGATATTTAGAGGTACTTATGAGTCTTGTTCATAGAAACTATGCTTTGGAATGGGCTTTCACAATTTATGATGCCTTGTGAGCACGACTGAGACTGTAGCTTGGTTCTCTTCGTTTCTATAATTATAGTTACTTACTCACAGAAACACGTCACAGTTACTTACTTTTTTTTTTTTACTAATATAATTATATATTAGTAAAAAAAAAAATAAGTAAGTAACTGTGACTGTGTAATACTGTTTTAATAAGTTATTGATTAATGTGATAATTATTCTCTTTATGTGGCATCTCATTATGTTGTGTGCGTTAGGGTTCGATTTGGTTCGGCGAGTAGTTAGCACAAGGAAACAAGCGTCTGTCTTCGAAGGTGTTTATTGGCAACTAACTTAAAAATATCATAACATATTGAATGCGGTCGGCGGCCCGCTCCTACTACTATATATAGATAAGTGGACTGTATGTTTGTTTGTTTACTTCGAAAGTTATTGAAATGAGCTTCAACATAAGCCGCCCACCAAAGGACTATATGAGTCCTTTCAAATAAACTACACATATGCAATTAACATTATACATGCAAAATTATCAAACACTGAATGATTGAACTACCTATTCAGAGTTACTATCTATTGGCAGTGGACAAAGTTTAGTCACAGTTCTCTTTACAATACTGTCCCCGCTCTTGACACTATAAACTCTTGTGCACCCGTCTGGTCCTGGATGCTTGCTCACTATACGTCCCAGTAACCACTTCCCTGGTGGAAGGTTCTCCTGCTTTATCAATACAATATTACCGACTTCAAACTCCTTTCCTCGTTTGAGCCATTTTGGACGTTGTTGTAGTCTAGATAAATACTCCTCTTGCCATCTAGACCAAAAATCATGCAATAACTTTTGAACAAATTGCCATCGTGATAACGTGTGCACCTTCAAGTTTTGTAGATTAGGGCTAGGTATGACAATGGGTGCCTCTCCAATTAAAAAATGCCCAGGTGTTAATGGCTCGATATTCACATTGTCCAAATGATCTTGAGGACACAACGGCACACAAAACTGTCGACATCTCCTCGAAAGTTAAGTTGCTGGTCAGTATCCGTTTTAAGTGGTATTTCGTGGATTTCACTCCTGCCTCCCAGAGGCCACCAAAGTTTGGGCTGTATGCAGGAATAAAATGCCATTGAGTGCCATCAGATGCAAGCGTGTCTGCGATTGCTCCCGAAAACTCCAAGCTTGCCTCCTTCCACATGGCTACCAGCTCTTTATTTGCCCCGATGAAGTTCCTCCCCTGGTCGCTCCATAAATGTGCACACTTGCCTCTTCTCGCACAGAATCTTTTATACGCACCGATGAACGCCTCTGACGTCATATCTCCAACTAACTCCAAATGAATGGCCTTGGTAGCCATACATATGAAGATTGATATGTACGCCTTGTGTGCCTTGACTCCTCTTCCCTTGCTCCATAGAACTTGCAATGGTCCAGCAAAGTCTACACCGGAATGCAGAAACGCTCGAGCTGGTGTCACACGAACCTTCGGCAAATCACCCATTACTTGCGTTCTTGCAATCGCATTCTGTTTGGCACACACTAAGCATCGGTAAACGTATTGTTTGACTTGTCCTTTGGCTCGCGTTATCCAATACTTAGACCTCAAAAAACTCAACATTAGTTGAATTCCTCCGTGTAGGGTTCTTAAGTGTGCATCGGCAATGATCAAAGGAGTAAGTTTGTTTCTATGACCCAATATGATTGGGTGCTTACTTTGATCCGCTATGTTAGCGTGTCTAAGGCGTCCGCCAACCCGAAGCATCTGTTTCTCATCTAAGTACGGATCTAAAGTTTTTAGTGTGCTCGTTCTTTTGACCTGTTTACTCTTACTTAAAGACTCAATTTCTTCTGCATATTCTTCAGCTTGTACCTTTCTTATGCATATGTTTAATGCATCTTCCAATTCTTCCGTTGTGAAAGCAGTATCAATGCTTTCTTTTAACATTTTATATTTTAGAAATCTCCTACAGAATGCAATACTTCTAATTACTTCCTTCAACGAGTCGTATTTTTCAAATTGTTCGGTTAATCTTCTCTCATCTTCTTCATTTTTAGTCATCGTTAAAGTTTGTATAGTTGTCTTCATTTCTAACTCTGTAGATATAGTTTCTGGTTTGGTAAAATAAATATCTCTCTTTGAAAGCCATTCGGGCCCTTTCCACCATAAGTCACATGTTCTCAACTCCGTTACTAGTGCACCTCTAGACGCTATATCAGCTGGGTTCTCTTGCGATTGTACGTGGTACCATTGATCTTTCGGGACGTTGCCAGTTATTTCGACCGTTCTATTGGCAACAAAAGTCTTCCATCTGCTAGGTTCCTTTTGCAGCCAAGCAATAACTATTGAGGAATCAGTCCAAGCAAAAACATTAGCTAATGGGATCTTCATTGCTGTTGCAATTTGTTTTAAAAGTCGTGACACCAGAACAGCTCCACACAATTCAAGTCGTGGTAACGACACTGTTTTCAGCGGAGCGACACGAGTTCTTGCTGCAATCAATGAAGTTTTGACTGCACCATCCGAGTAATGTACGCGACAATACACAACAGCTGCGTATGCTTTCATCGACGCATCACTAAACCCATGTAGTTGTATGCTGTTCTTCGTTGCACTGTACGTGCCCATCCAACGATCTATTCTGATTGCATTGACGTTGGCAATATCGTCTCGTATCGTTTTCCATTCTTCTCTCACAGCTGGACTAATTTCTTGATCCCAATCAACTTTAGTTTGCCAGAGCTTCTGAATCAAAATTTTGGCTTGCACAATGCATGGCGCTATCCAACCGAGCGGGTCAAACAGCTTTTGAACATCTGACAGTATACTTCGCTTCGTAACAATCGCAGGAAGTGGAACTAGGCTTAGTTGGTATTCAAATTGGTCACTGCCTAAGTTCCATTGTACACCTAAAGCTTTTATGGTGCCATCTATGTTAAGATCCATGTGTGCATTGATAGATCTGTCTTCTGGATCTATAGATTTTAAAAAATCAACGTTATTTGACGACCACTTTTTCAGCTGAAAGCCGCCTCGTTCTAACAAATTCTTCAAGTCCTTGCTTATTTGAATGGCTTGCTCTAAATCGTCACATCCTGACATAACGTCATCAACATATAAGTCTTCTTGTAACACTCTAGCAGCTTCAGGATAGTCGGCACCTTCATCTTTAGCAAGTTGCATTAGTGTTTTTATTGCTAAATATGGTGCTGATGCTGTGCCGAATGTAACAGTCAGGAGTCTAAAATCTTGAATGATTTCAGATGAGTCGTTTCGCCACAGTATTCTCTGGTAATCAGTGTCTTCCTGGGCTACCAATATCATTCGGTACATTTTTTGTATGTCCGAAACAAAACACACTGCGTGTGTTCGCCATCTTATTATTAGGCTTCGCAAGTCATCTTGTAGAACAGGACCTGCCAGTAACTCGTCGTTTATGGAAACTCCATTGTAACCCTTACAGGAAGCGTCAAAAACGACGCGAGTCTGCGTGCTTTCTTTATCGTCTCTGACTACTGCGTGATGGGGTAAGTACCCAACAAACAAAAACGTCATATAAGTCTTGACTTATACGACATAAAGTTGGATAGCAGTCTTATAATGATAGTGAGATGACTACTAGGTCCTTTAGACGTCTTTAATTTAACTTATTAGTCGTGCGACGAATATGTCATAATAAGCTGGTCTTAGCAACGTTGGTAAGACTAAACTAAACGACGTTATATTACAGTCTTAGCTAAAACGTTTGTACGACAACGCAATAGTCATACTAACGTTATAGTCCATTAAACGTTTTGAACTGACCAAATTAGGTCTTTGAAAAACCTATATATGACATTTATATAATGTAGCTGTTGTATAGACGTTTTCACAGTGACGTTTATATAACGATCACTATCCTGTTTTACAGCGGTCAATTGGAGACTCTTAAATGACTGGTTGTTTATTTAATACTCAAATATAACCTATATATTACATGATGTCCGTTTAATGTCATGCCCTGATTTTAATCAAACTTGTAGTCGCATTTAAGTCAGGTTTTGACTTTAAAACGTCTAGGCTGCCATATTTACGGAACGATTGGTTAAATTTACTACGAAAAATGGAAGCAAGAAATTCGTGGAGAAGACTTAAACGTAGTGGTACTTTCAAAAGGAAAGTAAATCGAGATTTCCTTTTATCAAAAAGTACAACGCCAACAACCGTGGCATTAATAACAAATGTTGAAGAAGAAAAGTGTACAACACATGAACAACAAAAAGGTTCCGTATCAATATTTATTTTATTTCTATAAAAATATTGTGTGTGATTTTTTCCGATATTGAATTCGTTTTTAATCAGAACATTTTAAAATTTTAAAAAAATTTGCCTGCAAAACTTATTAAAAAAATGTTTTTTTAACCCACAGGTTCACCCCTGAAAGTTATGCCAGCAATTTTTTTTACATCCTATAATATTATGAAAATGAATTAAAAATTATGAAAATGAATTTTTGTTTACAGTTGACGTTGTTCAAAGTGTTCCTAATGGGTCGGCTGTGGTAACAAATGATAAGATTTTTTTCGTAAGGTATACCTACCAGTGTATTAAGCTTCAAGTTTATAGGGTGTAATCTTATTAGTGTACGACCCGTCAAGGTGTGAAAGTACCTACCCATCAAAACAATTAACTTTCCCTTAGAAACATGGGTCGAATTGTAAAAAAAAATGATTGAACTTCCCATATTATAGCGATCACAGAGAAGTATGGGAAGACCAAATTTTTTTTTCATATTTCGACCCATGTTTCTTAGAAAAAGTCATTTGTTTTAATTCCATACCTTGACGGGTCGTGTACTGATAAAATTACACCCTATATTCATAGGTGTTTCGCAATATTTGTAAAACTATTTGTTTTGGTATTTTATTTATAATAATAAATAATAAAATAAATTGATACTTAGTTTTTGATTTTCAGGCGACTATAATAGCGATCATTCAATAGCGATCATCATTCGAACTGAGTAGAAACAATGGGTTTTAAATTTATGAGGAACCCTAATAGCTAGCTGTCATGGCGTATTGCATGGTCTTGAAATAACCCTAATACGACTTTATGTCTTTACAACGTCGTAAAGAGATAAGTGTGTGACAAAAGCAACATGTCCTACATTTTGAGAAATAAACATATTTTTATTAATAAAAATATAATAATTTAAACACAAAATTGCGAGGGGGCATGAAAATCTGAACTATATACACCTAGGTATATTATCATGAAACTTTAATACCCAGTCGAACTAAACGGCATGAGAGACAGATACAGTTATTAGCGAGATATCTTTAGATAAGTTAAATAACCATCACCTTTTATTTCCTTGTAATTATTTATTTGCACTCAAATCTCGAAACAAAACCACAAACACTTGTCACTAACAAGAAAAATGAATAAGTCTTACAGGTGATGTTCCTTGACTCAAATAAAACGTTTTAGTCATTCAAAAACACCTGTATGACGACGATACAACAAACGAGTCGTTGTAAAGTTATGATGCGACTTCTGCGCGACGAAAGTGGTAATTGCATAACGTTCATACGACTTCTGAATGACGTTAACGAAGTCAGCTTGTGACTTTTGTATGTCCATTATACGACAATGTTGGTCGTATAACTGGGGCCATTTTATTTATTTATTTATTTATTAAAAACAGGTACACCAACAGTACATACATTTCACGCTGAATAATAAAAATTATACTGGTTAGGGTTCTGATGTAAGTACCAATTACAGGTATACACAACATTCTCAGATACAATAAAGCTATCATCGTAAATTAAACAAATGAAATTTAAACATAAAATTATACAAAACAAAACGTTTTTTACTTAAACTAATGAGATCAAATAATTAATCATAAAATTAAAATTAACTTACACTAATAACAATAACAGTATAGATAGTATAGTATATTCGTACATATATATACATTTTCGCGTTTAGTAAACGTTATTATAACGCTAGTGCGACTTAGGTATTATGATCAATGGTATTAAGATAACGTTTACTAAACTTTTAAACGACGTTAAATTGTTAGTTGGGTAGACAGACCTTTTTGTATTTATTTCTTCTTTAGGTAGTTCCTCAATGTGTTTTAATTTTATGTATTCTTCAATAACCCTTTTATACTTTTCTTTCAGATCGGGATTTTTATTCAGCCTTTTCTCCAGTTGCAGAAATCTGTTTAATGCTATCTCTCTTGTCTTTCCGTCGGGTGATTTTATGTTGGCGTCTTTAAAGGGTAATTTAACTATGTAGCGTCCTTGGTTGTTTCTTGTATGTGTTTTTTCGTAAATTTCTTCACATAATATTTCCTCTTTAGTGTAATTTCTCTTTGTATCGGTTTCTAACTCCCACATAGTCTTCAATAGTTCTTTCACGTCGACTTGTTCATTTATCGCCATTAAACATTTTTCTTTTGTATTTGTTTTTATGTTTATTTCACCAAATATTATCCAGCCGAGGTTGGTTCTTTGAGCTATAGGTGACCCCGGTGGACCCTTGATGAGACCATCTTGTAATATCTTTGCATATCCCTTGACATCTAGAAGCAGATCAATGTTTCCTGATACTCCATACTTTGGGTCTGCTAAGTCTAGATCAGTCAAGTGTGGCCATTTGCTTGTTGACCATGTATTCGCAGGTAATTGTACTGTCAAGTGCTTGGTCATCACGTAGGCTTGTATAGGTAGTGCAAAATCTGATTCCCATCGTGATAAAACTTGTACTTTCACTTCATGCTTGACAGCGACCTTCATGGATTCCATTCCAGTAATTATGCAATTAGTTACCTGCCTTTTGAGTTTTAAGAGTTGTGCCGCTTTCTCACTAATAAAGCAGGCCTGTGATCCTGGATCTATGAGTGCTTTGAGTACAATGGAGTGTCCTTGCTCACTCTTTACTATCACCATTGCGGTTGCCAACATTCCTATTTCTTTTCTGGCATTGTAGTACGACGCAATCATTGTATTGACTTGTACCTTTTCTTCTACATCTGCTTGAGTTGATACTGTTGTCGTCGGCTGTACAGCTTCAGGTGATGCCGATGTATCCGTCTTCTTTGTTAGATGTATGAGAGTATGATGGCGTCTTTTACACGTGCGACAGGACATTGGAACACGGCATTTGAAGACCGAATGTCCTGATGCCAGGCAGTTAAAACAGAGCTTGTTATTCTTTACAGATTCAAATCGTTCAGAAGGTTGCATCTTCGCAAACAATTTGCAGTGAGACAGGGTATGATTTTCCTTACACATGATACAAGTGTTTTCTTTTTCATTCGTTGAAACATGGAAGGTAGAGGTACTGCGTTCTTTTGCAGGTTTTTCACGCGTAGCTGACGTTGAAGAGGGTGTAACCAGTTCTAATGCACGAAATTTGCCAGTTAGGAATGTCTTCAACTCATTCCACGTAGGTAAATCTTCTGACTCACCCTTGTAGGCGTACTCTTCCCAGTCCTTGTGAGATTCCGGGTCCAGCTTCTGTACGACCAGAAATATGACTATAGGATCCCAGGAGTCGGTGTTCACGTTGGAATTTTTGAGATTGTCTAAAATTTCAGAAGTTGTATCCAAAATTGACTTGAGTTGACTGGACGATTGAGTATTCGCCTTTTTTTGGTAAAATAATCTCTTCAACATTAAGTTAACTATCAATCTTCTATTGCCGTACCGATTCTTCAATGTATCCCATGCTTGTAAATAGTTATTATCCGTTACTTGTATATGTTTTAGTAGGGTTGCTGCTTCACCGCTGATGCTAGTCTTCAAATAATGTAACTTTTGAACGTTGCTAAGTGACTTGTTATCATGTACTAACGAAACATATAAATCTTTAAATGCAGGCCAGTCTTCATAAGTTCCAGAAAACGTAGGTATCGTAATACTTGGCAGTCTCACGCTCACCTGTGTTTGTTAGTTATCTTCGTCCGCGTTATCGATGTTCATTGTTTGCGATGATTTCGTTAATATCACCTTTTCTAACATATCGCGTAATTCACCCAACAAACACAAATAAAGATCTTCATAAATAAAAAATTCTTCATTAACGAAATACGGCAACAAATTACGTTTATCTCTCGGTGTCAATCTCGCTAAGTCTTGATGCGCACCGTTAAATGTTTTCCAGTATTCTTCGAGGCACTGAATTCTAGATTGAATGTATCCTTTCGTCAAACGTTGTTTAGGACATTTTCGTAAGTTTATTTGTGTTTTCTTCAGTAACTCTGCCGTATCCTCCAAAATACCAAGCGCTTCTTCAGCCGTCTTAGCCATATTGCACTGGTAATTAAGTAAACTTTCACTATTATGCACAAATACGGTCCAAAACTTGAAGAAACAAAGTTTTTAATGTTAAAATCACTGCTAATGACTTGTTTACGTAAAACGATTCACTCGCCGGCTTCTTATCTCTGATGGAATGTTGTTTTTTCTATATTAACTTCACTAATGATCCGGCTCGATTATGACCATTATGTTGTGTGCGTTAGGGTTCGATTTGGTTCGGCGAGTAGTTAGCACAAGGAAACAAGCGTCTGTCTTCGAAGGTGTTTATTGGCAACTAACTTAAAAATATCATAACATATTGAATGCGGTCGGCGGCCCGCTCCTACTACTATATATAGATAAGTGGACTGTATGTTTGTTTGTTTACTTCGAAAGTTATTGAAATGAGCTTCAACACATTACCATACCATTCCAAACGTTTTACCTAAAAGTGCTCTAACAATTCAATAAAATATAAACAGACTCCTCTTTATTCCAGCTTACATCCGACTGCCAGTTCTTCGACGACCTGATCTTCGGCAGCATAGCGTACGACGTATCCCTGAACGAGGGTGACCCGGTGCTGATGAAGAGTGACGGCTTCCCAACGTACCACTTTGCTAACGTTGTGGATGACCACCTGATGAGGATCAGCCATGTACTGAGAGGAGTGGAGTGGCAGATTTCTACGACTAAGCATTTGCTTATTTATAGGTAAGGGTAAGATAAAATACTCTTTTGCCAGCAAAATCATGATCACCTGGTATACGCCTTTAAAATTATTGAAGGCGTATGCCAGATGATCATGGTTCCTTACTGAGTTTTTTTTTTTTTTTGAATTTTGCTCCACTCTAGGAATTTCTCCTATATCGTGGGTGCATTGACAAACATGTAAACTCACATACACAAACACCCAGACCCGCAACAACTATCTGTTGGCCATACAAATACTTGTTCCGTGTACGGAATCGAACCCGCGACACGCAGCGCATTACTCGCTCAGCCACTACGACAACCGGATGTCGTCAAAGCTTAACTTACTTATTGGTGCCTTTACAACTCACTTTAAAGAAGTGATTAGCTACAGATACTTTACGGATTGGAGACTTTAGCTAATGTGTTTTTACAGGTAGCGAAATATTCATGGCGCAGTGTAAACTGCATTCCCTAGTGTAAACCAAACAGGATTTATTTGATAACGAACCTTAATCTATCAATAGCAAAGTGCAAATCAGGATGTGAACACGTTCATTCACTGTTTATTAGTTTGTTTACGAAAGTGACTTTTCAATGACATTAGGTATTAAATTACACACTCTGGCACTCTGCCCTCTTCTTTTGTTTAAGTCAATTTTTAATAATTGCGTGTTTGTTTTTCAGAGCATTTGGCTGGACACCGCCGCAGTTCGGCCATATGCCGCTGATAGTAAATGCTGATGGTACGAAGCTTAGCAAGAGGCAGAGTGACGTCAAGGTTGAAGACTACAGGAGAAACGGTACTAAATTCTTTTATTACATGCATACACGCATGACTTTTTCCCATGGGGGTAGGCAAAAACACCACCTGCTACCTGCTACAATACTTACACACTCATTTTGTCGCAGTGTATTTTTTTTTAGGGTGCTCTCGGCGTTGCCACTCACATCTATATACCTTGTAAATATATTTGTTAGTCGCCTTTCACTCTTTTGTTATTTGTCCCACTGCTGGACAAAAACCTCCCATTCCTCCTTCCACTTCTCCCTATCCATAGTTGTTATTCGCCAATCTTTATAAAACGAGTTTTTCATGCCATATTCGGGACCCATTATGTGTTATGTGGTACTTTAGCCCATAGCTCCGCCGGACGGAATACGACAGATGTGGCCAGCTCAGTTAGTTCCATTTGAGCTTGGCAGCCGTGTGACCTACATTCTTTTTTAGTCCTACCTAATAGTCTTATCTATAGAGCGAGTGTAAGATCTCTTGCGGTAAAAGTTTCATTAAATGATTGACCTTATTTGTATAGCATTAATGTTCATATTAGTGTTCAGTGTGTTAGTGTAAAACTTGCAAACTACTTTAAGACTGACTTTCGTATGCGTCGACTTAAAAGCAGCTGCACCAGGAGCCGTGCGACAATGACGTTTGACTAAAGTACAAAAATAACACAAAGTTTTGTAAAACTTTATTTGCAGGAATATACCCTCTGGCTCTAGTAAACTACATAACGCTCTCTGGCGGAGGTTTCGACCACGTGCCAGGCGCTGGAGTCAGACTCAAGAGCATGAATGATTTAGCTGAAGAGGTAACTTTTGCACCGATCAATGTTAAATTAAACTGTCTGTTGATCAACTTATACCTATGAACAATGCATAGTAATATTTAAGGGTTTAAAAACTTTGTCCCACACTAGGAATTTCTCCACTATCGTAGGGAACCCTCGACACACCGCGCAGCAGTCCAATCGCTCAGCCACTGCGCCAACTCGGCCGCCGCTGCCCGACGCGGTCATTCTACCGGGATAAAAAGTCCTCTCCTAAAAGTCCTGTGCTAATCTAGGTTATAAACTATCTGTGTGCTCAGTCTTTGAATCCCTTGTTATGTATTTAATTAAGCCACATCCATATCCGTACTATTCCGTACTATAGTTTTTCTTCGAAAGAGTAACAATCATACCGCGTGCATCCTCATAAACTTTCGCATTTATAACAGTAGTTAACCAGTTTTAATTCACAGTTCCAGATTGACAAAATATCCTCGCACCCGAGTCGCCTGAACCCCGACTTACTAGAAGAATGTAACCGGCTCGAAATCAAACGAAGACTAAAGGACAATCACCTCTCCAAAACCTTAGTATCCACCCTCCAAGATCTAATCACCAAAACATACCCTGACCACAACCTAAACCTAACTGAGGAACACGTTACCAGCGTACTAAACTGGTCTGCATCAAGGGTTTCACGAATAGAAGAGCTATGCTCAAAGAAATACGGTTTCCTTTGGATTTTGCCGAAGAACACTTCAGAAGTCGACCAGGAACTGCTCAAGAAGTTGGTGGAAAACTTGGAAGGATTGGAGAAGTTCGACCAAGGTTCGTTAAAGGAGAATTTAAGGAGCTTTTCAGTGAGGAACAATGTGAAGTTTCCAGCGTTGATGAAGATGCTTCGGTCTGTCATCAGTGGTTTAGATGAGGGTCCAGGAGTTGCAGAGATGATGGACTTGTTAGGAAAGAGTCAGTCGTTAGAAAGAATTAAAGCTGTTGTACGATATTTTGCGCTTTTATTTCATGAGAAGGATGAAATCTTGTCCCTGTGTCAATCGCCATTAAATAAACGTAAACTTTCTATTAAACCTACCTACCCATTTAAAATGATTGTCTAGGTTAAAATCTGATACAAATCTTGACATACTGTCTCTCTCCGGCCGCAAGTGCGACTATTGAGCGCGAGGTCCTGGGTTCGACTCCCGGGCCGAGCTGTGTTATTGGTTATTTCATCAGGAATTTCTCAGTAGCAGCCACGGAGTCTGCAGTCGTTGGCCCTTATTACATGTGACACAAATATAAGGTCCCATTAAAATAGGTGGACAAATTTTAACACAGCGTTCAGTAGGTCTAACCAAAGATGTATACTTAAACAAAAAAAAACATTAAATAAACTGTTTTTTTTTTTACATAACAGTATAAATTGCCGGCACTCTAGAACAAACCCATCCTCTAAGATCATCCTTATTTTGGTGGTCTGAATGATTTCTGAAAATTTGTCCACCTATTTTAATGGGACCTTATATTTGTGGGACCTAATATAACTGGCTAAATGTGGGTGGGTGTACTGGGTTTACATGGAGCTGAAGGACTTTACGCATTTCAAAAAAAATGAAATACTGCCCCACACTAGGAATTTCTCCTGTATCGTGACTGCGTTTACATAATTATACGGACACCCAAACCAACTATTTGTAGGCCATACAAATATTTGTTCCGTGCGTAATCGAACCCGCGACACGCAACGCAGCAGTCCAATCGCTCAGCCACTACGCCGTCTCTGTTTTGCCATTTTTTTTCTTTGATGTTATATTGTGCAGAATAAAACCTGATACAAATCCTGGCAGAGTACTTAATTCTTCACGCAAAAGATAAAAAAGCCATAGGACAACGATCTCATAAAACAAAAGCATTTAAAGTGTAACCTTATCATTTTAATCTTTCTTTTTGAAGCGTGGACATTTTATAGTCCATTACGAGTCTGAACCTAGCAATAAAAATGAGTTAAATCTTTATTTTGATGGCTGAACAATAACTCCATGGTTTTGAGAGACCAATAAAGTACGATGGAGCATTAACAGTTTGAGAGGTGGACTTCATCTTTACGGGGACATTGCTGTCATTCAGAATACTTACTACTTATTTAGAAGTGCCTTTTCAGTTTGATGTGGTCAGGCTGTTGAATACCCCGTGGGGGCTTCCGGTCCCGTCCGGGCTGCGGGAAAAGATACCGTGGCCTCGACACAAAGGGCTAAGAAGGAACATAGGTAGTTTTTAGTCAGTAGAAGTCTGACACTCCCTACCGCTCTGCCCAGAGCGGCAGGAGTCGTTTGAGGTTTCCCAACCTCTAAAAAGGCTGTTGAATGCGCGTTATCGAAAGTATGATTCTCGGAGTAGGTACCTAATTGTGTTTAATAGCGCCTGCCTTCAAAGAAAGAGTGAACAGGCATCTTCTGGGCACTTCTTTTCATCATAGACCTCATTTATCGCTTTCCATCGGGCGTGGTCGAAGTAAAGAGTACCTAAATTAAAAAAGACGGGTTGCACTCCGGGAGTGCCGGCAGAAGTGAAAACTTGATTATTAACGTTGAGCATGTTTGATATTTTGGAATGGTTAGGGAATAATTTTGCACCAATTGCTTTAACAGTATAAAAGTACTATCATTTATGTGGTAGAATACAATATTGATTTATTGCGCTATCGTACACAAACATGACAATTTATATTACATTAAAAATTTAACACTTTAAAACTATTACAATTATTTTACATTAAAAAGTTTATCTCTCCGAAAAATCAACTTTCATCCATAATTTCAACGACTTTTTCACCATCATCATTACCAGAACTATCATCGCCAATCTCTAAAACTGATACGATAGGTTTATGGTAGCTGAAGTAAGAAACGAACAGTTTTGATTCGAACCTATTTAAATGTCTAATAAAGACCGCATCAATAGTAGTTTTGTATTTCGTTGTGCTAAGATTGCGATCATTCGACATAGTTAAACCAAATTCATTATTTAAAAATTCAATTATTCCGCCATAACTATGCTAACCCATTTATTTTGTCTTTCCCTGTCCTCCGATCGGAACTCCGATTTGTAGGAGGAGCGGGAATATTTTTTCCCATGCCTCCGATTAAGCATCATAAAAACATTGTACAGTCTAGTTCAAAATAAATTATTTTTGTATTTTATTGACTGTACAGTCGACAGCGTTAACGTTCAGGGTCAAAATGTCCAACTCCCACACGACTAGTCTAAGATCGATAGTTTCCGAGATATAGCCGTTTCAATTTTGACAGCTGTCATCCGAAATGTAGATCTCATTGAGATCTATCACTTGTCCCTACACACAACTAGTCTAAGGTCGATAGTTTCCGAGATAAAGCTGTTTCAATTTTGACAGCTGTCATCCGAAATGTAGATCTCATTGAGACCTATCACTTGTCCCTACACACAACTAGTCTAAGGTCGATAGTTTCCGAGATATAGCCGTTTCAATTTTGACAGCTGTCATCTGAAATGTAGATCTCATTGAGACCTATCACTTGTCCCTACACACAACTAGTCTAAGGTCGATAGTTTCCGAGATATAGCCGTTTCAATTTTGACAGCTGTCATCCGAAATGTAGATCTCATTGAGACCTATCACTTGTCCCTACACACAACTAGTCTTAGGTCGATAGTTTCCGAGATATAGCCGTTTCAATTTTGACAGCTGTCATCCGAAATGTAGATCTCATTGAGACCTATCACTTGTCCCTACACACAACTAGTCTAAGGTCGATAGTTTCCGAGATATAGCTGTTTCAATTTTGACAGCTGTCATCCGAAATGTAGATCTCATTGAGACCTATCACTTGTCCCTACACACAACTAGTCTAAGGTCGATAGTTTCCGAGATATAGCCGTTTCAATTTTGACAGCTGTCATCTGAAATGTAGATCTCATTGAGGCCTATCACTTGTCCCTACACACAACTAGTCTAAGGTCGATAGTTTCCGAGATATAGCCGTTTCAATTTTGACAGCTGTCATCCGAAATGTAGATCTCATTGAGACCTATCAATTGTCCCTACACACAACTAGTCTAAGGTCGATAGTTTCCGAGATATAGCTGTTTCAATTTTGACAGCTGTCATCATTATTATTATTATTATTATTAATTATTATTATTATTAATTATTATTATTAATTATATTATTATTATTATTAATTTTATTATTATTATTATTATTATTAATTGGTGAAGCGTCAATGCCTTTTTTAATATAAAAAATAAAATAATAATAATTTAGGATTTCTTCATATCATAAAATATGTTAGTATTTCAAATTAAATATTTTAACTTCTCAATTGATGAATCCTCACGCCATCTGTAATGCAGCGCCCATATACCGAGACTTTCTTGAGTTTTTTCCGCAAGGGCACACATATAGATGGCACTAGCGAGCTGACAGCTCCCCTTGACCGTTTGAACAAGACGGTGTGTGCTGCTACGCGCTCCGCTTCAAAAAATCCCTTTTTGTTGAAATCTGGACGATACTCGTAAAATAAATGGACCTGCATCTGTGCTTCATTGAGAACTTATAGTGCAGTGTTGATTTTTGGAGTTTTCACCATTCCACCGGCGGATCCACGAAGATTTAGCTCGCCGGCCGGCAGCCCATACTTGCAAGTGCGCATGAACGAAGTATCTTCCCATCTCCCTGGGTCTGAGTGGGATCTCTGGATTGTCAAGGTACGTGGGCATGTTTGCTGCGAATAATTCTCTTGTATTGGTTTGTCGAGGATTCATCAGAAGGGAAATTAATTTATTTTGAGGTCCGCCATTAAACATCCGCCATAGATTCTAATTTCAAATTTTCTTACGTTCTTCACAAAGGTGCAGGCTATTTACACGCCTCACCATATTATTTGGTCCTTCTAACCGGGTTAAAAACCGTTACCTAGATTTTTGCGTAATTGTTTGGTAAAAATCATATAGGTTCAATAACGCACAATAGGTATTTAGTTTACGTAAACTTTTGGTAAATCATTGCCTATAAAACGCATCATAATTGACAATAGAATTTACGTAGTTGTTGGTAAATCTGTTCAATTATTTTAGTACATAATTTACATGGAACGACATTACGTATTTATTGGTAAAGTTCATTCTATGTAGGTATCCGTATTTAAAAATTCGCTTTGATATTATGAAAATAAGTAGGTAGTTACCAACGCATCTCGGCTTTGAGCGTTTTAATACAATAATTGTAATTAGATAGATACCCACTCATAGAACAGTTGGTAGGTGCGATAATATTGCAAACCGCCTGTAAGGTATTTTTCTGTTATTGTTGTCGTTTGTTATCTAACGAAATGACGGATAAACAACTGAAGCCGGAAGATTTACTAACTATTCTCCATGAAAAGAAAGGATTGTTATTTAAACGCATTACTCGGTTGTATGATTTAACAAAAAATATATCGTCGTTCGATTCAAGAAAAAATGAAAGTTTTATGACTGAGTCAGAGACAATTGATGACATTCGAGATAAATTTGAATCTTTTGTTGATCAAATTAATCAAATAAACATTAGTATAAAACCTGGTACAAGTGTCGATTATGCTTGTTTAGAGTCCTTTGAAGATTTGTACATTCATATTAAACGTGTTAGGAACAAAATAAACAGTAATCAATCACCATCAACACCCAGTAGTAACTATAAGACTCTTTTTGAACCGCTTAAAATAAAGTTGCCTCCTATCGCGCTGCCGTCTTTCGACGGGAAAACTGAGAATTGGCCTGTTTTCTACGAGTCGTTCAAGTCGAATATTCATGAGAATGATCAGCTGACTGACTCACAGCGTGTGCAGTACTTGGTAGGTAGACTTACGCACAACGCATTGAAGATTACTGCTGGAATTGTGCCTACGGGTGATACTTACAAGTTCTTATGGGACAGTTTAGTTAAAAAATATCAAGAGAAACGCTCACTAGGTACGCATTATTTAAATAATATATTGGATTTAAAAAGTTGTTCATTTAACGCTAACAGTCTCGATTCTTTCATAGAAACATTTAGTGCATCTATTTCTGCCTTGAAACAACTTGGGATTACGGATCTTGCTGATTTTATTCTTTTGCACTGCGCAATGAGAAAAATCGATTCACAGACTATTCAATCGTTTGAACTTTCCATTCGAGATATTGAAATTCCCACAACGAAATTATTGATAAGCTTCGTTCAAGATCAGGCAAAGATATTGGCACGTTCGAATTTGTCTCAATCGAACGCGAGAAACTTTAGTAGAAACCCCGCTTCCGCGCCACGCGAGTCACGCACACAGACAAAAGCGTTTGTTGTGAGCGAGTCAGCTGACTCGTCCGCTTGTTTACCTGCGATGACGGTTCCATGCTGCGCGTATTGTAATGATAACGCTCATGTTCATTTGTACAACTGCGCTAAGTTTAAATCCGCGTTGACTCCTAGAGCAAGGTTCGAGTTTATTAAATCCAAACGTGGGTGTGCGAATTGTCTGAGCACATTGCACGGATTGAGTAACTGCAAGTCAACGTCAGTCTGTGATTTATGTAAAAAACGCCATCATACACTATTGCATTTTGATAAAGAAAATAAACCGCAAACAGCTGACGTTTTAGCTACGAATTGCAATGTAGTCGTCGCGTCGCCTCCTGCGCCGCTGTCCGTCGCGCCTCCCTCGCCCCTCTCGTCCCCCGGTGCGTCTTTGCCTGCCCCGGTTTCCGTCGCGGTGCCGCGCGCTTATGCTCATAGTAATAAGGTCGATATTCCCGAACAGATGATTGCGTCTGATTCGTGTGATGTGACGCCAGCGTCTTCGGCTCACAACTCGGCCGTGTTATTGGCAGCTGATGCAGCGAGGGCTAAGGCGATAGTGCTGTTATCGACAGCTCAGGTTTATGCGCGAGCTAAAAGTGACAGTGCGGGTCACAAAACAATAGTGAGGTGCTTAATTGATAATGGCTCGCAGAATAATTTAATAACTACAGCTTGTTGTAGAAAACTTAATTTACTGATAATTCCTTTGAGTAATTCTTTTGTTAAAGGAGTTGGTTCTGTATCGCGACCGATAATAGGATACGTACATTTAGATATCGAGTCTCGTGTATATCCGGATCAAAAATATACTATTCACGCGTTAGTAGTTGAGTGCATTACGGACCAGCTACCATCGCACCATGTTAATTGGGATAGCCATGTAGACTTCCACGCGCTTCCGCTCGCTGATTTAAGCTGGAATATTCCAGGGGATATTGACCTAGTGTTGGGCGCTCAACTGTTTCCGTACATTTACTTGGGGAATAGGGTCGATTTTGGTTCACGCGCCCCACCTGCATTATTGACCACATTCGGGTATGTCTTTATGGGTGATTTTCCGCATAATAGTGATAATTTAAATTTACTTAACTCCTCTCCTTTCACGGCATTGGCTCTCAATGATTTATTACAAAAGTTCTGGGAATTGGAAGAAGTTGAGAATAAACGTTTTTTATCTCCTGAGGAAACCGAATGTGAGAATATTTTTTCCTCGACCGTGTCACGGGACGACGTGGGACGTTATACCGTCGCGTTACCTTTTAGTAAGGATCCCGCCGAGTTGGGTAACTCCCGCACCGCCGCGTACCGTCGACTTATTGCGCTTGAAAGAAAACTACGCCAATTGCCGATGTTGCGGGAAAATTATAATGCAGTGCTCAAAGATTATATTGACAGTGGGTAACTGGGTACCTAAGTCAAGTCGACGAATCTGCCATTTCCGATGACGGGTATTATATCCCTCATCACGCTGTCGTTCGGCCAGACAAACCGATGCCGCGCATTGTATTGGATGCTAGCGCTAGGACTCATACAGGATTATCTTTAAATGATGTACTCCATATTGGTCCCAATTTACAAACAGATTTGTTTATTCTTTTAATAAATTTTAGATTATTTCCCATCGCTATAAATGCGGATATTAAACAAATGTATTTACGCGTTGGTGTACCCGTTGACCAGCGTAAATACCTACGCATTTTGTTTCGATTCAATGAGAACGAACCTGTGCTAACCTTTGCTTTTAATCGCTTACCTTTCGGACTTAAGTCGAGTCCATACATAGCTATGCGCACTGTGCGACAGCTGGCCTCTGACAGTCCGCATTATCCCAAAGCTGCTAAAGTAGCAGAGACCAGTCTCTATATGGACGATCTGGTGTATTCTGTGAATAATGAAGATACCGCCATGCAGCTATCGCATGATCTTATAAAGATGTTTAAATCGGGCGATTTTGACCTTATTAAATGGTGTAGCAATTCACCCGTTCTTTTAAACAGTCTTCCTGACTCGCATCGCAAGTCACTCGATTTTCACGCTGGGAGTGATGTTTCTAAGGTTCTAGGCCTTTCGTGGGAACCTTCTCAGGATAATTTCTTCTTCACTTCCGCTCGAGTGGCTGAGAAATGTACTAAGAGAAATATACTCTCGATAGTCGCACGCTTATTTGATGTTCTCGGTTTGGTTGCCCCAGTGATCTTCTATGCCAAGTTGCTCATCAAAGAGTTATGGCTGAGCAATATTGGCTGGGATGATCCCGCTCCTGACGACATTTTTAAACGTTTCTCGATTCTCATGCAAGAGTTTCCATTGCTAGATACATTACGCATACCACGCCATGTGGGTGTTACCGATGATTGTTCTGTTCGTATAGTCGCGTTTGCTGATGCTAGTATGGGTGGGTACGGGTGTGTGATTTATATACACTCTACTAGTCCATCTGGTGTCATAGTCCGCTTAATTTGTGCGAAATCAAAGGTTTCACCTACCAAAGTCACAACTCTTGCACGCCTGGAGCTGTGTGCCGCCGTGCTCATGTCAAAATTGGTAAAAACTGTTCGCGATACTTACGCTTTACGTGTTCCTATTGCAGGAATTTACGCCTTTTCGGATTCCATGATAGCCTTATCTTGGATACACTCTTCTCCGCACCGCTGGTCAGTCTTTGTCAGCAATAGAGTCGCTCAATGTCAGGAGAACTTGGGTTCTCAACATTTTTACCATGTGGCAGGTGTTGAGAATCCAAGCGACTGTCTATCTCGTGGCATCCTTCCTTCCCAGTTAATGTCACATGAACTTTGGTGGGACGGCCCCTCTTGGCTTCGTTGTGTTCCTGAGGATTGGCCCGTTAAACCGTTTTCTCCTATTAATTGTGGGGAACTTCCCGAGCACAAGGTAAATGTCTTAACAGTGACCACGCAAGTAGAACAACCCCTTCTATATCAACTTGCTCAACGTACCTCATCATGGGATAAATTGTTGCGCATTGTTTCCTATATATTGAAATTTGCTAGACCAAAGGTTCATTGTGAACCTCGTTCTATACAGGGCTTGTCAGCTGCGGAACGAGCGATAGTATGTGCTGTGCAATCTGTGTACTTTGCAAATGACATTAAGCTCATTAAATCTGGGAAATTGCTTTCAAAGAGACTCCAAAGTTTAGCTGTTTTTTTGGATGAAGAGGAAATACTACGCATTGGAGGAAGGCTTTCGAAGTCGCACCTTCCATTTGACGCTAAGCATCCTTTTTTACTTCCCAAACATGATCATATCGTGGATCTAATAATCCGTCATTACCATGTGATGAATTGTCACACTGGACCGGGACTACTCATGTCTATTCTAAGACAGCGATTTTGGATACTAGATGCCAGGACTGTCATTAGGTCCAAGTTGCGACAATGCAACACATGTTTTCGGGTAAATCCGACGCATCCCATTCCAGTGATGGCAGACCTGCCTGAGTACCGAGTATCGGAAGCGAAGGCGTTTGTCCACACTGGAGTGGATTATGCTGGTCCCATACGCATAACCCTCACTCGGCGCAGAGGCCAGCACGCCCAGAAGGCGTATATCTGTTTATTCGTGTGCTTAGTAACCAAGGCCGTCCATGTAGAGTTAGTCTCTGATTTAACCTCTGATGTCTTTTTAGCCGCGTTTAAACGCTTTATCTCGCGTCGAGGGCCAGTATCTTGTCTTTATTCGGACAACGCCACTAATTTCGTTGGTGCTAAGGCCCAACTAGATGAGCTTTATAGATTCTTATTAAATTCAAGTTTCAATTCGTCTCTTTTACATGAGTTATCAACCCGCCGCATAATGTGGAAAATGATTCCACCTCGCTCCCCACATTTTGGTTCCATGTGGGAAGCGAATATTAAAACATTAAAAACGCATCTTTATCGCGTGATCGGAAGTCAGCTTCTCACTTATGAGGAGTTACAAACTGTACTCATTCAAATAGAGTGCATTATGAACTCGCGCCCTCTGAGCGTTTTGTCTTCCGATCCCCATCCCGAAGTTATTACTCCCGCTCACTTTTTGATGTCGACTCCACTGCAGTACTTGCCGGCAGCCGATTTGTCTGGTCAGCGCATTAATTTATCACAGCGCAAACAGTTGTTAGATAGTATGGTCCAATCCTTCTGGAAGAAATGGCACCTAGAGTATCTGCATACGCTGCAAGTCAGGCAGAAATGGGCAAGTCCGGACAAACCCGTAGAAGTTGGGACTGTCGTACTCGTGGGACAGGATAATTCAGCTCCTCTAAGTTGGCCATTAGGAGTTATAACTGAGGTTTATAAAGGCACGGATAATGTCATTCGTGTTGCAATGGTAAAAACGAAGTTCGGTAACTTTAAACGTGCCGTCGTTAAATTATATCCTATTCCAACGCAATAAAGTTTAACTCTTATACGAAATTCATAGTCTTAAGGTTTAGGAAATATTATATTTAAATAACTTATATCGTTTGTTTCTCGCATTCAGTCGTAAAGCTTAAAGTTTTTCTGATCATAATCTAGGTTAGTAAATACTTATAATTTTTTCACTTCCTTTCTGAAAGCACTTGCGTCCTTCCAAAGCCCCCGAGCATGGTGAAGCGTCAATGCCTTTTTTAATATAAAAAATAAAATAATAATAATTTAGGATTTCTCCATATCATAAAATATGTTAGTATTTCAAATTAAATATTTTAACTTCTCAATTGATGAATCCTCACGCCATCTGTAATGCAGCGCCCATATACCGAGACTTTCTTGAGTTTTTTCCGCAAGGGCACACATATAGATGGCACTAGCGAGCTGACAGCTCCCCTTGACCGTTTGAACAAGACGGTGTGTGCTGCTACGCGCTCCGCTTCAAAAAATCCCTTTTTGTTGAAATCTGGACGATACTCGTAAAATAAATGGACCTGCATCTGTGCTTCATTGAGAACTTATAGTGCAGTGTTGATTTTTGGAGTTTTCACCATTCCACCGGCGGATCCACGAAGATTTAGCTCGCCGGCCGGCAGCCCATACTTGCAAGTGCGCATGAACGAAGTATCTTCCCATCTCCCTGGGTCTGAGTGGGATCTCTGGATTGTCAAGGTACGTGGGCATGTTTGCTGCGAATAATTCTCTTGTATTGGTTTGTCGAGGATTCATCAGAAGGGAAATTAATTTATTTTGAGGTCCGCCATTAAACATCCGCCATAGATTCTAATTTCAAATTTTCTTACGTTCTTCACAAAGGTGCAGGCTATTTACACGCCTCACCATTAATTATATTATTATTAATAATAATAATTATTATTATTAAGCGCCCTGCGCTGCCTAAACGAAACAGGGCCCAGGCATACATTTTCGCCGCGCCGTATAGAGGGGATAGCTGTCTACTCTCCATCCGTCTTACGCTTTTTCGATCAGGGTCACGTGGTCACGTGTCCTGACGCGAGTTTAAGATTTTATACCCATCACAGAACAATTTCCCAAAGTGCTCAACGCCGCTAAAGAAGTTTTCACTTCAAAAAAATGCGGCGTTTCATTGTTGAACAGTATTGTTGCCGCATTGGTTGAACGATTGTTTACTGCGCTGCGTGTCGCGGCTTCAATTCCCGGACAGAACAAATACTTGTGTGACCTACAGATAGGTAGCTGTACTGGGTCTGGCTTTTTGCGTGCGGGGATCGAACCCGCGACACGCAAAGCAGCAGTCTCATCGCTCAGCCACTACGCCAAACGTGTCGTCTAATAATTAGGATTAGGTATTCTGAATTTTTAGAATGCATAGTTATTAGATTATGCATAGGAGTTGAATCAAACCAACACATTATGAGTAACAGTATAATTTATTGAATTCCCAAATATAAATATTGAGAGAAAATATTGAGGTCGATTCTGAATTACAATAATTTCTCAAACAAGTTTCTGATCCACACTAAAACACTTTTGTCACAAAACAGTGTAGGTTGCACATCAAAAAACATTAAGTATAAGTACATAGGTTTAGATGATTTTTTTACTTAAATGTTGTTTACCAATTTTATTAAAAAATTATCTTTGACTCAAGGCCTGTAAATCTTAAATTTAACTGACACCTTGCTATTGTATCGAGTCTGGTTCTTCTAACCAACATAACAGACAGATGTGTGTTGTTGTTCCGCCACTTCTTCTTTCCAGCTAAACACTAGGAAGTGTCGATGGGTGGGCGTTTTGGGGGACTGTCTTAAAAAAATGTAAATAGTAAAGTAAAGTAAATTTTGACCTTCGAAAAGTGCTGATTATCAGCCTAGTTTGAATAAATGAGTTTTGATTTTGATTTTGTTCGCCACCTTCGATAAAGTTCCCTATAACTTACTGCGGATATTTCATAAAAATTGCAGATACTAAAATAGTAATCGGTAAGTACTTAGTGACTATTCGGACATCGTGAAATAGACCTAAACTGCCGTACTCAGTCAGAGAGCTTTAATGATTACTCAGGCCATCACTAAGTAAAGGTTTTGACAGTTTTTGTATGACAAAACCTTTACTAAGCGATGTCCTAAGTTATCATTAAAACTGAGTATGGCAGTTAAACAAGTAAATCTTGACATTCAATTTTATTTGGCATATAAAACAGATCAAACGAGGTGGATTAATTAACTTGTTGTTTTATTCGATAGTATCCTATCCATGCAGTGGATGTAAGATGACCAATATATAAAGAAAACTCGGTAAAATTGGCTCATATCATATCGGTATTTGACAGGCGTAAACGATTTGACATGGGACACCATGTCAAATCGTTTACCTACGCCTGTCAAATATTAAATGGCATTGCAGATCACATTACTGCCGCACTCAGAGACGTTTAATGATTACTTGAGAGTAAGACATGATTTTGACACTTTAGTGAAGGTTTTGTATGTCAAAGCTTTACTAAGTAAAGGCTTAAGTACTCATTAAATACCTCTGAGAATGGCAGTTAGTGCATGGTCTATTCAGCTTGGTCAAATATAATGAAAATCTTAATGTTGAGTCAATTTTACAGTTTATTTACATGTGTAGCTATGAATTTGATTGTAGAGTAAAGCAGAAAGACAACTGTTCCATCGCCGACAAAAAAGCTTAGCTGTGGATAATTATCTCGCTCACTTATAAGAAGAAGAGATGGAGCTAGAGGCCTTAAACGCAAGGAAATCTGGAAGTCAGGAACGCTGAGGAAGTCAGGACTTGCCCGGTTAAGCAGAAGCCAGCCTCATAGGTTGACATGTGAGACGCCTTTTTTTGAAAAATAAAATAAGGCTATAATTATTGGACGTTTCATCGATCCATCCCTTTCTCACAGTGAAGATTTTAAGTACCTACTTACAACTTAACAGTGATGTGCAACCTTTTTTTTTTTAAACAAATAAACCACAACAATTTTGATCAATGAGTTACTGTTTAATAAATTAACTTAAAATACTTTGAGCAAAATTTTATAGAACTTAATTAAAATACAAAATTAGGCAAACTTCACACGAAAACTCAAACACGATGGTTTACTGCAGGGGCTGCAGACTGCAGTCTCTACACTAATAACGACGCTACAAATGTCGCTAAGTCGTAAAATCGTAAACTTTCTTTAATAGATTTTCAGCTTTATTTCAACAGCATAAGATTGAAAATCTATTAAAGAAAGTTTACGATTTTACGACTTAGCGACATTCGTAGCGTCGTTATTAGTGTAGAGCCTGCAGCCCCTGATGTTTTAATGTTCAAACAAATCAGGAAATACCAACATTTTATAACATTCGAGTAAAAGAACGATTCAGCGACCAAACCGGTCGCTGAATCGTTCTTTTGGCGCGTAGATATAATCAAAACGCGGCCATTTTGTTTTTTCATAGACACTTTGTAATGTTTCATTGGATATCTGCAAAAACATCTTTTACAAACATAATCATAGAACAAAATTTTAATAAAAACTAAGTAGACCAACCATAATTAAAATAATCGTACTTAAATACTAAAAATTTGGTCTTGCTTTACCTAATTGATGACGTTCGTATACAATCAATTATTATGCAAATAATATCTAAATGAGTATTTGAACTAATTATTTAATGATAAACTTTATATCGGTATGTGACGCTAATTAGTGATAAAAAAAATGGTACAACACTAATGAGATAAATGAACATAAAAATCAGTAGGTACAATAAATGTACCTACCATTTATTTGTTATTTATGCATCCTACTTTCCTACTATATACCTATATATAATTATATATATATTTCATATATATATATATACCTATATAAATATATATATAATATTATACTTTCGCAAGTTTGTGAGTGTATGTTTGTTACTTCTTCACGCAAAAAACTATTGAACGGATTTGGATAAAATTTGGTACTTACACAGATAAGTAGTTTATAACCAGGATTAACACATAGTATAAGTAGTTTTTGTCCCGATTTTATCTTCCCGTGGGATAATTTTCGAGTTGCAGCGGGTGAAGCCGCTGGCAACAGCTAGTTAAATCATAATTCACCTGTTTCAGCTGTTATTCGCATTCGTGTTATTTAAAATTGACAGCCGTTACGGTTGATTAGCCCGAGAGCTGCACACTATCTCACATAATTATGCCCGGTTTCTGAGGCACTTTATCTGTGGTTTATCTATTCATATGCATACATTTGAATAGATAAACCACAGATAAACCACAGATAAAGTGCCTCAGAAACCGGGCATTAGTCTATCGCCTTTTGTAGAATACTGGTATTCAGCTATAATCGGCTTGAATGGAAGCAAACTGTGCAGATGATGGTAGTGGATAATTTTTATTCTTTGGTCAACTTTCGAACTGTCAATTTTTTGTGTCACTTCTATAAAATTTATCATCAAATAGTTTGTACAGGACAAATCCCCTTCAGTGATAACTAAATAAATAATTTTAGACAATAAATATTTAAGACAACACTGCCTACACGTTTTTCTCACAACTTGCATCAGGAACATACCGATATTACAGTGACTAGATAACTTAAACATAAATAATTTGATTGTTGTTTTAATTTTGGCAAGCAATTCTTTTTGGTTAAATTAGTTTATAACATTTTTCTCGAGTAGATATCTCTTTTCTCCATGTTTTAATTTCCGAATACTTAAGCAAATAACGCACATAATGCTTCCTCTCTTTTTTAGAAACAATCGAAGCTATTGCTTTTCTCAATTGGAAGCCCGAAATCGGAAGACATGGCCAAATATCGTAAGACAATAATGAAAAGAGACTCAAGATCGGGCAATATTGCACAGTTATGGGCTAATAAGATAGTTCAGTTTCGGTTCAATACAGCCGGCTAATGGGCCTACCACACGCTCAAGATTCACCACACTATTGCCTGCGCGATTACACGGTGAAGACAGTACATCGCACGTGTAGTTGGCCATGGTATACAGTTTTACCCAACCACACGCGCGATGTACCAACCACACGCGCGATGTACCGTGTGCACCGTGTATTCACGCAGGCAAGACTGTGGTGAAGCGAGTGCGCGTGGTAGGTCCATAAGACTGCGCCGCGCGCAGTTACTGTCAAATACCGCCGGGTTAATTGTTATTGTCGCCAAAATCAAAACAAAACAATAATTACAACATCTAAGTAGAAAAATCGAAGCGAAAAATCGATGCTTATTGCTTAATTGAAATCGTAAAATAGTTTACAAAGAATTATTATAATATAACGACAGCATTATTAAAACTGACTTAAACATATTGATATGATTACATTTATAAGGAAAACTTTTAGAATTTATCGTTTTGCCGTTTTCTGGAGATAGAAGGTAGGGGGTAGAAGAAAAGTGTGTTAGCTAGTAAAGAAATCAGGCCTTTGAAATAATTTGAGTCGGATTAGATAAATCGATTTGATCAGGCTAAGTTCGAATAACCGAAATAAATGCAACTATTTCGATAACAAAGTTATCTTCTCCGCGTGTCTCATTCACAATATCAATTTTCTTATCAATTAATTTCTCTTAAAATATCGTTCCTAGACTCCGTTGGACAATGTTTTTTTGGCTCAATCATCAACTTACCGGTCCTTCATCCTCAGAAAACGACAAACTTGAAAAAACTTTACATAAACACTGAAATGTACCAACTATACAATTATTTAAAAATTCACAGCAATTGAAATATGTAATAATGTAAAAATTAAAATATCATCAAACATCAATTCTCACATCAGATGTAAAACTCCACATTCATTTAATTTACTTGAAATATAAAAACACTTACAAATAATGAAAGTACAACGATTATTTTTCAATTACATTTTATTAATAATAACTTTGAATAATATCATTTCGTAAAATTTACTGAATAGAACGTTACGATTTGGGATTTCATTGACGAAAATATTGTGAACAAATATTATTATTTATTAATGTATATGAAATCATTGATACAACAATAGGTATAATATCTACATTTTGGATAATTAATATGAATAATTGGATGTGTTTTTATGTGATGCTTAGATTGACCGGCTCTTCTTAAATCGTGAAAATAATCAGCACGAATTTTCACAATGAAATTAAATTGATTGACATACATAGACTTATATATTTGACATAGGTATATTCTACGGAAGATGATGTAATCTATTTTTTATATTATCATTCACTGTCAATATTCTATAGCAACGATGATTTTGACAGATGTTGAACGCAGCTTTGAAGTACCTACTGACATCAGTTCAGTTTCATCGGTAAAAGTGGCCCTCAGTCAAGAAGCTACTTATTCTAGTTGTATTTCCATTGTTAGATATTTTTCGTTCTTTCAGTGTTTCAGATCATAAACATCGCATAATAACGCACCATCTATTTTTAGAAGTAGGTATATTTATTATTTTGAATAATCCTAAATCATCTAAGGCATTAAACGATCCGTTTAGTCCACGGCGGAAATATTTACCTACTAGTTTAGTATTAAGTTCGAGTTTATAAAACTATTATAAATATTATATAAATACAAGTACCTATGTATAGACGACACACTTCCATGTACACCAGTACACAGACTGGATACTCTGTAGAGATACATTTTATAAAAAACATTTATAAGGCAGATCATATAAGGAGAGGCGATCGCGTGGAACGAATCATCACTGTAACAAAACTAAATTTAATTTTAGGCCTCATTACTCACAAACCAAAATAAAATCAACAAACAGATATTATAAAAAAAAAAAATGTTTGTTGAAAAATGTATTTTGGCGACTCAATCAAAGAACCTCAATTATCGCATAATAAACGAGCATGTCACCAAGATTGTGAACGGCCTATTTCTCTTTCCCAAATCATCTGTTGTTGTCAATTAATGCATAAAATACATTCATCCCACGCGATCGTAGCATTTATCTAAGAGATATAAATAAAATTATAAGAGATCACATTTTATAAATAGTCTTATATCAGTTATTTATATAAAAGTAGGTTTGTCTGTCATAGTTAACACAGACGTGATGAGATTGCTTCATATTATTTAGAATTTTGAATTAAGAATAAGACACCTACAATGTACGACTGTCTACTCTATTCCACCACCGTTAAGGTGCGCTGTCTTATCCACCCGTAGTCTAATTATACGCACCTATTCTATACAGTCACGTTATAGTGGCTTCTTATACACTCTATACAGCTATTAACCGTCTAATCGTGGAAATTGAACGTATCTATGATATATCCAGTGTTATTGCTAAAAATGTACTAGAAACGAAGCTTGTATTTTATATCGTTGGGTAAAGAAAGTTCTAGTGCGCTATAGATTCAGTTGTACTCTGATAAATGTTTGGTATACACTTTTCTCAAGGCTTGTACTTATTTTGTGTACCGAATAAATTACTCTATGCTATATATTTACGTTTAACTGCTACACGAACATTTAGGTACTATTTTGTGCAATATACGGGTATTTATTTGGTGCTGAATAAATGCTGAAAATCGGACCTGCAGTGCATATTGGCTTAGAATTTATATCTTTAAAAATTATTGAAACTGATACAACAAAAAATTCCAAGATATTTGACAATCATCAGCCTGATCATCAGCCAGGCCATTTTGCACGACGCAACTGCGAAATATTTTTATAATTAAGTAATATTTTTTTTTAAGACAAAGTTTACTTAGGACGTAAAAATTGCAAAAATCTGTTTAGCTACTGCAAGTCCTCTATAAGTACATTATTTACGGTTTTCATATTCTGTTACTATTAGGTAACTAATGATTATTATTTATTTAATATGGTAAATATTGATTATTATTTATGGTAAATATTGACGGATATTCTATATTTATTTTTATTTATGGAATAAAAGTCCCAACTGACTGCAACTGTTTATTTTTCAGAAGAAAATATTACAACGTGTGGTAGGTGAATTATTTTTCTTTCTGTCTGGCAGTCAGTAAGACAGCTTTTATTTTATTTTCTCTATATTTAAAAAAAAAGAAAGTTTTTGTTTAGTGGTCGGTATGGAACTGCCAAAGATTTGCTAACAGAAATATTTGACAGTGATATCTAGCAGTCTCTTCCCGTTAGACACGGGTAAAGTATTTTAGCCAAACAATGTAATAATTCGTTGTTCCAATAAAATATCGTAAACAATTTAAGAACCAGTTTTTAGTCTTGGAAGGCAATTTTGGCAGCTTTTAGAGGTAAACTATTTTTAGGACTATTTTTATTTTATTTTTTATATATTTTTAAGGGACGAAATTATGTTTTAAAAATTGTTTGTTCAATAATGGTTTAGAAAATAATTTAGTAGAAAATATTCAATAGGAAAATTTAAAATCGGGTAATTCGTAAATATATTGACCATTTGCTAATAAATTCGCGCAGTCTGTTCCCAATACATTTTATATTCGTTATAATTCAATGTATGTATATTGATTCTGTAAAGAGCAATATTTAATTATTTATATATTTGCCCTATATTATATCTCCACCTTCATTCATTTCCATGGTCACATAATATTTTACGTATCATATATTTTTGCCTTATTTAAAAAAGACTTAACTTGCCATAACCATAATATACGGTATGTCATAAATATCAATAGTAATAATCGAAATGGTTCCATTAAGTATTTAAGTAAAGTAAGTATATTTTACAATAGTTATTCCAAATCCAGTAAATATATAAACCAGAGTGGCATATAGATACATAGTTTATCAGATAGTGCTCAGAAAACATTCGTTCGTAGCAATATGCGATTTATAGAAGAAAAGTATGGAGAAACAGAGGTAGAAATATTCGATGACAGAAGATTAGAATGCTGAAGTAAATATATTTTTACCCCGAAGGTACTCTATCGATAGTAGGTATCAGATAGACAATCGATTTGTTAATTTACGCTTCTTGTCGGACAAGATTTTGGCAAATATTTGAGTATTACCTAACACATTTAAAATGAAATGACTAAGCATTTAGGTTAAGCTTGCCACTCTTAGTTTTTCCTACATTGTCGAATAAGTAGAATCAATTTACAATCGATTCATAAGACGCATTCGTTAAGCAATCTTGATAACGAAAACGTATGCACTATGTTCTGAAGGCATAAACAAGTGACAATCAATTTCGATGCGTTTCCTATTTCGAGAATTACTGTCAACAGGAGTGATGTTACCCTTATATTGATAACATGTGTCAGTTTAGATTCTCCCGTTACTTCATGGGGAGTCCTTTAATTACGTCAGGCGGTTCTGTCGATGGTTCGAGAGGTTTTGTTGAGATGTTGTGACACTTGGCTGTTTTAGCTGAGGTGATATTTGCCGAGACCCCCTCTCTCCCTCGTGAGATTGGGTGGGATTGATCTCCACCCCTCCTCCCTTAAGCGCGGCATGTAATTACTGGATGTTCACTTAACGCTGGTAGACTGTCACTTTGTTTAGGTCTTCAGTTCAGCTTGACAGCTGTCACATGCGTCGAAACCGATTTCTCGACAACTCGATTTCGACTGCGTATCGAGTGAATTAGTTAAATCACATAGTTAACTCTTATAAAGGGGTCAAAGCTCCACCTTTAGAAATCGATGTTCTGATTTTTCTTTCATTTTCAGTAAGTTAGTTTAGTCATAGTTTTAATTATACTTTTCTCTATACCTAAGTGGGATCACATGTAATATATTTTGGGACATTGAGTATATGTAGTTATATTTTAGACAAATTTTCTTATTAATATTGATTATTTAACTATAGACGAAAAATATATTGTTATGCGTAAAATTCTGTTTAAATAGTTTCAAATAGTAGCTATTTAGAATAAGAGTTCTATATCTATAAAAAAGTATTAATATATGGAAGAAAAATCAGATTCGAATTTTCGAACAGTTAAGCAAGGCCATCCCCTTCGGAGCGGCCTCGCCGTCGTCACTGGAGTTCTTTTACGGCCTGGAGGATCCTCTTGACGTGTCCTACCTTGGTTACTCCAAGGTCCTTGAGATCCCTCCTGGCTAGAGACAGGAGCTCCCGTCCTGTGACGTCATGTTTAGCGAAAGCCTCGGAGTACTCGTTAAGCTGGAGTGACTCCAACCAGTTCTGGACCTCTTTGACTCCCCAGCAGCGAACCTGCGCCGCGGTGTACGTAGGTGTTGGTCCTTCGGAGACGCTTCGACGTCCCCTCAGCCAGCGACTGCCCTTCTTTTGGACCTAAGGACCAGGTGAAAGGGACTGATGAGATGGCTGGGGTTACAGTTGTGTTGTGTGAGGTTCTCGTGGTGGTTTTAGTTTTTGGATAGCATGCGGTTTTTTGGTGCTAAGAGGCGTAGTGACAGGAAAATAGCAAATTATTTGGAAGATAGATCTTTCAAAATGATTGCAGCTATTGAGCTTAGATGAGAGTAATATGTCTTATGAAACTTCTTAACATAATTTTGGTACTTTTTATTGTATATCTCGAGCCCTTGTTTATAGGAAAAGGGATCAAAGGTCTTACTAAGAACTAAAAATACGAGTATAGCCGGATCCCATCTAATGAGAGTCTACGATACGGTTTAGGGATTCTAGCGGGCGATTCGAACTAGGGATATGGACGTGAAATAAAGCACCGTTAGTTAATACGGCCAGAATATATTTTTATTTAAAGCTATGTGCAATAATTTAAAGAATTTCATTCATGCTATCAGCGGAAAGGACATTCTAACGAAAACTGAAGCCTAGGCTAAAAACTTAAAAATATTTTGGTGGAGATTTGATTGTGTTTCCAAACAAAATAGGCCATGTTCTTATTTGCCATTTGTACAAAAAAAAAATGAATTTAGAAACATGGGTAGACCAATGGTTACAGAGACACTATGTAGAGTTCGAAATCCATCATTTATTTTCGTTTTCGTTTTCGTTACGATGTCCCGTTGATATGTTAAAGTAAAAGGCAAGAAGAGACTTCTTTTTTCTCTTATTTGTTTGAATATTTCTTTTATAAAACAATCAACTGCCTGAGTAAAAATTGCATGACAATTCCAAAGCGTGATGCCCACTAAAAAGTTCATGTAGTGAATATATTATGTTGTTACAAACATACCTCGTCAGTATGCAAGAATGCGTATCCATCGTGCAGAGTGGCTCTTGAGAGATGCGCGCGCAGTGACGAGGCAGCGCCTGCGCCTGCGCCGGTAATACCGCCAGTTTCTACCAGTTCGTGGCAGCTCTCCACCTACGTAAACATGGTAAGGAGTTAATAAACTGTTTACTAGAATATTGGAAACATCATTTTCCTTTGCTTGTCAAAGAAAATTAGGAATGCATTGAAATATTGCTTAGTAAGACCAGCTGACCGGTCTAACAGACACTTCAAAATATTTTGTCGGGAGTCCAGGCAAGTAATTAGAAAACTCAATCCCGAACCATCACAAGATGGTTCTAAGCAGGCCTTTTATAAAATTGTTTTCGCAGCGCTGTCACCCGTGCGGAGATCGATAATTATAATATCCAGAGAACGAACTGCGCAAGATTCCATGATGCAAGATTTGATCCAAAGTCGTTCAGCTCTTAGGGCATGATGAATCTATACTAATATTATAAAGCTGAAGAGTTTGTTTGTTTGTTTGTTTGTTTGTTTGTTTGAACGCGATAAACTCTGGAACTACTGGTTGGTTTTGAAAAAATCTTTTTGTGTTGGATAGTTCATTTATCGAGGAAGGTTATAGGCTATATAACATCACGCTACTACCAATAGGAGCGGAGCATAAATGAGAAATGTTGCAAAAACGGGAAAAGGAAATTCCTTTCTGAGAGCTTCCGTTGCGTGCGCTGCGAAAACGGTTTAAGTTACGAGAATATCATGTATGAAGTAATTATTCGTCTTTAAAAGTTCTAAAAAAAAGTCCGCGACAGCATCTGTCTATCTTTTAAGATTGACTCACTGTAACCATTTTTTACTATTAAAATGTTAGGTTAAAAAGAATTATTTTTTGCGAAGCTTATTTAACCCATATGGTATTAATCTATATCTAAATAAATGTGTTCGTTAGAACGGAAATTTTATATAGAATATTTGTGCTTTTTACTCTATACAGTTTAAACAAATATCTTAGAAGATATCGCAATGTAAAAATACCCGCGCGGAAAAATAATTACGCGGGTTGCGTCGCAATGTAGGTACGGGGGATTCTGGCTGGCCTCCGGGAAATTCAAATTCAAAATATTTACTACATCATAATGTTTACAAGTACAGAGTGTAAGGGCCGGTTTCACCGGTTACGGATAAAGTGTCAGATAGTTATCTGACAGATAATGCTATCAAAAATTGTAGTTTATCTGGCAGATAAGTTCCTGATAGGCTATCCGGGACTTTATCAGCAAGTGGTGAAACCGGCCCTTATAATAGTATATTTAACAGTAAGAGATAGATTTTATAGTAATTCACACTTTAATATAATCTAAGCTAATCTAAACCGTCTAAACTATTGTAATAAAGAGGAAAGATAAGATTTTTTGTTTGTTACGATTTAGCTTAATTAATGTCGGATAGTCGATATATCGAGAAAGGTTATACCTAGCTATATTTATGTGACGCAGACGAAGTTGCGCGGGTCAGCTAGTTTACTATATTAATAAGGCTTGTAAAGCTTAAAAAGTTACCAATGTAGCCAGGAGTCTCCTCAGCTGTGGCGCCGGCAGCAGTTTCCCATCAGCGTCCTGCAGTGCATCTGCGTGCGCAGCGACACGTCGAGCCAACGATACTCCTTGCGAAACCCCACCGCAAGCTGAGGTCTCACTTATGCATGACAGTTTCACCTGTGATAGAGGAGATTTGTTGAAGAGAGTACTAATTTAAAATCTGATTAAAATATGGCGTGATATGATTAAAGTATGAAGTGTTATGAAGTTAACTTTATCGAAGAGATTTTGGCCGTTTGATTCTGATTGAGTAAATTGGGTGGTAATCGGATGTCATTGGTGTGGGCATGCGATACGGAGGAATGAGGAAAATGTCGTGAGGAAAGTTTTTAGTATGAATGTGGAAGCGTCGAGGAAGACCAAAGAAACGTTGGATGGACTGTAAAGGATGATACGACAAGAAAGGAGGCATCTGATGAGATGACGAGTAAAAGAGAAGTATAGAAGAAGAAAGATTGACGGCACGTTTGGCGCAGTGGCTCAAGCAATGGACTGCTGCGCTGCGTGTCGCTGGTTCGATCCCCGCACGGAACAAATATTTGTAAGACCTACAGATAGTTGTTCCGAGTCTGGGTATTTGTGTATGTGAGTTTAAATGTTTGTGAACGCACCCACGATACAGGAGAAATTCCTAGTGTGGGGCAACGTTTTTTTTTTTTTTTTAAATAAGAAATGTTGCGGCGACCCAAAATGAATAGGGCAAAAGAATGATAATATGAGTCAGATTTGCACAAATTTCCTATCTAGAATCGAACCACGAAGGTGTTAGGATTTTTATCAACGTATACTTACATGTTTAACAAGCGTGTTGACGTCATCCAACAACGCCAGTAGTTGAGAGCTTTCAGAAGGAGACATCGCCACTCGAGGGCTGCCAGGACCACCACCAGCGCCTTGTTGCGCATTCGCTTTTTGCTGCTGCTTCTCGTCCCAGGTTCTGAATGAGGCAACGGTTGATACAGTGATCGAATATGATAAGTTTTTTTTTTTTAAAGAACAATAAGTTTATAGGAGCCATAAGTGCAGAAAGCTTTCTTGAGAAAAGTGAAGATTGAACACTGATTGCTTAGTTATAACCAACTGACTGATTGGTTATAAAAGCCACATTTTCCATTTTCGAAGGATTTTGAAAGAAATTCATCCACTGCTTCTTTAAGCTTGAAATATTTATCTGCCTCATCAAGAAAATGACTTTTGTTGAATTGGCAAAATAACTCTAGGATTCTGAATTTGACGCAGTGGCTGCTACGCTGCGTGTGGCAGTTTCAATTCCCGCACGGGACAAATATTTATATGGCCTACAGGTGTTTGTTCCAGGTTTGGCTGTTTGTGAGTTTAAATAAACTCCCCCGCCATACAGGAGTATTCCTAGTTCGGGACAAAGGTTTAAAAAAAATAAAATAAAAATAACCCACTGGCTAATAATATTGTTTACCATTTCAGTTTCTACAAAACCGAATCTTCTTTTTCGTGAATCATCTACGTTCCACTACTGAATATCAAAAATAAAAACATTCACCACTGACCTAAACTTCACTAACCTAAGACTAGTTTCAAGAGCTCTGGAGCGGCATAGCATCTGAGCTCTGTTCTTGTGTATGATCCTGACGCATCCTGGAGGTTGCAGCCAGGCTTCTCCATCAACCTGGACTGGGACACACTCTTCGCCCAGGATGTTGATCTGGACTGCACGGCATTGGGCGATCCGGTGTTTTTGGAGATTGATGAGACGCGAGGCTGCCATTTGGGCTGATCCGAATACTGCTACGACCTGTTTGGAAGATTGGGTTAGTGGTCCTTCGGTCATAAATTTGGTCGTTGCGATTGGAAAGAGAAAGCAGCGGAGGCCCAGTGGTAGCGACCCCAACTTACGAACAGTAGGTCGTGGGTTCGAATTCGAACCCACCGCTGCTCTAAAAACGATGAAGGAAAACATCGTGAGGAAACCGGCATGTCTTAGAACCAAAAATACGAAGACATGTGACATCTACCAATCCGCACTGTGCCGGCGTGGTAGATTATAGCCCATTCCCTCTCAAAGAGAAGCGGCCTGTGTCCCAGCAGTGGGAACATTAATAGGTTGTTGATGATGATGATGATGATTGGAAAGACAGGACACGCGCTGAGTCCGGAGGTAAGAAACTGGAACTAGGAAAATTTAAATATTGGGATTTATACGGTCGTACGTATCTCATCGCTTTTAAAATCTGTCATTTGATTAACTTTTAATTACTCTACGTATGATCTTGATACTAACCTCAAGTATCCGATCATCAAAAGAGGGAGCAAGGAAAAGGTCATCGCCTCTCGTCCCTCCCCAAAAGTTGGTCCCTCCCATGAACGAGGGTATGTTCAGCACGACAATACCCTGCAATTCTGGCAGGGGAATCCTTTGGCCGTCACATTCTAGTTGAACCCTTTGTCCGAGATGCCTGCAAAAGGAGTTTTATTGTAGTAGGTAACCAAAGATATAAATTGTTAGATGTGCTCTCACCGTACGCCTACCAATCGGGCCAGACAAAACTAGTTTATGCGGATCTCTCATTGTACGTGAAATCTATACAATGCGAGGCCATGTTACTAGAATAATAGGTGTAGCTTGATGTGTCGATGTGTGTACATTAGGTCGAGCGCAAAAGAGGGACTGAGAGGAGTGAGGTCATTCATCTCGCATGGGATGAGTGATACGGACGCCAGCACCAGCTGGCCGAAATTACCGTCAAATTATCCCAATCAACCTTGAACCTAATGCTAAGGCGGTAAAGTTGAAAATATACCTAGATGTGCTGGCGTCTGTACATGCAATTTTTTAATTGTGAGTAGCCAAGACTATTCAAATGTCAATGTGACGAAACAAACACTTGACCATCTTCTGACGCGGTTGGGTGAATCTAAGTGTAATACAAACCAACAATAAAAACTGTCCACTAAAAGTGGCTACCTACGAGTACAACAGAAAAGTAGGTACTTACATATTTTAGTTGTATTAGGTACACTGAGAATGATATTGTGTGGTTTATGGAAGAATAAAATAAATATTTCACAGAGTTTCAATTCTGTATGCGAACATTGAGGACACTCGTGTGGAATACAGTCAAGATAGCGAAGGATTATTAAGGGATTTGAGGGGAAAAAATAATAATATGATATTTGAACAAATAAAAGATGATCTGTGTAACTTTATTTGCAAATAGGTTTTCACAAAACACATGGCATTTTATGAGGTGTTTCTTATCAGACTACTCTGAGAATAAACATACGAGGTCAGAGGTCATACATAGTCTCTTTTAGCTCCAGACATAATCTTGGTTAACTCACATGAGGACTATGCAGATTTCTGTGTGAAATGGTCTTTTGAGGAAAGAACCATAGAGTTTTGTGGCCAGCGACAAAGAAAACAAAAGAATTAACGAAAATATTGAAAACGTCTTACCTGTAAGTCCTATTCACCCACTCTTTCGACCCAAGGACTCCATACCACATATAATTCCGTGCCCTCGATCGACACTTCTCAGGATGTTCCTCCCTCTTATTATGGAAGTCCAAGGTAATCTTCGCATCAATGCCGATCCCAAAGTAATTGTTCATCACCGCCCTTTCATAGAACCCTTCCAGGAGCGTCTCATCAGGGTCCATGAGAGGACTGACTGCGGCACATAAGGCATCAGCATTGGCTAACAGACATTGGCTGATGAAGCCTTGGGTGACGTGAGGCCAGGCTGGTAGTTGGACCAGTGGGTTGATAATAGGCAGTTTCTTGGCCTTTTCGTTAGCCTCTTTGGAGCCAAGGCCGCCTGATGCGCCACCTTCACCCCATATTGAGGAAACAGATGTTGATAATCTAGAAAGGAACAGTTGCTGTAATAGTTGTAGATTGTTTCTTAGTATTAATGGAAAAAGAAAATGCCAGACTTGTAGTTGTAATAACATTTTATAGCAAATAGATGGGGCATTATTTGCGACAGACATTCTCTATATTGAATTCAAATATGAGCAGAAATGCAATTTTATATTCACTGCACGATGGAACTTTTGAAATATAGTTCGAATATTAGTTAAAAGGGAATAAAAAGAAGTACTTTACACAAGAATATTCTTGTTTCTCTAGAGATCTTGAGAACACATCGGAAGAAGTAGCAACATTATTAGAAAAACGTTGTTTTCTTTCGAAAGCACCTTGCCTCGTGTCTGGCGGCTTTACATACATTTTCTAGTTGAATACACAACAAAAATAACGGTTGTCCCAGAGAAAATTCCGTAGGAGCAATATTTACATACGTTCGAAAAAACCCAAAAAATATGAAACCTCTTTGTATAAATACAGATGATAAAAATGTAGGCAAAACGATACATGTTTTATTTAAATGATTGGCTGTCCTAAAAAATTTAACGTTCGTCAACCGTTCTTTAAAAATATTTTAAGGTTGATCTGAAACACGATTCTTTATTCATATTTGTACGAATATGTATCAGACATGATTTGTTTTTGCGGTAACGTCTTCTGCCAACTCAGAGGCTTATTGAGGTATAAAATTATTTTGATCAATGTTGGATATTTCGATTCATATTTCGTGAGGCAGCAAGTTGTATTACAATTTCTGTTCTAACAATATATATATCTTTGAATAATGGGAGAGCTAGCAATAAGATACCAAAAGTAAACTTACTTGTCAGGTTCTCCTGGCTTGAAAAGGCTTCCACATGATATCCTCCTGGTAGCCGCAGGAGAACAGCTCAAGAAGTTCCCATATTCAGGATCTTTCTGTCCCAAAAGTTTTGGATTGTCCGATTGTCTCCTTTCCCTAGTGGTACCCATACTTGGCTCTGGAGAATTCACGCTCAGAGTATCAGGACCCTGATCAAAAATATCACTTAGTACTGAAGCCATACGGCTTGGGCAAGTCTTCAAACTCTTCTTGTCCTCACTATGTGAAGGAGAAGGTGGTTCCACTACAACGCTTACTTGTGGAAAACCGCCTACATCAGGAGCAGGCTGGTGTATATGCTCATCGCAAATCAGTCTTGGAGGTTCCATATAGTTAGGAGTCTCAGCACTTTTGACACTGAGTGTTTCCTCAGCTGTTTTCGGAAGCAGATGTATTAAGCTCACGTCTTCCATTACGCGTTTCTTTAAACTCTTCCTAAGCTGCTTCTTAAAAGACTTCCTCGCTATATCGCTCCCTTCTTCGAAATGTGCGAGACTGCAGTACTTGATCTGTTCCTCTTTTTTCGTTGCATTTTCGATGTAGAATACTCTGTTCTCATACCCGAACTTTTCCACTTCGGTATCTTTAGGTTTCTTCACTTTCGTTATGTATTTCAGTTTAGCTTCGTTGTTCTTCTCGAGGCTTGGGTTTCGACTGTCCAGGGCGATGTCCGACACAGTATCGGATGTAAAAAGAGTTGTGTCATCAGTGTACGTTTCGTTTTCACCGTTCTTCCCCATCATAGCCAACAGCACTTCCTGTCCAAGCATTGAACTGATATCATCCATGATAGATTCTCCGTGTAAAGTTTCGGAGTTCACGTAAGTCGTTTCATCAGGAGAGTCGATGTGTCCGATACCCAAAACGCCGACGTCTTCCATATCTTCTGGTTTAGAATCCATTATTTCCGATATTAAACTAAAGTCGTCGCTAATGTTGGACGCTTCTGAGCTGCTAGCTTCGATCTCTAGATCTACGCTAGACTGTCGTCGGTCGGGCGTGCACTCGCCGCTGGCCGGGGTCACTCTCGCACTTACCTCGTAATGCTCATCATCTGTATACGGTTTGTCAGTGTCTATAATAGTCAATTGGTCCGATTCATAAGTATCTCCCTGTAATATCGATTTCTTATCGCTATCGTCAGAGACAACTAGGTTAGGTATAGTAAGGCTACTGCTATTATATGTGCGTTCTAGTTCTGGCCTCAGGAGGTTCTTGCAGGAGCTAGTATCACAGGAGGAGAGATTTGACAGCGAGAGCTGGTCCTGAGGCGAGGCGGAGCTGGTTTTGCGTTCCGGTTTGTTATCGACGTCTAACTTGTAGTTACCCGTTGGGTTTGAATTGATTAATTTAACTATATCTTCATCTACGTCTGGAATGCTGTGGAAGACAGGATCATAGTTGAGTATTTACTACCCTGAGTTAATGCCACTTGTTTTTGTTTTGGTTTTATGTAAGTCTTTAGAGTTTAAGTTGTAAGAACAGTCACATGCTGGATTGCACTCACATTGTATGTTAGATGTTTCTATAACCCCCTATTTCACCAATTTCATTAAGTAGACTCAAGGAAAGACAAATACTCATCAGCCTATTGTTTGCTTTACATCGTAGTATCCCTTACTTGTCAGGTTGCAGCGAGGCAGCAGAGATGGCGCTGGCCGCTGATGAGCGGCGACTATCAGCGAATGCCCTCGGCACCGGCAAAGCCGACATGTCAGGCGCACTCGGAGTAGGGGGCACTTCTCCCGCTGGCCCCGCCCCTTCTACTGCCGGACCTGCACTACTGGAACCCTCGCATGTGTCACAAGAGTCCCCTTCTTGTGATACACCCTGCATCAAATAAAATTAATGGTGAACGTTACGTAGCACGTGCACACACACAGTTGCAAGTGCACGTGCACGTGCACTTGCAACTGTAGTTTGACAGTGATAGAAATAGGTAATGTTGTTTTTCCAAAGTATGTGCAGTCTCGTCTATCGGCCTTAAAAGTGTTCAAAGGATTGATTTTGACATTGTTTTCATATCAATAAAATATATTTTGGTCCTTTTAAGTTTGCTTTGGTCTTTAAAATCGGACTCTGCAGTTTTTAATCGAGTAGTTGTGGCTGGTGTACACAGGGATTGCAAGGAACTTAATTCTTGTTAATTGTACTGTTAATAGATTTCATGGGATGTACTATAAATTGAGGCAAGTAGGTTACCTACTATGTCGAGTTAAATTCGATGCCAAATTTCTAAACAAATACTATTCCAATTTGTTTTCTAACCAGGCTTTCAAAATGGTAAGCATAAATAAGTAAACCTACATGTTACGTACAGTATCTTTGGTTTTCAATGGCAAAGAAAGATTTCATCGTATTGCAACTTGGAGCCAAGCCATGAACCGAACTATGTCACGGGTTTCTTTAAAAAAATAAGATGAGAAACGAGATTAAAACTGAAAAGGTCTGAAATAGGAAGTAGAGTACGACATCTTGCACTCACCCTCAAGTTTAATAGCTCAAATGTCTTGAAAAATGAAAGCCCGTTGACGTAAAGAAGTTAAAAATACCTACTGCAGAGCTTAAGTCAAATAAGTTAACTGAATGATGTCACTACTGCGTAAACCTTTGGGGCACTCAATAACCTACTTTACCTACTGAGTTTAAAGGCAAAGAACATACTGGTTTTAAAATAGAGAATTTTAAACACTAAGGACTCGTTTACGGAGACGCGGTGCGTTGCGCGGCGCGTGCAAAATGCTCTTTTCGTGCTTTTTTATTAATTTACTGAGAGATGAGTCCACCGCAACAAACGCTGCATTTATACAAACGAGTGAAAAATCTCTTCTCGTAAAATCAAGTTTTGAAATCGTTACTTAACTTTTTCATACATTGCCGTGTGTTTGAAATAAAAACGCTGCACGCGCCGCGCAACGCCCCGCCTGTACGTAAACATGCACTAAGTAGTGTTAAAAATTCTCTACATACCTACGTTTCGAAGAAAACACTATTTTAATTAAAATCAAAATCATTTTTACGGTAAGTTTAGTGTATGATAGTATTGTTATAAATCTGTTGCATGGCAATGGCAACCCTTCTTTAGTTTTCTAAGGGTTGAACATTGGTGGCTATACTTATAGCGCTAAAATGATTTTTTTACGCTACGAAGGTGCTGTATGAGCCACTTTCACTCACACTACGTCGCGAAAACGGGCATTAGAGTTAGTAACTTATGTTATTATGATATTATAGGTATTAGAATCTAGCACAAACCTGAGGGTACACCTGTGTGAGCGTGCGCAATAGAGAGCGTAGCGCGCGCCGCACGCTGTCAGCGCGCCCGGCCAACGCGCAGCCGCGCACTGCCCAGTTTAGTTGCTCCTGTGCATATAACAACATCTTCATTCAAGTAACATAAACATCAAGCCTGTAATCCCCGAAGGGTTAAGCAAAGGTGTTCCTAATAGTTGTTGGCAACCCCAACAAAAGTTTTAATAATATTTGGGTTTGGCAACATTAAAAAAACCGGCCAAGTGCGAGTCGGACTCGCGCACCGAGGGTTCCGTAAAAAAAATATATTATGTGATGTAACTAAAAATTTATGGTTTTCGTAATTATTCCTTTATCTATGCTATAAGACGTTGCTTCGTACCAAATTTCAAGATTCTGAGTTCACGGGAAGTACCCTGTAGGTTTTGATTCCCTTGCGAGTGTCGAAAATTTGCGGCATAAACGGGAGTATCTTGATGTAACTAAAAATTTATGGTTTTCGTAATTATTCCTTTATCTATGCTATAAGACGTTGCTTCGTACCAAATTTCAAGATTCTGAGTTCACGGGAAGTACCCTGTAGGTTTTGATTCCCTTGCGAGTGTCGAAAATTTGCGGCATAAACGGGAGTATCTTTTGATCGCGTTGACTTAGAAGTTTGATTTTTTCACAGCTCCAAGAGACCATAGACTTGAGTATTTGATATGAATTTCAGCTTGATACCTCCACGCGTTCCTGAGAAAAAAGGTCTTGACAGACAGACAGACAGACAGACAGACGGACAACAAAGTGATCCTATAAGGGTTCCGTTTTTTCCTTTTGAGGTACGGAACCCTAAAAAGGAGTTTTTGTTTCGATTCCGTTTCCTCGGTGTGCGCGTCCGTACCTATTATAACCTAGTAGTGATTAAATCTGTAAAATATAGTAATAGCGCCTAATAAGTGATTTAAAATACAACTGTACTCTGTGTGTTGTGAGCAAATAAACTGTGCCCCTCAAGTATTTGACTATCACTGTCTGAGGAAGACAAACCAGCACCTAGCTATCCCCGAGCTGCACATCAAGCTCCATACAATAGTAATGTAAAAGGTCCGATGTAAAGGGGGCGAGAGTATTGCCGTCAACAGGGATAAATCCAAACTCCGTATCTGCTACTGAAATTTGTCTGATGGGAAAACCCAATAACACTGTGCTCGACCCGGGAATCGAAACCAGGACCAGCAGTTAACGAAGCAGTACATCCTTAACTATCACTACATAGTATAAAACAAAGTCGCTTTCTCTGTCCCTATGTCCGTTTGTATGCTTAAAATCTTTAAAACTACGCAACGGATTTTTATGCGGTTTCTTATATATAATAGATAGAATGATTCAAGAGGAAGGTTTTTATCCCTTTTTTGCACCCGTGCGAAGCCGGGGCGGGTCACTAGTTTGATAATAATGTACCGCTAGCAACGTGTTACCGCTTGACTACAGGCTACACGTTCAAACGATACGCGTATTGCGTATTGAACAATGACTCCGGGATTACTGCATTGCAGAGCATGAGAGCATGCTCCAAGTCACCGCAACGCGACCGATTTGCGCGTAGAAATCAGCGACACATGCGCGTGTCACTTGTCACAAGTTGCATCAGCTAAGGTCGCGAATAGGACGTTATTCTGTCTAAGCAAAGGTCCAATGTTCGTCTTCCGACCCGCTAGGTCGGATAAAAGAATCTATCAGGTTCTGTAAGAGTACCTTTTCAGTCTTTTCGATGCTGCCTTTCTCGGCAACAGGTTGTGCTTCAGGCTCACTGTCACTCGTTGTCTCCACTGGCTCCCATGACCTAAACACATGTATTATATTGCAAAACTATAGAACTTTACAACTGACAGAGAGTTTGAACTTTTTGCATATAAGCTGGCATTGTCACCCCATCGTCATTTAAACCAGAAACCGAATTAGGTGGAGGCCACTTTACGGAACAAAAATATGTCAAAAGAAGCGATGCCGTAAAGTGTTGCAATGGTCAGTTACCTGGAGTAAAATAATATTATAAAAACTCGTCAACAAAATGGTGATGGGTGACTTTTACGACAAAAAGTATCTTGTACCTAATGGATTAATTGAAATAATTGGCTTAAAGAACCTTTATTTTTTTGGTGGGTGTAAAATCAAATAACCCCTCTAGTTCTCGAAAGGGAGTGTCAGACTTCTACTGACTAAAAACCACCCGTGTTCCTTCTTAGCCCTATATGTCGAGGCCGCGGTAACTTGTAAACAACCCGCAGCCCCGACGGAGAAAGAAGAACCTTAAAATGCCAACAGCTTAGAAAAACTGTCTCCCCAGCATACTCACTTGCACCTCGCATGATCATGCGCCAGATGCGCGCGCGCATGCAGCAGCAGCGACACAGCACGTCGCAGCCGGTGCGCCGCTCGCGCCGCCCCGCCCCCCGCACGCTCCCCCACCGCTGCCAGCCGAGCGCAGCCCGAGCGGAGAGATGTGCTCGCTACGCAGCTTACTTCACCTGCCTGGGTGGGGTAGAAAAGAGGTTTTATACAAGGTTCACTTCGCATATGAAAGTTTTAAAGAGGCCCAAAGGCCCAAACTCGGACCCAGCTCAATGATGAGTCAGGTCATCCAGTGTGCAGGTCGGCGTACGATGAATAAACGGTACGTAGTTGGAAGAAACTTGTAGGGATCAGAAAGGAACCGGTATTTTTTTCAGATGATGCCTGATTGCAGACACACTGACGTTGAACAGCTTTAGCGCATATAATATGGTTTTTGGAGTATTAGGATCAGGTTATTGCAGAGGTATCCATCATTTTCTTATTGATTTATTTGATATGGTCGTCGAAGGCATCCGCGTCTAAACTCATCTCTACTTAGGACTTAAACTTCGATCTTGCATAAGCCACTGCAAAATAACGCCTAAGACAATAGACACACAGAACAAAGTCTTACCTGCATGATTTCCTGTAAGTTCCTCAAGAGCGAGTTCTCCTCCAATATATCAGGAGGCACAGGAGGGGGCGGCGGGGCTGTCATGGAGCGCTCGAACGTCATTATTGACCACCTGGTTAACAAAGAAAAACAGTATTACAAGGATCTCAAGGTTCAACCATTTGTTTTTGTATACCAGTATGTGTTTGTCACGGAACGGAAAATCCTTAAAAAAATATCCTCGGAAAAGTTTTCAAATATTATAGTGAATTCAACCACCTCTTTTTTTTTTGGTTGGTTGTAAACATCAAATGACTCCTCCCGCACTGGGTGGAGCGCAAGGGAGTGTCAGACTTCTACTGACTAAAAACCACCCATGCTCCTATCTTATCTTACCACGTTGTGTCCGAGGCTGCGGTATCTCTTTCGAACAACCCGCAGCCGCGACATTATATATATGTCACGGCTAATACCCGAAGTGCGGCTGCACCTAGTTTTAGCCGGTTAGAACTAGGTGTAGCCACTTACTCTTGGTTAAACCTAGTACGAGCCGATTGTTTTCAGGTAAAACTAGGTCTATCCTTCATCATGCCGGCTACAACTAGGTTCGGCCATTCCCTGTTGGATAAAACTAGGTCTATCCGATATCACGACCGTCTCGCGGCAGTATGACTTTATGGGCGGCATGGGTACCGGGCCGTAGGCCGACGAAGGAGGCCGGCGGAGGCCCGGCACTTCGGGGACAGAAGACATTAGTGTTATATATATACGCGAGCGAAGCGAGCGCGCGTCATGGAGTACATATGCGAGGATAGACCTAGTTTTACCCGGCTCCTAGTTTTACCCATCGGCTCGTACTAGGTTTAACCAAGAGTAAGTGGCTACACCTAGTTCTAACCGGCTAAAACTAGGTGTAGCCGCACTTCGGGTATTAGCCGTAACATATATATTATATTCTATACATTATTATATAGGTATATATTCACCCGTCCCGTGGTGAATTATAGCTGACTCCCTTTCACAGAGTGCCTGTGTACCAGTTATTGGGATATTATAAGCTAATTAGATACCTACTGTCTGGGTAGGCACAAAACAAACCAACGAACGAAAACGTGGGCGTAGGTACTGCATTGTGGCAGACAGACAGACAGGCTTTCAAACTAATTTGGAGTATTAATAAAACTTTTTAACCTTAAAGAAAACAGGGCTTTATAAAAGGTCAAAAAGTTCTATAGTAGGTATACAAGAGAAAGCCCAATTTATTCAATTATTGGCATGTGGACGGAAACGTGGCTTTAGGAGATTTGGCGCGAAGCCAAGATGACTCAAAAATTGGCTCATTAAATATTACTGTCCGGGGAAAGTCGACATCCAATTTTAGGGCGTAATATTTATTACGTAAAATTCTTTATTAAATAGAAATGTTATTCTGTGTCTCGGTTATCTATACTTACTAAGTAAAATGAAGAAGTAAAGGTTGGATGTAGGGGGTATCTTCATAAATGCTTAAGGGATTCCAAAAATTCTTTCAGTATAATGGAACGCAAGTGCAACATTATCACAACATTATCCCCATGGAATATTTTTAGACATAAGGCTAACGAAGCTTCAGGTAAAAGCTTATTTATTTAGTTATTACGTTATATGTTTACAATTTAGAATGCTAGAAGTTCTTTTTTAGTAGCTGTTGGCTTTAAAAATAAATGATTATAATAATGATGATTTTCACATTCTTTTTTCAGGGTCTATAGACCTGACTCGAGACATCTATCAGTTCACAATTTGGCTCGTAAAAAGAATACTGTATGAATAGATTAGACAGATTCACAATAAATATAATTCAGCCACTGCAACAAAATCCTGCTATCAATATCACAGCCTTACCTGTCTAGCATCTTTGTGGAAGCCCTCTCATATCGTTCGATGAGTATCTGAAGGTTGGTTGCGTCATCACAGGAGGCTCCCCAGCCCAGCACTCGCGCCAGATCGTTACCCGTGCCCAGGGGAAGAACTGCCGTCTGGACCTGTCGCTGAAAGAGATCAAGTGTTAAACTGGCTCGGCCTATTTGAAAACAAATAATTTTGAATATGTGTAAGTATCTATATTATGTAAGTGACTTTTCTTCTTCTGTTTAATAAGAGAATGGGATAGGAAGAAAAGCCTTATCCTAAAAGAATAATTTTCCTCTCCACCATTTGTTTTTACTGTGGCCTTAGTATTGACTAAGAGGTTTGCCAAAAATACCTTCCCATATGAATGTGATGGTGTTAGGGAATGATTGCCCTTTTTGACGCGAACTCGACATGAGCAGTTCAAGTTTTACCACAAATTTTTATTTACCTTTGGTTCGGCATAGTTTCTCGCGTCGTCTGAACAGAAACGTGACAAATAAGGTCCATTTTGGATCTATAGCATAGACAAAGTTCTTTCTAACCAGTTCCAATTCTGCGTGGATAACTGACTTACTCCCAAAAGAACACGTTATACTCACATGCATTTCCAGCTTATCGACCTCCTGCAGCACCCACCCCACGGACCCATCTCCCGAACAGACGAGCACCCTCAGGGGGGCGAAGTGCCTGAACAGACGGAGCCCTAGCCGAGGCCCCGCTCCGCTCAGCTCGAACACTTGTGCAGGATTCAGAAGCTGTTTGAATCGACGGAGGAACTTCACGCCTTGGTTGTCGCCTGAGGAGATGAGTAATGTGTGGAGATGAATATGAGAATTGAAATCGAGCCAGCCAAAATTGTTTGCAAAAAGTTAAAGTTAAAAAGTTTTCTTTTTTTTATTATTAGGGTCACCTGTCTATTGAAGTGTAGCCTAGGCTGTTTTCAACCCGTCGGGGCCGCGGATTTTTGTACTAGATTACGTGGCCTCGGCGCAAGGGCAAAGAAGGAACATGGGTTCGGTTTTTAGTCAGTAGAAGTCTGACACTCCCCTTTGCTCTGCCCAAGAGCGGGGGGGGGTCATTCGATGATTTTCCAACCACCAAAAAAAAAAAGGCTGTTTTCATAATTTCATCAAAGTACATTATTAGTGCATTGCTGTAATTTTTTCTAAACTAGATTAGCAGTGGAAGGAGTGAGGAGAGGCCTGTATCCTGGAGGGGGATAGAAAAGGCCAGAAGAATAATAACTAGGATAGCGACAATTTTGCTTATGTAATGTGTACATACGACAGTACGTGTGATTTTTATTTATTTTATTTTAGTTGTATCAACTTGTGTGATACCAAACAATTGTTCAATAAAACAAAAGACACAAAATTATAGGAAAACATACAACAGACAGGGCCCGCATACAGGTGTAAAGTTTAATGTTCATAGCTCCCTGACAAACTTGCTTACATAAGATGATCAGACCAATATCTGTGGTTGCTCCTAGAATCGCTTAACTCAATATAACTAACCTGATCTCGAATTAACGAACACAATAAGCGGGCTAGCATTGGGTGGCCTATCAGGGACCCAAGCATCATCTGGTCCCACGGAGTGTAGGCGCGTCGGGGGCACGACAGAGGCACGCGCTGGGCCCAGTGAGCACGACGCGCGCCATGTAGGCTTGCACGCCGCGTGCACGCAGCGGCGGCACCACACGCATCGGAAGTCTTGTAATCTGAGGACAAGAGGGGATGATTAAGAACTTTATTAATGGGGGAGAATGTTTGAGAGGGATACTTTTAAAAGATTCGGAGGAAGAAGGAGGAGGGTGTGCAAGTTAGTGGTAATCCTTTTTTGGAGTGTGGGAAATCCTCAAATGACTCCTCTCGCTCTCAGTCTCACACTTCTACTGTCTAAAAACCACCCATGTACACAAGGCTACACATCAAGCTATACAAAACCAGTATAATCTGATCGTTCATTGTGCGAAAAGATCTAGTAAAGTGAGGCCAAGATTAACTGGTTTTGTATAGCTTGATGTGTAGCCGTGTGTACCTTCCTAGCCATTTGTGTCGAGGCCGCGGTATCTCTTTCGAACAACCCGAGCCCCGACAGCGAGTTAGTGGTAATCCTTAAACTAAAAAAAATAAATAGAAATAAGACGTCAATCATAAACGGTGTAGGAAAACGTTATGCGGAATCTGGCAACAATTCGAAGACTTGAGACATTTACCAGACTGTTTTGGCCCACGTGTTTGCAGATAATGACCCAATCTCTGCCCCAGTATTGGGAACATTACAGGCTGCCTAGTACATATGCTCATGCTATATATAAGTATTACGTACATATTATGTGCATATAACATCACGCTTGAAATCCACGAAGACGAGACGATCCCCGAGACAGAGGTGTATCTAATAGTACACCCTCATTTCGACAGTTATGTTTTTGAAGTCTTAGGGGGCGAGCCTATTGCCATCAAGCGAGCACGAATCCAGTCTCTGTGGTTGTTACTGAAAAATTCCTGGTGGAAAATTCCAATAACAAGCCGGGAGTCGAACCCTCTAGGCCCTCATGTTCAGCAGTCGAATTACTACGGCTTACGTCCACTGGAGCAACGAGGCAAACATATAAGAATCTGAATATTATCCATTGTCCACATTCTTCCGTTACAAATCACGTCATACGACGCCTACTACCCGTTCTACGGCGTTACATAAATCATTTGTAAACCTTTCCGAGTGACAAATGGCCGAGCATTGACATTTCTATTCAAATGTCAAAAGCCGATTATAGGCACTAATGGTTTGCCTTGTATTGTGACGAATACTAAACAGATGTGACTTGCTAAAGGGCTTGTTTTTCCGCAAAAGTTGTTTGGATAAAGGAAATGAAATAAGACTTGAGTTTGCTTTATGTAAGCCTACAACTGCTCATTAATGACCGGATATTATGTACTTTTATTTTATAAGGGTAAATTAAGAAACTTGCGCAATAAATACAGAATATTTAATGGTGTTCACACATGAGCTTTTTATTCAACTCTCTTAATTAACACATACACATAGTACAGTATAGTACACATAGTAACACCCATAGGAGGCCCATAGGTAAAATACACAAATAACATAAAACACAATATGTATGTTATGTGTCGAGCCCCTCAAGGGGCCCGTACCGAACTTTATGGTTAAACATAAATAAATGCAAAATGTAGGTGTAGTATTAGGTGCCTACTCCTCTGGCTTACTTTTCGGGTATTATAGGCATGATGATATGTTACTGCTCCACTTAAACAAAGGCCTCTTCTCAAACAGACAACATACGACCATTGATCACTACGTTACCCGCCCGGATTTGAATCTACAATGTACGAGGCATGAGAAAAAGAAAATCTAACCCTCAAGGGTCATCATCCATCACTCCTATTTCTTTCTAAAATAAGATATATATCAAATTGACATATACATAATGGATGTGCTGCAACTGTATCTAGTGTGAAACGCTGTTTAGAATTCTGAGACAGTCCTCAGGGAAAATGTGTTAGACTCGATTCTCGATCACACTAGTGCTACTGTCAATATCAATTTAATTTTACAAGAAGATTCGAGTGGAATGCACGAGAGCTTCAGACTTGTATAGGTAGTATTAGTTGGTTCAATGATTTAGAGACGAAGTTATCAAATATTTACTTTTTTTTATCAAGTTTCCAAAATATTGAGTAACGAGTTTTAATGACTGAAATGTCGATGTTTTTGAAGTGAAAACTTCTTTAGCGGCGTTGAGCACTTTGGGAAATTGTTCTGTGATGGGTATAAAATCTTAAACTCGCGTCAGGACACATGACCACGTGACCCTGATCGAAAATTCGTCAGGACACGTGACCACGTGACCCTGATCGAAAAAGCGTAAGACGGATGGAGAGTAGACAGCTATCCCCTCTCTACGGCGCGGCGAAAATGTATGCCTGGGCCTACTGTTTCGTTTAGGCAGCGCAGGGCGCTTAATAATAATAATAATTATTATTAATAATAATATAATTAATAATAATAATAATAAAATTATTAATAATAATAATATAATTAATAATAATAATTAATAATAATTAATAATAATAATAATTAATAATAATAATGATGACAGCTGTCAAAATTGAAACAGCTATATCTCGGAAACTATCGACCTTAGACTAGTTGTGTGTAGGGACAATTGATAGGTCTCAATGAGATCTACATTTCGGATGACAGCTGTCAAAATTGAAACGGCTATATCTCGGAAACTATCGACCTTAGACTAGTTGTGTGTAGGGACAAGTGATAGGTCTCAATGAGATCTACATTTCAGATGACAGCTGTCAAAATTGAAACGGCTATATCTCGGAAACTATCGACCTTAGACTAGTTGTGTATAGGGACAAGTGATAGGTCTCAATGAGATCTACATTTCGGATGACAGCTGTCAAAATTGAAACAGCTATATCTCGGAAACTATCGACCTTAGACTAGTTGTGTGTAGGGACAAGTGATAGGTCTCAATGAGATCTACATTTCGGATGACAGCTGTCAAAATTGAAACGGCTATATCTCGGAAACTATCGACCTAAGACTAGTTGTGTGTAGGGACAAGTGATAGGTCTCAATGAGATCTACATTTCGGATGACAGCTGTCAAAATTGAAACAGCTATATCTCGGAAACTATCGACCTTACGCCCGAATACTCGAACGTCACTCAATTATAAGTAGCCCTCAAAACTCGTGCTATCTCTGTCAGTCTGCGTTAAAGTAACAAAGACAGCACGAGATTTAAGTGCAACTTAAAATTGAGTGACGTTCGAGTATTCGGGCGTATGACTAGTTGTGTGTAGGGACAAGTGATAGGTCTCAATGAGATCTACATTTCGGATGACAGCTGTCAAAATTGAAACGGCTATATCTCGGAAACTATCGACCTAAGACTAGTTGTGTGTAGGGACAAGTGATAGGTCTCAATGAGATCTACATTTCGGATGACAGCTGTCAAAATTGAAACGGCTATATCTCGGAAACTATCGACCTTAGACTAGTTGTGTGTAGGGACAAGTGATAGGTCTCAATGAGATCTACATTTCGGATGACAGCTGTCAAAATTGAAACGGCTATATCTCGGAAACTATCGACCTTAGACTAGTTGTGTGTAGGGACAAGTGATAGGTCTCAATGAGATCTACATTTCAGATGACAGCTGTCAAAATTGAAACGGCTATATCTCGGAAACTATCGACCTTAGACTAGTTGTGTGTAGGGACAAGTGATAGGTCTCAATGAGATCTACATTTCGGATGACAGCTGTCAAAATTGAAACAGCTATATCTCGGAAACTATCGACCTTAGACTAGTTGTGTGTAGGGACAAGTGATAGGTCTCAATGAGATCTACATTTCGGATGACAGCTGTCAAAATTGAAACGGCTATATCTCGGAAACTATCGACCTAAGACTAGTTGTGTGTAGGGACAAGTGATAGGTCTCAATGAGATCTACATTTCGGATGACAGCTGTCAAAATTGAAACGGCTATATCTCGGAAACTATCGACCTTAGACTAGTTGTGTGTAGGGACAAGTGATAGGTCTCAATGAGATCTACATTTCAGATGACAGCTGTCAAAATTGAAACGGCTATATCTCGGAAACTATCGACCTTAGACTAGTTGTGTGTAGGGACAAGTGATAGGTCTCAATGAGATCTACATTTCGGATGACAGCTGTCAAAATTGAAACAGCTATATCTCGGAAACTATCGACCTTAGACTAGTTGTGTGTAGGGACAAGTGATAGATCTCAATGAGATCTACATTTCGGATGACAGCTGTCAAAATTGAAACGGCTATATCTCGGAAACTATCGATCTTAGACTAGTCGTGTGGGAGTTGGACATTTTGACCCTGAACGTTAACGATGTCGACTGTACAGTCAATAAAATACAAAAATAATTTATTTTGAACTAGACTGTACAATGTTTTTATGATGCTTAATCGGAGGCATGGGAAAAAATATTCCCGCTCCTCCTACCAATCGGAGTTCCGATCGGAGGACAGGGAAAGACAAAATAAATGGGTTAGCATAGTTATGGCGGAATAATTGAATTTTTAAATAATGAATTTGGTTTAACTATGTCGAATGATCGCAATCTTAGCACAACGAAATACAAAACTACTATTGATGCGGTCTTTATTAGACATTTAAATAGGTTCGAATCAAAACTGTTCGTTTCTTACTTCAGCTACCATAAACCTATCGTATCAGTTTTAGAGATTGGCGATGATAGTTCTGGTAATGATGATGGTGAAAAAGTCGTTGAAATTATGGATGAAAGTTGATTTTTCGGAGAGATAAACTTTTTAATGTAAAATAATTGTAATAGTTTTAAAGTGTTAAATTTTTAATCCTTACATAGTATAAAACAAAGTCGCGTCTGTTTGTTTGTTTGTTTGTCTGTATGCTTAAATCTTTAAAACTACGCAACGGATTTTGATGCGGTTTTTTTTAATAGATAGAGTGATTCAAGAGGAAGGTTTTAGTATATAATTTGAACGACATCCACGCGGGTGAAGCCGCGGGCATCAGCTAGTGTAATATAAATTGTCATGTTTGTGTACGATAGCGCAATAAATCAATATTGTATTTTACCACATAAATGATAGTACTTTTATACTGTTAAAGCAATTGGTGCAAAATTATTCCCTAACCATTCCAAAATATCAAACATGCTCAACGTTAATAATCAAGTTTTCACTTCTGCCGGCACTCCCGGAGTGCAACCCGTCTTTTTTTTTCTATTTGTTTTACTTACGCACGCTTACGTTTCGCGCTTTCGCGGTACGCTGTAAAATGATATTAAATTGATAACAAGCTGTGCCCGATCTTAGTTCGCGTGAAATAGATAAAGGAACAGTACTCGTTTTCGGAGCCTAAAATAAAAATATCTACGCTGCCAAGCACTTTAGTATCAGACAAAGATAAATAGCTGGCCTGTTCCAGGCCAACTCTCAGAGTCTACCCTCCTAAAACTTCGTAACAAAAGTCAAACTAGATCATACATAAGTTACATTTATGAGATAGCCCTATTTCAGCTTGTTTGACCTATCAAAAGTTGGGGAACGGACAAATCATACGGGTATATTGGTTCGAAGTTTTTCTTGATAAAAACTTCGAACCAATATACCCGCTATGCTGTATGGCTAGTTGAAATATGTTGGCAAAGTAAATAGGACACGTTAATTGTTTTGTAAGATGTGCTGTATAATTGTTCGAGCTAGTTGTTTGAATCGAATAATATAATATAGGATTTTATAGGTATGTAGGTATATATATATACTATATGTATTACGTACCTATATTATATTGTATGTATGTAGTTTAGTTTATAAGTCTATTTAATATAAGCAACATAGTTTAATGTTAATGCACATACATTATCTTTTGCAAATCTCGCTTTCGAAATTAGGTTTGCTGTAAGAAAACCCAATTCTGGGTTAAGCTCGCCTTTGTATGTACAGACGCCAGCATGTCAAGCCACCCGAAACTGTCAAATTTTCCCAACGAACCTTGAACCTAATGCTCTAGAAATAAAGTCGAAAATCTATCAAAGAAATCTGACAGATTGTAGTAGCTTGATGTGCTGGCGTCTGTACATAAAACATAATTATAAGCTTTATTATTGTAATTTGTGTTTATATTTGTTATTTTATGTGTGCAATAAATAATAAAGAAAGAAAACTGTGTTTAATAGACATTTATTTGTGAATGTGCGGCAATTGCTTTGAATCGACTTTTTTGTTTAACAAATTAAAACCGTTGACCGACCCGATCAAATCGGTGCGTTCTTCATGCTTAACATCATGAAATAAATTGGGGTAGGTAAAGGCAAGAGGACGATGAGTGTACGACGATATTTTCTAAGTCAATAGTGAATAAAAATTGGTAGGTATAACGTAAACAGTTGACAGCACAAATACAACAACAAATACATAATCTGTTTCTAAATGTTTAAAAAATGTTACATTCCGGAATCTGTACCCGAAACTCCCGGAAGTAAGAATTAATTAAAAAACAAAAAGTTATTTTTGTTCCTCTTATTTACCAACATTTTCCTTTTGTTTATGGCACCACCATTTTAGCTAAAGTATTGTTGAGAGTGCCGGCTAAGAGTGACGTCATTAGTCGCGCAGGTGTGAGGGTCCTCAGCTGGAGGGCTCGGAGAGGTGAGAGCGTGAAATGTCTGCTCACTTGTAAAATATTATACACTTACAGGCACAATTAACCGCCCACTCAGTTTTTCTTGGTTTCTGCAGAATTGTAAAACACGGTGCGTACGGTTAAGAGCTATTCAAATCCTTCTGTCAAAGTTGGAAATGAAGAGTTGGAGATGGATGACCAGTAAATGTATCTTGCGAACCGCGTTTAGCAAATTAGACGAGAGTTTGAAGACTCTATTTAATAACCAGTGTGTTCTGCCCACAATGCCATAGGTAGATACGGTGCAGAAACGTGGCCGCTCATAACATGGAGCGTTCTGTGCTGGGCGAGTTTCTAACGTCAAAATTCGAAGAGGTAAAGAGACAAGAGTTGGTTTTGGTTTTATTTTTCAACAAAGACAACAAACCACAGATAACAACTCTTGTCTCTTTGACATTCGATTACCTACGCTATTTTGTATGCCTTGCGACTGGACACAGACACAGTATAGACCAATAATTGTACAAAGGTTTCGATATTGGAAATCGCCTTAGGGAACTTAAATAGAGTTGGGCCTAGCAAGGTGCATAGGTGGCCTAAGGCTGTCACCGAATGGCATCCAAGAACTGGGAAAAGAAATGTAGGTCGTGCGACGTTGAGATGGGCAGACGACCTAGTTGCCATCGGGGGCAAAGCCTAAATGAGGTTGAGACAGGGTCCCTTCGGGGCTGCAGGTTGTTCGAAAGAGATACCGCGGCTTCGGCGCAAAGGTCTAAGAAAGAACATGGGTGGTAATTAGTTAGTCTTAGTAGAAGTCTGATAGTCCCTACCGCCTACCTAGGAGTCATTCGATGATTTCTCAAACTCCAAAAAAAAGGCTGAGGCAGGGCCGTGGAGATTGGCACAAGAAAAGAGACGCCTATAGGTAGTAGTAGTGGGTGAATTTAGGCTATGGATGGTGATGAAATACAGACAACAAGATTTTTTCGAAATAAAGCTTTTAAACGGAACCAACAAAACTAACCCGCGAAACCCTTTCGTTCAACGGATGAGTTGTGGCTCAAATAGTGTTGTTTCAATTTCCCGGTGCTCTGCGCGGGATAATGGCGGAGTGTTGCTTATTTTCCGCCAATCCCGGGCGCTTGTCCCGAGGGGACACTCTGAGGCTTAGTTATTGGCACGATATTTTGTCTTTCCTTTTAGTTTGTTAAGAGGAAACGCGAGTGGTCTTTTCTCCATACAAACGCTCTCGCCTGTTTTCTTTTTGGTTAATGACCCTAGAGCAATGGTGTTTTACAGAATAATAAATATTAACTATTTCTATGCCCCTATGTTTTCCTTTTTGGTGATAAATTATTTTTATAAGCACTAGAACCCTCAAAAAATGCTCAAAATTGCTTGTTTAGATCGCTGTTAACAGAGTCCTAGTGTACAAATTTGACAACTATTAACGAAAAAAGAAAAACATAGCGGCGTAGTATATAACCTCCTTATTCATTGTCTAAGATATCTTTTAAATTGGTTCAATATTGGAGGAGGAAATAGGCGAGAGCCAAACCTCGAATTCTAACTTTTTTCTACAGTTGTCCTTAACGCACGTATTTGAGGGCAGGAGGACGGAGAGAGACAGCGATAGTAGAAAGAGACAGCACTCGCATTTCCTCTTAATGCAAAGTTGTGGGCGAATATTGTTTTAAAAGGCAAAACGTGTTAGTAAAGCCATCCCAATGTAACCATTATTTTGTCTTTTCTTTTAGTTTGACAATGCTTTGTGGACGAATATTGTTTTGAAAGGCAAAAGGTGTTAGGTAGCCATCCCAATGTGTTGGAAAACGTTAGTAAAGAGGCATATTTTTTATCGAATATTCTTATATTTTGAGCACTATAAATATTTATGTCGCTTCATCATAAGACCTTTGACCTTTGTGCTCTTCTATTTTTTTTGTTTTTATTCTTTTTTTGTATTTTGTGTGTACATAAATAAATAAATAAAAACTTTTTTGCAAAAAAAACAACCGACTTCAAAAACACCAAAAAGAGAAAAATAAACTTCAGAAGAAAAATCAGCTTCTGAAGTCGGTGACATTTGTTTGTTTGATTTTATTTTTTTGCCACCGACTTCAGAAGCTGATTTTTCTTCTGAAGTTTATTTTTCTCTTTTTGGTGTTTTTGAAGTCGGTTGTTTTTTTACAAAAAAGTTTTATTTTTATTTTTTCATTTTTAGTTGTAATAGGTACCTATAATATATCCAATACAAATATTTACTATGCATTTAACATTCAACTAAGAAACCTAACCCTTAACCTTCAAAAAAGTAGAGAAAATATTCTGCCACTTCTTCAAATGCTTACATTCAAATAAACTAAACCCCTATAGAGAAACCCCTATCCCTCTCCTAGAGAGGAGGCCTGAGTCCCTGCAGTGGGAACATTATAGGCTGATGATGATGATGATGAAACCCCTATAGAGAAATAGTCTTAGTTTTAAGTAAGTAACTTAGTTATCTTTTTCCAACCGCGAGTGCTCGTAGCGTTACCTACCTAAGCGTTAAGTAACGTTGAAATGATTGATCGACGTGCTAAGAGCGTCTAAGTAACGATTGATAACTGTTCAGTTGGCAGCTGGCACGTTATCTATCACTCCCGTCAACAGCTCGTTCATCAATTTCCAACAATTAACTCCTCGTAGGGAATGGTTCTATACAGATAGATAGACTAGATTATAAACTGTGTAGTTAATAGAATCTATACTTAATATTATAAAGCTGAAGAGTTTGTTTGTTTGAACGCGCTAATCTCAGGAACTACTGGTTGGAATTTGGAATTGAAAATTTATTTTTGTGTTCAATAGTCCATTTATCGTGGTTAAAAGCTATATTTATGTGACGCAGACGAAGTTGCTTGGGTCAGCTAGCAGTAATATAATTATAACTATGTTATCAATTAATTATTTATTATGTTGTGTTTGCCTATCAAGCCAGTAATGAAGACGGAACGGTTCGTGCATGCTACGGGCGATCAATTGTTGATGAGATTACTGATTGCGTGTTGTAACAATATCAATTATACACCCTTCACGAAGGGTCCAACCCTTGGTTGACCCTTCACGAAGCCGTCAACCAAGCAAGCAAGTAACTGTAACCAATAATATTGCTGGGAAACGATTTTTTTTGTGGTGAAAAAGCATGTCTCAAAACATTGTGCTTAGATGCATTGAATATTACGGGAGTCGTGGAAGCATTCAAAGTAATTTTAAACTCAGTAGGTAACATTAAAAACAAGTACATATTAGAAAAAAAATGTGAATAGATTGGAATTTTGTCCTTCAATATCTCCGTAACTAGAACTGAGCCTGATTCTGAGGCTAACCCATTATTGTGACCTAAAAACTACGTTTACAAAATCAATTCGTATGAACGAATTCGCCCAACATGCCGAAAACGGCACACTTCATCGGCTTTGCACAAACTCAAACACTGAAACATTTGATTAAAAGCGTTGCGTTTCTAATCAAGCTCATGTTTCCGCCCAATGTATCTTTGGAAACGCTATTAGAATACATAGCTGATTTGTGCCACGTTGGGTTCGTCTTTGAAACCATTAGCTTTGCCCGCGACAACACTCTCAAATTAACACCTACACGATCGGTGATCAAGAGCAACAGCAACAGCTACGCGCGCTGCGACGCAACATCAGTGGCGCATGTCATGAGAAGAGCTATGAGTATGAAGGTTAGTAGATAAATACCAAAAACTATAGAGAATTATAGAAGAAGAACACGCTGCGCCGGCTTCAAATAAATGGAGACAAGAGCAGTAGAATGATGATAATGATGACTGTCGGTCGTTACGATACATCCCGTCTTAATTAAGCTAAAGTGATTGATGATTTACAATACACGAACGCTACATTGATGTCTGAAATCCATACTACGTGTCAGCACATACATGGAGAACAGAATATCACAAAGCATAATATCGCATATTGACCCGGAATCCAGCCTCGTGTTTAGTATGTAAACAGAGTATTGTATACCATGGTATATAAAGCACTATGTGTATTGATGTTATCTATATCTTCATTGTTTACAATCCTACGTAATCATTACCAGTGAGAACGGGGTATTTACCATGTTTACTATTTGCTTTAATACGGGAACTCAAAACAAATAGTATATCCCGTTTTCGGTATAGTGAATATGTCAGCGTAAAAACTAAAATTCTACGTGGTTCAACACAAAATTCTGCTGGTTGGAGTTGACTGTTGTTTTGTTATGCAAAACAAAATGGAGCTGAACAGACCGGAAAAACATAGTGGACAGGATTTCCTTTGTGTCTAAGTTGCATTTGCAAGAAGGACAGATGGTGAGTGAACATAGCCAGCTCAAAGCTCAGCTCAGACCGAGGAGAAATCCCGCGTGGTTTGAAGGACGATACAACTTCCGCCTGTTTGAACACCGCCATACAAATACATTGATACAATTGTCCCGCATCCCGCGCGTTTTTCGCTTCAGTATTGTTAGAGCTTCCAGTCTGAAGCATATTCTGGTACATCATCTATCTTCTTGCATAACTTTCATAAATATTGTATGAACTATCGCGCAAAGTACTGGTTGGCGCCCGCAAATCACACTAATATTATAAAGGCGAAAGTTTGTGTGTATGTTTGTTACTTCTTCACGCAAAAACATAGTAAACGGAAACGGATAAAATTGGTGCAGATAGTTTATAACCTGGATTGACACATAGGGTGTTTTTATTCCGATTTTATCTTCCCGTGGGATAATTTTCGAGTTGTAGCAGGTGAAGCCGCTGGCAACAGCTAGCTAGTGTAATATAATCTTGACTTTAGAGTGTTACGCCAAAGATTACGTCATAATACGTGCCACAGGTGTGTAAGAAATACGCAAAGTTATCCGTACGCCGTAATACGCGGAGTCGCGGGTTACTAATACGTGGCTTAGCCGGAGACTGCGGATAGAGCTAACGGTAATGCGGCTTGCTTTCAAAAAGCTTGATTAAAAGGTTAAAGAATTCTGTTTAGCTTGTTCATCCTAAAGGATATTTAGAGATTTACGGCTTAGTGAGAGCAGCGGTGGCCCAGTGGTGTCGGCCCCGACTTACGAACAGTAGGTCGTGGGTTCGAACCCAGGCAGGCGCATTACTTTGTGTCATTTATTTCATCACCGCTGCTCTCAAAACGGTGAAGGAAAACATCGTGAGGAAACCGGCATGTCTTAGAACCAAACATTCGAAGACATGTGACATCTGCCAATCCGCACTGGGCCCGCGTGGTGGATTATAGCCCATCCCTCTCCTAGAGAGGAGGCCTGAGTCCCTGCAGTGGGAACATTATAGGCTGATGATGATGATGATGATTACGGCTTAGTGGCGTGGGGTGTCTTTCTAATCTTCTTTATTTGTTTGGAGTCATAATGGACGTAAATATAAAATCATGTAAACTACAATAGGATTCTGGTGTAAATGTAAGGGTAACATCTAGCACGAACTACTTTACACAATACACAGTACCTATCTTTTTTAGGCATATTAAATTTATTTCAGAATGTTTTCACGCCTGTAATTCCCGGAGGGTTAGGCTGACGACATGTAGGTACACATTAAGCCTAAATCGAAAAAACTGGAAATAATCGGGAAATACCTTGCTGTGGAATGACACAGTCTAACTGTATCAGCACCAAACAGGCGCATTATAATTAAAGCTATAACATGACAGACCGCCGCATTGCGGGGAACCGCGCCGTTCGTATGTAGAGTAAGAGGATACCTATACACACTATTTGTGTTGGTCGAAGCTACGGGTTGCCCATATGGTAAGCCACAATATCTTCCACTTAAACCCAATAGTATGTACGCACATGGTTAATATTATATACCCGACGCATGGTGGCCGGCTACCCGCACACTAAATGCATAATTGAACAATGCATAAGTGAAAGTTTATAGAAAGTTTCTGCCGACCCTCTTAGGAAAAAGGCAGGAGTTTATGTATGTATCAATGTACCTAAGTCTTCATAAACTGGATGGCTGCATAGACCAATCAGAAACGACCGTGTAGACGTGTAGTTTATTATTGTTCTAAGTAATTATAATGCTATGTGTCTCACCTGAGCACCGAACCACAAGTCTTGTCGCACACGTCGCACTTGGCCGCGACGGGAAGGTTGCCCTCCAACCACTGGTGAGGCATTATTATGTTCTGCAACAAAACACACATAAATTAATATACTTAATTTCTTATCTCATCAAAGCACCCGATTACTACAGCCTTTTCAAGAACTCATCATCATCTGCCCAGCCATTTCTGTCTGTGTTAGGAGGACAACTCAACAGCCGGGACTTCTGACTCCTCTCCATAAGGAGTAAGCCATAATCCACCACCCAACTGACATAGAATCATTGTTTTAAGCTTTCACGGTTTAAAACTAGAACCTAAAATGTTTTGGTTGTTCGAAAGAGATACCGTGGCCTCGACACAAAGGGCTAAGAAGGAACATGGGTGATTTTTAGATTGTGATTTTTTGGGAGAAGTCATTTAATGATGTCCCACCCTCCAAAAAAATAACAAGGGATTATCCAATATTAGTTTAGCTCACATATAAATAGTCAATTTGAAAAGAAAACGCATGTCCTGAAAATTACCTTTCTGAAAAAAACCTTTTCTTCGAAAAACTACACCGACTTATATCTCATTCTAAAATAATGTTTTACTCTGAGAACCGACTTACACTTCGCAGTGCTAAAACCGTTTTTATGAGAATATGGCCGCGAAAACAGACTATATATATATAGTGATTCTAGCTTAGCTAGTAAGAAGGCGGTGACTTCTCGTGAGATATTTTAGTTAAGACTTCAAATATTTTAACGCTATTTCTTAAGCGATTTTAAGTTAGAAAGAAAACATTTTTCGCTGTGTAGTGTGGTGCAACAATTTGCTCGTGTATGTGTATGGTTCGCCCTCTATTACATGAGACTTAAACAAAACTGGCAGAATGTGGGTATACTATTATGTCACCTCTGCCTAACCCTATGGGGATCACAGGTGTGAAGTTATGTTATGTGTGGTTCCTAAAAAAATTGAAAGAATTAGCATGAGGCTGGGTGACCTGTGAGACTGTGAGTGTGCTGAGAATTAGGCTTTTTGAGAATTGTCCATTTTGAGAATTTGCCATTCTGAGAATTTGGCTTTTTGAGAATTGTCCATTTTGACAATTTGTCCTTTTGCGACTCTGTTGCCATTTTGAGAATTTGGCAATTTGCGCCTAAACCCTCTTTGCAGTCAGTACAGGTTGATGGACAGGACTTCGAATTAATCACTCTAGGACGTGCCCGATGTTTACTTTTCTGTAATTGGCACATTTTGCCTACACTTTTACCCGACTCGGAAATCGAACCCAGGTCCCCACGCTCAGCAGTTTCGCTTCCTACTTGTATGGCAAGGCTACTTGTGCTTGCACCACTGCTCAAGACAATCGAAACCCACTTCATTTTGAAAGTCGATTTAAAAATCACACATCCCAATATTTAAAATAAGAAATTAAAACCAGGACTAAACTTTTTCTTTCCCAATCAAATAAGCATTCGTTAAGAACTTCAAAAGAAGCATACCGCACGAAACCCTATTAAAAAAGTTTCAACAGTCCAGGATTAGCTGAAGTGACGGAATTACCTGAATAGCTGAAAATTAGTGGAATCGTAAAATGGAGGACGAAAAAAAAAACAAAATTATTTTACTGTGACTTTTAGTCCTTGGCTTTCAAACGAAATTGAAGTTGTCTGTTACAGAAAATTGTTTTACATTGCTTAGGGGATCGGACAAAAAAAAAACTAATTAGTCCGTCAGATAGATTTCCAAAAATTATTGGACACGTATTTTTTCTTTTTTCACGTAAACTTAAAATGAAGACGATGATACAGTGCTTCGAAAACTCGTGTGACGTCATATGATAGTACATTTTGACGACACAAGTGACGTTTCAAGCCCCACTCCAAGATCTTTGACGCGTTTTATCTTCGTCATTTTTTATTGATTTGATAAAACAAAAACACGTTCACTATTTTTCGATAATCTAACTTACGGACTAAACAGAATCATATTACGTAGGATGCCTTTTAAGTTTTGTCGTTTGAAGAAAAAAACACAACTAGAACCCTATAGTACTTTTTATTGTTTTTCAAAGTATTCACCACGTAGCTTAATACACTTTTCCATTGAAAGAAAGAAAGAAAGAAAAATGATTTATTGGTTTCCCACAGGACAAAAAACAAATTGACAAAAAATTACAGGTAAACCAAGTAAACATATAGGTAAGTAACACTTAAAATTAGGACATACATTCATTAAATTTAAATTGCTTTGCCATTCGCTCAAACCAGTTATTATAACATTTATTCCAGTCTAAAGTAGGGGTGTTCAAAATGGCTGACTTGAAAGCGTCGACTGCTTCTTCACCGGACTGGAACCTTTGACCACGAAGACTTTTCTTAATTTTAGGAAATGTAAAAAAATCGTTAGGGCTTAGGTCAGGACTGTATGGAGGATGATCAAGAATTTCTACTTTTTCCTGCTTCAAATAGTCAATCGTTTGCCGAGCGCTGTGTGAGCTTGCGTTGTCGTGGTGCAGGATGATGCGTCGCTTTGAGTTAGATTTTCGAAGTTCTGCGATGACTTGTGGTAAACAAACTGTGGTATACCACTCTGCGTTAACCGTTCTACGATCTTCAAGTGTAATAGTCGCAACATGGCCGGTTTTTCTAACGAACGTAGCCACCATCTTCTTTGAAGTGCTTCGAGAACGAACAACTTTAATCGGCTTTGGCTCGTCTTGAAAGACCCAGATTGTAGATTGTTGTTTGGATTCAGGATCATAGGCATAGATCCAAGATTCGTCACCACTGATGATGTCGTAGACGTGATTTGACTCTCCTCGGTTGAACCTTTGCAGAGTTTTCTTACACCATCTGACGCGAGCCGCCTTGTGATCGTCGGAAAGCAGATGCGGTATCCAACGGCAAACTAGCTTTCTCACACCAAGCACTTCATGCAAAAGTTTCTGAATGGTTGTCCCTGAGATGCCTATTAGAGCCTCTATCTCTCGATATGTCACATGACGATCTTCGAGAATTAGTTGTCTCACAGCAATGATGTTATCTTCAGTGAAGGCGGATTTTGGGCGTCCTTCGCGAGATTTGTCACTAACACTAGTATGTCCACGCTGGAATTCTAAAAACCAGCGTTCGACAGTCCGCAGACATGGGGCTTCATCATTGAACACAGATGTTAGCTCTTCAAAACACTGAAGCCGTGTCAGGCCTCTTTTAAAGTTGTAGAAAATTATTGCACGAACATTTTCCTTAGAAAGATTCATTATCGTACGTAACCTGACAGATTCCAATCGACGCTGTGACTAAACAATAGCATTAATCCTAATACTTTCAACTGTTTTGAGATTCAAAATTCAAACACATTCGAATATAGAACAGTTCCAAATTCAAAATTGCCCGGGAATATGGAAACGACAGAACTTAAAAGGCATGCCTAGTATTTTGACCCAGTCCGATCCCCTAAAGTCACCCTAAATGATAAGTTCGAAACTTTCAAAAACATTTGACTATATATGTGACATGTGAGACATTGCGCTTGGCACGTTACGTTTTATTGGTGGTGTATGAGTGCGTTTATGGCAAAGCGATTATAGGTACGCGCGTTTACTTGAAATGCAGCGTTGCACGAAAAAACGGCGGCGGGCGTGTGAAACGTAGCAAAACCCGCCGGGCACACGCAGTGTAACCGTACCACACGACTTCGTAAACAACATCGAACATAGTGTTTGTGCTTGCGCGTGTGATCACACGTTCCACTGCACGTGTTGACGCTCCGTCGTAAGGCCTCAGCCTAGAATTTTGCGGGCAGCGGGGCGGCGCGCGGCGGCGGCGGCGCGGCTTGTATGGAGTGCACCGCTCGTTGCCCGCCCCCGCGCCGCAGAGTTCGAGAACCGGTCCATTTGATTGTAGGTACGCATAAGATCCTGCCGCTCCCGCGCCGCCGCCGCCGCCGCCCCGCTGCCCGCAAAATTCGAGGCTGAGGCCTAAACGATAAAAACATGCAACGCACCGCAACACGCCGTAAGTGACGCGCTTCGCTCCGCGACTCTATGTATGCTATGCGACTTGTACACACGGCTACACATCAAGCTATACAAAACCAGTATAATCTGAGCGTTCATTGTGCGAAAAGATCTAGTAAAGTGAGGCCAAGATTAACTGGTTTTGTATAGCTTGATGTGTAGCCGTGTGTACCTACTACTACTGTAAGACCTCTGTAACCATATTTATTTGCAAATAAATCTTTGACTTTGACTTTGAATGAGCACTTTTGGCATTAAGTCCGGTCATATAACGCAACGGTACATCATCAAACAACATCATCATCATCTGCCTAAGTCTTTTTCCAATCATGTTAGGGCCAGCTTCCAGTCTAACTGGATGCAGCTGAATACCAGTATTTTACATGGAGCGACGGCCTACATGACCTGCACAACCCAGTTGCATGGTACTGGGTAAAATGATAACGCTTGATAAGACTGGATGTTAGACTCCTGGGCCACTGACTACATTCTCTTGTACACGACTATCTTAGATCTACAAATGACAACCGGGATCAACGGTTTAACGTGCTTTCCGAGGCACAATCGAAACTCGATACCAAGCCCGCCACACTATTCCCAAACCACTGTAACTCCTGTTAGCCAGAATCAACAGTGGCGACCACAAGAAAAGCGCCCAGACAATGAAGCTCGACGAAGTCCCAGAGGAATGATTTAACTGTCTTGGATCCCGCAACGAAATTAATCAGAAAAGAGGAGGAGTAGGAAAAAACATAATTTCCACTTCCCTCCATATCAGCAGGAGACAGAACAGAACAAGGCCAAACTCGGTACCATCAAGTTAAAATACTTAAATTCTGGATTCAAATCCACACCAACGCAAATAACATTCAAACTATTTGCCTCCGTCTACAATACAACCCGACAAAGACCAACAAACTATGAGTATTAAATATTCTGGTCAAAATCTCCCGACAAAAGCTGCCAACTTTAATTAACTGGAGTCATTATGAGAACTGAATGCTTTTTGTAACAAATGAAGTCTGTTTATCAAGGGAAACTTACTGAGTCAACAAAGTATTGAAAATTTGAGACTGCACAGTGTGTTTAGCTAGTGAAATTGAGTAAAATGGCTGATTGTTTTAGTGAGAAAACAATAGTGTTTTGATGAAATCTTGCTGTAATTATGAATAAATAAAGTCGTCGCACTCCGCTGTGTATCTTCGCGTCGCGTTGCCATTTGGTAAATAATAATATTTGTTTTGTTTTCAGTAACCTCGTAGCTCTAGCAAAGAACAAGCGCAACAGCTGAACTTAAGCTTCTTCGCTTTTACGTTTGTGCTTCGGTTGGAGTAGTGTACCTAATTGGATTTTTCCAAGTGAAAATTCACAGCTGTGGTCCGGGGTCGTTTGTGTCTTACACGCTCATATTTTTTCCTTTTCTTTACACTTGTGAGAAATATTGATACTATATATTCTAAAGGTATTATAATCATCATTGGCCTAAATACGTCCACTGCTGGACATAAGCCTCCCCAAGTGTCGCCACATTGACCGGTCCCGTGCGTCTCGCATCTAGCGGATCCCCGCAACCTTCACCAGGTCGCACAAAAGTAGATATAGCCTCGGGCAAATCAAACTGGTCTACATATAAATATCATAAGACCGTCCAAATAGTAGCTCCTCGTGTTCGTATCAAACAATACAACTTCGCCATACGCCATACAATATTCACAAGACAACAACAGCTATTAGGGCGGAACATTGCAAGTGGTTTGCACACAATACATACAAACATAGGTACCGACAGACTAGTAACAAAGTGATGTGGAGATTCCAAGTGTATGCTTGTTAAATCTAACTATGTATTTTGTTACGCTAGTTCCAACTAGTCATACAAAAGACTGTACTCTTATAATACTTGTTAGTTTTACAAGAGACAGTCGCTCCGTGTAAAAAACTGGTATTCTGCTGCATTTGGTTAGACTGGCAGAAAACCCCAACATAGTTGTAAAAAAGCTAGGCAGATGAGGAAATATTTTGTTGTATTAAAAGTGATGGCCAGGTTTTGTCTCTTCTGTTAGGATGAGCTATTTGAGAACTCATTCTTTGAAAAGAACAATCTAGCAAGAATCATTGGAAGCAGGGTTGACTGTCCAGAGAATGTTGAAAGTCTTGGAGACAATCAATAAACCAGAACCAAAATTAGAATCCTGAAAAACAAAGCAATGCTGTTGCCGATACTGATTTTTACAGCTGATAAATATTTTACGAGTTTTAATTCACTGTAACTGTTTTTTTCCCATGGTTATTTATGACTGAACTTATAATTTAGCCAACAAAAATTCCCATACATTGATATGTCTGCGCTCAACCAACTTTGAAGGTCAACACACTGTTTAACCCTTAAATTGGCAATCATTAATCAGGACCTTTTTCAGAGGTTTTTTTTCAATAAGTGGTCTAATTAGGGTTCAATCTATAAAACAAATATGAAATTCAAAAAATATATATATATATTTTCATAACTTTTTCAAACGTCACATACAAGTGACATTACCAACTGGGCCACAAAGTTGGTACCCATCATACATGTCACATAGAACGTACATTGCCATTTTAAGTATAAGTTAATAAAAAAAAAATAAAGTAACAATACTAGTAATAAGAATTTAGAACGAACATTATTGCAGTAATGAGATCAAGTTAACATTTAGGAATCATTGGATATACTTATAAATACCCAAAACTATAAAATAAAATCTTCAAATTAGTAACAAAGCTAAGTTATACATCATCTGCCTAGCCTTTTCCCAACTATATTGGGGTCGGCTTCCAGTCTAACCGGATGCAGCTGAATACCAGTATTTTACATGGAGCGACTGCCTATCTGACCCCCACAACCCAGTTAATACTAGGTAATACGATACCCTTTGGTAAGACTGGATGTCAGAATTTCAGGTCACTGACTACCTGTAACGACTGCCAAAGATCTATATATATGGCAGCCGGGACCAACAGCTTAACGTGCTTTCCGAGGCACGGAGGAAACTCAGTATGTCCGGCGGTCACCCATTCACAGACCGACCTAGGCAAGCACAGCTTTATCTAAAGATCGACCCGAGTGGCAGTTCTTATGCCACGAGCTCCTCATCCACAGGACGAGGTCGGAATGGCTTTGTGATTATATCAGATCCAGGATCCAAAGTCCCTCTTGGGATTTGTGATTTGGTATTGGTTTTTGTGAGTGCAAGAGCAGTCTGTATTCGAAATTTTTTTAGGGACAGTTTATTCTCGTTAGGAAGTTGCTTGCAATCACGACGATGCAATTACCAGCTGTTATTTAGTGCAATATCTAGCATTTGGGCAAATATTGACATATACCAGCGTCTAGTCTTCATACGTATTCTGTACAACGCTGTCAGCAATGTCCACTCCACCCATGTGAGCATTGTATACTTTTACTACATTTGGACAGGCCACTGCAACTCTCTTTTTCGTTTTTTTTTATCATATCTTTCAATTGTTGTGACCGGGTATTGTTGATGGCGTTTCAGGTACAACACATGGAGGTAGATTTGTAGATTTAATTACTTGTGAAGACGATACTGACAATAATGACTCTTGATCTATGTTTATATCTAAGTATTTGAGAAGGTTCTTGCTCTGGGTCTTCACAGTCGCTCAAATCTTCTAATAAATCATATATTGCAGGCCAAGCACCATTTCTTGCGGCGAAGAACCATTACATTCGTTCCTGAAGTAATCACGTGAAAATATTCTTCTTTCGTCATCGTCTTCAGACTCTAACTCCGAATCTTCAGAATCTGAGGGGCCTTCCTCAGATTCTGAAGATTCGGAGTTAACCAAAACGATAATTTTCCTGGATCTCCACGCTTGCTTCGCCATGTTGCTGAAATCAGTAAAGGCAATGTCCGTTAGAAATGACGAATAAAAACATAACTTACTTTTAGCAACTATGGGTGATGTCCGCTATAAATGACTAAGTTGATAAACACTACTTACAGCACCTAACTGACCATGTCCGTTTCAAGTGACATTCACAATTATTCGAATATTTTGAAAAAGTGACTAACATTTTAGATAAAAAATCAACACTTAGCTATCACTCAATTGTTACTTGAACTAAATTTTGCATAATTATAGCATAAAACATATAAATACTCACCCAGTAACAATTTTTTTGACGAGCGTAATACGCGTCGGCCGTTGCAATATTCAAACTAACGATACAGACGGAATCTGTCGAGCGAACTACCGAATAAAGTGCATGAGCGTGAAAAGGATAGCATGCCACACGAGACTCCCCGCGCGTTAGGCTCAGCGGTTAATTCAAATTGTTCATACGTTCGTTTATATTAAACGTCACATACAACGGACAGAAACAATTTAAGGGTTAAGACATTGCACAGGATCAACATAGCCTGAATTCGAACCCGTGTGGGATTGCAACGTAGTGTACGTTGCAGTTTGGAGTTACTCGTAGCATAATAACTTGTAAGTTCTACTTGTAAGGCATCCGTCTCAGATCGGGATCAGTTACTTGAGGTGAAGTGAAAATGTTGTTGATCCGGTGAATCTATAATACTAATATTATAAAAACACAACACTTTCCTTTCAGTCGGGTAAAAAGGTAAATTGTGTTTATGTAGGGGTAATCTCTGGAATTAATGACCAAATTCTAAAAAATAAACTGTTAATAAATGGTGTTATAAAAATTGAATTTATATCATGCACGCCATAAAAAAACTAAAACGTTATAGGTACCAACCTAAACACTTTAATACAGTGTGACTACGGCTTTTCTTTTTGTTCTATCCTGAAAATCTTGTTTCATACTTTTTCAGCGTCGTTTTTAATGAGAAACAAATTGAAATGTAAGCAATAAACCTTTTACGATGGGGCAGCCAAAGATGTTAATCAAAGATGGAATGCCCGACTGCCCGTATCAATCTTTTAATGTTGGTATTAGGGTGAGATTACCAAAGATTAAAGTGTACGTGGGCTCGCGGGTTTTATTAGGATCCTTTCAATGTTCTGCAATTGTAAAAAATAGATGATTTCTGTTCAGGGTATAGAGTTCAGAACGTATAAAGAATGTATTAGATAGGTCTTTGTAAAGAAAGCATTGCGAATTTTACCGTGATAAATAAATGTTAAGTAGGTATAACTTTCTGTTGTGATTTTAAATACCAACTGAATTTTCGGCAAAACAGCATACAGAATTAAAAAAAATCTGTTATGTTAATTAACATGGTATTGCTTTTGTAAAAAGAAATATAAAAAAAAAAATCCGATGAAAAATTTCTAAATAGGGGGCAGGGGGTTCGGAACCCCGTCGGGGCTGCGGATTATCGAAAGGCATAACGCGGCCTCGGCACAAGGGCGAAGAAGGAACATGGGTTGGTTTTTAGTCAGTAGAAGTCTGACACTCCCCTTCGCTCTGCCCAAGAGCGGGGGTTATTTGATGATTTTCCACCCACCAAAAAAAAGGGGGTTCGGAATGATGTACTAAACAAGTCGTAATCATTAGTTGATGTCACTTCGAAACTGTAGAGATAAGTCACGTAACTCTTAAAAGCTCTTTGCATTTATAAAAACAAATAGAACACACAACACAGCTGTTCAATTTGTTATTGACCTTCCAATGCATTTAAAACGTAGATCATTAAAATGTTTTCTCTAAAAGCCTTCCAGCGCCCGCGCAGAGCCCGCCCCCATTCA